>OZ004674.1:12520714-13720714 GCA_963924505.1 Agonopterix alstromeriana | reverse complement strand
TATTGTAATAGTTATTAAGTCGTGTTATGTTGTAGAGTTTCTGGCCGCATCTTCTCTACAGCGACAACACGTTCCGACGCGGTGGTAGCTTTAAAAAAGATTTGACGTTTGATAAGTGTGCTGTAAGCTCCTATATTGAATAAATTATAAATATATATAATTATAATATATATTATTATTGACTTTGACTTTGACTTTGAGTTATAAATTTATTTAACTCTTTCAGTAAAAATAAGACATTGACAGAGCAAAGAAAATAATTGAATATCCACGTTCAAACTATATTATTTTTCATAGCTCGTAAATAGCATAGAGACTGGGTTATGTGTGAGACCTTCTTTCTAACACTCCTCCTTCTCATTCATCACTCATTCGCTCTCAGGCCCATCCTGAACACGCACCACTCAGACTTCCCTCTCAACAGGGGCTTCGTCAGGATGTCTGCCACCATTTTAGCAGTTTCCACATAATCGATCACGATTATGCCAGACTCTACTGTTTCTCTTATGAAATGGTACCGAACATCAACATGTTTAGTGCGCTGATGATGCACAGGATTTGTAGCGATGGCTATTGCAGATTGACTGTCACTGTGTATGTATATAGCCTCTGAAGGAAGTCCTTCCACCAACTCTGTCATAAACCTGCTTAAGAAGATAGCTTCCTTTGCAGCTTCTGACATAGCTACATATTCAGCTTCCGCTGTGGAGAGAGCGACAGTCCTTTGTTTCTTGCTTTCCCATACTACTGCTCCTCCTTGCATAAGATATGCAAACCCGGAGAAAGACCTTCTGTCTGTTATGTCTCCAGCGTGATCAGCATCTGCATAAGCTTCAACTAACCTTGTATGTGTATTTCCCTTTTCGTAGGCCCTTGTTACCTTTTAGATATCTCAGTACTATTTTAGCAGCTATCCAGTGCTCCATGGAATAGCATGAGTTAAACTGACTGAGGTAACTCACGACGTAGGCTATATCTGGTCGAGTGCATTGGGCCAGATATAATAATGAACCTATTAGCCCTTGGTAAGGTATATTCGTCTCACCAATCTCTTTCGGCTTCTCTAGTCTTTGTCCTGGAGCTATTGGTGTAGCAGCTGGCTTGCACTCCTGCATACCATACTGTTTCAGCAATTCCTCAATATAATCTTCTTGATCAAGTGCGATAGACTTATCATATTGAGTTATTCTCATCCCAAGAATAAGTTCCGCTTTTCCAAGGTCTTTCATCTCAAACTTGGTCATAAGATCTCGTTTGACCTTCTTTATCTCCTCTGCATCATTCCAGAAGATCAACATGTCATCAACGTACACAGCCAAGATGATTATGAAAGTTTTTGGTTGAAAAGTTTAAGTACCTAATATCTAAATAATTGAGACTGATTTGCAATTTGTATGTTCCTACATAGTTTTATCATAGTTGTAAGAGATTCAAAAATCACTACTTGTCTAATTGTAAAAAACGGTAACTGCCAAAAGTCATCAACTATTTCTTTTGGCCTTTTAAAAAAAAACTGACAGTCCGATTGGATATTTTTTCATTTAATTTTGTTAATAAACGTTTATTACTACCGAATGCGTTTTCACTTATTCGACTAAAATCCCACGAACAAAATTATGAACGATAACATTTCAAATCGTTTTTTGCGTTTCCTGTAAAGTTTGGGAACGATCACTTAATGAGTTTTGCCGGTAAGCCGACGATACTAACTTGCAATTTCCTAAACTGTTTGACCTACAAACTTTTAATCACTCAAGTAAATGGGCCATGGCAGGAACTTTCAACTCTGCACTAGTGTGAACTGGCACGCACTTGGTCGGTTTAGGATTACACGTCGAGCTGGTTGTTCAGTTTGATGGTCTGAATCACCCTGCTTTGTATGCATTTAATTTTACACCCTGTATTCATGATATGACCTCTAAATCTGTCGATCCAACACATTACACGATCAATCTGGATCAAGCTCAAGATTGCGATCCGCGAAATGAGGTCAGAAGTGCTGTTTTTGAATCGAGATATTCAAAATCATGTCCGAATGAATACACAAACTTCATACTTTTCTACAACTTTCATACATTTACGTAATTTTCTACTGCTGATTTCAACGCGTGACTTCCAAAAATCGTACTACTGGATTGATCGTGTAATGGTTGCCGATAAATCTTTCATCCATAACTTTAAACCTAACCCATAGACATACAAAATAATGGACGCCAAAATTCTTGAAAAAAGTGTCCTAGACTAACCTACTCAAACCTAAGTAAGTAAGTAAGTAAACTAGTAAGTAGTAATATAAACATTGAAAATGCTGAAATTCTTTTTCATTTTGATTGCTTAGTCTTTACCCCATCGCGGTACGGCACGCGTGCCTGAAGTCGGCCGGTCAAACGAAGACTGTCGCGTAATTTGTTCTCTTTATACGTTTTGGTGCTCTTTTTGTTCGGACACTTTTGAGCGCGGACACTACGTCCAGTAGTTGATAGGTCAATGACCTAACCTAACCTGACCATTTTCATAGTAAATCCTTGCACTAAACAGTACCCAGTAACGCGGTCTCTCTCACTGGCGCTGCTCATACTACTGATAGTGACAGTCATATTTTAAAACTTGTTTAAGCCTAGATACTTTATGGTGTAAGCCATCTTAAGGGTTCCTGTCCACTGAAGCGCAGCGAGGCTGCGTAGCGCAGAAACGAAGAAATATCAACCACTAGGATATCAAATCTCGGAGCGGAGATTTTATGCAATCCCATTGGCCAACATTCCCTCGTTTCTCCGCTCCGCAGCCTCGCTCCGCTCCTCAGTTCAGTGGACAGGCAAAGTAACAGTCAATATATTGCATTGATACGATGTCTATTAGATACGTATAATATATCCATAATGAAACTATTGGGCTATTGCTCCAAAACAATATATTTAAACTAAAAAGGATAATAGGATCAAACATCGAATCCCAAGAGTAACTTTAAAAACAAATCATAAACTAAGCTTGTAACAAAACCTCTCTAAAACCAAGCTTGCTAAACAATTTTGAACTCTAATGTTCAATACGAAAGCCCAAAGAATCATCCTTCATACAATACAACCTCAAACTTCTGGCAAACAAAAACTATCGCGGCCATTACCCAACTTTATATTGGTCACCGGGACTGAGAATCCCGCGGGATCGTTCCAACCAAAGGGGGGAACTTTAAAATGCTCTCCTAAAAACCCGGGGTCGTGTCCCGTTAAAAAGCGCCAGGTGCGGGGGATAAGATGCAGGGGTGGAATTTCTTTCGAGGGCGAGAAAGATAGAAACTGGGTCTTACTACGAGTTTCGTAGCCTTTTCTCAGATTCCATTTTTTCAAAATATCTAATAATATGCTTAGTATAATTTAAAATTTACTGAACTCGATGTTAACCCACCGCACGGCCACACTCTAAAACTTACAACTGAAACAAGATTCTTAAAATGAGCACGTTACGCTAGCGCTTTTATTCATTGCTGAAATATATATCTTGTTTTTGCAAAAAAATAAAAATGCGAATAACTTTAAAATTATATTAATAAAATAAAGAAAATATTGTTTCAATACAATTATTAAGTTATGAATCAGTTGGGGTGTATGAGGTTTTGCGCTTATTCATTAACACGTTGTATAAGGATCAGCCTTGCGGTAGCATTGCCCCTCTTCCACGGAACAATTGGTCATATGCATTTACATGCAATGTTATACCTGATTACTAAACGAGACAGCCTATAATTGCGGAACAATAGCTTCGAACTTATCTCGTTTGATGTTCACACGAGACAACTTTTCATGAAAAATCTAAAGTTATTGGGAATAAAATCCAAAGTTGTGGATTTCATGTCACCTCGCCCCCTGCAAAAAGTAGCAGAAATGTTTGGTAGTAGAATTACATGCGTAATTCCTCCATATATAAATAGTCGAAGCAAACATACTATCTTGCCTCCACCTATCCACACTGGGCTCGCGTCGTAGAGTTTAGACTCCGCCCTATCCAGTATTCATGAGAGCAGGCCTGTGCCCTGCTGTTGGATATATAATGGCTGATGATCATGATTGGTTGCATCAAACTATCATCATTGTCATCCTCTCAGCTGATAGACTTCCACTGCTAGACATAGATCTCCCCCAAGGATCACCACAACCAGATACTGGGTTTCATTCAACGTGTTACAGCCACCTTCACCAGGTCGTCAGTTCACCTTGTATTGGACCTACCTGCATTCCACCTTCAGCACGTCTTGTATGATTCCTCTACACGAGCGCGATGAGCCGTTGCAGCATAGAAAATAACCTATTCCCGCGCTTTTTGGAGAGCAAAAGGCGCCACTTGTAGTATTGAAAAAGACCGAGTCGCACGCAAGTAGAGAAATCATGCTAGAGGGTAGAGGGAGTACCTGAAAAGTTTAAAAGTTCACGACTGTCGCATTATACAAATTTACGTAAGTGAAACCACAAGCAAAAGTGAGTCCGTGAATAAAACAAAGACTTCACAACTACCTACTTATGCACGCATGCATGCATGCATATGCTCACGACTATATTCCCCGAGGGGGTAGTCAGAGATATTCTGAAACCTCAGAACATCCACGTTTCACCAGTAGTACCGAAACTCTGTCCAGTGTGACGGGGGTGAGCCCGTCGCCACTTGTAATGGACGGTGGGTACAATACATGCCTCGAAATTGAAGCATGCTGGTTTCTTCACGATGTTTTCCTTCACCGAAAAGCCAGTGGTATACTTAAAACCAGATAAACTCAGATACGATCCCTAAAGGGTAGCACGCATAAAAGCTTCAATACAAACAGAACAAGACAAGGAAAATGAACTGTTACAATTCAAAGCCGTAATACCAAAAGTTACTATTACCGCTCCCAACATAGCCCCGCATAACGCTAAGTTAAGAGTAAATTAGCCGAAACTAAAATTAGCACATCGGAAATTCTATCAAAGAAAGTTAAACAAAACTTTGGTCGCTACTCGGGCGTGAGAAGTTTGCGAGAACTTTGTGAGAAGTAGTAGTTAGTACCTACTATAGAGAATACAGTGTATGTGCACTTGAAACTTAATGTTTGTAAGCTTGGCAACTGTTTATTTTCTTTCCCTGTCTCAAAAGAAGTTGGATGCGCGGTTGCGGGTGCTTGAAATCGTAAAAACTGTTTCATGTTTTTTGTTGAACTCTCAACTCTCTTCGTACGTTGGAGTTCTGAAGAGTTTGCTTTTAACGTGATTAAAAATAGAAGTGTTGAGAAGAATGGACGAAGTTCTAGAGGTAACATGGCGCTGGGACTGCACTGTTAGTTCGACTAAATGCGATCACTGCTTAGACCACTGAGGTATTTGAAATGCTTGATTATTTATTTCAACAACAGCTTTTGTTGCGCAGTTCTTTTATAACACAACTTAAATATAAAGTCAAAGATATACAATGTGTTAATGGATAAACGAAAAACTACAGAACTGTTTGTGTAGAATCGAGAGCAGAATCAAATTATCAAAGTTTCAACATAGGTTGAATTTTTTGGAAAGGTTAAATTATTTGTTTGAATAATTTAAAATTAACCGAACTCGATGTCAACTCACCGCACAGGTATTTCATTATTTTGATATTCAAAATGTAAATTGGCATATTAAGTTTTGAGGCAAAAATGATTTGCGACCATTATTTCAGCAATGAATGAAAGCGCTAGCGTGCATTTTAAGAATCTTGTTTTGGTAGTCAGTAGGGTGAGTACTTACTACCAAAACAAGATTCTTAAAATGTATCTATGAGCACGCTAGCGCTTTCATTCATTGCTGAAATAATAACAAATCATTTTTGCATGTAAACTTAAAATGCGAATAACTTACTCACTCTTCATTTTAACGAAAATCTGACTTCATACAAACATAGAGATTGGTTTCTAGATTGTTTCAGAAAAAAATCATTGACTTTAATTAGTTAGTATTGAAAACATCACCAGACTTCGTTTGTATGGAGCACCGAATTATATTCCCTTAACAAAACTACCTACTTCAATATCGAACAAATCATTACGGTCAGGGTGCGCTGAAACCTTAATTGAACCGCAACTACCGCGTCCACTTCCACCACAATCTGACCGCAGAAGAGCGACGATGTCTGACCATTTAATTGGTGGTCTATCGATCGATAATTAAGGTCTAGAATTACTGACTGCAGATCCCTGATTGCCGTTTTAGTTGCACTTATTGGTATAATGAATATTGAAATTGCTGCTTGTCTTAACTATTACAAAATTGTAACAGAAGTGTGTTGATATACTGAAGATATTTGTCCCTGTGTCCCTGAGTCCAAATCAACCTTTTTAGAATTTTTGTCTGTTTGTTTTTGCGAGTATCACGCGAAACCTACTGAACCGATTTTGTTGAAACTTTTTTGTTTAATAGCTTATGATCGGACTTAGAAATCTGATAAAATATACATTTCAAATAGCAACGAAATTGTAGGGCTATTTTGAATTACAGAAAAAGAGACTTGAAACACTTCTTCTCACTTATTCTTAGAACAGCTTTATATACTCGTACGTCCAAGATATTATGTCGGATAGTATATCTTTGTGATAAATAAATTATATTTGCAAATCAGAGTTGGCCAGAAAGCTATACAGGGTGTAAGTGACAGCTTAGCAAATACTGAAACGCTGAACTCAGACCATCAATCTGAACAACTTTCACTATGGAACCTACCTCAGGAAACGCGAAAAAAATCAGCTGTCATTTAAGTCGGGTAGGTACAGCAGTTTTGTTCATTCATTCATTCTTTAAATCAAATCGCGCTATCGTTATGTTTCAAAATTTTCTTTTAGGCAAGATACTCTAATATAATGTTTATTTTTCTTATTCTACTTATAAAATGGCTACGGAACCCTATCATGGGCTAGACCGACACGCTCTTGGCCGGTTTTTTAGATTGTATTTGTGGGTAACGGTAAAAGCTGAGCATACACATGCTGAAGAAAAAATTCGGAAGCGTCAGTGAAGTCTACCAATCCACATTGGGCACGCGTTGTTGACTAGGGCACATCCATACACCCGTGAGTGACATAATGAAGTATATATGTTAAGCCAATAGTTGTTTTACATAAAAATATTGCTTTTATTTAGCCTTTTTATACAGGGTGTCTCAAAAGAAATTTTATATTTATTTAGCTTACTGCGTGAGCGCAACGTATCCGAGGGGCGCGGGGGTTATGTCAATCGGTAGCCTGGCTCTTGGGAATTCAGTCGCTATGGAGCGTTTCTCGGGAGCAGACCGCGCGTTGTGCGTGCGAGAGTTTTACAAAAACGGTGATTCGGCGACTGTAGCGCGTAGAAAATTCTGCAGTATTCGAGGTTTTCGCCACTTAAATGATGCGCCAAGCATTCCTCTCATTCGACATTGGGTTAAAAAGTTTGAAGAGACCGGTACAACGCTAGATAAATCAAAATCCGGGCGACCTAGGTCATCAAGAACGGTAGAAAACGTGGAGAATGTTAATCAGTCTGTTCGTGACGACCCGAACCTTTCAATTCGGAAGCGCGCAAGTGATTTAAATGTGCATAGATCATCATTACATCGCATCATGCACAAAGACCTAAAGCTGCACCCCTACAAAATTCAATTGGTGCAAGAATTCAAGCCCCAAGATGCCAGTCAGAGGCTTCATTTCGTAAATCAGGTGATTGAGCGATTTTCAACGTTTACCAACATTTTGTTTTCGGATGAAGCTCATTTTCATCTTAATGGCCACGTAAATAAGCAGAACTGCCGCTACTGGAGTGCAACGAATCCAAAACGCAAACATCAGAAACCCGATAAACCGACTTCACTGGCCCATTTGAAAGAAAATATCCGTCACGAAATGGCGGCCATCCCTGAATCCACCTGCCGAGCCGTCATAAGTAATTTTACTGTTCGATTAAATGAGTGCCGAGAACGCGAGGGTCTACATTTAGACGATATCATTTTTAAGAAATAAATCCCCAAAAAGTGTATTTCAATAATTAATAAACATTTTTTCTATATACGGCTTACTTTTTTTTTAATCGATCCACTAAATATAAAATTTCTTTTGAGACACCCTGTATTAGGTTTCTAAAATAATTTTAAATTTTGAATGTCCATTTAGGATCTATAACGATTTAAAGTAGAAACAAACTAAAAAGTGTAAATGGATCCCTGACGGATGGATTATTGGAAAAATTTGATCCGGTCTAGAATTTTCAATGGGTCCCGACTATGAAAGTCGCTTCAATATTATTTAACAGAATTCTAGATTAACTGGACTTGTTTTTTTCTTTTCAATTTTTATTTAAAGCTAACTTTTTTGTTGTACTATATTCGATATGGTCCACGATACGTGCCCGCTCAGTGTGGGTTGGTAGACTAAAGCTCAATTCACATTACGACGGGCGCGGAGGGTGAAATTTAGAATAATACCTATTTCAATACTAATAGAGTTCACAGAGAAAGCTCCGTGTGGCTCCGTCCTCTATCCGTGGGGACCGTATGGGTGTTATCTCTGTCAACTCTATCGGTATTGAAATAGGTATTATTTTACATTGCACCCTCCGCGCCTGTCCGCGCTTGGGCAGGTTTTGACGGACTGCCGCCCATCTGACGGTAGGCCAGTGCCCTGTATGGCCTACAAGTATAGGCTGATGATTGATTCAATAACATTAATTGCTGATAGTAACAATTTTTTCTACAATGTCTTGTCCATAAATTCAGAACTAAGTACAATTCCTTAGGGGTAGTCAGAAACTTTCCAATCAGAGGTATAATGTGTAATATATTTCATTAAATAAACATAAACTACCGCCATTTCAGAAACAAAGAGTACGAACCATCTTTGTAAATATATTCCGTATTATATTACCTACATCAATTCTTCAAAGTGAAATCTATTTACTCCATATTTTTGTGTCTCTATCTACAATTACGTAATTTGGGTCACAAAATAAACTTGAAACCTTTATAAAGAAATCATTCTTCTTTGAACCTAAAATTAGAATACCTACACGTAAAATTAGTAGTAGAGGATCTCACAGTAAAATATGTGTTCGATCCAACTTTGAAAGAGATCAATTGTCGAATCCAATTCGGCTGGTTAGAGTTCGGGAAGCTACGTAGTATCTCCACGTTCCAAATACAGCAGTGTCTCAAAGCGATAGTCTGACCATTGTGTGTTGCCAGTGTTGACATATGGAACAGAGACATGGTCGCTCACTCAAGGCCTTATAAAAAGGCTAAAAGTTACCCAAAGGGCAATGGGGAGGGCTATGCTCGGAGTTTCCCTGCGAGATCGAATCAGAAATCAATAGATCCGCAGAAGAACCAGAGTAACTGACATAGCCCAAAGAATTGCTAAACCAAAATGGCAGTGGGTGGCGCACAATGCTCGCAGAACCGATGGCCGATGGGACCGAAGGTTGTTCTCGAGTGGCAACCGCGTACTGGAAAGCGCAGCGTGGGTAGGCATCCCACAAGGTGGAACGACGACCTAGTGAAGGTGGCGGGAACCCATTGGATGAGGGCAACGCAGGACCGGCCGTTGTGGAGATCATTGGGGGAGACCTATCTCCAGCAGTGAACGTCCATCGGCTGAGATGATGATGATATGTTTTTAATCCTGTTTAAGAAATTTAACCGAACCGTCGAATTATATAACATGTCGATAAACATAACGTTTATATTGAAAAAATGTACTTTCTTATGGTATTATTATAATATTTTATATTAAATGTATTTCGAAAAATGTGACAGTTTGGACATCTTACGGTGAGATCCTATACTATAAAATATTCATAAATCATATTACCAAGAATCCGTTTCGCACAAGTGTAGGCGGAAACAACCCACTGCCACGTTAGCAAAAGCCTTATCGACAAGCTGATAAAAATATCCGAAACAAAATAGGACACAGCACTTTACCACAAAACTTTGTACACCAATCCCTAGTGGGCCCAAAATCCGATAAAAGGAAAATAATTGGAAAGCGCTTGTCAGTAAAATATTTCAGATATAACATCGCATCGGTGCAAGAACTATGGTATTATAAATACAACTTTTAATTTTAATTTGCCACGCCAACAGCAGATCATTGATGTTTTTGACTTTTTGATTATAATCAAATACATTTTATAATGAAACGATGATGGTCTAAACAAAATATTACTTTATTCTATTATATATTCTTTATAATTATACCAGGGTGTTTTTTTACACCCTGCAGAAAAGTTTTTGGCTGGATTTCAGGAGTATTATGATATTTGCCTTCCTCTGATTTTTTTCCGTAGTGATGAATTGATTTTTCATCATTTATGAGAGTTCCTAATTGTAATTACCTACTACGTAATTATAGGTACCTACCTAAATTTTGATTTCAAAAAAAATATAACAAGAAGGTAAGAGTGGATTTTTTCGCTCCGTTTGAACTTTTATTTAATGTTTATAATGGAAAATATAAATTAAAATCAGTCCGCACAAGCGTAGTCAAACAAAAATACACCAACAGACATAAATCAGCAACATACTTCGTCAAAACAAAGAAATACAGGCAGTGATCAGCAAAACGAATCGTCAA
The DNA here is from genome assembly GCA_963924505.1 of Agonopterix alstromeriana. NCBI lineage: Eukaryota > Metazoa > Arthropoda > Insecta > Lepidoptera > Depressariidae > Agonopterix > Agonopterix alstromeriana. The sequence continues at coordinate 13,710,120 of OZ004674.1, read as the reverse complement.
CTAGCTCAGTCAAATAAGCCCCTAGTCGATTCCGGTGCAAAGGAGTTCATAACGCTAGCAGCGTTCCTCGTTGAATTGCTATGGCTAGCCTCTGCACCAAAGTCAAAGTCAAAGTCAATTCAATATAGGAGCTTGTAGCACACTTATCAAACGTCAAATCTTTTTTAAAGCTACTAGAGAAGATGCGGCCAGAAACTCTACAACATAACACGACTTAATAACTATTACAATATAAATTCTTAAGCTAAAGTTATGTATACAATAATACATAGTCTATTTAATAAAATAATGATACTATAAAGTAAAGTAAATAAACTATAAGCTAGTGACCTCAGACCCAAGCATTTTGATCATTTTAATAATCAACCAGTTTATAACCACCAGAAACGACCCGGAACGGGGGCCAATCTCCGCAACGGAGCTCTTAGCCTCGGCACCCCCAATTGGCATCATCACTTGCAACCAATTGCATCATCATCACAATTAATAATTAGAATAGATAAGTCCCATTACAGGGCACAGGCCTATCTTCAGGGAGATTGTACGACTGTATGAGCGGACGGACATGGCAAAACTATAAGGGTTCCTTGTTGACTACGGAACCCTAAAAACTAGTGGTGTATAAAAATTTTAAGTACTTGTGTCAAATACTTTGTCAAACACTATTATAGTAATTGTAAATATAGAACTCGCATTATGTACATTAATTAACTACAGAAATTTGTAAATTTATCTTTCAGTCAATTTAAATTACGTAAAATTACGAAGCCAATATTAAACATAAATTAAGTAAATATTGAACACTATGTTTTATATATGTTTACAAAATTAAATGCAGTTAACAGTCAATCACCAACAATGTCGGCTTTGGTAACAGTTTTAAATTTAAAACCGGATTATCCGGACGGACGGATTACGAACTTCGCTTGATGGAAACTGTTTCATACATCGGATTTCGCGCTGTGTTTATATTTCTCATTACTGGACAAAGTAGGTTCCGAGTGCTGCCCTAGTTTGAGCAAATTGACAACTAATTTTAAACAGAGTTGAATGCACTATCGGGGTCGGATGGATAGCAGTGGACCTATACCTGAAAGCCTGCAATAAGATATCATTATAATCATTTAACTTTCATGTAAATTTCGTAATTTTGACTCGTGGTAAGCCTACGGGTGCATGTGGTATGGGCAGGCCAAAACTCAGATGGTTTGATGTTGTTTGATTCTGCAGGATATATTGTTAAAGAGTCAATTTAAAATAAAGATAGTAACGAGAGCTACGTAGATTTAAGATGCTCAGGACAGAGAAGGGTGGCTTAAACAAATGGAGATGGTGGATTCAGGCTGTCGATGATGATGATGAAGATATATTGAAGTAAGCGTAGGAGAAAAGGAAAGCAGACCGTGTTACCAGGTGACACAGTAGCTAGGAACTAATTTGAAAGCTTTCTCCGACATACCAGAATATTTTCCGAATTCCTCCTGCATTTTCCTTAGTTAAATTCGTTACGGGTTTCAAAACATTTTAAAGTAAATACCGCTTGCCGAAGTGCATTGTCTTGTATTGTTAAAGGTCGCCGCTGTTGATTCAAGTTAAATAGAAGTTTTAGTAGCCAAAATGGGCAAAAAATAAGTATAATCTTCTTAGAGAGTTTCTCTAGGGTGGCTTTCGCCAAAAAATATTTAGTGAACGCTCTGTCTCTCGAACTTATCAAGATTATAGTGACAGTATCAGATTATAACATCATCATTATTAGCCTATATTTGTCCTACTGCACGGCACAGCTCAGGGAGGGTGTCTGGTCGTTTGACCACCATGCGTGTATCAGTCCGCAAAATTTGTGTATGTTTCGGAATAGCATACGTGCAAAATAACATTACAAAGTATACTTTAGCAGTTTCTATGGGTGCTCACTGGCCTTGTATGAAACGGAAATACGCCCATGCGTGACTGACGTCCGCATCCTGACCGCATCATTATTTCTTTTTTAGTTTTAACAGATTTTAACATGTTTAAGCCTAAATAATAGGGCTCTCACCGATCCCAGCTACCCAATCCGCCGCGTAGCCCCAGCAACGTCCTATGCCGAGGTCCGTACCCCCCTGGGGTGCCCCTAGGTCGGTTGCTTAAGTTCATTCAATTGGCTCGGTGACCCTTCTGGTCCCTCCAATAGTCCGCAGTAAAAAGCAGTAAATGCTCCCTGAGCAAAGCTGTATACGTCATTCAAAAAAAAAAAAAAAAATAATAATAATAGGGGAGCGGACAACTAGTCAAATTTGCAACTCTTAATCGAATGTCAAAACGTGCGCTTTGTATGAATAATTGTACTAGACACCCACAAGTGACGTCATCAACATTCAATACTTTTTATACTTCATACTATTATTAAAAATAGTATTCAAGCTAAATAATTACAGAAAATGAGAGTTTAGCGTTATTTTCAAACGTTTTTATTACTAAGAAGATAAAACGAAAATTTATTTTATGCAGTCCGATCCCCTATTGTTGGTGCAAGTCACGAAAAAAAAAGCTTATAAATCCGCAATCCCTATTTAGGCGCTAAACAAAAAAAAACCGTCGTCTGATTACGTCTGTCAGGAGCAAAAACATTTGAAAAAGAAACGCAAAAATGCCACAGTTGCCGCGAAAACAAACAATTTGTGTGACGAGGGAACGGGACCTATTTCAGGAACAAAAGAAAGGAAAACGTCTGTTTTGTTTGAAAAGAAAGAACAGTGTGACCTTTAAGAAGATTTAAACTCGGCGTCGGATGGCTGTTAAAAGTTACATTCGATTCTAAACACAGACTGAAGAGTAACCTTTTAGGCGGAAATACACTAATAGACTCGAATCTCATGAAATAAACAAAATTTGCATTTAATGCAAAATAAAAAAATGTTATGATCGTCTAAGGGTGCGTCCACATCTGGCGAATGCGCAGCTCAAGAACTATTCGCGAGCTGCACGCGTGCCATTACCACAGGACCGGCACTTCAATCAACGTTTTGGATTTGACATGATGGCGTTCGCACATGCGCACTTGGTGCAAGTGGTCTTTAACATATGTGTAGGGTTGACTTACCACGCATCGAGTGAACATCATTTACATTTCATTACTTTTTATTGTTCGTTCTGTTATTAAAAATAGTAATCGAGGTAAAGAATTACTGAATATGTGAATTTAGCGTTATGTTTCAACGTTTTTTATACCTGAAAAGACTCAATTTTATGTAGTCAAATACTACGGGTGCGCGTGCCTGACTGCATTCCCTTGCTCGGCTTCCCTCAAGTTTCCCAGAAAGTGTGAGGTGAGGTAGAGTATCTGAAGTCAGAGGGGGGCCGAGTGGCCGTTCTGTATATAGAACTATATACTATTCTGTGCCGTTACTGCAATTGTTTGGTGCGCCTCTTTAGCGCAAGTCAAGAAAGGCTTGTAAAATGAGCACGCGCGCCGCGCGTGCAGTTCGCGCGCTTACAGTTCCGTTCGCTTTCATACTGTGAGCCTCAGTCATCCTCAGTTAGTGGGGATTTAAATTGTCGAAGTTGGGAAAGTAGGTGCAGGGCGCGGGCCGCGAGTGTGCTTGCGAACAGTGTTTTTAATGCCAGGGCCACACTAAAGGAAAATATCGCGATGATTGACCTTTATTACCATATAAACAAATGTCAATCATCGCGATAATTAACGGCATTTCCCGTTAGTGTGGCCCCCGGCATAAGGAAGGAAGACAAGAAGTGTTAATTCTTTCGATTAGAAATAAATGTGAACCACAAATCTACCATTTGTGTTTACTAAAATCTACAGATGCACTGGACTAGTACCTAGTTGACAAAAGCTTAGTTTTTTTAAGGTTCCGTACCTAAAGGGTGGAAACGGTCCGTCAGTCCATCCGTCCGTCTGTCCTACCTATTTAGGGATGTAACTTTTGAACCGTAATAGTTAGACAGTTGAAATTTACACAGAATATGCGTTATTACGGCGGGTTTGTTAACAAATAATAAAATGTCAAAAAGTTTAAATTTTTCAGGGGGGTCCTCATACAAAAAATTAGTTTTTATCAACGTTTTTTCTTCTCGCTCTATCTTAAAAACGGTAATACATACAAGCGTCAAACTTGGTGTGATTATAGAGCAAACTCTACAGTATAACAAAAAAAAATTAAAAACCGACCAAGTGTGAGTCGGTCTCTTGTTAAGGACAAAAACATTTTTTTACGTATGATGTTGTGCGGTGGTGTGATACGGAACCCTAGGTGCACGAGTAGCCCGACTGGCACTTGACCGTTTTTATTTAAAGTCTCTTCTTACTTTTTTCTTTTTATTCTTAAATTTTGTGATTGTGATTGACCTATTTATAGCTATTTAAAGTATTTTATTTGCAACGTTTCCTTTTTTCTGAAACAAGTAAACGATCGCTCGTTGAAGCGAAGAACTAATCAAAATATTGGAAAAAAGCAAAGAAAGCTTTGTGAAGATAAATGAAAATTGAAAATCCAAACACCTTGAGATTAATAAAAAACAAATGAACCGAGAAATCGACATTATGGAAATGGAAACATGTTTGTAATAAATTACTTCTCTTTTTTGACAAGTCAGTGCTAGACCTTTTGATTTGAAAGCGTAATTTGTAACAATTCCTTTTTCATTTACAATGTAAATGTCACAAATTTTTTCTTGTTCTTACTTTTTTGGAATTTCAGAGCCAAGGAATTTATAAAATATTAAATTAAACTAAATTCAATACTTTAATGCATTCATGTTGTACATAAGGTCTTAAATAACATACATAATTGTAGGTACAGCTTCAACACGAACCCTGAGAGGGCGCAGCAAAGAAAATATGTAAATACAAATAAATATAATAATAATATAATAGTATAATTGCACTTATTGTACTAATTATTAATATATTACACAAAAATCTCTTGAAGAGAGTAAAAAAATTTTCACGAAGGTCGTGGGTTTAATTCTTACAGGGGACACCTAGTGATATGTCACTTTGTGCGTTTTTCCCCAGTTGGTTAGGACATTGCAGGCCGAATCACCTGATTGTCTGAAAGAAAGATGATTCCATGCTTCGGATGGCACGTTAAGCCGTCCCGGCTACTATCTCTCGTGGTAGTAGTCGTTACAAAAACGACATCAGAGGCCGTAAGGCGGTCTGATAAAACTCTGACACCAGGGCTTGCCCACACGATAAGAAGAATAAGGTTTTAAATCTTGTTCTAAATACTTGTTACTGTAAGTCTTCTGAATTTCAGCATCAATTAACGTTCAAATACAAATTCCTAATTAATCTTGGTTAAAATCATGCGGTAAATGCCAGCGCAATTTTATATCTACTGGCGATGGATACAGATGGGCTCGCAGAGCTTAGTGACTATATTGATCGAGATTGAGCAATTTATTTTTTCGAGTTAAAATCTTTGGAAATAGGGTGAAGCGACTACTATTTGGTAATAACGAGTAAATATCTTTTTTCTATCCCCGCCCCTCTAGTATGTCTCTACACGCACGCGACACGACTTCGCTGAAGAGAAAATGACCTCTTCCCGCTCTTTTCAGAGAGCTTATAGAAAATATTAAGAAAAATAAAAACCTGACTGCATAAAAATAATTAACTGAAAAGAGAAAAACAAGCTATGATCTCATCTAATCGCTTCAAAAGTTGATCTACCTTTAAATCATAGATCAACTTTTGAAACAATTAGATGAGATCATCTAAAGAAAGCCTTCAATCTAGTAATTTTAATAAACTCTATGTACAAATATCTAATCCAAATACTTTTGAATAATTATTTGAAAAATAGAGAGTAGCTAAACTAAATACAGCCGAACAGCAACAGCAGCAACTGATAGACGAATGGAAACCAAGGCAATTTCATAAGTAATCCGTTTTTAGTACGAAACACTAATAAGTTCTATTCTCCGATACATACGAGGTCAATTTTATTCACACTGAAACCTAAATAGCTTAAAGCATTAACCTACTTCAATATAAAAAGTAACCAGCAAATTAATCATTCTTCAAAACGCCATAAATGTAAAACTAATTTCTTCAACAATGTTCTTCAAAGATAAACCGTTCCTACACACAATGAGATCTTCTACCATCACCGAACATTTGTTAACGCGGGATACATTTATCAGAGCTTATTGTTACTGGACTGCTCGATATTTCATCCTCAGCACCTTACAGAGAGTCGTAATGATAGCCATTTGGACAAGCCTTCTGAGGAGATCGTGTTCTTAAAAACCAACCAAGTGCATGTCGGGCCACGCGCAGCGTAGGGTTCTGTAGTTTTCCGTCTCAATATACGGACTTAGAAGGGCTTTTTGTTTTATACTTCGGTTTAACGGCTACTAAAGTCTTAAAAGCTTAATATTTCGCTAACGGATCCCTAAATCGAAAAATGGTTTTCCCACACCCACAATATTTTTAAAAGGCCTGTCCAACGATACCCCACACCATGGGATAGACGGGAAAAAATGTATCCCCAATTTTTGTGTAGGTCCCCTTAAAAAAATGTTTCTCAAGATTTTATTTTACCACTTTGTCAGCGTAATTTTTATGTATACCCATGTCAAATTACAGCTTTCTAGAACTAAGCGTCTCTACGACGGACAGACATGGCGAAACTATAAGGGTTCCTTGTTGACTACGAACCCTAAAAATTTGGGAAGCGAACTCTTTTTTTAAGAAAAGGATAAAATTATGCATCAATTAAACAATTGAATAAATGAATGATTGAGCGAGTTAATTGATAGTGAATGTAGGAGAGATACTAACTAAATTATCAACATCTGCAAGCTTAAAGGTTAATAAATATTTAAAAAATGTTGACCACCTCAAAAGTGTAATAACTTTTACGGAGGGTTTATGTATAAGTACTGGTTGATTTTTTGAACGTTTCGAAATTTCGAGTTGTGGTCCAGAGTCAAACTTAACAACTTTTACTACGGTAGCGAGTTGAAAATTTTTTTACTCCTATCGGTTTTCACCCATAATAAAAGTTGGTCAGTTTGATGGGTAGACTCTTAGTTTAAAATGATGCTAATGATATCAATATCACCCAGTACGTGTTGAACCTGAGTCCCAAAGACTTCCAAAGGTCCGGGCTACGATCCGTGAAATACCTTCAGAGTAGGTACTATTTTTTATTTATTTATAATTAATTGACTTCTTGCTTGTGCGTTAGCACCGCATTTCCGCCAGTGTCAAGTGGTTTGAGGGATTATCTATCCAATATCGAGGATTGTTTTTGAGTAAGAACACAACTGAGAAGGATTGTGGAGCCTCGTGGCAGGAAAGACAAGTGTTCGGGGCAAACCCTGCAACGTGACTCCGTAGGTACTATTATTGTCTATTCTAATGGTGAAGGCTGTGCTTTGACACAAGCCAATGCCATTTGCTTCGTCACTACACTAATGCTAGGATTTACAATATCCTGCGGGGGTTAAGGTCATTAAATAGCTGTTCAAAACTTTTCTAATTAGGCACAAGACATTAATCTTCCGGACGTCTCTTGACTCCGTGACTTGCACAAGTTGCCAAATTATTTGCAACTAGATGTTTGTCTCCGACGTCGCTCACAGTCGAGTCTCTAGTCAAACATGGAGCCGCAGTAATGTTGACTTCTCTATTTCTAAATTACAAAGCTACAAACAAAAGCAGAGCTCATGGCTGGACGGCACGGCTTTTCATATAAACGTTCGATCAGCTGATTGCATTTAGTAAGGAAAGTCAAATTTTTTGGATAATTCCCTATAAGTTTGCTTGGGGAAAGTTGTTTAGTATTATGGGTACAATCACTCGCGCACACAGACATGCACACTTTTTATTTTATTTAGCATAGCATAGCATATGCTCACGACTATATTACTCGAGGGGGTAGTCAGAGATATTCTGAAACCTCAGAACATCCACGTTTCACCAATAGTACCGAAACTCTGTCCATTGTGACGGGGGGTGAGCCCATCGCTACTTGTAATGGACAGTGGATACAATACATGCCTCGAAATTGAAGCATGCAGGTTTCCTCACGATGTTTTCCTTCACCAAAAAGTCAGTGGTGATACAAATCGTACATGAATTCCGAAAAACTCATTGGTGCGAGTCGGCCTGGACGGGGATCGAACCATCGCCTCCTGCACGGCAGGCAAGGTTACTCGCCACTGGACCACCACGGCTTCGCTCACTCTGTCCTATAATTGTTATTTATTGCCTGATAAATCGTATCGAATTCCCGAGATACTGACTTGCCGCATGCGGGGTCCATTGTATCATGTGTCCTGACTTACTATTATTGTCATAGAACATAATAAGAGAGGTTAGAAGTGTAAAGTAGGCGTGGAACGCGTGCCACACGGTTATGCAATGATTTGCATAACACCACAAGGCGCGGGGCGTTGTGCGAGCGAGAGAGCATTAGTTGTTGTAGTGGGAAGACCACTCACGCTGCTACAACTACTAATGCCTAATAAGTGGCGACAGTCGTCTCTGAAGCAAAAGCGCTACTTTGCATTTCTAACCTCTCTTATAACGTTCTGTGATTTTTGTTAATAAAGATATTTGTACCCCTTAAAGTAATGCATTGTTTACCCTAACACCCTTTATTTGTAGTATCATATTTATATGTCTAAGGTAAAAATATATATTCATACATTATTTACCACTTTATTTATAAGACTAATGCTTTGTTTCTCTGAGGTGTTGTACGGTTTCAGGATATGACTAGTGTAAAATTGTATACACTTTATACGCGGTGAACGCGTGTCACGTTCCCCACTCACATTAAGTTGAAAAACAACCTGCAGAGCGCTTTTGTAACAAGTACAAATAACATACCTAGTGTTTTGTTAAATATCCACTAACTAATTGTGTTCTAAGTTTGAGTACCTCTGACCACGCTAGTGGGTGTGCCGGACATGCAGACTTTGAATTTTAATTGATGATTAGTTATTGCAACTGGAGATGATGAATAACGAATAATAACTTTTTTTTTTCTTTTTTTTTTTATTGCTTGATAAACAAGCTGGCTTATTCACGAAGAAAAAATCAGTCACATCAAACAGAATTATTTTAGTAATATACAGGGTCCTTCTTAATATGCTGACACTTTATTAAAGGGATGATCAGATCGTCATACTGACCAACTTTTTCTATGGCATAAACATCGAAATCGTGAAAAAAAATCGGTAAAAATCAGTAATCAGTTCCGTACAAAACTGCAAACCTACTCGAGCCAAATGTATGGGACAGCAAATTTTTTTCGCGATTTCGATCTTGGTCCCATAGAGAAAGTTGTTCAGTTTGACGGTCTGATCATCTGCTTAAAAAAGTGTCAGCATATTAAGAAGGCCATCCCCACCGAACGACCTTGACCCTTTCAGAGCCGCCTCACCTCTACTAAACTACGTCATTTTAGTAGGTATGCCTATTTTGGACTGGCTTGTCCTTCATTATGTCACTGTGGTGCTTTCTAATGCAAGGAAATCAAATTCGAAAATCATGTGAATTTGAATCAAATTACGAAATTATCTCATTAAAAAAATATATTAAATAAAGTAGTATGTCATTTTTAGATAATTATAATTATTGTTTACCCAATGGTATATGTCGCAAGTAAAAGTTACTTCAACTTATAATGTTTCATATGTATTTTAATAGAAAAATAAGAAATATGATACTTAGCAAATAAAGCCGAAAAATTGACGATTATTGCTGTATTTTTCACTAACTTGTATGTCTTTCAAATAACAAGAAGACGCATACATACATACATACATAAACTCACGCCTTTTTCCCAGACGGGTACGCAGAAACTATAGATCTCCACTTTGGGCGGTTCTGACACACCTCTCTTGCTTCCTCTAAGTCCATACATCTTTTCATACATTCCCTTCGATTTCGGCTACTTTTAACCTGGCATTTTATAATGACGTCCCTGACCTGGTCTAGGTATCCTCTCCTAGGTCTGCCTCTACCAATGTTTCCTTCCACACACGCCATATACGTGTTAATGAATTAACGCAAAACTAGAAAGTAGTTTGTTTATAATCGATAGCAGAATCGAATTATCATGTTTTCAACATAGGTAATTTTTTACAAAATATTTAATAATTTGTTTGTAAAATTAAAATTTACTGAACTCGATCTCAACCCACCGCACGGGCACACTCACCCTACTTACTAACGAAACAAGATTCATAAAATGTATCCACGAGCAAGCTAGCGCTTTCATTCATTGCTGAAATGATATCAAATCATTTTTGCCTGAAAACTTAAAATGTGAATAACTTTAAATAAAAAAAATAAAAAAAATCCTTTCAAAATGTCCTAACCATCGAAGCATTCCCTTCTCTACTTTAACCACTACATCTTCATTCAAAAAAGAAGATAGCTTCCAAAAACCAGCAAAATATGGCCCGGCGCGGCCCAGCGTTTACCTAGTGGGTGCGTCTTAAATAAATAATTGATACTACTTGACAGCATCTTATGATTTGAGTGTAACATTAAGAGAATTTGATTCCGAATGCGTAAATGCGCGCTGCATACAAACGAAGTCTGGTGATATTTCAATACTAACCAATGTCAAAGTCAATGAAATTTTGCAGAAACAATCTATCAAATAAATATCTATGCTTGTATCTTGTCCTATTTTCGTTAAAATTTACAGTTTCAATGCTAGGATTAATTTAAGATTTGTATGAAAATCTTTGAGGCACTGTAACTTTAAAACTATACATTTCAACGAAAATCAGACAAGATACAAGCAAGTAATCTGTAGATTACTTTCTAGATTGTTTCTGAAAAATTTCACTGTGTTTAATTGGTTAGTGTTGAAAATAAAACCAGACTTCGTTTGTATGGAGCGCGCCAACAGTAATATTCCCTAAGCCCCACTTGCGCCAACCCGGGTTAGCAATTAACTCTGGGTTAAATAGGTAACTCGGATTTTCTGCTATACTAAAAATCATAGATTACAAACTTAACCTGGAGTTATTTTCTAACCCATGTAAAGCCATGCAAGTGTAGCTTAATGTCGTATACCGACTATATTTACAGTCACCAACCTCATAAGCCATGATTTGCAACTTGCATCATTAGCAGGCCATATTAATCAATCCTGCAAAAGGGGTCGAGACAAGACACCCTTCTGCAGGCAAGTGCTCAAATCTGCTTATATTTGAATAATGCGGTCCAAACCTGCGGAACTTTGCCAGGAGTACGATTATTTTATGAAAATTATTCGCTTCCATATTTACACGTTAAGTTGTAAAGTTATTATCACCCTTTAGTCACAGTTTCGAAGTGACGTGGTCATTTTAATTTTTCTTGGCCTCATATTTCGTTTACTACCAATCGTCAAATATGAAAGATATTTTAGGAAGTTGATTTGGAAAACAAGGAATTTTTATAATACCAATAAGCTGTAAACGAAAACTTTCACATTCTTATATTTTGTTTGAACTTAAAATGTACAGTATTACCATTGACGTAGAATACTATGGACGCCGGGTCTAGTACACAATTCTCGAAAAAAGTGTCCAAGAACTACACAAACCTAAGTACGTGTAGTAATATAAACCAACTAAAAACATTGAAAATCCTGAAATTCTTTTCCATCCCACTTCCCCATCGGTGTCGCGAATCAGATCGCGAATCCAAAAATATTAATCCTATAACATACACACGTATAGTGTGGATGTAGCTTAATTCATTTGTGATATTAATGTTACTGTCAAATGGAAAACTATTTTTTATTCACTTACCTGCAATGATGTGGTCTTGCGAGTGAGACGAGAGAACGAGTCGAAACGTCGAGCAGTGCGCACAGGTGTTTTCCCTGGAATCCCTTTGGTGAGTGTTTTAGCTAATTTGTGCTTTTTACTTACCAGTGTATTTACCCGTTATTCAATTCATGAGGTGTGGGAACAGCCCTGCCATTCAGTGCTTCGTCTGGAGCGTTGACGGTGGTGTAGTGTATGCATTTGTTAAATAACTATATAATATGATATACCATATATATTCATATATAAATATAGGTAGATATATAATATGTACATAAATACTAAACATATACACATAACATAATACATACATTACACTGTCTCGAGCGCACCACGTCAGTTGCACGAGAGCCGTGGGCGAGAGTGGACGTGTTGTCATAGTGTGCGTGTGCGAGCCAGTGAACTACTCCTTACACCAGGACGCAGGTTCTACATTTGGCGACGAGAATAAAGGTACGAAAAACACGTAAATAATGGAAGGCATGCACTTAGATAACGGTCGACGATCGATGTAAACAATTCGTCTCCCGCGCATTGTTCGCTTACGTTGTGGAATGCGAATAGATAACTTCCAATCTTTATTGTTGTTGTTATTTTATAATTATAAAACTCGGAAAGAATATTATTAGGTAAGTTATTAAATTATTAAGAATAATGCGTACATTTTTAGTACAACCAAATTTGTTAAAAAAAAAAAGTTACCTATGTAGTTAATATAATAGGTAGTTATGTTGTTGTCTTCAACAATAGTACTCAACATATTTGAGCTAGTTATTTTTATGATCCCTTTAAACGTTGTAGGTAAATAAATAGAAAACATTCACATATTAATCTTGGCTAACAGAATATCAATCTGATTGACAGGGTACATGGGTAAGCATAAACTCACGACCATGAATGATTCCTTTCGGGGTGGTCAGAGATATTGCTGCAACTGGAAACTTTATTGTGTTACATGTTATTTTTAAACCGTTAAAATTTAAATTTTTTTTTCGACGTTAAATTAGAGTAGAGAGTTAGGTAAACATGCAGGATTGTTGTTTAACTTAGATACAGCGTGTTTTCTTTAGATATGAAATAACAATCTTCGTGAACCTATAACTTAAAAATTTGTTGATGGGTATGAATACATACCACCATTGAATTGGTCATAATTGGGTATAAATAAATACCACCATTAAATTGGTCCTCATTGGGTATAAATAAATACCACCATTAAATTGGTCATAATTGGGTATAAATAAATACCACCATTAAATTGGTCATAATTGGGTATAAATAAATACCACCATTAAATTGGTCATAATTGGGTATAAATAAATACCACCATTAAATTGGTCATCATTGGGTATAAATAAATACCACCATTAAATTGGTCATAATTGGGTATAAATAAATACCACCATTAAATTGGAACTGCCAACCAATAAATAAATATATATACATTCCAGGTCTCCACACACAAGACCTGTAAAGGAGATTTCTAAAATGGCGAACACTTTACCGGCCCTAGAGAGACTTGATTTGGATGGAGACATCGCTTCTATAGCTTTTAGATGGGAACGATGGAAGAGATCGTTATCGATCTACCTAGATGCTACTGAAATTACGTCAGCGACAAGGAAACGAGCTACTCTGCTACATTTTGGAGGCACAGGGCTCCAAGAAATTTTTTATAATTTACCTGGTGCCAACATTGAATCGTCAGTAAATGTTGACGTGTTTAAAGTAGCCCTAACGAAGCTTGACGAATACTTCTTACCTAAGCAGAGCAAAGTATACGAAAGACACGTTTTTAGACTTTTGAAGCAGGAAGAGGGAGAAAAGTTCGAGAAGTTTGTAGTAAGACTGAGGAACCAGGCTGAAAAATGCAAATTTCAGTCGATGAAACAAGATGATCATCTAATTGATCAAATTGCAGAAAAATGCACCTCAATGGACGTTAGAAAAAAAGTTTTGACGTTAGGAGATGACGTTACACTGGAGAAGATAATAACGGAAGCGAACACTCTAGAGGTGGTAAACCATCAGTTAGAAGATTACGGAAATAAAAATAAGAGTCAGGAAATTAATCAAATTATAAAGAGGGGAGAGAATAGAGGAAATCGAAGTGAATCTCAATTTAAAGGAAAAATAAACTGCGGTAGATGTGGGAGCAACTCGCATGCATCAAATAGCCCAAATTGCCCAGCTATAGGGAAAAAATGTCATTCATGCGAAAAAATAGGACACTTTCGGATGTATTGCAGATCTAGAAAAATGGATACACAGAAAAGAAAAAGCGAAGATTCTAGTAAAAGGAAGAATGATACACAAAATTGGAAGAAAAAGAAAACTGAGGGAGGAAAGGCAATAGATTTTGTTGAGAACGAAGAAATAGATTACGTTTTTCAAGTCAATAATGATGCTACAATAGAATGTACAGTAGGTGGGGTGAAGATCAACATGTTGATAGATTCCGGATGCAAACTAAATTTAATAACTGATAAAACATGGGAAGAACTAAGGAACAAAAAAGTACAAGTTTGTAAACAAGTCATGAAACCAAACAAGACCTTACTAGCATATGGAAGTAAAACGCCTTTAGATGTTAAGGGTTCATTTGAGACAGAAATTGAAATTAATGGGAACAAGGAACGCTCTACCGTTTATGTAATCACAGAAGGAACAAGAAACTTATTAGGGAAAAATACAGCGATCAATCTGGGAGTTTTGAAGCTAGGTATAGGGATAAATCAAGTGGAGAAAAAGCCTTTCCCAAAGTTCAAAGACGTTTTGATTGAAATTCCGATTGATAATTCAGTAAAGCCCATTTCACAACCTTGCAGGAGAGTGCCAATTCCAATAGAAGGAAAGGTTGAAGAAAAAATCAAGGAGTTATTAGACAGAGACATAATTGAGGAGGTGCAAGGACCATCTAAATGGGTTTCACCTATTGTACCAATCTTAAAAGGGAATGGTGAGTTACGGTTATGCGTGGATATGAGACGGGCAAACGCCGCTATTATGCGGGAGAACCATCCATTGCCCTCGATGGATCATCTGATACCCCAAATAAAAAAAGCTAAATATTTCACAAAACTGGATATAAGAAACGCATTTCATCAGGTGGAACTGCATCCTGAATCTAGGCACATTACAACCTTTATAACTTCTAAGGGGCTATATAGATATAAGCGATTAATGTTCGGCATTACATGCGCGCCCGAGCTTTTTCAAAAAATTCTTCAAAAGATGCTTATTCACTGCGAGGGGGTGGTGAATTTCATCGATGACATATTAATTTTCGGCGAAAGTGAAGAAGAACACGATTTGAGGCTACAGAAAGTACTACATGTATTAGAAGAGAATAACGTGTTACTTAACAAGGAGAAATGCATATTTAAGAAGCAAGAAGTGCATTTTCTGGGTCATGAACTTACTCAAGATGGAGTTAGGCCACTGGATAAATATATTCAAAGCATCCGAAATTTTCGGATTCCGAAGAATGTCGAAGAACTTCAAAGCTTTTTGGGTCTGGTGAATTATATAAATAAGTGGATACCTAACCTAGCCACGATCACCGAACCTTTGAAGGAGCTCCTAAGGAAAAAGATGGGTAAGAATGCCAATATAGAGAAAATCTGGTTGAGAGAGCAAGACACCGCTTTCAATACATTGAAACAGATGCTTACGAAAATCCAATCCTTGGGATACTATGACGTACAGGATACAACACAGGTGATAGCAGACGCTAGTCCTGTAGGCCTTGGTTCTGTTCTTGTACAAGTCGATGCAAAAGGTCCTAGGATCATAGCCTATGGTAACCGTACATTGACTGATTGTGAGCGGAAATACAGCCAAACCGAGAAAGAGGCACTGGCGTTGGTTTGGGCCGTTGAGCACTTCAACATTTTCTTGTTTGGAAAGGAATTTGACCTCGTTACCGATCACAAACCGTTGGAAATTTTGTTCGGGCCCAAATCGAAACCGTGTGCACGAATCGAGCGGTGGGTATTAAGGCTACAATCATACAAATATAGAGTGATATACAAACCTGGAAAAACAAACATTGCCGACCCCTTATCACGACTATGTAGCCACTCTGTTAGTTCGATCCAAGAAGAAGACGTGCATGTACACCAAATTGTAGAAAATTCAAGACCAGTTACAATATCTATGGAGGACATTATAGATTCTTCGAAAAATGACCAAGAAATCTGCAATGTAAAGAAGGGTGTTTATCACAATGATTGGACCGAATCAGTGAAGAGCTATAAGATCTTCGAAAATGAATTGTGTTTCTACGGAAACATTTTACTCAGAGGAAATAAAATTGTGATACCTCATCTACTCAGGAAAAATGTATTGGATGCTGCGCATGAGGGCCATCCTGGTATCGTAGCCATGAAAGGACGTTTGAGGTCTAAAGTTTGGTGGCCACGAATTGACAAGGACGTAGAAAACTTGGTCAAAGCCTGCAAAGGATGCACGTTGGTCGGTTTCCCAAATCCCCCAACACCTATGAAAAGGCGTGAATTACCCGAAGCCCCATGGATGGATGTGGCTCTAGATCTATTAGGTCCGTTGCCCAGTAATGACTACCTTTTAGTCGTGATAGACTATTATAGTAGATATAAAGAGGTAAAGATCACTAAGACCATCACGAGCTGCCAGATGATTAAACTACTCAAGGAAATGTTTAGTAGACTGGGGTATCCTATTTCGATCACGGCCGACAATGGGAAACAGTTTGTAAGCAATGAATTTAGAGCATTTTGCAAGGAATGCAATATTGTCGTTTTGAACACTGTGCCATATTGGCCACAAATGAACGGAGAAGTCGAAAGACAAAATCGCGACATCTTAAAGCGCCTTAGAATCAGTCAGATCGAGAAGAAAGACTTGAAGGAAAGCCTTTGGGAGTACTTAATGATGTACAATAGTACCCCTCACAGTGTGACTGGAAAAACACCATCCGAGCTTTTTTTCAAAAGGCAAAATCGTGATAAAATTCCCTCACTAGAAGGCATATATAACAAGATAGATGATACAGAGGTAAGAGACAGAGACAGAGCACAAAAGGAAAAAGGAAAAGAGTACGGTGATAGGAAACGTAAAGCTGTTGATTCAGATATATCTCAAGGTGACAAAGTTTATTTGAAGACAATGGAGAAAGCCAATAAATTAACCCCAAATTTTAGCTCTGTCCCTCATACAGTGGAAAGTGCACGGAACGGTGATTGTACGGTAAGAAATAATGAAACAGGTCAAACGTATAGAAGAAATGTTGTGCATTTAAAGCGAGTAGAAGGCGAATGGAGAACTGTCCCGGACGAAGATACAGAGAATCAAAATCTGGAAGAAAATGAAGAGGAAGTATAGTAATTGAGCTAAATACATGATTATGTAATTATAAAGAGTGAATAAATAAAATATTAATAAGGAAGGGATGTAGTGTATGCATTTGTTAAATAACTATATAATATGATATACCATATATATTCATATATAAATATAGGTAGATATATAATATGTACATAAATACTAAACATATACACATAACATAATACATACATTACACTGTCTCGAGCGCACCACGTCAGTTGCACGAGAGCCGTGGGCGAGAGTGGACGTGTTGTCATAGTGTGCGTGTGCGAGCCAGTGAACTACTCCTTACACCAGGACGCAGGTTCTACAGGTGGAATCAGATCCATATACGTGAATCAGTAACTATCAACAGTGAGTGTGGTATATCAGAATACCTACACGCGGCGAGGTGAAACAGGCGCCTCGTCGTCAGGTCAGAACAGCTGGCTTATTGCGTGGTGAGGGGTGGCTATAAGGGGTTGGTTGGAGGCCACTACCGAGGGAACAACCCTCAACCCAGAGTTTGGGTTAAACAGATCAGATCCGAGATGAAATGCGTGTGCATATAGGTACAACGTGCAGCACGTACCTATCTATGATACAATGTCAGTACCTATCTATGATACAATCAGTTTATTCGCTACTGCAGATATATTGTAGTTTGCAACATGGTGGAGGTGCTGGGATACATTATAAATGTATATGTTTTTATTCGATCTAGCATCGTTAATTGATCGTGGTCAAATTCTTCATAAAAGCAGTAATCAGTGGTGTAAAAGTCAATAAGATTCGTAGAATAAAAGTAGGTACTTAAATGTATTTTTTTTAAAATACGGTTACCTGTAATACCGTAATAAACAGACACATACTTATAATAATATCTAATAAGTACCTAGAAAAAAAAACTATTTATACTTCTGGTAAAATAGGTACTTCCCTACCTACCTACTGCGATCATTACTTTTATTAAGTCAAAAGTGGAAGATGTTTTTGATAATTATACGTATTTATTAAAGTAATCATCATCATTCACGAAAATGTAAATGTAAATCGGAACTATCAGATTATCTATACTCCATTCCAAATAACAACGAGATTTTAAGCCTATTTTGAATTACCGAAACAGTCACAGAGATTTGAAACACTTTTATTCTTGGTACAGCTTTAGTAACATCCAAGATATGTCGCATAGTGTATCTTTCTGATAATTAAATTATAGTTCCTAATCAGATTTAGCCTGAAAGCAAAAGAGAAATCGAAAAATTTGTTCGTCCTTATGTGGAATGAAGTCTAGTGCAATGCACGTGCGCGCTGCCGCGGCCGCCAGCGTGGCGCCAGCCCGTGCACCTGGCCCGACGGCCGGCTTTCTGCTAGCGAAAAATAGGACTTATGTATATTTCCAAAAAAGATTACAATTCTATTCGAATCAATTAAGTTGCTTATAACGTTTTAACAGTTAGTTAATAGAATACAACTATAAACAAACAATTTTCGAAAATGTTAATGAAAAATCGAATCGATTCTAGGAAATTAATACTATGTTAGTAGTTTATTTATTTATTTACAAAATTATTACAAATTACGTTTGTGAATAAAGGATAGACTGATAGTAGTATGTTTCGATTTTAGTGGAAATACGATGAGTACGATTTCTATTCGTATGGCTTACGTAATAAGAGTGCATTCTAAAATTGAATAAGTTTGATTTTTTCTAGTAAGTTTTGAATTTTTTTTTAATTTACATACTTATTTTATGTGAAACAGTTTAACATAGCTTCTTATCGTATCGTAAAACCAAACATTGATGCTATTTGCGGATACTTTAATAGAATTTAGGCACCTAATAAAAATATCCTTTCTTTGATACATAGGGTGTACTACCAACCACCTTTAAATTGTATTTACATAATTTTTGAAAGATTTGTGTTATTCGAAAGATAAACTCGTTGTTACAGTTGAAGAGACTAAGAGTGCGCGAGTCTCCGCTTCGATCAGTTTGTAGCCTTGTTAGTGCGTCCCTATTTGGTCGGTCTGTGAGATTGAGCTGAGTAGAAAGAGATGGAGGACATAATTAGAGCACGGTTAAAGTTAATACACGAATCAGTTGTTTCATTAGTAAGTGCCGCCCGTGAAACAATACCACGTTTATCAGAAAATAAAATTACCATAGAAGAAAGTGAAGTTATATCAGTTAAATTAAAATCAATTAATGAACGTTTCGTTTCCGAGATGTATAATTATTATAAAATCATACAAAATCCTTGCGCGGATGAAGCATCCCAATATACTATGCTTCAAATGGAAGCAGAAGAATTGATTGCAGAGCTGAACGTCAAGATACGCGTTAAACGTTCTGATTTTGGTGCGTCTCGTTCTAATGTCGACAGTTCTAACGTCACGAGCAAGCTACCGCGAATGGAGTTAGCAAAATTTAATGGCGATGTTCTTAAATGGTACCAATTCTGGGACCAATTCGTGTCTAATATTGACAGCAGAAATATAAGTGACGTAGACAAACTCTTGTATCTTCAGTCCGTGTTGGAAGGTGAGGCTAAACAAGCGATTGAGGGACTTGATATCACGAGCAAAAACTATAATATAGCAGTGGAAACACTTAAAAGGAGATATGGGAAGCCTGGTGCCGTAATCGATGCACACTATGTTGCTTTGTATAGAATCAAAACGGCCGGGAAATCAGTCAAAGATAATCGCAACGTTCTTAATCAGATCGATCGACACCTTAGAGTGTTAAAGTCTTTGGGTGAAGATGTGAACCACAATCACCTCAGAGTGATGATTATGGAAAAGTTTCCAGAGGATTTAATTTATGAATTACGCATGAAAATGATCACCGAGGAAGAGACGATCGATAACATTCGCAATCATTTGGAACATATTATTTCTGCACGGGAAACTTCGTTGAGGATGAAGAAAGATACATTAGATCAGGAAAAGAATTTAAATAACGGAAACGAAAGGTTTTCTATCGAAACTTTACATGTAAAATCAGAGAGAAAGGAAGAAAAGGGAAGATTTCAAAATAAAGGGTCAAATAAATATTTTCGGGAGGACAGGAATAGGAATAACGATAATAGAAAACAAACAGACAACAAGGGAAACATTAAGAAAATTCAGTTTAGGGGTAGAGATAATGAGGGAGAACCTAAGACAAAAAGACGGAAGATTAGTTGTATTTTTTGTGAACAGGATCACTTTAATGATGAATGTGTACAATATAAGACTATACAAGATAGAAAGAGTAAATTGAGAGGACGTTGTTTTAATTGTTTTGGCTCAAGCCACAGGTTTACAGATTGTCGATCTAAACGAAAATGCCACCACTGCGGAAAATTCGGAGAGCATAATAGAGCGCTATGTCCAGATAATCCTGTAGTGAAAAAGATTAAAACCGGTATCTTACACGCTGCCAGCAAGGGGGACACTATACTACAAACATCCGTGGTGACTTTACAAGGAGTTGGAAATAGGAATAAACAATTAACATGTCGAGTTCTGTTAGATTGTGGCAGTCAACGTAGCTACATTACCACTAAAGTAGCAAAGGAATTAGATTTACCTATTATCGAACAAAGCTCTTTATCAATTTTTACTTTCGGTGCAAAGAAACCACAAGAGGTCGAGAGTCCAATAGTTTGTTTCGAAATGATAACCCGTACGGATAAATGCGCCTTGATTCATGCCAACGTAATACCTCATATTACCACCAGTGTCCCTTGCCCAAACAAAGCCATGCGTAGTTTAGTATCAGATGGACACCTGCTAATGGCAGATGATGGCTCTCTGAACGATCGAATCGATGTTCTTCTGGGGAACGATTATTATTATTCTTTTATGTATAATGAAAAAATTGAAAAGGAAAAGGGTCTGTTTTTAGTAAACTCTGATTTCGGCTGGGTTTGGTCCGGGAAATCTAGACGGGATCCAATACATAATGAACAGTTGTCTGTCTTGACTTACTTTCAATCCTGTATTGAGGGAAGCTCAAAGTTGACTGAACCTGATCTTCCTTTGAGAAGCGATAGCTTAAAAATGCTATGGGAACTTGAGTCAATCGGAATAACAGATTCTCCTAAGGCAACGAGAGATGAAGAAGCGATTAAGTTTTTCAATGAAACTACAAACTACGTCGATAATCGTTACCAAGTTAAATGGCCTTGGACTGAATATCCTCCAGCACTACCTGTTAATTTGGGACTGGCGTACGGCCGGCTAGTTAACCTAGTCAAAAGGTTAGACTCAAACGCGTTAAGTTCTTATGCTAAAGTATTAACGGAACAGTTGAATAAAGGGATAATTGAGATAGTAGATATCAAACAAAATTGCTCTGACCACCCTGTTCATTATTTACCTCACCATGGTGTTTATCAGCCTGGTAAACCAATCAGAATAGTATATGATGCGTCATCAAAGGTAAAAGACAGCAAGAGTCTTAATGAGTGCCTGTATTGCGGACCTCTCATGCTGGAAGACCTAACCGGATTATTGATACGATTCAGAACACATCGCATCGGGATAATAGCTGATGTTGAAAAGGCGTTTTTGCAGATTGGCCTCCAGCAACCCGATCGTGATGTAACTCGTTTCTTGTGGATAAAAGATCCTACTAGAGATATCGATTGCATTAATTTGATACATCTTCGATTTTGTCGCGTACCCTTTGGTATAATATCAAGCCCATTTCTTCTTAATGCTACAATTCGGTGTCATCTCTCTAAATCGAACAATGAGATAAATAAGCGTATCGCGAATGATATATACGTAGATAATCTTGTCACGGGAAGCGAATCCGTTCAAGATGCGACTAAACTTTACGAATCAGCTAAGGGTTCCTTTGATGAAATCTCCATGAATTTAAGAGAATGGAACTCCAATTCAGAAGAGTTTAAAAACAATTTACCTCAAATTGATCGCGAGAAAGAAGGACATGTAGTAAAAGTTCTAGGATTAAACTGGAGTTTGAAAGGTGACACGTTACATCTGAGACGGAGTTATGAAACAGAAAGTTTGGGAAAAATATGTACAAAAAGAGAAGTCTTGAAAGTAATCGCATCCATTTATGACCCTTGCGGATTCGTTATACCTGTATTACTACCAGCGAAGTTATTTCTTCAAGACCTATGGAAACTAAAATTAAAATGGGATTCAAGATTACCCGAAGATCTCCATGCGAGGTGGAATTCTATTGCTAGTAACTTTGACACAATAAAAGACGTTAAAGTGCCACGATTCTATGCATCTATGCTACCAGCGGCACCAACCAAGACTAAACAAGTGAAATATGAATTGCACTGCTTCACTGATGCGTCAATACAAGCCTATGCAGCTGCCTTATACCTGAGGTGTACTAAAAGCGATCAGACGTCCGTTGTTAATTTCATTATTGGAAAATCTCGTTTGGTGCCGATAAAAGATCAAGATAACTTAAAGATTCCGAGATTAGAGCTTTTGGGTGTCTTGATTGGAAGCCGATTAATTTCATACGCGCTAAAATTCTTAACTCTACAAATAGAACGTCAAGTTATATGGACGGATAGCCAAATCGTTGTCAGCTGGTGTAATTCAAATAAACTGTTACCACCATTTATTGCGAGAAGAGTTGATGAAATAAAACAGAACAGAAATGTATGTGTACGCTACGTTCCGACAGATATAAATCCAGCGGATGTGGCAACGCGATCAAACAGCTCAAATGCCGGCAATCAACGTTGGTTGTCAGGTCCAGACTTTTTGCTTCATAATCCAATTAAATGGCCGGTCACTTCTTTGACTAATGTAGAAGATTTACAACTACCAATTTCTCTTCCGATTGAGGAGGATCTATCGAACTCTGCATCTCCTTCTCAAATTAACGATACCCATCTAGAAGACAACAATGAACAAGTAATCCCTGAAACGACACATACTAAAAACAACGAAGAAGACGTAATTAAAGAGATACAAAAGAAATATTATACAAAAGAATTAGAAGGAAAGAACACAGATCTAACAAGATCACTCGGTATATACAAAGACAGTAAAGGTTTACTTAGGTGTAGAGGAAGGTATCAAAACTCCAATTGGCCCGATGAACAGAAAGAACCAATGCTTCTCCCGAAAAATGCAGACTATACCTTAAAACTCATCGAGGATATACATACCAAAAATTATCACGTTGGTGTCTCTCACACGTTAGCACTTTTGAGGAAAAAGTACTGGGTTCCTCATGGGAGGTCTCAAGTACAAAAAGTATTACGAAAGTGTCAGCAGTGTCGTAAATACGGTGGTGGGCCGTATAAGTTACCGCAGATGCCGCCTTTACCTGCAGAAAGAGCTAATTACAGTACTCCGTTTATGTATACGGGTTTAGATTATTTCGGACCTCTAACGGTAGATAATGGGTCTCAACCGGAAAAACGATGGGTTTGCCTGTACACGTGTCTAGCGATCAGAGCTATACATATGGAAGTAGTTAAAGATCTATCGGCAGAAGAATGCCTTCTGGCACTACGCAGATTTATTGCTTTAAGAGGTCTGCCCCACCTTATCATATCTGATAATGCCTCACAATTTAAATTAACCTCAGACGTTTTATGTAACAAATATTGTATTGACAATAATATCAAATGGCAGTTTATACCTGAGTTAGCGCCTTGGTGTGGTGGATTCTACGAGAGGTTAATTGGAATTGTGAAACACTGTCTTAAGAGAACCATGGACAAACATTTAGTTAACAATAATAAATTGTGCACTATTATTAAAGAAGTTGAAGCGATAGTTAATACCAGGCCGCTTACTACTGTTGGGGAAGATCTAGAACATGTATTAACGCCTTCAGATTTTTTACACATAGGAGGACCTCTGCTAACTGTAACTTCAAATACTGAATTTGTAGAACCAGCCACAGTTACAAAAACAAACTTAATTGATGGTTGGAAGTACGGACAAATGATTCTTAAAGAGTACGAAAAAATGTTTACAAATCAATATTTAACTAGTCTTCGTAATAGAAAAAGCTCACATAATCAGCCTCGAGTTCTTGTAGATGTGATTCCAAACGTTGGTGATATTGTGCAAATCAAAGGAGACCTGAACAGGGCTCATTGGAAAGTAGGTAAGATAACAAACCTTATAAATAGCTCCGATGGATTAGTAAGAGTAGCTAAGGTTTTAACACAAAAAGGAGAACTGTTGACGAGGTCCATATCTCACCTATATCCCCTAGAGTTCAATGAAGGGAAGGTGGAACCGTTAAAACATTCTGTACCAGATATTTACAATGATAATAATGCTCAAGTAGACTCACGATCGGTTAGGGACGCACAGGCTTCTACCACTCCGGAACCAGTACCACAACCTTGTGGCAGCAGACCTACCAGGATATCAGCACGGAGTGCGCGGGAGAAAATCAAAGAGTGGACTGCTCAGTTATTCAGTCAATAATTAAAATCAGTGTCATAATTAATTAAAAGTAAATCAATCAGAATCAGTACTTAAGCAGTATTTCATGTTACGCAATTGTTCATGATTATAAATAATATCAGTAGAAGATTGTTGAGTTTTCTTTCTGTGTTGGGGACTGTCGCGAATCAGATCGCGAATCCAAAAATATTAATCCTATAACATACACACGTATAGTGTGGATGTAGCTTAATTCATTTGTGATATTAATGTTACTGTCAAATGGAAAACTATTTTTTATTCACTTACCTGCAATGATGTGGTCTTGCGAGTGAGACGAGAGAACGAGTCGAAACGTCGAGCAGTGCGCACAGGTGTTTTCCCTGGAATCCCTTTGGTGAGTGTTTTAGCTAATTTGTGCTTTTTACTTACCAGTGTATTTACCCGTTATTCAATTCATGAGGTGTGGGAACAGCCCTGCCATTCAGTGCTTCGTCTGGAGCGTTGACGGTGGAATCAGATCCATATACGTGAATCAGTAACTATCAACAGTGAGTGTGGTATATCAGAATACCTACACGCGGCGAGGTGAAACAGGCGCCTCGTCGTCAGGTCAGAACAGCTGGCTTATTGCGTGGTGAGGGGTGGCTATAAGGGGTTGGTTGGAGGCCACTACCGAGGGAACAACCCTCAACCCAGAGTTTGGGTTAAACAGATCAGATCCGAGATGAAATGCGTGTGCATATAGGTACAACGTGCAGCACGTACCTATCTATGATACAATGTCAGTACCTATCTATGATACAATCAGTTTATTCGCTACTGCAGATATATTGTAGTTTGCGACAATCGGGGCACGGAGCTCACCGCGCGTGCACGTACTCGGCCGATCAAACGTAGTAAACGAAGAGGACGAAAGAGCACCAATTCTCTCTACCATAAGTTATATATATACATAATTATATATATATTGTATGTTGTAGGTATATATTGTATAATATATTTATTGTTTGTGTACACAATAAGTTTGCCTTGTAATTATTAACTGTCTCTTTTGCGGGTCTGCTGGAAGAAATCTCTTCAGAGATAAGCTCGCCCTTTGTACATGTTTTCTCAACTTTGTATATTATTATGTCTGTGTGTACAATAAAGTGTTATAATAATAATAATATAATAATAGTAAAGTACAGTGCAAACTCATGTTAGGCCTGCTGATAGGCTCACGTCAAACGCATACCAAAACGTCATCTTAAGAGCCCGCCAGTAGCGCTGGCAACTGGCCTTCAAGACAGTGTGAATAGGCTTAATTGCACCCGAATCACATTATATGGGTACAGGGTGTAACATTAATTGCGTTGCATATCGAATAGGGTGCTTCAGATCATCAAACTGAATCAACTTTCACTACTAAACATCGAACTCGGTAAAACAATCAGGTGTTCCAAAGACACAGAATAGGTAATATTATAATAGAATAGATAATAGTATATAGTTCTATATACAGAACGGCTACTCCCCGCCCCCCTCTGACTTCAGATACTCCACCACATCTCACACTTTCTGGGAAACTTGAGGGAAGCCGAGCAAGGGAATGCAGTTAGCTTCGCGCACCCGTTGGATTTGACTACATAAAATTGTGTCTTTTCAGTGCATAAAAACGTTGAAAGATAACGCTAAATTCACATTTTCAATTATTCCTCAGCCCAATTACTATGTTTAATAATAGAACAAACAATTAAAAGTATTGAAATGTCGACGATGTTAATTTCAAAGCGCGGCTTTCAACCCTACACGCAATGTCATGGGCGGTTTGCACAAAGTGCGCATGTGCAGACACCATTTCAAAATTCAAAAACGTTCTTTAGAGTGCCGAACCTGTGCCATAGAAAATGTTAACAGCTAAAGGAAACCAAAATGTATGAAACAGCTGTTTTTTTTTTCGGGATATCAAAGTTGCTCCTAGAGTGAATGTGGTTCAGTTTGGTGGTTTGAAGCACCCTATAAATACGTAACACAACCTAAGAGGAAGGATCTCCATAGATTCCGCATAAATTTACGATTGTAGTTGGTCTCTTTTGTCTTATGACATACCTTTAATAGTAGAAGGAGATGGAACTATAGATATTTGTTTATGCGGCTGTCTACTTTTTTTTGAGCTAGTGTGTGTGAAAAGTAACCGTAAACATAAGGCCATATGTCACTCGGTGCCTTTTGTCCATACTACTTGACACCACACACTCAAATCTAAACGTCAAAAAAGTGGACACTTTACAATTGGTATGGCTCACTCTAGTCTTAAAGAGAGATCCTTCCTCTTAGAACGCAACGTAATGTAAGTATACGTAAAGACATAAGACGACAATTTTCTACCCCATTAATATTGCATTACCCTTCTTAGTTTTCGTTGCATTCTAGTATATTGAGGATTCGGCCACAGCAATTTCTCAGTGTTACTAAACTGCGGGAAGATTACCCTATATTGCGGGAAATTTCCATCTAGTTATGAAACTTCCTCTTGTCTGCCATTTTCAAAACTTATATTATTATCTAACTTTGTACTTCCTCTGGCAAATCTTTTGCTTTCATTTCAGTTACGAACAACATATTTTTTATGGTCAATGATTTTTTCATCAGCCGGAAAAGGTTCATTCCTTATTTATAGGCCAAGAGGCTTATTATGTTAAGGCTTTTAGGCTAGAGGCCTTCGTCTAGAATAGCTATGTTACGAGCTACAAAATATACTAGAACTCGTTCTGTAGATGAATGAGGGATTTTACTACCACGATATTTTGCAAGGTTTTCAAGATAAAAGTGTTATTTTTCTTATCGTGTGGGCAGCAAGCCCTGGTGTCAGAGATTTTCAGACTTGGTTTTTATGCAACGACTACTACCACCAGAGATAGTAGCTGGGACTAACGGCTTAACGTGCCATTCGAAGTACGGAATCATCTTTCTTTTCAAACAATCAGATGATCAGCCTACAATATCCTAACAAACTGGGGGAAAACGCCAAAGTGACATATCACTAGGTGTCCCCCGTGGGAATCGCACCCACGACCTCCGTGTCAAGAGCCCAATGCTCTTAACCATTATACCACGGATGTATTTAATGTTATTGGTATGTTTCGACTTAAACAGTTCCTGATAATAAACTGCACTCATGAGTATAATTACTGTCATAAATAACATTGACTTACACTCAAACGATAGACATGACATATCGTTGTTAAATACCCACTAAACGCGTGACATTTCGATGGCCTCTACAACTTCTATCATTGGCACGATGCAAGATTTACACCCAGTTGCAGAAACGCTCATTAAAGTTAATCCTCCATTAAATCTCTTGCTGTCACTTTTTGTCTTGTTGACGTAGTAAAAATTAGCAAGAGATTTAATGGAGGATTAACTTTAATGAGCGTTTCTGCAACTGGGTGTAAATCTTGCATCGTGCCAATGATAGAAGTTGTAGAGGCCATCGAAATGTCACGCGTTTAGTGGGTATTTAACAACGATATGTCATGTCTATCGTTTGAGTGTAAGTCAATGTTATTTATGACAGTAATTATACTCATGAGTGCAGTTTATTATCAGGAACTGTTTAAGTCGAAACATACCAATAACATTAAATACATCCGTGGTATAATGGTTAAGAGCATTGGGCTCTTGACACGGAGGTCGTGGGTGCGATTCCCACGGGGGACACCTAGTGATATGTCACTTTGGCGTTTTCCCCCAGTTTGTTAGGATATTGTAGGCTGATCATCTGATTGTTAATTTTTGTCTTGTTGACGTAGTAAAAATTAGCAAGAGATTTAATGGAGGATTAACTTTAATGAGCCTTTCTGCAACAGCCTATTAGACGCGCTTAATTAGCTGTTTTCATTCGAAGTTCTATTTTAAAGGGTGCAAAACTGAGAATATTTTGGAGGTGGGGAAGATACTAATACAGACTTGTAGAAAGACAGGATCAACAAAAGTATAAGGGTTTCTTGTTTGACAACGGAACCCTAAGAAGCATTTCATATTCCACCATTATTACCAATATCTCGACTCAAACCTGGTGGAGTAACCTCGAGATTATGACTGAGAATACAGATTTAGGAGGAACTTTTTGTTTGAGGTTGAGTCAAGGTAGAGTTCGAGCAAGCGAATGAGAATACGGGTATGAGAATACCTATTTTCATACATTACATATACAACGTGTTAATGAATAAGCGCAAAAACTCATACACCCCAACTGATTTATATCAAAATAATTAGATTGAAACAATAATTTCATTATTTTGATAGTTAAAATTTCAATTTATTCGCATTTTAAGTTTTGAGGCAAAAATAATTTGTTATCATTTCAGAAATGAATGAAAGCGCTAAGAGGGTGCATTTTAAGAATCTTGTTTTGGTAGTAAGTAGGGTGAGTGTGCCCTTGCGGTGGGTTGAGATCGAATACAGAAAATTATAAATTTTACAAACAAACTATTTTATATTTTGAAAAAAATTACCTATGTGGAAACCTTGATAATTAGATTCTGCTCTCGATTCTAAACAAACTACTTTCTAGTTTTGCGTTAATTCATTAACACGTTGTATAGTGGTATAGGTACAATATTGTGAGATTTTCAGGAATCTTCATAATCAAAATCTCTATTTTTCTAACAAAAATACAAAAGCATCAAACCGCACCTAGTTCGCACACTACTTAAGCATACGCCACAACATTACCATTCCATTTGGTGTACAAGGAATCTCCAGAAGTCATTTGTTCAACTTAAAAAATACCATTACAAAACCCTAATAGACTACAACATAAATGCTAAAATGGCTTGATCTACAGGATTTCGTAAAACAAACCACAAGCTATACTGGAAGTTGAAGGTGCAAACGAGCGTCTGCAACGAACTGCCACCATTTGAATAATCCCTAGATTCGTTATTAATACAAGAAGCGAGATAATTACTCCACTTGCGCTTAGGAATTCGCTTAAGCAACTGTTAAAGAATTTTCTTTTTATGACGAAACCGAAGATGCGCGATTGTCACTGTTTTATTGCACAATATCATCATCATCATCTCATCTCATTCCAGTACTCTGCTGGAAATAGGCCTTCTCCAAGGTTTTGCGCTGCTCTCATCTAACTGGTGCCCGCTACCTTCACCAGGTCATCGGTCCACCTTGTGAGGGGCCTACGTACACTACGCTTTCCGGAACGCAGTCGCCACTCAAGAATATGTATTATTGTATACATAACTTTAGCTTAAGAATTTATATTGTAATTGTTATTAAGTCGTGTTATGTTGTAGAGTTTCTGGCCGCATCTTCTCTACAGCGACAACACGTTCCGACGCGGTGGTAGCTTTAAAAAAGATTTGACGTTTGATAAGTGTGCTGCAAGCTTCTATATTGAATAAATTATATTGACTTTGACGTTGACTTTGAGAAATTTCCGGCCATCTGTTCTGCGAGAAATGTGCCCAACCCATTTCCACTTTAGTGGACTATGTCGGCTACCCTGTTTTCCCCACGGATCTCTTCAATTTCTGATCTTTTGCACAATATACGAAGGAATAAACCAATATAAGACCATGCAATGAAATGTGATCATGCGAGCGCGTGACATTATCATTTTTGTGGTCTCCTTAGAAGCTTTGTTTCCATGGGATATTACCTCATGTTTTAGTACCATCATACAATAAGGTAAACGATAGACCACCTCATACAATACCAAGCCATTGTGCGCCTGGTCAGATTTTTTCTTTTTCAAGTGACAAAAATACAGTACTTATTGCTCAGGGAGCGGAAAAATTGTTGGAACCAATAAGGGTTCAATCGAGTCAGTGAAAAACTTAAGATACCTGACCAAGGGCACCTCGAATGGGTACGGAATCAGCATTGAGCGTTACTGGAAGTACGCAGTGGATTGGGTTGCGGGGATCGGTACCTCTTACCGATATTGACGATATCGCGTGCACCTTCTTAGGAGCTTCCTTACTATAATTATAATGATTTATGCGTACATGAAAAATATTTGGCAATTTACGATTATCTCTTTTCAATATTCCATGATTCGATAGTAACTAGAATGTTACGACATATAACTATAAATAGCCTCTAAACGTAAGCATCTTATTGTCAGTGCGTAGGTTTATCTTAATCCATATTGGTGATTCAGTGTGGGTTTAGGTGTGGGTTTATGTGTGGGTGTTTGTGTTACGTTCCTTAATTAGAAATACTGATGTATGTTTGAGTATACTTAGTTCTTATGTAGGATACGTACTAGGTTTTATTTTGTGTATACAGAAAACAATACCTAGGTATTAAACTGTATTATAAATGGGAAATTAATGCACTATTCATGACTTTTTTGTATGTGAACATTTATGGTAGATTCTCCCTATCATCTTATCAGTTGATAGACGTCCAGTGCTCTACACAGGCCTCCCCCAGGGATCGCCACAACGATTATTCCCGCGCTGCCCTCATCCAACGGTTTCCCGCACCACCTTCACCTTGTTATACGCAGTCGCTACTTGAAAACTCTTCGGCTCCATCGATCGGCCATCAGTTCTACGAGCAATATGTGCCCAAGTTGTTCGTAGAACTTTATTTAAATGCAACACTAACCCGTGTTCTTTATGCTGTTTCCTCTACCCTAAGGTTGTCTAGAAGAAATTGCTCTTTAGCGACAATACCACCTTATTTGTACCAATATTTGTGTTATGTCCTTATAGCTATTTTCTTTTTGTGTTTGATGTAAACCAAGTATATTTCATTCATTCATCTGCAGTTCCGTACAAAATTGTTATCAAACTTGACCCCAATGTATGCTGACAGCAGATTATCTTTCTGCGATTTTGATAATAGTTCAGAAAGTTGTTGAGCATATTAAGTTGAACCCTGCAAAACTGAGTAAATTTCAGTGACTTGGCTATTATTATCATTCCAACAAACTCGAGTACCCTCATAACAGAATATAAATGCTGTAAGTAAGACTGTAAGCTTAGGTGTCTGCGTTGAATCGAGTCTTTGTATAATACAGCCATTCTATTATACGAGAAGGAGTAATTATGAGGAAATCTGTTTTGGTTAACATACTTAATTTCGTACGAAATGTAACTGCCAGTGCCAGTGTTAACTGGCTTTTCGGTGAAGGGAAATATCGTGTATGTAGTACATGGTTAAATTTTGTGTATTGTGCTGTCCATTATACAGTCCATCCCACTGAATAACGTTCACTTTGAAACAAAGATTGAAATCTCGAAAAAATATACAAGTTTCATAGTCCAAACCAGCAGATTTTTTCGATTTTTTATTTTTGTTCGCGATTTCAAGATTGGTCCCATAGTGATAGTTGTTCTGATGGATGGTCTGGAACATCCCCTAAGCTCTGTAGAGTTTACACCCTGCGTTTACACCCGGCGCGATTACACCTGGCGTTTACACCCTGCGTTTACACCCAGCGCGATTACACCTGGCGTTGACACCCTGCGTTTACGCCCTGTAAATTGGCGAACGGGATTGCTTATTTTCAAACTGGGGACAGATTTTGGATGCTGGTCGTGAATGTGGATATTTTAGGTAATTTGTTACCTATATTTATCTTTTATAGTTAAATTTATAATAAAATCAAGGTCCATTTGCTACAGAAGACGCCAGTCTCTCGCAAATACTTTTATGTACGTAAATGTCTTTCTTCGTGTGAGCCAACAAAACTTTTTCACTTTTTTGAAATTTTTTATTTTTATCACCGCACATTCATTTAGAATATACAGGGTCCAACTTAATATGCTGACAGTTTTTAAGAAGATAATCAGACCATCAATCTGAACAGCTTTTTCTATGGGCCCAACATCATCTGTCCCATACATTTGGCTGATTTCTTTTTGCGATTTCGATGTTGGTGCCATAGAGAAAGTTGTTCAGTTTGATGGTCCGATCATCCCCTTAAAAAAGTGTCAGCATATTAAGAAGGGCCCTATATTTCATCCAGTATCAAATATTTTCACATTTTAAATAACAAAATGTAAACAGATTTATAATCCAACAAAAAGCTAGCTCTTAGCCTTCTCTAATTATTTCTTTTCATTTAAAACTTTTTAGGAATAAAACGGACTTTTTGGAAGCTACATTAAAATGTTAAAATGCTAAAACTTCTAAATTGAAACTCTCTCTACGTTATAAAACGAAATAATGTTTAGGATTCCGTAGGAAGTCAAATAAGAAAAAAAACCGTACCAATTTTAGTACTTTTGTGGTACGTTGGTATTTCAGATAAATTTGACGGTTTAAATTTTTATCCGGTTGTATTGTATCTAAAGTTTTGGTCCTCACAGTAATGAGAACAATAAAACAGCAAGTTACGTTTATTCTAATTTCTGATATCAATCCAAAAGAAAATTCAGAAAAATAACATTGGCATAGAAAGAGATGAACATTTTTTTTTCTCTTAATAATTGTCCCACCTCCGCCTTTAATAAATTTTATTGGAATCATATGAAAATGTCAGTCATACATCCATGATTTTAGTTTTAAATAATAACGATAAGATTAAAACACCAGCAATGCTGCTAGCATTATGGGCTCCTTTGCGCCAGGATCGACGAGGGGCGGGTTATTTCACTGAGCTTGTATTTCATTGTTATGACGAAGCTTGTTACTGATTTATGTCTGTTTGTGTATTTTTGTTATTGACGACGCATGTGCTGACCACTATTTTTGTGATTATATTATTATATAAAAAATTATGAAACTTTTTTCTTTGATACCTTATGATCTGAATTAAAATCTAGTAAATATTTTGTGCGGACGAAGACGCAGGTTAACTCTAGTAAAATATAAAAGTATCTTAAAACACCAATTACTGACCTACCTAGGATCGGTTTATAAGTTCTTTGCGAAAAATTATTAAAACAAATTCCTTTTACTAAGCAAGTCGGGACTAGCGGGTAGCGGAACAATTTTATCTGTCAATTGTAGCGCCCCAAAATCAGGATTCTTATTTTTCTGGGCAAGCGTACTGAAAACTAAAATGTGTCTTGGGTACGGAACCCATTACATCACCAACATGTTCTTGGCCGGATCTCATTTAAAAAGTTTTTGTTTTATTTTCTAACTAACATAATTACAGAATAATTTTGAGCTTATTATAATTTAGATAAAAGTATTTTAAGCAAAGTATTGAGTGTTTAAGTGTAGACTTTCTAAACCTTTTCATGAAAATCGTTCGATCAGCTGATTGCATTTAGTAAGGGTTGCCCAATGAAAGATCTGTCAATGAAATTAGGAGACACGCGGGACGAGAGACA
Source organism: Agonopterix alstromeriana (assembly GCA_963924505.1). NCBI lineage: Eukaryota > Metazoa > Arthropoda > Insecta > Lepidoptera > Depressariidae > Agonopterix > Agonopterix alstromeriana. The sequence continues at coordinate 13,676,281 of OZ004674.1, read as the reverse complement.
GTCCCAACTGGATGCAGAGGACGAGGGAGAGAACGTCATGAAGAAATATGGAGGAGTCCTATGTCTGAAGACGGACTGATCAAGGGCTGTGATGGATGTATGGCATTTTGTATAGCTTCCTTTGGGAAAGTTGTTCAGTATCATGAGTACAATCATCCTTTAAAGTAATGCAACTGTCAAATTTACTTACACCCTGTAGTAATGTTATGCATGCATGCATATGCTCAATACTATACAGGGTGTAAGCCTGAACCTTAAAAATTTTGAACCTTACAAAAAAAATATCAGCTGTCCCATACATTTGAATCGAGTAGGTATTGCAGTTTAGTATGGGACAGCAGATATTTCTTTTGTTCTGATCTGTTTGCTCCCTTAGTAAAAGTTGTTCAGTTTGATGGGTAGATTATGTGGTTTGAAGGTTAATTATACTTTTCCTTACACGCTGTATAGGTAGCCCGAGATCAAAAAAGTCCTCTGTAAAAAAGCATATTATGATAAACTGGATGATTATTTAAATTATCAAAATGCTTGGGTCTGAGTGTCACTAAGTTATAGTACTGCTACTATATCGTATCAATTTTTTTATTAAATAGACTATTGTATACAGAATTTATATTGTAATAGTTATTAAGTCGTGTTGTAGAATTTCTGGCCGCATCTTCTCTAAAGCGACAACACGTTCCGACGCAGTGGTGCTTCAAGCTCCTATATTGAATAAATTATGTTGACTTGACTTGACTTGAGGGTAGGAGATATTCTGAAAATTCAGAACATCAAAGTTTCGCTAGTAATACCAAAACTCAGTCCAGTATGACGGGGAGTGAGCCCGTCGCCACTTATAATGGACAGTGGCTACAATACATGCCTCAAAATTGAAGCATGCCGGTTTCCCTGAATCCTGTTATAATATTGTAAATAAACTACTCGCAAATGTTACAAGCTTCGTCGGTAAAACCAGATTTGTGTCTGTGAGGAATAGTATTTAAGTAAATCCGATCTTGTTGACGTACTGAACTGAAACTATCCTCCTCGAGGCTTTGTGTTGTATTCCAATAGGAGTCTTAGAACACTAACCATAAAGCAGAATATTATGTTCCACTAGTTTGTAATTTATAGTACATACATTTGTAGTGCTAAATATTTGTTTGGCGTAATTTTATTAAGGTTTTAGTGCTAGGTTTTTAAAGATTTTTATGTCCAGTATTGTATTTATTTGAATATTGGTGGAATAAGGCGACCCACTTTCTCAATAATGTCAGATCGTGTTATTGTTGGACTAAAATTAGGTCCCAGCAACTTTTCTAATATTGTTGTCCGTTTTAATGATATAGCTTGTCAAAGTTTAAAAGGCATTGCAAATGGGTATGAGTAAGGTTGTACGGAGAAACATTGTCTTTTTTTCATTGGTTTTTAGAGGACCTTTCAAAATACATTATGAAACATCACATTCATTGCTAGGCTGCATCGGAGCTGTGCTATAAAGGTACAAATAACTTTTAAGTTTGTATGGGAGAAATCGCTTTTTCGCTAAGACCTCCTTGTTTTGTATCTTGTGTATTTCTGTATATTTTGCTGAGTAGGTAATATGTTTCGATTGATTGATTGAATATGAGTTGATTCTTCAAGGTTTTGGTCACTTTTTCATGAACCTTTAGAGTCAAATATCTCAGTTCCGATGCGAGCTAAGATATTAATGTTCATAACAATATGTTTGTTTTTATAGTACTATAATTATACAAAACTTTGATTAATGGCCGCGACTGTTAAAAAAATGATCATACCTTTACTCATACCATTTTTAGCTCTAACCAGATAATCAGGTCAGTGACACTATGAAAGCATGCGGGAGTGTAGATAAGATTGTTTTCATTGAACAGTGTGCGGATAGACTGAGCGTGCATCACATAAATCGAATAACAATTTATTTTCCAAATTAATAATTTTGATTATTTTTCGTGTTTTATTATTAGAAAACGATAATTCACAAGTCAAACTTCACATTTTTCAGGAATTCGTCATCATTATTATATGACATTTTTGTCTTCCTGCTTGGATTCGAGTGGTTAGATTTCGAGGTCGAGGTGTTTTAGCCAGTCTTCCGCTGCCGAGGTTAGCCTGTGGAGTTCTTCGATTCCACCGGGAAAACAGCGCAGAGTGCACTCATTTAATACACGGGAGAGAGTCTGGTCAAGTGCCCCGCAGTCGCACGTCGGAGACTCCCCCAAACCCCACTTGTAGAGGTGATAGTTGGTTCTTTTATGGTTGGTTCTGAACCGGTTAAGCTTAACCCAGGTCTTACGGTCCTTTTTAAAACCAGCCGGCTTGATAGTCGGGTCACACACAAGGCTTGCATGCGGATAGTCAAAAATATAAGCATACGCATAAGCATAGCCCTTCGACTATATTCCCCGAGGGGAAACATCATCAACAGAACATCCACGTTTCACCAGTAGTACCGAAACTCTGTCCAGTGTGACGGGGGGTGAGCCCGTTGCCACATAATGGACAGTGGGTTACAATACATGCCTCGAAATTGAAGCATGCAGGTTTCCTCACGATGTTTTCCTTCACCGAAAAGCCAGTGGTGTTACCAATCGTACATAAATAAATAAAAACTTATTGGTACGAGTTGGTCTGGATGGGGATCGAACCATTGCCTCCTGCACGGCAGGCAAGGTTACTCGCCACTGGACCACCACGGCTTTTAGCTTTGCACGAAGTGATTCGTTATGTTCCACTCCGTATCTGTCATCATCACTAACGGTAAAGGAAGCGACATCTGAGAAGAATAAAAACTGAGCTATATTGAAAACACAATAGATACCTACAATAACCTATAGCTTGCCATAATATAGCCCTCTCAAATAACAACAAACCACCAAATATGTTCTAGAATAAACACACTGTGCCACCGAAATTAGAAAAGGCCACCGCAGTCACTTTCACGTTTGATTTGTAATCTAATAATATTAAGTTATTTACGCGAGGATGGCAATAAGTTCTTGTTTCCGATGAAATGTTGCCAGAGCGCCAGGTCACATGGCATGTACTAAGGCATAAGCGATGCGAGAGAAAACATAAATAAACACTCGACCTCCTTTTCTAGGTGTGTGGAGGAAAACGAAAGATCTTCCAGGGGCTGTTGGAATACGATTATATTCAACTGTTCGAAGATAGCGTGATATAGTCCTTCCTTCGTTATTTGATTGGCTATTGCGTGTGATGTGCAATGTTCGTAGCTATGAAGGTTGATCAAATGCACGAATGACGAAGCTTCGTTACAGAATCGTAAAAATTTTGCTCCAACTCTCGATCACATTTTAAGTATCCTTATGTCAGGACAGCAGAAGGCAACATATCGTGTGCTTCACAGGCGAAAGAAACAATTGAGAAATCGATGTTCTGTTGGTTATTTATACGAAAATAGTCTCGTATACATACCATTGCATAACATTGGGGAGTCATTCTGAATAAACTTCCGATAAAAATAATTACCATAAAATTGTCACCGCTCTATGCTTATAACTTGTAGAAAAAGCTGCAAAGGGGAAATTTATTCATGGAATTCAATTTACTCCAGGTGTGTCTTGACCCTTAACGGGGAATAAACGGGCCTTATTATGAGTGACTTATGCTTTTGTTTTCTTTTTTTCTCTACAACTTTTTATAAAATGTTTAAAGACAAGCACGCTAAGGTTGAATGTAATTACTTTTTTAGTTAAAATTGGTTTCATAGCAAAAATTGTTTGCCCTTATTTGAATGAAAACTATCAGAGTTACATTTGACTGGACTGGATATTAATCATCGAAATTGTATAAAACAGCTGGTAAATTTTTCGCGGATTCGATCAACAGTGAAAGTTGTTCTGTTTGATGGTCTGAAGCACCCTGTTCGATATGTAAACACCATGCATTCTGACATTGCTAGAATAATGTTTTTCTCCATATTATACAGGGTCCAACTTAATATTTTGACAGTTTTTTAAGAGGATGATCAGACCATCAAACAGAACAACTTTCTCTATGAATCCAAAGTCGAAATCAGCTGTCCCATAATTATAATAGGGTCGAGTAAGATTTCAGAGAGAGAGAGATTTCATTTCAGATTTAAGAGTTTAGTATGGAACAGCAGATTTTTTTTCACGATTTCGACATCTGTCCCATAGAAAAAGTTGTTCAGTTTGATGGTCTGATCATCCTCTTAAAAAAGTGTCAGCATATTAAGAAGGATCCTATATAATTATAATACCTAACAGACTTCTTTATCAATCCCTTCCTGTATACGACAATAAGCATATTTCAAAGAAAACGCCAAACAATCAATCAATAACTCAGGAAACCGAGAAAATATTGCCATTTTCCCATAAGAGAAGATATTTTATTGTCGTTGGTTACCCCTTTATTTGAATTTCTACGTGCATCTGCCGTTTCTGCCGTATATTATATTGTTTGCGACGTATTTTTCTACGTCACGTTATTGTGAAAAACATTATTGATTTCTAGTGTGGTATTCTCACGTTTCACCAGTAGTACCGAAACTCTGTCCAGGGTGACGGGGGGTGAGCCCGTCGCCACTTATAATGGACAGTGGGTACAATACATGCCTCGAAATTGAAGCATGCAGATTTCCTCACGATGTTTTCCTTCACCGAAAAGCCAGTGGTGTTACAAATCGTACATAAATTCCGAAAAACTCATTGGTACAAGTCGGCCTGGACGGGGATCGAACCATCGCCTCCTGCACGGCAGGAAAGGTTACTCGCCACTGGACCACCACGGCGTGCTCTGAGATTTCAGAACATCTCTGACATATACAGTGTGGTATTCTGCCGTATTGTATGTTTAGTATACCTACCATGGCATAGCATATTCTCATTCTCAGGACTATATTCTCCGAGGGTGGTCAGAGATATTATAAATACACCACATTCAGAATATCCGGACTCTAAAGTATGATAGATTATAGTCCTTATTAGAACTACTATAAATTATGTTTGACACTAAATCTGATTAAAAGAACAATAGCGAGAGCCTGTTATTTCGGACCCATAGTCTTAGAAGTTATCATCATCATCATCTCAGATGGACTTTCACTGCTGGATATAGGCCTTCTCCAAGGATCTCTGTAACGACCGGTCCAGCGCTACCCACATCCAACGGGTTGCGGCCGCCTTCATATCACTAGGTCGTCGTCAGTCCGCGCACCCACGTAGTGCTTTCCGGTACGCAGTTGCCACTCGACAACTCTTAGAATCATTATAAGGAACTTATCGTCTAAAATAAAATAATACTAACAAAAAATTTGGAGGACAGGTCTTTCTTATTATGATACCTATTGCTACAAAGGTGTGAACCTCATAACCTTTTGTCATGGGGATAGTCAGAGCCAAGACCCCCACAGTTTGTGTACCCATCTCATTTATCAACATATTTAAGACGATTTTTTTAATTTAAAAAATCCTCCCGTTAAAATTTTCGGAAAATTCCTAAATGCATCTGTTGTAAAACGGTCAAACTAAAACAAAGTTTCTTTAGAAAATTCAAAGTACTCTCGTACAAAATGGTTGCCAACAACCCGGTCAGATTCCAAACGTTCGGAGCTGGAACACCTGGACTTGAATTATTATGCCAAATCCCCAAGTTTATGCACGAAAATAAAATGTGTCGGATAAATTGTCAAGAACGAAGGAAATATCGGTGGATGCCTTTATTTGGGACATTGGGTGTAAATTGTGTTTTGTTTTGATGATAAAATAAAAAGATGATAAGGTCTGATAATGCGTACCTACAGGGTTTGGCTTTAAGTTCAAACGAAGGAGAAACGGAATCGAATGGATTAATTGACGGCCCGATAGCACAGACAGTAGTGATCCTGTGAGCTGTGCTGAGGGTTGTGGGTTCGAATCCCGTAAGGGACAAATATTTGTATGATGAATATGAATATTTGTACCCGAGTCATGGATGTTTGTATCTATATATGTATTCTATATCGTTGTCTAGTCTTCATAACATAAATTCAGGCTAGATTCTGATACTTTAAGTGTGGCTAGATAATTTGTGTGACAATGTCCAAGATATTATTATTATTATATTATTAATTTAAGAAATGCCTCGTTGTATGAAGGAAAGCATCGTGAGGAAACCTAAATACTTACACTGAAAAGAACCTATCACTTGTTGAAAAGTAGACTAACGCCCATTCCCTGAAAATCAGGTTATGCCTGTAGTAGGCATAAGAGAGGCTAATGATGAAGAAACTCCTAATTTACTTTTTTCGTGACTGTACCTTATGCAAATTGTTAGTATTTAGTATAATAAGCAAGCAAATAATGTGGTGAATATTAATTGTTTTTACAGACATCTGATAAGCCGCAGGAGCTGCTGATTGCATCATTCAATTTTCAATTTTGTTAACATTGCTTAGTTTTTAGGGTTCCGTAGTCAACAAGGAACCCTTATATGTAGTTTCGCCATGTCCGTCCGTCTGTCCGTCTGTCAGCGGCTTAGCTCAGAGACGCTTAGTACTAAAGTGAAAATTTTTGTTAGAGTCAAGTGTCCTCCCCCCCCCCCCCTGCCAGCTAAACGGTTGTTTCTAGATACGTGAAAAAATTCATGTACTGCCATGAATATGTGTATATAACGAATTTAAAAGGAAAACTATCACCGCTAAGTAAGCTTTACAAGTTAACGAGTAATAGTCGATCAACTTGTAAAATGTAGACTTGTATCAACTTGTAAGATTTAGACTATATTAGCCGTTAAACCGTAGTATAAAACAAAAAGCCTCCTTCTAAGTCCGTATATTGTGACGGGCAACTACGAAACCCTTCCCTGCGCGTGGCCCGACACGCATTTGGCAGGTTTTTAAATTTATTTATCAAATACATAAACCAACATTTTATGAACTAAAAGCATTGATAAACCCTATATCAGGTTTGTCCCAATGTAGAAACATCAGTCATAACAACATCGACGTTTTTAGTTATACAACGTGTTAATGAATAAACGCAAAACTAAAAAGTAGTTTGTTTAGAATCGAGAGCAGAATCGAATTATCATGGTCAAGTTAGGTAATTTTTTTTAAATTTACTAAATCATTTTTTAGTAAAATGTTAAATATTATTTGATGTCAACCGTCAACCCACCGCACAGACACACTCACCATACTAACTACCAAGATTCTTAAAATGTATCCATGAGCACGTTAGCGCTTTCATTAATTGCTGAAATGGTAACAAATCAGTTTTGCCTGAAAACTAAAAATGCGAATAACTTTAAGTGTTAAGTATCAAAATAATAAAATTATTAATCAAACTAATTATTTTGTTGTAAATCAGTTGGGGTGTATGAGGTTTTGCGCTTATTCATTAACACGTTGTATTGCGAAAAATATCGAGCACGCTACATATTTGTATTATGTTACACGTGATTCGAAATCATATGGTCTGTATCAATTTTCGAGAATACTACACTCTCGATTTATGTTATCATGCCCCTGGATTGCGATCCAAACATCGCCATAAATATAAAGAGTGTAATATTCGCCTTTGTGAACTGAAGTCTAACAAAAAACCCTATTGCAAGGCAATGCCAATGCACCAAAACAACTCTAGAAAAAACTGTTTCGTTTTTTCATTTGTACACAAAGTTTCGGGTTCCGTAATCGCTTAAACTACCTACTTTTAAAGCGTGTCCCGGAGATCTTCCAAATTGAAAAATAACTGAGCGTCCTTGCAATAAATTTTAACTCGAAAACTTCGCTTGTAATCTCTTAAAACGGGTATTTCGGTGTTTTAAATACGACTTTTATGGAGCACGAAAATTGGAACAAAGTTCGGTCTAATGGTCAAATTGTCGACTAAGCTGTTAAATTTGTTCGTTTTCTTGTACTGTGAAGAGGATTATATTTTTGCTTATTGAACAAAAAGATCTTGCGATTTAGCAACTGCAGACATTTTCTGAAAATTGTGAAAATTGTGACTGTGATTGCAGTAAGATTCAAAAGTGTTGACTGGACCGTGAACGATGACTTCAACAACCGTTTTTATTCTGCGGAAATCTCATGCCACCCATCCATCCATCTCATGGATACTCGCTACCTTAGGGACGATGAAAGGTTATGCCGGACTCCTAGCGGCTAAAACCCGACGGTGCTGTTTCACTTTTTCCCTCGCCTCAGAATGAGGCTACGGGGACGCGTAGGCACTCTTGCGCAATTGGCTATTTGACAATTGGAACGGTAAAATATTAAATATATTAGATTTTGTAGCTTATATGTTCACAAGAATAATACAATATGTTTTTTGCATTAAACTAACTTATACATTTTTATTTTTCAAAAATAAATTTGAGTTTTTTTATCTGTGGTTTTCAAAAATTGAAACGCATTCGGCCATGATTGAGCATCGTGTGACATCACATTTCAAACAATAAAACGTCATGTGAGGTAGTTGAGTAGTAGTGCGTCTTAGTTAGCTTTACTTTGTTTATTGAAATATGGCGTCACAGTGTCAAGTGTCACGTGATCAATTGTTTTCGCGCGAATCTCAAATTACTGAATGAAAAATACCTTTCCGAAAACTGGCAAATAGCCAATTGGCTTAATATTATATACAAACGAGGTCTGGTTATATTTGAAATAATAATCAATCAAAGTAAATGACATTTCATAAACAATCTAGAAACTAATCTCAACGCTTATAATGTCAGATTTTCGTTAAAATGTATAGTTTTAAAGTTACTGTGCCTCAAAGATTTCCATACAAATCTTAAATTAATCTTAGCATTGAAACTGTATATTTTAACAAAAATCTGACCGCATACAAGCATGGAGATTAGTTAATAGATTGTTTCTAAAAAAATGCATTGACTTTACTTGGTTAATGTTGAAAATATAACCAGACTTCGTTCGTATGGAGCGCGCTCCGAATTATATAGGGTGTAAGGAAAAGTATCATTAACCTTTAAACCACATACTCTACCCATCAAACTGATAAACTTTTACTGTGTGAGAAAACCTGTCAACGCAAAAAGTGCCAGTGTACTTCCTCGTTATATCTATATAAACAACGGCGATCATGATGGCTAAAGTAATCCTAGTAAATGATATAGAAATCTATTTTTTCAGCAAATACAGTTTCCGATATAATTCACAAAAGCTCGTTCGTACAAATACGATACTGCCTGCCATCAATAAATGGATATATTCATAGAAATATCAATCTCCAGAAATAATTATTTCTGAGAATGACTTGAGGAAAACGTTTTCTTTAAGTATTTATTGAAACCAAATTATTTTTTTATTCTTCCTGGTAAACCATTTTAGAGATCGTAATATTATGATGTACAATGATTTTGTATATTTCATCAGATAGGTACATAAATAGTGACATTAAATAAATAACAAATAAATTAAGTTAAAACTAAACTAATTAACCGGAGCCGTGGTGGTCGAGTAACCTTGCGTGCCCTGCAAGAGGCGATGGTTCAATCCCCGTCCAGGCCGACTCGTACCAATGAGTTTTTCGGAACTTATGTACGATTTGTAACACCACTGGCTTTTCGGTGAAGGAAAACATCGTGAGGAAACCTGCGTGCTTCAATTTCGAGGCATGTATCGTACCCAATGTCCATTAAAAGTGGCGACGGGCTCACTCCCCGTCACACTAGACAGTGAATCGGTACTACTAGTGAAACGTGAATGTTCTAAGTTTTCAGAATAACTCTGACTACCCCCTCGGGGAATATAGTCGTGAGCATATGCTAAACTAATTATTTGTTTATATCCATTTTATAACCTAAAAAAGCTACGTTAAGAATACTTAAATAATTATACTTCTAGTTTTTGATTTAATTCGAGATTTAATTAAGGGTTGAAATTTGTAGATTTTGCAAATAATCTCATGACCGTTATCCTTTTCGCGGTTGTCAGAAATATTTCTAAAACGTACTCACTTTAGCTTATTGAAGGTTTCAGGAGATGGACTGAAGTTTCAAGTGGTGATAGCCTTTAGTCCACAGAAGCACAGAATAAGAAACGTGTCATGAATGGACTAGGTATACCTTAGTCGTCTTTGACACTTTTACTCTAAGTTGGAAATCATACGGTGATGAAATAAAATGAAAAATCAAGTTAAATGAAGAAATAAATTAAATTTTACTCACTCTGTAAATCAATCCAAGCCAAATGAAAAAGTCAATTTTGATCGGTCGGAGCTTTGTATAACAACTTTAGACAGTCTTACTATTAAGTGTGAGTATTAACTAAGGTGAAGAACATGACAGTATAGAAAAAATAATCGGTACCCTTGAAAATTTAAAATTTCTGCCATTTTTTTTTTCATATGGCGGTTTGTGATCTGTAAGACTTAGGTTTTTATATTTGTAATTTTGTACCTTACAACAATATCTAAACGGCAATCGGTAATCTTTTTGGTAATTTAAATGTCCCGGGGCTATAGTACTAAAATGCATGCTTTATGTTTAAAATTAAATGAAATATGAAATGAAATCAAATATGTACATTCATATAATACATGGACTAGAATTATATACACTGCATGTAAACACTGTTTATACGTTTGAGCTATAAAAACTCAATTATGTTGTGATAAAAGAAATCAGAAAACAGTTGTATAGAATCGTAGAACGAAAACTATTCGAAAAGTTTCTAAGAAAAGATAAGTACCATACATCAATATTTTATTGAAGTTCGACAATGAAAATCTTTTCAACTTTGTTACGAAATAATCCCGACAACAATTTTACGTCTTATAAAATAGCGTTTTCGTTTCGGATTAAAAGGATCAAATAAAATCATCCCGAGTGGAATCCAGGCATAGGTGTCTGAATTTTATGATGCATAAAACTTTTACACCTTTTCAAAATAGGGGATGGGTATAAAAATGGGGGGGATGGTCCGAAGCGTTTTTATTGAGCATAAAATTTGTAATTTATGAGGTTGGATGGACGAGATATCGCTCGATCGTTAGATGGACCTCAGATGTACCACAGGGATTTACATTACGCCCCTGTAAAATCGAGTACTGATTTAGCTACATTTTTAACCGACTTTAAAATGTAGGATCGATTTGATCGAGATGAGTCATAAACTGTATTTTAGTTTTTGACTTCCCGAAGTTTGAATAACAATTTATTAAGTCGTTAGGGTGGTTGCAGAGTTGTAAATTTCATACAAAAGTTTGACGTAGTATACGCAGTATTAATAAAAGTAATACATGGAAAAATATTTTCTGAAAATCAAGATGCCGCGTCAAATTTCAAAGGTTTCTATCTTCGTAATAATATTATAAATTGCAAATGTTGCAATTTATTTCGCGGCATCTGGATTTTCTATAATATTTTTCAATATATAAATATTACTATTATTAATACCGTCTACGCGTATACTGCGACAATCTTTTTTATGAAATTGATAACTCTGCAATCACTTTAAGTCATTCAGAGGCTTATTTAGGCGACTTGAAAATTCTCTGACAGGAACTTGACTACTAACTTGCTTCCATCAATCCGCGCTGGGCGCGCGTGGTGAAGTACTATGGCCGACTCCATCTCACCCTCATCCATGAGAGAAGGCCTTTGCCCTGCAGTGGGATCCTAGGCTAGGGCTATATTAATGGCTAGGTATAGTTGCAAAAACATAAATTTTAGCAATAGAGTAGTCATTTGGTGTAAAATTCAGTGGTAATAATGTATGTAACTTTTACTCAGAATAAACCTTACCTCGTACCTTATTGAGTTTCATTGTTTAAAGCAATTACAGAAGTCAAGAAACGTCGACATGGTGGGTCTTCGTACTGAAGACCATTTTGACATGTGTCGTGTTAGATCTTGAGCGCTTCCTTGCTTTGGCAGGCACGCAGTTATTGCCGTGGGTGTGTAAACAAAGGGCCCTTCTTAATATGATGACACTTTTTTAAGGGGATGATCAGACCGTCAAACTGAAAAAGTTTCTCTATGGGACCAACATCGAAATCACGAAAAAAAAAATCTGCTGTCCCATACATTTAGCTCGAGTAGATTTGTAGCTTAGTATGGAACATCCAATTTTTTTTTCGCGATTTCGATGTTGGTCCCATAGTGAATGTTGTTCAGTTTGACGGTCTGATCTTTCCCCTAAAAAAGTGACAGCATATTAAGGAGGACTGTTTTCTGTATAGTATCCCAAAAATGTTTACGGCAAGTACAACATAGTATCATTCTTTAATAGGTAATAAGGATCATATTGCATTGAAAATTACTTGCCAATTAGCTATTCTGGATCCCATGAAAACATAAAACCCTTAATTTGCTAAGATTTCGCTGTAAGACCAAAAGATTTTTTTTAAATTATAACGGTGAATTTTTTTCTCTTATGCCATTGTGATTGAGATTTGTGATCGTGTGTGACTAGTTCATGAAAAAAATCGTCGGCGTAATTAAAAATACCATGCATCTGTGTAAACTTTCGTTTAAACACTGCATAGCGTTAAAGAAAACTACTTTTTAAACAACATAATCTTGTTCTCTTTCCTCCATGTTAGAAATACACTTTTATTCCATGTCCCGGCAAAGTCCTAAGTCTTGTATAATGAAACAAGTTTTTCTTTTCAACGATACCTCCCTGAGGAAGATTCTTTAATACTTTTAATATCCTGTCGCGCTTTAACTTTGTATTTAATATCAAGAATGTACCTACTTTTATCCACTACGAATTCCCTGAGCTTTTTTCTTTACGGTTTTAAGGTTATTTTTTAAACAGCTTCGAACTTTTTTGTTAAAAACAAAAACAACTTTCTGCGATCATGAATTATTATCGAAAGAAATAACAATGAATGGATTGTTACATGCGGATGCGGATTTTATCTTGTGTGCTGCCATTGACGAAGCTTGTTGCGGGGATATACAATGTGTTAATGAATAAGCGCAAAACCTCATACACCCCAACTGATTTATAACAAAATAATTAGATTGAAACAGTAATTTCATTATTATGATAGTAAAAATTTAAAGTTATTCGCATTTTAAGTTTTCAGGTAAAAATGATTTGTAATCATTTCAGCAATTAATGACAGCGCTAGCGTGCTCGTGGATACATTTTAAGAATCTTGTTTTGGAAGTTAGTAGGGTGAGTGTGCCTGTGCGGTGGGTTGAGATCGAGTTCAGTAAATTTGAAATTTTATAAAACAAATATTTAATATTTTGAAAAAATTTCCTATTTGAAAACATGATAATTCGATTCTGCTCTCGATTCTAAACAAACTACTTTCTAGTTTTGCGTTAATTCATTAACACGGTGTATAGGGTCCAACTTAATATGCTAACACTTTTTAAGGGGATGATCAGACCGTCAAACTGAACAACTTTCTCTATGGGCCCAACATGGAAATCGCGAAAAAAACAACTGTTCCTTACATTCAAGTAGGTTTGCAGTTTTGTATGGAAGAGCAGATTTTTTTTTCGCGATTTCGATGTTGGTGCCATAGATCAGTTTGATGGTCTGATCATCCCCTTAAAAAAGTGTCAGCATATTGAGAAGGATCATGTAGATGTATGTGATTAAGATTTGACGAAGCGTATGCGGGCTGCGTTGCGGATTAGATTATTGTTGGGATATTGTTTTGAATTTGAATAAACTTTAATAGTAGTTAATTTAAAATTAAAAAATAAATAAATCGATTTTTATCATGCCGTATTTAATTTTCCAAACAACGACACCATTTTTGCAATTTATTAAATCTTGGCTATTTTCGCAAACCGATGTCCCTATATCCCGATGTATGTATGTTTGTATGTTTGTAACAGCATCATGCAAAAACTACAGAACCGATTTTGATGAAACTCTTTTTGTTTGATAGCTTATGATCTGACTTAAAATCTAGTATATAATTTGTGAACGCTCGTGTAAAATAAAATAGGTGTTAGGCTGACACTGGGCTATGGGACAACATTTTATACCAACTTGCTTGCTAGCCTATTGCAATATTGTCAAATTTAATTTATGTATACCTAGGTGTATACCTCTCGAAGGGGCTTTGCTCTTTCCAGTAGAGTCAATGAGAGATATATCGTATAAAACAGTACATATAATTTAAACCAACACATCTGCCGTCACCTAGTTTCTCAGCCCTACCTACTGCTTCGGAAATGGGATGTCGCGGCGGATTCCCGCAATGATTGAAGACAGCCTCCTCTAAGATTGGCGTCTGATTTATACATTCGCAGCGCTTTATTGCAAGTCAGAATACCTCTTCAATTTATATTATACGTGACATGATTTGAATTATTTTAATTTGTTTACGACGTCATTAGTAGATCTTCTCTGTTTCACTGGCCACGGCTGAATTTTGAGTTTGGGTGATTGATGTTTGAGATAGGGTTCTGTAGCTATCGCTAACCATTTTTGCTCTGTCGCTGTCCATGGGCTGATATGAAAGTAAACTTTACGAACACACTTTGTCATCGGTTTAAATAATTTTCACTAAAATTATGACCTTAGAATAATTTATTTACAAAAGCTACTTTCCGTCACATGAGAATGAAAGCTGTTAATTTCTAAGAGATTTTCCCTGCCATATATGTGGGAGTATGGGGAAAAGGAAATAAAGCAAAGGTATTGAATTAAATCGTAAGCTTATATTTTGTACCAACTGGCGGTTATTATCAATTTACAAACATAAATAAGTTGAATAAATTATTACACGTTAATTATCATAATAAATCTATGTACGCTACCTGATAATGAAGACAGTTCAGAGCACTATCGTTGTGCCGTGCCCGTGGCTGAACAACTTCTGATCCGTCGATACGTAGCGGGGCGCCTTTTATACTAGCGCACAAACAAGTGGCGTGGTGGGAGTGGGACGACTGTCACGTGCTCGGTGCGCGAGCTCGGTTTAACAACTCTTTATTTATAAAACCATTTCTTGTACTATTCACGTGTTCATAAATGTATTTAAAAATAAAGACTATAATTATGTAATAATATTTTTTGACAAATCATACCTATCTCCCACATATAAATATTTACTTGTTAAAATTTCGATAATATCACTAATTATTATACATTTCAAACTTTGTGAGGATGTTTGAATGTTTGTAAGGTTATATGTTTGTGTTGCAATCACGCATAAATGGCTGCACGGATTTGTATAAAAGGCACGCAGATAGAATATGTTCTGGATTAACACATAATATACATTTTGAAGGTTCACGCAGACGGAGTCACGGTCAACATCTAGTATTATGTATGTCAAAGTTTATGACGATTTTTGTAAGATTGTATGTTTGTGGCGCAATAACGCATAAATGAAAAGAATTTGAATTTGAGGATTTTGCTGAAGGATTTGAGGAATCCTAATAAACAAATTGAAATTGAAACGGCTGAACGGATTTGGATGAAATTTGGCACACCGATAGAATATGTTCACGATTCACAAATATAATGTTTTTTTAAACTCCACGCAGATGGAGGCGTCGGCAACATCTAGTCTAACATATCTTTCAAAAATAAATAGGTACGAGCTTGAAAGCCCAAACTTACACAATGCCTCAAATGTAATCCTTTATAACGATGAAAAATAATACGAAAACGAAAAAAAAAAACGAATGAACAAATAACATAAAAAGCCATTAAATAAATAAACATACGTTTTAAATCCATGCTTCACACGGCGTATGGCGTAAAAAATATTGCAATATTCGGGTAATTTAGATGATTCATGAGCCATTTACTTTGCGTTATTGGACTTTTCTGAAAAAAGGGCAAGGAGCGCACACCTCAGTGTGAAGCCTCAAAACTAGAGGATCTTCTTATTAATAACTATTGTAAAACTGTAACAGAAGAGTGTCTGTACATTGAATATAAAGGGTGTGAGTGACCGCCTAGCAAGTACAAAATATACAATACCATACCATACAAAACTACTGTACCTACCCGACTCAAATGTATAGGACAGCTGATTTTTTTTCGCGTTTCCTGAAAGGCTCCATAGTGAAAGTTGTTCAGTTTGATGGTCTGAGTTCACGGTTTTAGTATTTGCTACTTACACCCTGTATTTACAAATAAAAGATGACGATATGGTTTTTAGGTGTACCTGCCTGACTCCAAATCAAACTTTTTTAGAATATTTGTCTGTTTGTGTTTTGTGGGTTTGTTTGTGCGAGCATCACGCAAAAACTACTGAACCGATTTAGATGAAACTTTATTTGTTTGGTAGTTTATAATCTGACTTAAAATCTGGTATATAATTTGTGCGGACGAAGTCGCGGGTTAACTCTAATTGTTTATAAATTTATTGCGTTTTGCTTATGACTACTATTGTATCTTTGCCAATGTCAAGTAGTTTGTGGGAGTATCTATCCCAATCTCAAAGATTGTATTTTGAAACAAAAAACGGTCGAGAAGAGATGGCGGAGCCTCGTAGCAAGCTCAAATGCGAACCGCGCGAACACCACGCGAATGACATAACTCGTGTCAAACACCTAATGAGGTGATGCGTGTTATGATTATTTTGAAATATACTAAAATAAATGCTGAATATTTTATAGTATTGTTGCATAGTATTTTGAAAGGTCAAAGCAGATCTAGGTGAAAGTAGCTACTAGGTAAACCAGATTAGCAAAACAAACCTCATCAGAAAGCTGAAACTAACGGCATTAGAAAATGCCAAGTAAAGTCTACTGCCTTAGCTGATAATACCTTATCCCTCAGTCGCCTCTTACCCACGGTATGAAATGAGGTAGACCATTCACTGGTCAGCCTGGACTACACGTCGGCACTTCTGCTACCATTATTCATTTAAAGATTTAAAAGTTTTATGTTTTCACACCTCCAGCCTCCAGTAATGGAGAGGAACCCGAAGAAGAAGAAGATGTTTTCACAAATCATGATCAACATAGCTAGTTTCATGGCCCCAAAACCAGAGGGCATAAGGACAGAGGTGATATAAAGTTGTTACGCCGTTCGTTTAACATCCATTAGGAAAATATTCATTTCTTTCTTACTTTTGTTTATCTGAAAATTTTTTTGCTGTAGTATAATAAATTACATTACAAAGAAAGACACCATTTTTGTAGTTTTGCATAATTTATGTTCGTTGTTGCTAAAGGAGTATTATAAGTATGAGTTTACTATCTGGCTGGGATGGACATTGGCACAGAATAGATAATAGTATATAGTTCTATATACAGAACGGCCACGGGCTCCGTACAAACGATTAAATTCAATGAATTTTTCCAGAAATAATTTAGAAACTAATATCTATGCTTGTATGTTGTCAGATTTTCGTTTAAATATAGTTTTAATTCTATAAAATTAATTTAAGATTTGTATGGAAGTAACTTTAAAACTATACATTTTTACGAAAATCTGATAACTTATAAGCCTAAAAATTAGTTTCTGTATTGTTTCGGAAAATTTTCATTGACTCTAATTGGTTAGTATTGAAAATATAACCAAACTTCGTTTGTACACAGGCATGTATGAATATATAGCGGGAAATATATTGAATGGGTGATGATTAGTAGGTGATGATTAATAATGATGTCGGTTTTTCAAGGGCATGATCATCCCATCAACTTTCTCTATACAATATCGAGAAAAAAAACAATTGTCTGTCGTATACATTTAGGTCGATTAGGATCGCAGTTTAGTTTTCGAGATTCCTTGTTCGGTCCCGGAATAAAGAAAGTTGTTTACAAAAAAACCGTCAGCATTTAAAGAAGGACCCTAGAGGCATAGATATAGATAGATAAACAATTTATTTGCATAAGTAACGCACACAGTATATTACAGTTAGTAAATATAGCCTCTGTAGTCTAATGGTTAAGAGCATTGGTCTCTTGTCACGGAGGTTGAGGGTTCGATTCCCACGGGGGACACTTAGTGAAATGTCACTTTGTGCGATTTTCCCCAGTTGGTTAGGACATTGCAGGCTGAATCACCTGATTGTCTGAAAAGAATGATGATTCCGTGCTTCGGATGGCACGTTAAGCTGTTGGTCCCGGCTTCTATCTCTCGTGGTAGTAGTCGTTACATAAAAACCACGTCAGAGGCCGTAAGGCGGTCTGATAAAACTCTGATATGACACCAGAGTTTGCTGCCCACACGATAAGAAGAATATTACAATTTATATAATATTCATCTGCTCTAAAAATCTCGTTAAAATAATGGTTATAGCAATAGCTATAATTACAATTCGAGTACCAAGTGCTTCAAGAATTGTCATTTTATATTGAAACTGTATTTATTTTTGTTCAATAGGGATATGAGGATGCTTAAAATGTGGGTTTGGTAAGAACGAAAACAGGAATGTAACAAACCAGTTGTTTTTATGGATTTAAAGGATAATTTTATATTGATAATACCTAACAAGCAATCAAAATTATGTAGTTTTGACTTAATTGAGCCTTTTCAAACATGACACTTGTACTGCCAGTTGCACGTAAATTCATTAAAGTTAATCCTCCATTAAATCTCTTGCTGTCACTTTTTGTCTTGATGAAATAGTAAAAGCTGGCAAGAGATTTAATATTGCGTTCCGATAAGGCGACGACGTATAGCGACGTCACGACAACACGATTCAAGAGCTACGTGGAAAACGGCTATAGCTCTTGTCATCACAAGGTTTGTATTTAAAGTTCGCGTTAAAGTATATTTTCTTTGCCAAAAGATACAACATGTTAGAAACTAATTGATTATTTTTAATGATCTAAACTGAAACCATTAGAAGAGAAGGATGATGGAATAAATTACAAAAAAATCTACACAATAAATATATTTTGGTGCTAAATAATATTTTTCTCCGAAATACCTCAAGGTCGAATGTCTGTGAATTTGAAATATTACTTACTTACCGAAAATGCGAAAAACATAATTTATTTTCATTGTAACGTTCGCTTTCATTATGTGTAATAATGTTCGAGATTGTAATAAAAAATAATTGTATTTCTTCATATAACAACGCTACATTATTTGACGTAAGTATTTCAAAAATTAAACTATTATAGTGTTTTCCAATTCACACCAAATACAGGTTGTAAAATTAAGTACATTTCAAATCTTAGAGGGGCTTTATGCCATCAAAGTGACATCGAAATCGCAAAAAAAAGGTATCTGCTTTTCCATGAAAATGGTCAATAGCTTACCTAGTCATCTCAAATGTATGGAACAGCAGATTTTTTATGCGATTACGATGTTAGCTCCACAGTGAAAGTTGTTCATTTTGATAGTCTGAAGAACCCCTTAAGATATGGCTCGTAAATTTAAATACCTACGTGATTTAAATCCACATTAAAAGGTACCTTGTCGAAAGTACCTTAAGATCAACTTTTAAGTTCAGTAACGAAGTGGTTTCCAACTTCTACCCTTAAGTAGGACACAAGGGGCTAAGATGAAGCCGCTTGGAGCTCTACTAAAATTTTACAAAACAAACTTTATAAGAAAGCTAAAACTTAAGCAAAAAGTGAAGTAATTAAACAGAACGGCCTAAAATAACACAAAAGAACCTTTTGGCTAATTGTAAAATAGATTGGCATTCGCGGTTACGGGACTTTGTTTAATATTCCCAGTAGTACCGAGAAAACCCCGGGAAATTATAACGGCGGGATTATGTTGTCGTAACACCCGGCCTTTTGGACTTTTAATATTTGTATAGGGATCCTAAAGAAAACAATTTGTTTGGACTGGTTTACCTATAAATTTAACACGAATAAAATTCTTATTTTCGTCGACCACCACATGACCAGCTATAACTATCCATTAAAAGTGTTGATGGGTACACTACCTATCACAATGAAGAGCTTGGACACTGTTAGTGGAATGTGAATATTCTGAATTATGCTGTATTTTGAGAATAGCTCGTGAATATTATTCATGAGAGTGATTTGAACGTATGTTGTTGATGTTATACAAATCTTCACTCGTAGGTACTTGTAGGTAAGTTTTATGATTATAATTTACTAGCAGCCCGTCCCGGCTTCGCACGGGGTAGACAAATAAATTTTAAGACTCATTTTTCTACACCTTCGGTTACATTGTTCAAATTTTACCAAGGATCCCTAATTTTTTTCAAAATGAAATGTAGCCTATGTCAAATTGGAAGAATGTAGCATTCTATTGGTGAAAGATTTTTTTTAATCGGCCCAGTACTTTTTGAGCCTATTCATTACAAACATACAAACATACAAAAATAGGTACAAATCTTTCCTCTTTATAATATTAGTGTAGATTGAATCAGGCGTTACTTTGCGAAAATCCATGACTAATAGGTAGATGACACGATTGTATCGAGACCTCGGCTTCTAAATACCTAGTAGAAAAAGTTGTATTACGTTATGCAATACAACCTGCCCATCAAATAATTTCTACTTTACACGTGTTTCGATCCACCATGGTGCATCCTCAGGAGTTAGACCGAAGAACGTTCGAAACAGAGTGTTACTCCGCCTGGCGTTCGACACCAAGATCCGACCTCTGATGGTCCGACCTATTGAAGATGCTCCTTGAAGCGAAACACGTGTAGAGTAGAAATTATTTGGTGGGCAGGTATGTATTGCATAACGTAATACAACATGAACCCGTGGTGGTCCAGTGGCGAGTAACCTTGCCTTCCGTGCAGGAGGCGATGGTTCGATCCCCGTCCAAACCGACTCGTACCAATAAGTTTTTCGGAATTTATGTACGATTTGTAACACCACTGGCTTTTCGGTGAAGAAAAACATCGTGAGGAAACCTGCATGCTTCAATTTCGAGGCATGTATTGTACCCACTGTCCATTATGTGGCGACGGGCTCACCCCCCGTCGCACTGGACAGAGTTTCGGTACTACTGGTGAAACGTGGATGTTCTGAGGTTTCAGAATATCTCTGACTACCCCCTCGGGGAATATAGTCGTGAACATATGCTATGCGTAATACAACATTGTCGAGTAGGTAATTAGAAGCGGGGGTCTTGATACAATCGTGTCATCTACCTATTTTATGAAAAAAATTTCAGTGGGGATAAGGGAACATAGGTGTTTATTTCTGAAGTCAATGTATTGACAATTTTCACATTAACAACGAGTACTACAGTTTTGTATGAAACAGCATATTTGGTTTTTATGAATACGAATTTACCAAGTTTGCTCCATATAGAAAGTTGTTCAATTTGACAAGTATAATGCATGGTTAAAAGTATCAGCACCGACTAAATGGTATCCTGTATACATAAGCTCATGACCATAATCCTTTTTAGGGTGATCACAAACTTTACTACAACTACAAACAATTTTTAGGAAGTTAAGCACATTTAAGGTTTCAGAATGGAATTACGTGTCATACAGGGCTATGTAGTCTTTTCGCCCAAAAACTCAATTAAATAGATAGTACGAAACTGTATCCCTTAGTCGCCTCCTACACCCACGGGACGAAATGGGGTGGTCCATTCTAAGCCGGAATCACACTTACTTTACATTAATTAATAGGTAATCTTAATAACTCTTTTTCCACAATAACTTTTCTTTTTCTGAACGTATGAACGTTAAAAGTCGGTCTAACTAAAGAGCTCTACTCTACCCTAAAGAGACAGCTTGACCTCATAAAGTGGAGTAAACATGATACCCGCGGGCAACGATCCAACTTTGTACAACTGTTACCGTTTGTTTGCAGACTAGATAAAGACGTATTTTGATTATCATTGCTGCGGTATCGATGTTGACGACTTCATTTTATAGTTAATATCAAAACCGATCGTAAATAAAACGTTCTCAGTAAAACTCTATTCAAAACTTTATAAGTTTGAAGAGTATGTCCAGCTTCAAATATTACCAATCCACGGTTGTTCTTAGAGGCTTAGACATTCTCATCAGGTATAGTCAACATATCTGATGCTCACACCACCGTGTGGCTATATATCATCAGACCCTCTAGCATGATTTCTCTACTTGCGCGCAACTCGGCCTTTTCCACTACAAGTCGTGGCAAGCGCGGCTTTCGCTCTCCTAAAAGCGCAGGATCAGGTTATTTTCTATGCAGCGAAGTAGCGTCGCGCGCGTGTAGCGGAATCATGCTAGACGTGCTGGCAACATTTCTGATGCTCACACCACCGTGTTGCTATATCTCATAACTGTATAGGCAACATATCTGATGCTCACACCGCCGTGTGGCTATATCTCATTAGGGATAGTCAACATAGCTGATGCTCACACCACCGTGTGGCTATATCTCATTAGGGATAGTCACAATATCTGATGCTCACACCACGGAGTGGCTATTGTCATTTTGCATGCACACAAATCGACACGGTGTTTTTGGCGGTACTTAGTGATTCTGCTTCTTAATATTACGTTAATTAACAGACCGTGGATATGATGATCATAGAAACAAAATATTACTAAAAATGATAATGAACAACTTTGAGGAAATTCGCAAAAAAATGTGTTGACTTTCTATACTAAATGCAATCAACTCATAAAACGTTTCAAGTGTAAAAACTCTTTTTTTTTGCGATATCATCAGTATAAAAGTAGCCAGTAATGTCTAACCTAACACACTGTATAATATAATCATTTCATTCATTTTCAAATCAAAAAGCCTACCATACGATCCCGAGAAACCATCTCATGCATGGCTGTCGTGCACACTTTGTTCAGATAACTATGGATTATAAACTTTTATGACCCGGGAGGCATGTTGGTTAGCACCACTTCGCGTCGCGGAGAGATGCTTAGCATTCATGAGCCAACTAAAGTGCTGTGTTTACCGTATGCCAAGATTATTACGTTAGATTTTAAAGGTTAATTAAGTTTCTTAGTTATGTTTTAGAAGAGTAGTTTGTTGTTTAAAGGCATCGAGGGATACTAATTAAAATTTTATCAAATATACAATATAGGGTCCTTCTTAATTCTGGCAGTTTTTTAAGAGGATGATCAGACCATCATACTGAACAATTTTCTCTATAGGACTAATGACGAAAACGCGAAAAATAACAGCTATTCCATACTAAACTGTAATCCTACTCGACGCAAATGTATAGGACAACAGTTTTTTTTTCGCGATTATGACTTTGGTCCCATAGAGAAAGTTGTTCAGTTTGATGGTCTGATCATCCTCTTAAAAAACTGTCAGCATATTAAGTTGGACCCTGTATAGCGAAATACTTTCAGAATCAATTAAGATATACAATTTTTAACGACTTGTCTAACTCCAAAACCAGCTTGTCGCGTTGGTTTCTACAAAAATTATGTTCCTTCAGAAAAATATTTGTACTTATGGTGAATACAAATATCTGCATCAAAGTCGTCAAAAAAATAAATAAACAGAATTTTGTTCGTTTGTTGATTCTTTCAGAATTTGTTTTTGTTATTTCCTTGTATAGTATATTCCATTAAACTTTAAATCACAAACTCTACCCATCAAACTGAACAATTTCTACTAGAGGAGGTAACCTTTTACCTCAAAAAAGAAATCAACTGTTCCATACTAAACTGCAATGCGTACACGACTCAAATGTATGAAACGGCTGACTTTTTTTTGCTCTGACAGGTTTGCTTCCATTGTAAAAGTTGTTCAGTTGGATAGGTAGAGGTTGTGGTTTAAAGTTTATGACACTTTTCCTTACACCCTGTATACCTTACCACGTTTAGTATGGGACACCGTCCGCATGGCTGCCGTGAACGGCGCCGAACGCGGTCCCATACTAATCTTGGTTTTTTGTATGGGCCCGCCGTCGTCCGCCGTCGGTCAATGTGTCTCAACCCTAATCTTTCTAACATTCAACTATTCACCCTGCATAATAGTACTGTAGCCCCGGGACTTTTTAATTACCAAAAAGATTACCGTTTGCCGTTCAGATATTGTTGTAAGGTACGAAATTACTAATATAAAACCTAAGTCTTACAGATCAAAACCCGCCCCGTAAGAAAAAGAAAATAAAAAAAGAAGTCTGAATTTTTTAAATTTTGAGGTTACCGTTTTTTTTCTATCATGTTCTTCACCTTAGTAAAATGATCATACGTAATAGTAAGACTGTCTAAAGTTGCACATACAAAACTATAAGACCAGATGAAAAAGTTAACTTTGATGATTTTGACAGAAAAAATTACAGTCCATTTTTTTATTTTTTTTTTCTTACGGCAGAATGTGATCTGTAAGACTTAGGTTTTTATATTAATAATTTCTTACCTTACAACAACATCTAAACGGCAATCGGTAATCTTTTTGGTAATTAAAAAGTTCCGGGCTACAGTGCTATAACCTAGCATTTCGTATTTCTAAACTAAAACTGAAATCCAGTACATTTAGCCTTTAGACTCAAATGTAAGTAGATATTACTTCCACTTGTGGTAAATTTCCATATTATTGAATACGATATTCTATCTTTTGAGTTTGTACCAAGAGATATAAAGTGTTAACCGTGAATATCTGCTATGTTATTCTATATGCCACAAAAAAGTACGATTTGGGAATTCAATATTGTACGCCCACATAATTTTGTTTTAAGGCGGTTGCAGAGTTGTCAATTTCATACAAAAGTTTGATGCATAACACTCGTAAACTTTAGTAATAACAGTAATATTATATATATGGAAAAATAGATTAGAAAATCTAGAAGCCGCGTATCAAAAAACATTTGCAATTATAATATAATTACGAAGATATAAAGCTTTGAAATTTTTATGTATAAGTTCAAAGCTTTATATCTTCATGTTACGTGATACGCGGCATCTAGATTTTTTAAACTATTTCTCCATGTATAAAATATTACTTTTGGTTGTACCGTCTACGCGTATTATGCGCCAAACTTTGGTATGAGATCGACAACTCTGCAACCACCTTAAGGTCATCACCACCATATTTGCGCCTGCTTTTAGAAACGAGCTAACTTTATAATTATGTGCATGTACAATAATCCCGTGGGTATTTATGCTCATATACACACCGACCAATAAGGAACCTACATCGGTACCCAATGGTGAAAACACAGAGCAAAAGAAAACTGAGCGCCGCGTTGTGTGCAAACGTCCTTTTATTGATTGCTCTGTGGTCCAGTAGAACGCAAAAGCTCAATGTTTTCTCTCTTCTAAAAATATAGACATAAGCCTGTTTAGATTCAGTGCATGCATCCTTTAACAACGCGATAGCTCACACTCGCAATCAAATTTCTTGATAGGAAGCGTGGCGAAAAATGTACGCAATGGCGTATTAATGTCTCGCTCGCACTCACTTGGTATCGCACATGCTAAGCTCTTCTTTTAAATTTTAATCATTATTTACTCTCTGAAAGTGCTGGAGCCTCGAACACCCAAGGAGTAAAGGCAGGCCGTAGGAAGCAAGATAAGTACCTACACCTTTGCGCATAGTAAGCGATGCGCTTGTATGAATTCTGCCACTCGCTCCAGACGGCAACGTCGCGCGCTGTACAAAGTATTAACAATGCTGAGACAAGCGCCATTAGATACATTTTCGCGCGTTCCGTCTTGCAGTAAATGATTTAAGAGGATATAATTCGGAGCGCGCTCCATACAAACGTACTATGGTGATATTTTCAATACTAACCAATTAAACACAATGAAATTTTTCAGAATCTATCTAAAAACAAATTTCTATGCTTGTATAGAGTCAGATTTTCGTTAAAATGTATAGTTTTGAAGTTACAGTGCCTCAAAGATTTCCATACAAATCTTAAATTAATTCTAGCATTGAAACTGTATATTTTATCGAAAATCTGACTCCATACAAGCATAGATATTTGTTTCAAGATTGTTTCAGCAAAATTTCATTGAGTTTAATTGGTTAGTATTGAAAATATCACCATAGTACGTTTGTATGGTGCGCGCTCCGAATTATATCCCCTTAAGCGTGAAAACTTATAGTTTTCTAAGTAAGTGATGTATCTGTTACGAAGTAACTAGTAATCTGTGGTCAGGGCCCCTATACCTCATATATCGTGCTTATGTTCTCCCGGAGCTCCGTTTCTATTGCGGTTTAGCACGGATCTCTACATAGTGAAATTGATATCTGTCTACTCAACTGTTATGTACGAAATAGCAGATTTTGGTTGTTGCTACGATTGGTTTGCTCCCATAGTAAAAGTTGTTCAGTTTGATGGGTAGACTATTCGTTTAAAAGGATGCTAATGATATCAATTTAACCGTGTATATACGGATAGTGTTACCTGCTATCTTTTTCTGATGAAATAAATGAGTTATATATGCATATGCTCACGACTATATTCCCTGAAGGGGTAGTCAGAGATATTCTGAAACCTCAGAACATCCACATTTCACCAGTAGTACCGAAACTCTGTCCAGTGTGACGGGGGTGAGCCCGCGTGAATAAATGAGTTATCTATACATTGTTATAAATATGTCCCCTGACAGCAAGGATAGATTTAAGATAAGATATGATAAATATTCTTTTTTTCACACGAAAATACACAAAAAACAACAACAATATACACGAACAAGAAGGGTACTAAAGGCGGCCTTATCACTAAAAGTGATTTCTTCTACACAACCAGTGGATGGAAGAAGTCTTACATGAGATAAATGCTATGGCGGTGTACTAATTGATACATAATATTATAATTTACACAAAGTATAACTATATACATTAAATGCCGCAATAAAACCTAATTCAACATTAGTACCTATGTCTAAATTGGCAAAACCTGTTTTAAACACAAAAACTTAAAATGCGCAAACGGTTTGTGAATCACGTTTCACTCTTTTTGCTAACCATTTTGTTCCGATAAACTTAAACTTGTATTTTGAAAAAAAAAATTAAATATAAGTTTGAAAAATTTGTCTCGAGCGGGACTTGTACCCGCACTCTTCCAAACCGGGGAAGTGCATTATCCAATTTCGCTACCGAGTCCACTAGCAAGAGAACAAAATTTACAATCTATTGCGTCTTAAGGGGACGTGAGCGGCATCAACTGGAAGTTATTACAAACTAACACGTAAGTCAAACATTACAACTTGAATTGAACTTGAACTTGAGACAAATTTTTCAATCTTTAATTTGATTCGAAATAGCGTAACATGTTTATAATCAATAATAGTTGAAATAAATTTTTTTGCATAAAAGTAAACTCTGACTCAGATTACTAATGAGTTCGGCAGAACCTTAGACTAATTATTATAAGGACTAGCCTTGCGGTAGCATTTCCTCTCTGCCACGGTATAAGCATAATTGATCTTGAGCATTTACATTCAATTTTACACCTTATCACTAAACGAGACAGCCTATAATTGCGAAATAATAACTTCGAACTTAGAACGTTTGGGGTTCTCACGAGACTACTTTTCATGATTTTTAACATTCAAAATTAGAATCTAAAGTTATGGGGAATAAAATCCAAAGTTGCGGATTTCATGTTACCTCGCCCCCCGCAAAAAGTGGCAGAAATGTTTGTTAGTAGAATTACACGCGTAACCAGTCCACATATAAATAGTCAAAGGGCAGAACTAAACTATGTAACGGGTTCAGACGTCAATTAGTCAATCATAATCATCATCAGCCTATAACGTACGACCCACTGAAGAGCACAGGCCTACTCTAAAATAATGTGGTTTGCTATTAAGCTGTTTTTCTCGTCACTAGTGCCTAATACTACGAATAAGAAACGGGGTCCACTGTCCATTACAAGCGGGCTTAATCCCCGTCACATTGGGCAGAGTTTCGGTACTACTAGTGAAACGTGGATGTTCTGAGTTTTCAGAATATCTCTGACTGCCCCCTCTCGGGGAATTTAGTCGTGAGCATATGCTATGCTATGCTAAGAAAAGGGGTTTGCTAAGACTACACAAAATATGAATAAGAATGTCTTCTTCAGCGTATGCAGTTTTCCTCACGATGTTTGAGAGCAGTCGGCTTTTTCTTAACCTTTTTCATTCCTTACATTGTTGGGCAAAGGTCTCCCCCAAGCTTTTCCAGCCTTCTCGATCCTTTTTTTTTTTATTTATCTTTTATTTATGATTAATGAACTTATTGCTTATGCGTTAGCACCGCATTTCCGCCATTTTCAAGTGGTTTGAGGGAGTATCTATCCAATCTCGAGGATTGTTTTTGAGTAAGAACACAACTGAGAAGTATTGAAGAGCTTCGTGGCAGGCTGAGACGCGAACCGCACTAACACCACGCGAAAGACAAATGTTCGGGGCAAACCCTGCAACGTGACTCCAGAGTACCATTTTTATCTATTCTAATGGTGAAGGCTATGCTTTGACACAAGCCAATGCCATTCTCTATCCTGTGCCATCATTTGCCATTCTGCTTCATGAGTATGCACGACGTCGCTCCATCTCTTTTTTGCATTACCTACTGTAAGTTTAAAATTAAGATAAACAAAAAACCCGACTGCATAAAAAACCTATTAACTGAAAAGAGAAAAACAAGCTCTATAATCACTAATCAGCTATAACAGCTTTATTTGAGCTATTATAATTAGAATGTTAGGTAGGTATCGCAAACGGGGACAAAGAAGATTTTTCGGTGGTTATTGATTTGTACATAGAATGCCTGCAATACCTACCTAACATTCTAATTAAATTAGCTCAAATAAAGCTGTTACAGCTGATTAGTGTTTATAGAGCTTGTTTTTCTCTTTTCAGTTAATAGGTTTTTTTTGCAGTCGGGTTTTTTGTTTATCTTAATAATTTCGATTATTTCATACTTTTTAGTCTTGTGTCGAAACGGTAACATAAAAGTACTATAATGGTATATATATTTTTGGAATCGTCAAATCTCTAGTTTTCATTTGATACCCATATTGTAATTTTTAACAAAAAAAAATTTTATTCCCCCGCTCTTTTTTATTTCGTAGACGCCATATTAAAATAATATAGCCTATGTCACTTTCACAATTTTTACGAATCTTATGACACGTCAAACTTTAAAATCGATCAAGCCGTTTAGGCTGTAGGCCGTGCCAAAGAAATAGACATACAAACATACATACATAGATACATACATACATACATGCATACATACGCTCGTAAAACATAACCCTCCTTCTGGCGCAGTCGGGTAAAAACGAATAAAATTTAGTATTCTCTGATATACCCAATCGTGAGTATATTATGTACTAGCAGCCCGTCCCGGCTTCGCACGGGGTAGACAAATAAATTTTAAGACTCATTTTTCTACACCTTTGGTTACATTGTTAAAATTTTACCAAGGATCCCTAATTTTTTTCAAAATGAAATGTAGCCTTTGTCAAATTGGAAGAATATAGCATTCTATTGGTGAAAGAATTTTTTAAATCGGCCCAGTACTTTTTGAGCCTATTCATTACAAACATACAAACATACAAAAATAGGTATCTTTCCCCTTTATAATATTAGTGTAGATTACATATGTATACGTAGACATGCATGAATTAATAAACATCGGTGATAAATTGAAGAAATCGTCTGCGAGCAACATAGCGAAATAAATCCATAAGACTGCTGTCATAGTAATAAATTGAACTAAATATTTCAAAGATAGATTGAATGGCCTCTTTGAGAGCTTTGACTTTACGACTATGCTCTGCAAATTGCTGTAATTGGTCATCATTAGGTGCGCCCATCAATAAATGTTTTTGCTAGTCTAGTCAGCAATTCTCAACATTACTGCGGCCTTATGAGTGAACTTGTTTTTACAGAGAATTTATTTTCCCTTTCCATTTTTGATGAAGAAAATTCACCCTGCCTTAACGTACGTTACACGAATTAGTAACCCTGGATGGTTTTGAAGAGGATATTTTTTTTATTCTGTATTTCTCTTCTATTTTTTCTTTCAAAGCGGGTCATACTGAGGATGCCCCGGTGACCCGGGGAAAACCTCGACTTCCTCCAAAGGTCGGCTCCTCCTCGACGTGGTCAACGGCCCGCGGAAACCACGACAGATGTATGGGTCCCAAACAAATGTCATAGAGGATCATAAACATTCGTGAGTAGACGTCTATTTTCACTTTTTATTGATGATACTTCCCTAGATTTGAGGTTGGCTTTAGGCTTCTCCGTATCAATCTCCAATGTCTTAAGTAGTGTAGCGCATGTAGCGTATCATTTGTATCCAAAAATAATAGCCACTAGATACACCAATTGAAAATGTTAAAAAGGAGGTATTTGTCTGCATCAACCGAACACAATCACATTTTCAGTTGACTGTTTTATCCCGATATAGAGATCAAATATGACCACGCCATCATTGTAATACGATTTCTGGTGTACCTTAATTTTTCTCCAAAGCTTAAATTTATTTACATGTTTCCAAGCTCAGATTTCCGTGTCAACGACACATACCATTTCGAGACCTCCACAAAGAACCCTAAAAACGTTCGTGCCAAAACAATCCATACATTAGCGAGTCAAGTAGCGTATCTTTAAAGGAGTGCCGTCACGGTGGCGAGTTCCAGACTTATTGTCGGAGTTAGCAGCGATTCCTCCTGCAACAATTCACTGGGAAGTTCCACTGAGTTTTGGGTGGTTTAAGTTTGGATCGTTAGCGATAATTTGGACACAGAAGATCACTAACGACGAATACCGGACGGACCGGATTAACGGACTGACCTTATGCATGCAGACCGGGGCGTCAACCCCATCACAAAGATGCTTTATACCCGATGAGTACGGAATCAACCTTGTAGGCGATGGTTACCAAAAAACAGGTAGACAGATCTGGCAGAAACAAAAGCTTCTGTAAAACGTCAAGAAAAGTTGTAAATCTAAATCAGGCACTCTAGAATACTTAGATGCAATCTGTTGCAACCGTTCCGTTCCGTTGCATATCTGGATCATGTGCTTAGGTACTCTAGACGCAATCTGTTGCAACATATACCTACTTATGGGAAAAATTCCTACAATAATCGGCGTAGGTCACAGGAATACTGGCTGCGGATGTAAAGACATACGCAAAGCTGACTGCCGAGAGGCACTTTAGAAGAAGAAGAGGTTTAAAACGTTACTGTGTAACGCTGGTTCGTGATAATCCTCGTTTCAATTGCATTCCTTCTTATTGAAAGTGGAAATACACCCCTGATTTTCTCTGATCTTATCGGTTTCTAATTCCATGAGATTCAAAAGGGACAGAACATGAGAGTGTGTTTCATATTTAGCGCATACGCAAACATGCACATAATTATATCCTGCACACTTGTCTGCTTTTGCAATTAAGCGGTCGTCGGTATCTAAACCGCCTATAAGCTTAATTAAATATAATAGTGGTTTCGTTTCGTGTAATTATCTCCCAACAATTTAAAACCAGGTCAGATAAACTACCAGGTCAAGTAAAACTGCGATTAAAATGCAAATGCTTAAAGTTTAAAATCGTCTGTTTTTTATGAATTAAACCATCCTAACTCTTGGAGGGGCGTGGATATACGATGGCACTAGGTTTTATTCTCCGTCACATATTGCCGGCCGTAAACTTGCTTGTATTAAGTAATCTACCTACCGCGCACTTCACTTTTAGGTGAAAATCTTCATAATTACTTTTGTCTACATTTTTGATGACACACGCAGGGAGTATCCTTGTGTAGGAATTGTAATATTTAATTTAGAGTAATTATAGAGGTAAGAAATAGTCCAAGACAAAGGGGAAAAAGAATATACCTAGGATTTCCGCTTACGCTAGTGGCACCTGAGTGTAACCACGAATGAGATTGCAATTATGTGGTTGAAGATGCACAACTTGAGCTTCTTGGTTTGACACTGTGCCTGGATACTGAACGAAAATATGGTTATGTCAATAAAGACGGCAATGAGGCAGCGATCTACTTTTTACCCGACTGCACCAGAAGGAGGGTTATGTTTTTCGAGCGTATGTATGTATGTATGTATGTATGTATGTATGTATGTATGTATGTATGTATGTATGTATGTATGTATGTATGTATGTATGTATGTATGTATGTATGTATGTATGTATGTATGTATGTATGTATGTATGTATGTATGTATGTATGTATGTATGTATGTATGTATGTATGTTTGTATGTCTATTTCTTTTGCACGGCCTACAGCCTAAACGGCTTGATGGATTTTAACGTATGAGGTGTCATTCTATTCGTAAAAATTGTGAGAGTGACATAAGCTATATTATTTTAATATGGCGTCTGCAAATTAAAAAGAGAGAATAAACAATTTTTTTTTCATTAAAATTACAATATGGGTATCAAATGAAAGCTAGTAATCTGACGATTCCAAAAATTTTTATATTGTAGTATTTTTATGTTACTGTTTCGACACAAGACTAAAAAGTATGAAATAAACTAAATTATAAAGATAAACAAAAAACCCGACTGCATAAAAAACCTAACTGAAAAGAGAAAAACAAGCTCTATAATCACTAATCAGCTATAACAGCTTTATTTGAACTAATATAATTTGAATATCATTAGGTAGTTATTGCAGGCGGGGACGATCAATAACCAATCAATAATCGTCTGTGTCCCCGTTTGCGATACCTACCTAATAACATTCAAATTATATTAGCTCAAATAAAGCTGTTATAGCTGATTAGTGATTATAGAGCTTGTTTTTCTCTTTTCAGTTAATAGGTTTTTTATGCAGTCGGGTTATTTTTAACTAGAGCAATGCAATCGGCACCTTTTTTTTAGTGAATACGTGGTCAGACGTGGGAGATGAACCTGAGACGTGGTCGCTCACTCAAAGCCTTATAAAAAGGTAAAAAATGACTCAAAGGGCTTGGAGTTTCCCTGCGAAATTAAATCAGAAATGAAGAGATTTGCAGAAAGACCAGAGTAGCCGACATAGCCTAAAGAGTTGCCAAACTAAATTGGCGATGAGCGGGGCAAATTGCTGGCAGAATCGATGGCCGATGGGGTCAAAGAGTTCTCGAGAGGCGACCCCGTACCAGAAAGTGCAGCAAGGGCAACGAGATGGTGAAAACGGCGGGAATCCGCTGGAGTGCAGTTCAGGACCGGTCTTTGTGGTGATTCTTAAGGTGCCTATGTCCAGCAGTGGACGTCTATCAGATGATATGATGATCGTTTAGCCGCATTGTAATGAAGTTGCATTGTAATTGTGGGCTGTCGTAATGTAGAACGTATCGCAATCACAATTAGGCTAAATTTTGAGGCACTCTAATGCAAAATGGCTTTGTTTTTTAAACGGCTAGCCTTTGTGTAATGTGTCGAATTCTGCAATTTGGCTCCGACATTTATACCTACATTAGATTTGACCGGCAGTATTGGTAGTAGATATATGTGTGTGCATTCAACCCATTCGTAACTGTCCCACTACATTCAAACACAAAGCATGACAAACGAACTAACAAAATAATTAATGTTCGCGTCGTTAATATTTCAAAAACAGCCATTAATCAAGCTCCATTAGTTTCAGAGATAGCGAATTTCCCCCAGATATCACGTCTTCCTAATAAAGTTTTGATAATGCATAATGTACGTGTGTTTGTCACTGATCGATGTTTCTGTTAAATTTACCAGTCATTTTGCAGTTCAATGCTGTTTGTTTAAGGGTGGTTTTCATGCGGTAAAATTTAAGCATATTGTAATCATTATTACACAAAGCGCTCTTCGACTTAGAAAATTCTCTGACAGCAAATTGGCCTCTACCAATCCGTACCGTATGGCCCACTCCCTGTCACTTGTTATGAGAGGAGGCTTTGGCCCTGCAGTGGGATGATGTAGGAGGCATTTTATTTTAATTATTCGACTAGGAATTTACTTCGAACAATCAAGACCTGCCTGGACAGACCAGGCAGGGTGAATGCGAGCGTTAGAGGATGCATTTGACCACTAGTGGGAGAAATACAGCCTGATTGAGGATGGTAATGACTGTCATTTGATTTTTGTCAACTATTGATATTGCATCAATACCTGTTTTATCAGTTTCAAACTATTTTGGTTTTATAATCTTTAACGGTATAGTTTGTTTTAGTGATTATGATGATGATGAAAGATTCCTATTTGATTTAGACTACGACAACTGCTAATATTTACAGAAAAGCAGTCAGGCACACAGGACATTTTGAAGTGCATAAGTGTACGCGTTAAACACAGATCCACTCTCTCGTCCTTACTTTCCTATGTCTGATGGAACGGGAGACCGCTATGCAGATGCAGTGGCTATAAAGATGTATTAAGACACCTGGAGGAATAACACTGTAATATAATGATGGTGACAACGCTGGCTTGCTAAACCAACTATCAGGTTTCTTCATAGATGCTATCTACTGGTTTCCATATTAAATATCTCGCCATTTTCCTAAATATCTCCCCCTCCCTCTTGGACGCCGTACAGAGCGGACGTGTTTACAGAGATTTTTACGCCAGTTCTCGATAAAATAACATCAAAATAAAGTAAAAATAAAGTGCAAATAGTACCAGGACTGCAGTGATCTGTGGAGCTACCGATAACGGGAAGTTGGAAGAAAGAGACCGAAAGGTGAGCGAGATAACCGTAAAACTCACCGAACGGTCCCGGTGTGCGCACAACAGCTGACCTGATTTCCGGTTCTCATTGGCCGACGCGTGACACGCCCACCGACGCAGGAGCAACTTTCTTGTGGGAGTGGCGGCCGGCCTCTCGCTGTCCCGCTCGGATTCATACTGCTGTCCTTCACAAGGATCGATATCGATTGCCGACGGAAACATAACGGTAGCAAGCAAATAGGCCTACTTTCCATAAGTACTTCCAATCTTCTTATGGTTTATAGCGATACGGGAAAAATTTTGTACTGTTTTCGCAATATTCACATTCATAACAAGTAAAATGCCTCTGGAACGCTCCCCAAAAGGCTCCCCAAAGATAGCTCCCCCGGAAACCTCTGCTTCCGTTCCTGATCTAACGAAGATTCCAAACCCAAACTTTAATAACAGACCTTTAAAAAGAAAACAGGGAGATGACTTAAATATCTTCATGGACAAAATGCAAGCGATGTTTACCTTATGGTCTACTCAACAAGAAAACAAGTTTGAGCAAATATTAAATACGGTCCAGACTATAAAAGTACAAAACGTTGAAATCAGTAACTCGATCGAATTTATATCCAAGCAATATGACACGATGAACGAAAAAGTAGAAAAACTTGAGCAAGAGAGAAAGCTAAACCTAGACTACATACGATCTTTAGAAGAGAGGGTCGAAACAATGGAGAAAAATTCCAAAAACTCAAGCATAGAACTTCGAAACGTACCTATTACAAAACCAGAGACCTACGAAGACTTAAAGAAGATTGTTACAAATATGGGAGACGCGCTGGGAGTGAATATTCAGCCATATGATATAAAGAACATCTACAGGATAAACTCTAAGTCCAGTGAAAGTAAGCCCATCATCGCGGATTTCAACTCGATACCGGTAAAGGAAAATCTCATCTCTAAAGCAAAGTCATACAGCAAACAACACGATGGAAACAGGCTGAGCACAAACGATCTGAGCATCACAGGAACACCACAACCTGTATATCTATCCGAAAACCTGACCCAAAAAACGAAGAAACTTCATTTCTATGCAAGGGACTTTGCTAGGTTAAACGAATTTGCATTTTGCTGGATTTCCTATGGCAAGGTATATTTACGTAAAAAGCAGGGAGACCCCGCGATTCGTATAGATAACGAGCTGGATCTCAAAAAACTGTCACAACCGAAGTGACTACAAAAATGTCTTAATATTATTATTTTCCTAAGTAAGTTTTTTCTAAATATTTTTATTTGTTATAGCTTTATAGCATTGTTGTTAAATCTAAGCATGTCAAAAACTTTTACATATTTTATCTCTCTTTACACTATCAAACATATACCCACCCTACTC
Organism: Agonopterix alstromeriana; assembly: GCA_963924505.1. Lineage (NCBI taxonomy): Eukaryota > Metazoa > Arthropoda > Insecta > Lepidoptera > Depressariidae > Agonopterix > Agonopterix alstromeriana. Next base: position 13,640,516 of record OZ004674.1, on the reverse strand, counting down.
CAGTACTATAAACAATGTTTGCATTACATCACATACTTATATACACGGTTACATATCACGAGAAAGAATAACAAATCACCTGGTTTGAACCACGTTTTCTGTTTACGAAATTCGCGGACACAAATAAATTATTAGATGATTTAGATAGTTTTAGTATCTCGGAAAACATAATGTGTGAGCCAGAGCTTTGTAAAATGTACATTCCGAGACCTGAATCCCAACTTAAAATATTACAGCAAAACATAAGGAGCATAAATCGTAACTACGGAGGTCTTACTGTACTTTTATCGCGTATTGGCATTGGTTGCGACATTATCGCCCTCTCAGAATGTTGGCTATCTTGTGTGGGAAACCTGCCTGACATGGAAGGGTTCAACTGTTTTAGTACGACTATAAATCACAATCAAAACGACGGGGTTGTCTTGTACATAAGGAGTCAGCTGAACTGTCAGGTTGAGGAACCACATATGTTGGAAACAAACTGCCTACTTGTGAAGTTTGATAAAGAAACTGCTGTAGTAGTAATATATCGGCCACACTGCTTTAAAAACCTAGAAAATTTCTTTGTATCATTACGCAACCTTCTGTTAGAACTGATCACGTTCAAAAATATTATAATAGTCGGGGACATAAACATAAATATATTGGAATGTAATTCACTAACATATAGCTACCTAGATATACTCTCGTATTATGGTCTCGCGCCTGCATATTCTCACCCCACTACCCTTAGTAGTTGTCTTGATCACGTTATATTAAAAACAAATCTAAAAACGCGTACACTAACACTGCAAACTACAGTAACAGATCATCAGGCTATACTGCTCTGTGTCCAGGCGTATGGCCGCACTAAATACGAGAGGATACAAACATATAATAGAATAAATATGGAGGCGACTCTCACGGAATGCAAAAGTATTGAATTGGAATTTGTTTATAGTGGTACAAACCCGAATGTAGCGTTAAATTCTCTAGTTGATAAAATCTCTAACATAATCGTAAAAAACACTAGTAAAACTAAATTACCCAGGAGTAAAACTACACTAAAGCCATGGATCACAGTGGGTATCCTACGATGTACTAGAAACAGGGATAGATTACAGAGAAAGTTAAAAGCAGATCCAAACAATGAAATCCTGAAAGTTACCTTCAAACGCTACAGGAATTATTGTACTAACTTACTGAAGAGAGCGAAACGTCAATACGAGAAAGAGCAAATAAAATCAGCGGGTAAAAGTAGTAAAAAGCTGTGGGATACAATTAGGTCTATTTCAAATTTACAAAAAGCTAAGGAAAAACCACACCAACTCCTTTCAATAAAATCGACTCCACAGTGTTCAGTAAATGCCGTAAACTTATTTTTTGCAGAAATAGGAAAAAAACTAGCCGAAAAAATACCTAATCTAGGCTCTTTGCCTCGGGCTTCTACAGCTGTAGACACCAAGTATTCCCAATGCAACTCCTTTGTCTTACTGGATACTACTGAACAGGAGGTGGAAAGTTTAATATCCAACCTGAAAACTGATTGTGCAACTGGCTGTGACGGTATCTCTGCAAAGATTTTGAAAATGATTATGGATGTTATCGTTCCCCCTCTCACCCATATAATAAACTTATGTCTAAAAAATGGTGTGTTCCCTGACGTACTAAAACGATCTATACTTAGTCCAATTTTCAAGAGTGGTAGCAGAGACTGTGTCAACAACTATCGTCCTATTTCAATATTGACGTCCCTATCCAAAGTCTTTGAAAGAGTTATCAATACTAGACTGGTAAAGTACCTAGAAAGTCAGCAACTTTTGGCTGATACGCAATACGGTTTTAGAGCCGGTAGATCTACGGCAGATGCTGTACATGACTTCACGGACAACATAGTTGGGAATTTGGATAGTGGAAAGAAATGTTTGACAATATTTTTGGATCTTGCTAAAGCGTTTGACACAGTCTCTGTTCCCAACCTTGTACATAAACTGGAACTCATGGGCATTAGAGGTAACCAACTAAATCTAATGAAAGATTATCTCAACAACAGGACGCAGTGTGTTAGGATAGGAGAATATATAAGCGAGGAGCAGAGTATAGAGTACGGAGTCCCTCAGGGTAGCATAATAGGACCTACTCTCTTTCTATGCTATATAAACGAGCTCTGTAAGCTGAAACTTGATAGCGGTAGAGTTATCTCATATGCAGATGACACCACGTTAACTTTCAGTGCTGACACGTGGGAGGAGGTTTATGTGAAGGCTCAAAATGGTTTTGATACAGTATGTAAATGGCTTGCTATGAACTCTCTTACCATTAACGCAGAAAAAACAAAGTATCTGACCTTCTCTATTACAAATCGGCCAGCACGAACAAACCAGTCTGCAAAGATTACGGCTCATAGATGTGGGTACCCACCTGATCAAATTTGTACATGCCCCACTATTAATAGGACCAATACTATAAAATACCTTGGGGTCATTATAGACAACAATCTTTCTTTCAGTTACCACATTCACAGTGTAGCGCAGAGGGTGAGGAAACTCATATATGTGTTTAAACAGCTAAGGCATGCTGCAACGGGAAAAATCCTAAAACTAGTGTACACAGCGCTTTGTCAATCAATAATCTCCTACTGTATAACTACCTGGGGAGGTGCAGCAAAATCACACTTGATACACCTAGAAAGAGCGCAAAGAGTAATACTAAAGGTGTGCCTCTTCAAGCCGATACTCTTCCCAACGGTTGAATTGTACAGACAGAGTGAGGTACTCTCAGTTCGACAGATTTTTATTCTACTTACCATTTTAAAGCAGCACTCCATGTTGACCTACAGTACTGATCACAAGTACGCAAATACTCGACGTCATTACACGGTGTGTAGTTCAGAACCTGCCAGAACTACTTTCAAACAGCGATTTTTCTGCTTTCAGGGAGGTAAGCTGTATAATCAAGTAAATAAGAACCTTAGTATATACATAACACGTAAAACAGAATGCAAGAGGCTAGTTTCTCGGTGGCTCCTTACACTAAATTACAGTGACACTGAAAAACTTCTATATATAGTAACCTAGGTGAATGTAAACTATTGTATCTCTAACGTACACACACATACACACACACACGCACATACACACACACACACATACACACAAAGCACACAATTTACTTACCTATTGTTTGATCCCAGGATAACAACTAGGTAGATCTTGAGGTTGAGCAAATATTTTGTGATATTTCGTAACACGCGTACGTTCTGCCGTAGTAGTAGTTTAAATTGTTATCTCCAAAGAGGGGGGGGCCTGGTGACTTGACTGACAGGTTTTTTAATTTAAAAAACCCAAATCGGGCACCAGTTCCCGCCCACAAACACATAAGAACCATGTAAAGATTTATAAGTACTACCTATTCTGTACCTGCCTATGTTTTGTGGACTGGGAAAAATAAACAACATTTTTATTTTTTTTTTTTTTTTTTTATTTTTATTTTTCTTCTAGGTACCTATTGTGTTTGTCTTGACATCGTAGTGACTTGTTCGATTACCCAGGGTGCGATAAATTTATCGGGGATTCAACACCTCAATTGGTAAGTCTCACTTCTTGCACCCAATGTGACCCAACAATGTATTTATGTCATTCATTTAATTTAAGATTTATGTTCTTATCGGTGAAGTATTCGTTAATCTGGTTTCATCTGTACTAGTACCTTGAGTTCCTGATATGAAATCTTAAATTTTTCACTATCATCATCTCAGCCGATAGACGTCCCCTGCAGGACATAGGCCTCACCCAAGGATCGGCTCTACGACCGGTCCCGCGCTGCGTTCATCCAACAGGTTCCCGCCGCCTTCACCAGGTCTTCGGGTCTACCAACGCTGTGCTTTAAGATACGTGGTAAAAAATATATTGTATCCATGTAAGTAATTTATTTACATAATTTTATACCATCGAAACATCCCCTTTAGATATAAAACTGAACACGTTGGTAACAAATCATCATTATCTCTGGGTTAATTAGGTAAAACGGCTATAACCGGAATTCCAATATATCAGTATGGCTGAATCATATTTTGATAGCATTTGCATATCAAACTCTGCTTTATGGAGCGTGCAGTGGATGATGGCGATAGTTAAAGTATTCATGTTCGTAAATTAGGTCAAAGTATGTCTATTTAAATTTTAAATTGTTTTTAATGAATTATGTAACTTTTGGACTTTGATTCAAGTCATAAATTTCATTTAGTTAATTAATTATGATGGACGAATCATCCATCCATTTATACTAATAATAATACATGTGAAAGTGTACATATATCTGTCTGTTGCGTTACGGCTAAACTATTGCGCCTATTTTGATGGAATGTGGTACAAAGATAGCTTGAATCTTGAAGAAGGGCTTATGTGTAAAACTTCCACGCACGCAATGAAAACAGATAAGGTTGTATATTCAAATAACCATGATTCATTTTTAATTAAAGATTGAAAAATTAAGTCTTGGGCGGGACTTGAACCCGCACTCTTCCAGACCGGGGAATTGCGTTATCCAATTTCGCCACCGAGACTTAGGTAGTGGTGGAGAACGAAATGTTCAATCTATTGCGTCTTAAGGAGACGTGATTCATTTTGTTAGTAACAGAGTACATCTATGTCATATCCAATTATACAATACAATACAATTAAATTAAATTCCATTAAATTAAATTATATTCCATTTGATTCAATATCCGTGTCCGAAATCCGTGTGGCGAAATTCTGGGTTGGAAAGATTTAGAATGACATGCCATCGACTCGATAGAAGAAGACTAATATTATAAACGTGAAAGTTTGTAAGTATGGATGGATGCTTGTTACTCTTTCACGTAAAAACTACTGAATGGATTTTAATGAAATTTGGCACACAGATAGAATATGATCTGAGTTAACACATAGGATACTTTTTTAAGGTCTACGCAGACGGAGTCGCGAGCAACAGCTAGTATAAAGTAAAACAGTTCAATCAGTTGTGAGTTTTTCTATGAAAATACAATACACGCCATTTTATCACACGAGAGATACAACAGGAAAGTTGTTACAGAAATGTTATTTTACAAGAACAGTAATTTAAGAAGTATAAAGTACTATTAACATATTTTCCTCCCTAACCCCTTCACGGAAACTAAGTTTTTAGAACAATTTGTCTCGCAACCTTTAGGCTGGAAATCCACTGAAAGTAGCGCGATGCCCCACTTTATAGTGTGACTAGCATTCGACACATTAGAACCATGTCTACTATACTAGTCAATCACAGCCTCAATTCTCGTTGCCAATTTCGACTACTGCGATTGCTGTGTTAAAAAGCAGTCAGGTACCTACTCAGGATATAATTTATTTATATATTTACAATACATAAGCAATGGTTTTAGTGGTACAAATTTTCTACTTGTTTACAACAGCATCAAATTAGAGTCAACTTTAGTATTATTATAAAACTAGGATTTATAATAAAGACTAAAGGTCAAAGCTAAAAAAGCAATTTAATAATAGGTGTATATTTCCCACAAAAACGCAATAGGTATAAGCACAATGCGGACATATATCTAAATTGAAGGTAGTAATTCAACATAATGATTATTATTGTATTCTACCGGGTGTAAGAAAATATCCTGGGGGTGCTTCAGACCATCAAACTGAACAATTTTCACTGTGGAGCCAACTTCGAAATCGCGAAAAAACCATCAATTTCATACTAATCTGCAGTACCGACTCGACTCAAATGTATAAGACAGTTGATTTATTTTCACGATTTCGAAGTTCGTTCCATAGTGAATGTTGTTCAGTTTGATGTTCTGAAGCACCCTGTTAAGTATTACTAGGGTGTTTTGTTACACCCTGAATATCGTCGACGTGATGTCGTGTCATCATCATAAGCTAGATTCTGGTACTTTCCATTGTAACTAGATCATTTGTGTGAGAATGTTCGAGATATTTATATATAGCCTAGCATCCAAGCATAGCTTTAGCTTTTACTGTAGCATAATATTTTTCGTTCCGCCGCTTGTCCGTCACGGCGGCCGACTTCGTTTCACTTTGCCACATAAATCTTTCCTCCAGTCGACTTGTGAGCTTTTAGAGAAGCATTACTCGTTCATTGTGTCTGTACTTTGTTTCTTAAGAGGATGGAAATAGCTTAAAAAGGTACCTGGAAATGTTTAGTCTATAAATCATCAACATCATCATCAGCTTATGAACGTTCCACCGCAGGATACAGGCCTGCCCTCAGGGAGGGTGTTTGAATGTTAGTGCCTCGAGTGCCCAATGCAGAATGATAGACTTCACATATTCATCGGAATTTCTTCTTCAGCATATGCAGGTTTCCTCACGATGTTTTTCTTCACTGTTTGAGAGCAGTCGGTACTAGGTACGTGTTTATAATACTGCGACCAGTGATGGTCTAATATGTTAAAGTCAGTGGTCTGTGCGTACGATGTCGCGGGTGACAAATTCAACCATACATAAATTTTGTAGAACTTAGTGGTACAGGCTAGGAATCGAACCGCCTCATAATTGAGTCGCAAGCTCTTTTCCGTATAAAGGCTATCACCGTTTTTATTACATGATTTACACAATTATTCTTATGCTTAAACTTAACCCCTTATAATTAATTCATTTTATTTCATTATACGACTAATGATGTCATGTTAGACATATTTTACTTTCACGTATTAACATTTCAAGATCAAAAGATAAACAAAGTATAAAACGTTTGGAACCGTCAAAATTCTCATAACAAGAGTATTTCTTTTGATCTGATGAAAAGAGACGTATTTGAATTTTGTATCTACTCCCACATACATAAGACGTATATAGACGTTTTCCCTAACGATCGTCGGATAGACATCGTCAAAGGAATCAAATATCAGCTAAACGACGGGAAACATTCGAAAAATAGCTTCACCGAAGATGATAAGGTGCCTCATAAAATTCTGATGACCCCTACTGTAGTTGGTATCGTAGATAGAATTTATAAAGATCGAGAATTCAGTGAGTTTCAGTTCGAGTTGCTTACTTAAACGGTTCGATAAAAAATCAGAAAAGCTGAGTACTAAGGCAATCGAAAATTTGAATTTCCGTTTTTCATGGTTTCTATTAAATGAAGTAGAATTAATATAAAAATATATAAGAATATGAGACCTTAAATATTTATTGGGTAAAACTAAAAAAAATCATAATTCAATCAAATATAATCGGTTTTTCTTTAGACACAAGAGTGATTAGTTCTCGCGTTCTATTTTTTATACTTTGTTATTCATTATTACAACACTTTAGCTGTACTTGTCTTTTTAAAAAATGTCTGGTGTCACAAACAGCAGAATACAGAAAAAAATTATCTCACGTCGTTACTGTTGGATTTAATTTTCCTTAGAATACAAGCTGAATCTATTCGTATTTAGGTATTATTTCATCTTGTCTGACATGTGTCACTTTGATCTTACTTCTACGTCCTCCTAGTTGAAAAGATCTGAATATAATAATATAATTTGATATCCAAATCCTACTTTCTAGTGTATTTATTTCATCCAGATCCCCAATTCCAAGAGGTTATCAGCCGAATATATCACATCTCACTTCATTACCGTTTAGGCGATATTCAAGTGACTTCAAATTTACAAACTCATAGTAGTGTCTAAGTTTAGAGCCAAACGCGGGCGCATGAATCAAGAGGAACGCGCCTCCATACATCAGAGCCCTGAGAGCTCCACTTAATCCTCTTCCAGCTAAGTACATGTGAGATATGACGTCATATGTCATGACAGTGTCTCGTGTAATTCTGTGATTATTGTTAGATGGTAATAAGTACAAGATATTTTGGGAAATCGTGTGAAATTTTGTCTTAAATCTTAACGTGAACTTTTCATGTTACCCTGCTCCAAAAGGAGGGCTATGCTTTTAGAGAATGACCGAGTCATCTTGTAGGAATCTGTTACTTTTTTCCCCAAAACATTAAGTTGGTGATGCGAAATAATTTTACATGGAAACGTTTGGAGAAAATTGTTGTTAAAGTCAACGTCAAAGTCAATATAATTTATTCAATATAGGAGCTTGCAGCACATTTATCAAACGTCAAATCTTTTTTAAAGCTACCACCGCGTCGGAACGTGTTGTCGCTGTAGAGAAGATGCGGCCAGAAACTCTACAACATAACAAGACTTAATAACTAGGTATTACAATATAAATTCTTAAGCTAAAGTTATGTATATGATTTAAGATCTTTACTTCTCATTAAGAATATACATATTCACTTACATGAGAATATATAACTATTACTAAATTTTAGATTTATGAGCGTACAAAACAAAGTGTTATGTTATTTAAACAATAGTCGACAATATTGAAGGTAGATGTACGTTAAAATGTTATGTTCCCACTGACGATAACACAAACAAAAGATGTACGAAGAATTAGGTAAGTTTTACACGTAGTACTAGATGCGTATACAATAATACATAGTCTATTTAATAAAATAATGATACTATACAGGTGTTACATGGTGTTATTGATGATTGTACGAAATCCACGGACACCGTATGGTGTGTTTTTTCTAATTAAGGCGATTATCACACTGCACCGCGCCCCGTCGCGTAGCACGGGGCCGCAGATTTTAACATTGTATGCAAGTATTTCAATTTATATAGAAAACACGCTTAGGACAACACACTGCCGACGCGTCAATGCGCGGGAAGGCGTCCCGCGCGCAGAATCTGCTAATCTGCGCGGGAGCGCGGGGCGTGCCGCGGGGTATAACACACTGGCTCCGCAGTCCCGCGCGTGATTTTATGCATTATTTCGATCATTCTCTACGACGAACGAAAGCCAAGTGAACATTTGGGCGCGGGACCGTCGTACACTGCCACCCCGCGCGGAGAAGCAGATTACACCGCGTGGAGAGGCAGATCTGCGCCTCCGTCGCCGCGCGCATGATCTGCCGCTCCGCGCACCGCGGCGGGACGCGTCGCTAGTGTGATAATCGCCTAAATGGTCTACTTCAGTTTGGTTTATTTTAAGAAGCCGACTACGAGATCCTACACACACCTTTAATTTTATTTTTCTATTGCTAGCGTATTGTAAGCAGGAAAATGAAATTTAATACCAAAGATTAAATATCCGATAAGGATGTTTATTTCATTATTATAAGAAAAACATGTTTACGATTTTATAGGTACATAATGATGGTATTATTGTTCTTAACACAATTTTGCATAATTCCAGATACAATATTCCTACCTACAGGGCGTAATATGAAAAGACATCAAAAGCTCGAAAAAAAACTAGCTGCTCCATAGAAACCGTCAATTAGGGCTCAAATGTGTGGGGACTTGCCACAGCTGTCAACACCCACAAGTTATAGCAACGAAGCTAACAGATGGCGCTACGGTCGCACTCGTAAATGTGTACGTAAGACAACTTGCGACGTCACATTGGTAACCCGTTAGCCGCTACACATAAGGTTCACAATCGTATACAAGACATGAATCGCGCAAGAGAAATAATCACAGAGATTCGATATATATACAACTAAGATCTGTTGGACCACGGCCGGTCCCCAGGCTTCACACCTAGCCTGGCGGAAGATCTTCCCTTTTCACCGGAGGAACCATCCACAGTAGTACCACCACAAACGTATGGAACAGAGGATTTTTTCTTTGCGATTTCAATGTTGGGCCCATAGTGAAAGTTGTTTAGTTTGATAGTCTTCACACGCCATGTTGTTTAAGGGTTTATTACCGTTGTCGCGCTCCATACAAACGAAGTCTGGTTATATTTCCAATACTAACCAATTTAAAGACAATTAAATTTTGCAGAAACAGTCTAGAATAAAATCTCTATGCCTGTATGATGTCCAATTTTCGTTAAAATATACAGTTTCAATGCTAGGATTAATTTAAGATTTGTATGGAAATCTTTGAGACACTGTAACTTTAGACAGAGATTGAACAGATTGTTTTTGAAAAATTTCATGGACTGTAATTGATTAGTATTGACAATATAACCAGACTTCGTTGGTATTGAACGCGCCAACGCAACCGTAATATACCCTTAAACCCTGTAAATCGGAAACTCTGATTCTCCTCATCACCGTCCTAGATCGAATTGTGTCTAAAATTTAGCATATAGTGTAGGTAAGTATACTAAAATAACAAATAATTATTCTAATTTAACGTTCAGAATCATCCCACACTATTACAAACCACAAGACATAACAAAGCCGAAACAACCATTGTAGTAACAGCCCTCAAGGCTTTAACAGCATTTAATTTCCAAGTTTCCCGCCAATATGCTGATAGTAACAGCCTCAATAAAACATTTCAACTTCTTCCAAATTAACAATTCCACTCACACAACCTTTATAGCTATAATACTTAAGATTGATAGTGACTTGGTTTGTGAGACTTCGAGTTCGGAATAGTCAGTTTTCTCCCGAGACATAATTCAAGGTCAAAGTTCGGGACCTTCGATACAGGCCTGGGTCGCAAGGGATCTATTGAGTAGAGATCGTGATTGATTCAAAGCGAACATTCCTAGAGACCTCTGGTAAGTATTAGTCGGTTATATTAAAGCTCTGTCTGTAATAGCCCAAGATCCGACCGTGAAATTATGCACCTATTTGTTTGGTAAAAGAAATGTGATTTGAAGTAAAAGTTTGTACAGGGGTTCATACAACGCCGCCGGGTTGTCTAGCAAAATCTTGCCGCAAGTACTTTTACCATGATGATTTATGGTAGCATTTTTTCCACCGATCTGTTTGGGAAGTAAATGAGGTGCCATCTGACGGGCACCGATGAAAAAATTGTTTTACCACTTAGCCACCGTTTAGCTGGCAGGGGGGGGGGGGGGGGGGGGGGTTTGGACACTTGACTCTATCACAAATTTTCATTTTAAAGCTTAATATATCGCTAACGAAACCCTAAATCGAAAAATAGTTTTCCACACCTACAATATTTTTTTAAAGACCTATCCAACGATACCCCACACCATGGGATAGACGCGAAAAAAAATGTCATCCCCTCTTTTCGTTTAGGGGAGGTAACCCAAAAAAATGTTTTGACAAAATTTGATTCTACCACTTTGTTGGCGTGATAAATATGTATACCCATGCGAAATTACAGCTTTCTTGTACTAAGCGTCTCTGAGTTAAGCCGCGGACAGACGGACAGACGGACGGACATGGCGAAACTATAAGGGTTCCTTCTTGACTACGGAACCGTAAAAACGTATTGTTACTTTAATTTCAGGACAAAACAGTTCTCAGATAGGATTCAAGCTACCAAGTACAATTTCCAGGAGCCCAAGAGAGAGAGCTTGCAATATCCGGCGTGACTATCCGGTTTGCGTCCGGACAGTCATCCAGACTATATTAAATAAAATAAAGATTTGCAATAGTCCCAACAATCTGTTTCGATAAACATGACTATTCAAAGGATGAAAACGGTTCTAATAATGTAATACAGTTTGCTTTACAGTTGGAAATCGTGGGAAGGGATGAGTGCCACAGATATACAGGGTGTAAACTTAAATGCGTTACGTGCTTAAAGGGGAGCTTAAGAGAAGTTTATTCCGAATGCATAAATGCACACTCCGTACAAACGAAGTCTGGAGATGTTTTCAATACTAACCAATTAAAGTCAATGAAATTTGTCAGAAACAATCTAGAAACTAATCTCGATGATTGTATAAAGTCAGATTTTCTACTACTAAGAGTACGTTAGCGCTTTCATTCATTGCCGAAATGATAACGAATCATTTTTGCCAAAAAACTTAAAATGCGAATAACTTTAAATTTTAACTATCAAAATAATGAAATTATTGTTTCAATCTAATTATTTGGTATAAATTAGATGGGGTGTATGTTTTGCACTCATTAATTAACACGTTGTATAAGACTAAAGTTGTCTTTCTACTTAAATATCCCTAAACCCAGGCATTACATACTAAACAAACACCAAAACACCGCACAAACTGAAAACGAGTTAAACAGACTAAAGTTCCTGAACCAGAAAATTTTCTAAAGCTCTAAAAAGAGTGTTTTTTCTACTATTCAGTATACAGAGTTACGTGGAACGTTAAAATTCGCAAAAACATGCAACGAGAGTTCATTTGCACTGCATTCACAGTGACCCCATTAACTTTTTTTTGCTATGTTTCTTCATTGACTGCTAAAGGCTGCTTTTAGTTGCCTCTTTATAAATGTTTAATTTATTAACAACTACCTAACGGTAAAGGTAAATATACCTACAAGAAGGATCTTCTAAACGTGAAATAACTATACCTTACCATTTCACCGTTTCATCGTTTCGTGAATGTATAGAAGACTTAGTGGGCTATCTATTATTTATGTTATAGAAATAGAAATAGTTTATTTGCCAAAATACTTTGTTAAAAGGGCGTTACAAAATTGTTCAGTAGCTGTAATTAGCCTGCTTGCAGGCGTGCAAATTTAGTTTGTTCGTCGATAAACCTTATTAAAGCTAATATATTTAACTACTTATCTTCTACTTGTAGTTATTGTCATAATTCAAATATTCCTCTACACTATAAAAACACATTTCACACAGCCATTTCGTTAATGTGGTTTTGAAAAACTTTCCCTGTAGCAGTTTTATACAATCAGGTAGTTTGTTATATATGAGTATGCTCATATTATACACGTTATGTTTGTATATATATTTATGACAAGAAGGCTGATTATCTATCTTATTATTATAATTGCAGGAAACGAAATGAGTGATACTATAAGTTCAAATAAAGCAAAGACGATCGTTCACTACCAAAAAAATACCTATACTCCATTCAAAATAGCAACGAAATTTTAAGGCTATTTTGAATTACTGAAATAGAGATTTGAAACACTTCCTCTCACTGATTCTTAGAACATCTTTAGTAACGTCCACGATATTTCGGATAGTATATGTATCCAATAAATTAATTACATTTGGTAATCAGAATTGGTCAGAAAGCGAAATAGGAATCGGAAAATCTCGTCTTCCTTATTTCGAATTGGTGGAGGCAAGTTAGTGGTCAACTTGCTTTCAGAGAATTGTCAAGCCGCCTTAATAGGCCTCTGACGTGGCTTAACGAATAGTTACAATGCCATCTGACGGAACTGCTGAATGTGCCGTCCGAAGCACGGATACGCTCGAGATAAAATACCACTAAACGGTCACCCATCCAAAGACTGACCGGACCAGGCGTTGCATAACTTCGGTGATCGTTTCCAATACCGAAGCAATTCTGGGGTGATCATATTCGATAAAAATCGTTGTCACAGTTGCGTTTTGCTACTGCTTTTTGGCTGACTAACACTCAGTTGCAGAAACGCTCATTAAAGATAATGCCCCATTAAATCTCTTTCTGTCACTTTTTGTCTTGTTCACGTAGTAAAAGCTAGCAAGAGATTTAATGGAGGATTAACTCTAATGAGCGTTTCTGCAACTGTGTGTTGTACAACATGTGTTACATGGGGTACAATTTACTAGTCATTTTCATATTCACTTTCAGAGTGATGGTGATTTTTTTCCAAAAAAAAAACCTAAATTTTTTTGTTTAGAATAATTATCACCGTAGACCGGTAGTACGGCTTTTAGTTTTCGTAAAAATGACTGAGTCCAAATTCGCCAATGTTCTTTTTAGTCAGTGCGGAACATGTGCGGAAACATTACAGTCAAAATTGTGCTATACAGGATCCACCGTAATATGCTGACAGTTTTGTAGGAGGATGATCAGACCATGAAACTGAACAAATTTCTCTATGGGACCAACATTGAAATCGCAATGAAAAAATCAGCTGTCCCATACATTTGTCTTGAGTAGGTTTACAGTTTTGTATGGAACAGCTAATTTTTTTTTCGTGATTTCGATTTTGTTGCCATTAAGATAGTTGGTCAGTTTGACGGTCTGAACATCCCCTTAAAAAAATGTCAGCATTCAGCATTATTAAGAAGGACCCTATAAAAGGTGTTACAAAAATACAAATAAACATTTATGGGGGTGGTATAGATTAGACCATCAAACTGAACAACTTTCACTATAGGACCAACATTGAAAACGCGAAAAAAAAATCGGATGTTCCGTACTAAACTACAAATCTACTCGAGCTAAATGTATGGCAGATTTTTTTTTTACGATTTCAATGTTGGTCCCATAGTGAAAGTTGTTCAGTTTGACAGTCTGATCATCCCCTTAAAAAAATGTTACCATAGAAAGAAGGATCCTATATTTAAGAAGTAAAATTAGTTTTATTATTGGTATAGAAAATTTACAAGTTGGAATTTTATTGATAGTAGTTGTAACATGGAATTGTTTTGAAGATAATGCCCAAGTAGGTATACGCTACCCACCACGCTGGTACACGCTCATGCTGGCAATATCAAAAGCTTTAGGAAAAACACTTCGTTAATATTATTTCTGTATCAGCTGTTAGCACACTATCGGGCACAACACTTCGGGTCACCGGGGTCTCTTCCAGAAGTCTTCGGCAACATTAACAAGCTGGTGGGCTTCCTGGAGGAGCTTGGATGGCAGGAGTAAAAAGATATTCCCACCTCACACAAAATAGGCGCTCACGTGTCGAGTTGCGGAAAACGAGCCCACTCAACCAATACCAAAATCTGCTGTTATGTATAAACATTTGAGTCGGTTAGATACAACAGTTTTGTATAAAACAGTTACAGTATTTGGACAGCCCTCCGAATACTGAAACTGTGAACTTAGACCATCAAACTGAACAACTTTCACTATGGAGCCTACCTTAAGAAACGCGAAAAAAGTCTGATGTTTTATTTTATACATATGAGTCTGGTAGATAGAGCACTTTTGTACTAAACAGCTGTTTTTTTTCACGTTTCCGAGGTCTGTCCCTTACACCCTGTATACATAACTAAAAAAAAAGAAATAGTTGGAACAACATTGCCTACCCCTGTGGGAAAATGTCATGAGTTTTACACACGTATTGTGTACCAACATTCTAAAAAAATTTAATGCATTATATTGTTGGACCATTCCTTGGAAAATATCTGTCGAATAGTCAAAAACAGAGCACCACCTAACGTTTTGCAATAGCTGCAAAATGTCTCAAAATTAAATTAAATTAGTCAAGCAAATTCCAGACAGACTGTTTAATAAGCTCAGCTTAACTAATACTTAATTCAAGTTAGTCTAAGTAACTATGTGATTCTGTTACAGCTAATAAGCCTTTTCCATTAGCTTGAAATGAGATAGTGCAATTTGTTTTGTTCCGTTTTGTACTAAAGCTAAGCACTACATGCGAACTGGTTAGGCTGGGAGCTGTGTTTTAGAATGTTCAATGTTGTTATGTCCCATTTGCAATTCGTTGCAAAACTGTTATTTAGGTAAGACTACACACTTGCGTCCACTTAGCTGAGCATTTAACTCCAGGTGACTGTGTTTGCTTACCCAAGTTGATGCAATTGGGCTTAGAGTGTGTCTATGAACCCATCGTAAAATATTGAATTCGTAAAATTTGATTAATATTATTTCTAAACAAAGATATTGCTCCTCAAACTAATGTACCTACCTACAAAATATCTCATAAACTATGACCATGACATGAAACTCTTATTATGATTTCTTAATGTCCACCTGCTAGAAACCATTTGACTCTATTGACAGGTTACTGTGCTCAATGACAGCTGATATAGAAAGGATTCAAAGTTATGATTGTTACCATAAGACGACTGCAATGGCCGATAAATTAGCAATATTATATTATTTATTGTCTTTGACTAATTATTATAAGGACTAGCCTTGCGGTAGCATTTCCCCTCTGCCACGGTATAAGCACAATTGATCTTGTGCATTTACATTCAATTTTACACCTTATCACTAAACGAGACATCCTATAATTGCGGAATAATAACTTCGAACTTAGAACGTTTGGGGTTCACACGAGACTACTTTTCATGATTTTTAACATTCAAAGTTAGAATCTAAAGTTATGGGGAATAAAATTCAAAGTTGCGGATTTCATGTTACCTCGCCCCCCGCAAAAAGTGGCAGAAATGTTTGTTAGTAGAATTACACGCGTAACCAGTCCACAAATAAATAGTCAAAGTTTATTGTTGCTGTCAACTCTGTTGCAGATGGTTAGGTTGGATTAGGGTATCCTTCGAACAAAATATAGACCAAGAACCAGCATTAAACCTATTTTTCTGGAGTCCAGCTCCCAGTCTAAAACTAATGGATGTAGTTGCATGCTATTTCTTTATGTCTTACGTGTAATGTACACGGCGCACGCCCTCGCTTCATCGATCATGTTTTTGTAACAGATGCTATCAAATAATGTACTAATGCCGTTTGAAACATTCCTTTAAAGAGTTTCAAGAGATGATGTTTCGTGATGAGCTTTTTTTACACCGCGTAATCTGGCTCGTTTTGAAGCTGGAATAGGGTATTTTAGACCATCAATCTTAACAACTTTCTCTTTGAGATCAACGTCGAAATCGATATAACAAGGTCTGCTGTTCAATACATATCTGCAATCCCACTTGACCCAAATGTAGGTAAAGCAGATTTTCTTTTTAGTGATTTCTATGTTGGTGCCCTAGATAATGTATTTCAGTTTGATAGTCTGATCATCCTCTAGAAAAACTGTCAGCATATTAGGTTACCCTGTATATCGTTGTCTAGTTATCATAATAAAAGTCCAGGCCAAATTCTGGTACCTACTTTAAATGTTACTCGACAATTTTTGTGACAAAACGCAGTAAAAACCCGCCAAAAAATTTTGCATTCTAGATTGTGTGACAATTTCCAAGAATTTCCAAGATATTTATGACCAACTGATCGTAGAACTTATCTAATCATATCGACAAGACCCAGGAAGGTGGCACAGGAATTGTCTATACCTGGAGTACAGACTGCCTTACAAGCGGTGAAATCGTCATTTCACCCGTCCATGTTTCCAACGTTTTAAGTTTGTCCCTTTCTATCATACTTTAAACCTAAGACGATGAAAATTGCGTCATTCGGTAGAGAGGGACAAAGTAAAATCGTTGAAAACATCGACGGAAACGTATACGAAAGAAGGACGAACATTAACGACCGCCATGGTAAATTTTCGTGTTACTCTGCTTGTAAGGAGAATTGGCATCCATTGGTATAATATCCTACCACACCTAACCTCACACACTGCAAATAATATCTACAACTATAAACAAAAGCAGTCAAAAGTTTATCTTGATATATAAGTAGATGAACTCTTCATAACAAAAGACTCGACATAAAACTCTCAGCTATCCTTTACTTACGCAGAGAGGAGAAAGCTTTACATTTCATAATCGCGACACCACATTGCACTGAAAGTACTTTTCATCACACCGTTAGCTTTTTGAAAGAATTTTCTTTCTTTCGTTTGGTACAAATGGTAGAGGATAGAGTTTAGTACTATACAGTGAGAAAAAAAATAAACACACACGACTTTGAATCAATCTCATCACTATATAGTACTAAATACTCTTTCTTATACCGTGTTATCACTATCAAGTATCAACTGTCTATTGAAGCATAGCCCAGTAATTTCACAATTTGACCCGGGACTAATTAAGGATATGATTATGATTAGACTTGAGAGAATACACTGATCAGGACGTCCGAGTGCGCTGCATACAAACGAAGTTTCGTTCTATTTTCAATATTAACCAAATAAAGATAAAAAAAAATTTTCTTAACACAATCTAGAAAACAATATCTGTGTCGGTACTTTGTCAGATTTCCGTTTAAATATTTAGTTTCAATGCTATTATTAATTTAAGATTAGTATGGAAATCGTTGAGTCACGATTTGGAACTAAATATTTAAACGGTAATTTGACATTGGTTGCTGATATTGGTTTGTAGATTATACAATCTTGTTATTCATACGAACAACATATTTTTTTAAAGCGCTTTAACATGAATAATCCTCTGGAAAACTGGAATAAATTGTATCCCGCCACGATGGCGGGATCCGAGGTCACGGGCAATGGCTAGTAATCAACAAACCGCTATTGTTTAACACTTAAATCGACGTCTATGAAGCCGTCAGCAGCAAGCGTCGACTTAAATAATATCGTCACTATTTCGTTCTTAGAGGAAATAGTAAGACTTGAATTATGTTAAGATGTCTTGAAAATTTATGACGTTTGAGTTTTTGACGTGATGAAAATTGGCATCTCTTTTTCAGCTGGTTGATGAAAATTTATATCATACTCTGCTTCTTATTTACACAATATAGAAGAAAAATATCAAGTAGGTACTTTTATACGGAATAATTTCCTGATAATCAGCCAAGTACAGTCAGCAAAAGAAATTTGTCTATTATTTTTACGATGAAACTTTATAGCTAATGGTTTAATTTGAATTTCTAGATTCAAATTCAAAGGAGTCGCGTTGTAGGTCTGCTATTGGGTAGTCACGTCGCTTGTCGATTGTTGGCTGCCCCCTCCCGGGCCTACAACGAAGCTCCAGTGGTGACTCAAGATAGTCTTCTTTTCGAAAAAAAATCCTTGAAGTTACCGACATACATAAACTACCGTACAATGTCAAGCACTCTTGCTACATAAACTAGACATTGGCAAAATCATCACATAACAAGATGGCAGCCATTTTTTTTAAATGGAATAGAATATAATTCAAATTCAAAAGAATTCGTCAATGTCTATTTCTATTTCTATTTTTCTTAATTAATGGCCGGTTGCTTGCGTCTAGCGCGGCAATTCTGCCAATGTCAAGTAGTTTATAATCTCAAGTGATTGTTTTATGGTTAAAACACAAAAGAGTTTCACAAAATGGCGGAGCCACGTGCAAGCCTAAGAGAGGCCAACACGAATGCGTCTACCTTCCGCCAGACTTGCAGCGCGACTCTTCGTCAATGTCACAACACGATTACAATTGAAATATATCTTAAAGTTCTACAGGGCCAAAGAGATTATACCTAATAGAGTGAGCCATACCAATTGTAAAGTGTCCACTTTTTTTGACGTTTAGGTTTGAGTGTGTGGTGTCAAGTAGTATGGACAAAAGGCACCAAGTCACTTTTCACACACACTAGCTCAAAAAAAAAAAAAAAAAAAAAAAAAAGTGGACAGCCGCATAAACAAATATCTATAGTTCCATCTCCTTCTACTATTAAAGGTACGTCATAAGACAAAAGAGACTAACTACAATCGTAAATGTATGCTGACTCTATGGAGATACTTCCTCTGAGTACAGGGCGTATCAAAACACCCTAATAACATTTAAGGAGGTGGTTTAAACCATCAATCTGAACAACTTTTTCTATGGAACTATTGGCATCGAAGAAAAAAAAAAAAAAATCATTTTTAAAACTAGCCTGTATTATTTTCTAATATTTATGCCACATTTTAACTTTCTTAGGTGATAATTGCGTGTGTGCCATTGCCCTAAGAGAAGTTTAACGAAGTCTGTTGATATTTTCAATACTAACCAATTAAAGTCAATGAAATTTTTCAGAAATAATCTTCAAAATAATCTCTATGTTTGTATGAAGTCCGATTATCGTTAAAATGTATAGTTTTAAACTTACAGTACCTCAAAGATTTCCATACAAATCTTAAATTAATCCTATCACTAAAACTACATATTTGAACGAAAATCTGACTTCATACAAACGTAGAGATTAATTTCTAGATTGTTTCTGAAAAATTTCATTGACTTAATTAATTAGTATTGAAAATATCACCAGACTTCTTTTGTATGCAGCGCACATTTACTCATTCGGAGTAAACTTCTCTTAAGATGGTCACCGAAGTGATACCTACCATAAGTGTCCTGATCATCAAAAAATTTGTTAGTGGCTACGTTGTAGCGTGGTGGTCACGTGGCGAGTTACCCTGCCTGCCGTGCACGAGGCGATGGTTCAATCCCCATCCAGGCTGACTCAAACAATAGGTTTTTCGGAATTTATGTACGATTTGTAATACCACTGCCGTTTTGGTGTAGGAATACATCGTGAGAAAACCTGCATGCTCCAATTTCAAATCATGTTATGTACCCACTGTCCATTTGGAGTGGCAACGGGCTCACTCCCCGTCACACTGGACACATTTTCGGTACCTACTACTAGTAAAACGTGGATGTTCTGAGTTTTTAGAATATCTCGCATGCATCATTATGCGCCCTGAGTGATTATATCATCCATAATTTCACTCACAAGTTTAAACTATCTCGGTCGGGCGCTAGTGTGGGACGCTACCTGCGTGGATACACAGGCCCCGTCTCACTTACAGGGCACGAGTTGAAGGGCTGGCGCGGCGGCGGAGATGGCCAAAAAACGAAAGGCCAACTAGAACAGGGATATCAGCACTCAATACCATTTTAAGGGTTTTGGTGTCGAAACTCTCGGGCCGTTCAAAAAGACCTATCAAAGCACCTGATAGACTCGACAAGGCTGGAACATTCCTCGCTCAATGGATCAGCATAGCCATTCAGCGAGGAAATGCGGCCAGCGTTCTGGGAACCCTCCCACAAGGACCGAACCTGCAGCACATCCTAAATTAGTTTAGTTTTAAGTCACTTTATTTATAATTTTATTTAATGTCACTATTTTATAGATCTGTCGAATAAATAAAAGGATAAAGGGTCCTTCTTAATATGCTGACACTTTTTTAAGGGGATGATCAGACCGTCAAACTGAACAACTTTCTCTATGGCACCAACATCAAAATCGCGAAAAAAATGAGCTGTTCATACAAAACTGCAAATCTACTCGAGACAAATGTGTGGGAGAGCTGATTTTTTTTTCGCGAGTTTGACGGTCTGATCATCCTCTTAAAAAGTGTCAGCATATTAAAAAGGACCCTGTATAAACTATCTCTGTTGGTCTACTCTATTTAAATTAAGTCTATGCTTGACTCCATAAGCTGAGGGTAACTCAGGCAAAACCACAGCCTTTACTTTGCCTGTTATTTGGCGCCTTACTGTAATCCTCTTGTTAAGATTGTACGTTCGTTTGAGACAATGATACTCCTAATGAGGGGTTCACCCTAACACAGACAATACATTAATCAAACAATATCGACAAGCTCACGTCGATCGAATTAATCACCTTCAACCGTACACAGACGCGCCAACAATAACTTTCACCTTAAAATCAACATCGATATCAAGGAAAAATTATTTCTGTTCCATAGAAAACGTTAATGGTTACTCGACCCAAATGTATGGACCAGCTATTTTTTTCGCGTTTTTGATTTTGACCCCTTGCTGAAAGATGATCAGTTCGATGTTCTAAAACACCCCGCTTAATACCGGGTCCTTCTTAATTATGCTGATATTTTTTGAAGGGGATGATCAGACCATCAAACTGAACAGCTTTCTCTATGGGACTAACATCGAAATCGCGCAAAAAAAATCAGCTGTCCCTTACATTTGGCTCGAATAGATTTGCAGTTTTGTATGAAACAGCAGATTTTTTTTCTGTCAATTTCGATGTGGGTCCCATAGAGAAAGTTGTTCAGTTTGATAGTCTGATCAACCCCTTAAAAGAGTGTCGGCATATTAAGAAGGGCCCTGTATGGAAAGCATTTTTATTTAACACCTTCTTGTAGAGATATTGTCGTTCACACTAAATTTCACCAAACCACTTTTCACTGATTTTAGCAAGTACTAGCTGTACCCGGCATGCGTTGCAATGCCCCTTTTTACCCGACTCACACTTGGCCTTTTTTAAAAAATCGGAATTCGGAATAATACTAAAAAAAAATTTAAAGCTTGTCCAGCCGTTCGCCGTTCAAGTGGTGAACTTACAAACGAACACCATTTCATTTTTATTTAGGTATGTAGAAGAAATACAGATTGTTAGGGTAAACAGTTGCATCACTTTAAGAGGTTTTTGTACCTATGATACTGAACAACTTTCCCTAAGAAACCTATAGGAAATTCTCAAAATCTTTTTTTCGCCTTTTCTTAAAATGTTCGATCAGCTGATTGCATAATTTTGTATGGATAGTCAAAAAAATTGTTTGCTTATTTTCTATAGTTTTCTTAGGAAACGTTGTTCGGTTTCATGGGTACAATCACCCCTTAAAGTAATTTAAAAGTTTACCCTAACACCTTATATACCGCATCAGTAATTTTGTAAAGACTTCCATAATATCCTAGGAAAACTACTTATAGACTTCCGTTAACATTATAAAAAAGTTTCAGACCTCCCTGAATGGAAATATAGTCGTGAGTGTATCTTAATAACCATTTGCTCCCTACACTCTACTCACTTACCTTGAGTGCTTGCTCCCCATGTTTCCTGCACTGCAACGGAAAAATCTCATGCAATAAAATCTATGAATAACTGAATGCCAGATTCAATAATGTTACACTATTTTACTGCCCTTTTTAGAGGAGTTTCGCGTTGCTGTATTCTCCTTCACAATATTTTTGGAGATGTAACTATTATGTGAAGCTTTATAGCATAGCATATGCTTACGACTATATTCCCCGAGGGGGTAGTCAGAGATATTCTGAAACCACAGAACATCCACGTATCACCAGTAGTACCGAAACTCTGTCCACTAAATCTGTCTGTTACTAAATTATCCAGTGTGACGGGGAGTGAGCCCGTCGCCACTTGTAATGAACAGTGGGTAAAATACATGCCTCGAATCGAAATTGAAGCATGCAGGTTTCCTCACGATGCTTTATAACAGTAGGAAACTTGTTAAAAATGTTAAGTCTACCTGATCGGTTTCAAATAAGCAAAGTTGTAGCAATATTTCTGACCAATTAATATGGGAATACGATTTTTTCGAGTACGAGTTTCGAATACGAGTTTATGGATGTATGCAATTAGTAAACTAATATCATTAGAAGTATTTAGGAATCTAATACAGTTAAAAAAAATCAAACTAAAGATTGAAAATTTGTCTCGGACGGGACTTGAACTCGTAACCAGTGAGTCCGGGGCTGTGCCTAAATTCTTCAATTCGTCTTTAAGGGACGTAGCATTTGAAATAGTACAAAACAACATGTCAACAATCAGTAATCTTAACTATTATAAAACCGTAGCAGAAATTGTTCAGTTTGATGGTCTGATCATCCCTTGAAAAAAGTGTCAGTGTATTAAGAAGCACTCTGTATAACGGTTTTCGCAAATAGTTTTTAAATAAAGAACGTTTCTTTATTTTATTGGTCCTCTACAGAATTTTTTTTTTGTTTAGAAAAAAAAAATAGATTTTTATGTTAAGTTTAGATAATAATAGATTTCGATTCTATGGGAAAAATTTTTGTTTTATTTCTGCGTTTCATGTCTAAAATACATTGTTTTCAAGATTTAATTTTGCTTTAGAACTCGTGATACGTACCTATACTTAGAGCCAAAATCGAGTCAAAGAAAAATACCACTTATCGTAATTATAGTATAGAAGTAGTGCTATTAGGAGTGGTAAGTCATAAAAACATAGGCGTTGGTCTTGTTCATTGTTTTGGACCATAAATAGCGTTGAGTCACAGATTCAAGAGTTACTACATGAAAAAGTTACTTGATCATCAATTAATCAGCCTGTATAGTTACCGTTTCGCTACCAAGACACAGGTTTATATAGGTACTAGTGGTATATACCAGATTTGAAGTCAAATCATAAGGTATCCAACAATAAAAGTTTCATTAACCTCGGTTTAGTAGTTTTTGCGTCATGCTGTTAACTGTAAAAACTATTTAACGAAAATCTGACTTCATACAAACATAGAAATTAGTTACTAGATTGTTTCTGAAAAAAATTATTGACTTTAATTGGTTAGTATTGAAAATATCACCAGACTAGGTTTGTATGCAGCGTGCATTTTCGCATTCCGAATAAACTTCGCTTAAGAGAACAATATACAGTGTTAATGCTAGTAAAATTTAAGATTTTTATGGAAATCTCTCATGCACTGCAACTTTAAATTAATACCTTTTAACGAAAATTGGACTGCATACAAGCAGAGAAACTAGTTTCTTGATTGTTTCAGAAAAAAATCATTGACTTTAATTGGTTAGAATTGAAAATATCACCCGACTTCGTTTGTATGGAGAGCGCTCCGAATTATATTCCCTTAACATCAAACACTGCACCAATGTCCAAAGCCTAACAAATACCAACACTGTACTTACATAAATAGTCTTGAAGGACACTGAATTATGCTGAGGCATTTTTCCTCTTTTCTACCATTAGAAGGAAAATTTCTATCAAGCTATCAGTGCCCTGTCATTTACATTCATTATTTTACACTCCAAAAGAATTTGGACGTAGAAAAAAAGTTTTTTAACCTTCATTTGAAACAAAAGACCTTTGGAAAATACCTGTTTGCTGAAGGAATAATTTCGTCCTTAATTTTTCGTCGTCTTTGTCAAGTCAGTTGGAGGAAGAAATTTGAGTTGTCATGAATAAATCTTGGAGATAAGTCACGGTTGGAGATTTTACGATTTTCTTGGTTTTATGGTAGTCTTTAGTAGCTACCTAGTTGCCTACGTTAATTTAAGATTGTAATAGACAATGTAGAGGTATAATAAAAATAAGGTTGTTTCTGAAAATAGGAACTGTACTACTAATGTATTCAGTACCAAAATTCGTTAGTTTAAACAATGGATAGTGCCCAATTTTTCAAAATATCAGAGAGATTCTGCATTGTAGAACTACAACGTGTTAATGAATTAACGCAAAATTAGAAAGTATGTTGTTTAGAATCGAGAGCAGAATCGAATTATCATGGTTTCAACACAGGTATTTTTTTTTCAGAATATTAAATAATGTGTTTGTAAAATTAATAAATTTACTGAACTCGATCTCAACCCCATGGCACGGGCACTCTCAACCGACTTACTACCAAAACAAGATTCTTAAAATGTATCATCCATGAGCACGTTAGCGCTTTCATTCATTGCTCAAAAGATAACAAATCATTTATGCCTGAAAACTTAAAATGCGATTTACTTTTAAGTATCAAAATAATGAAATTATTGTTTCAATCTAATTATTTTATTATAAATCAGTTGGGGTGTATGAGGTTAAGCACTTATTCATTAACACGCTGAAAACTGAAAATGCGAATAACTTTAAATTTTAAGTATCAAAATAATGAAAATATGGTTTCAATCTAATTATTTTGTTATAAATCAGTTGGGGTGTATGAGGTTTTGCTCTTATTCATTAAAACGTTGTATAAATTACTACAAACCCCAAATTTTCAGCGCATCTTTCTCATTTCCCGAGCCTCTAGCACTGATCACCAATTTCCTTGACAAATTCAGTAATATGCCATCAACTCAATGAAAGAAGAAGTAAATAGGTACATTTTAATCGATACCCGCCAAAGTTGACAACTTTTTAAGAGGATATATCGGATATACCCGCGAGCCTAATCCATACAAACGAAGTTTATTTTAATATTAAGCAATTACATTCAAAGTTTTTTTTTAAACAAACCGCAGACAGACATGGTCTAGGAAAAATAAGGTTTGAGACTGCGTTATAGACACTTTAGTAAATTGTGTTTGAAATAATATTACTGTTAGTTTATAACACTTTTATCGAGATTTCGTGGTTATATTGGCTCAGGAACCAGGGAATTACCTTAAAATCTATATAAATGTACAAAGGGCAACCTTATTTCGAAAGATATTTCTTCCAGCATACTAGCAAAAGAGACAGTTAATTATCACAACGCAAATTTAATGTGTACAAACAAACAGTAAATAATTTAGTTTTGAGGTTATAATTTTTGAAGACTTACAAAATATTAAATATCTACTCAAATTTACGATATTAACCGGGGATTATTATTGTTATAAGTAAAGCATATAGCAGTCTCATCGATCCCTAACAAGTAGTAAACAATATAATATCTATGTTATTTTCAATACGTTAACACCATCTGTCATGCTACACCGCAAGATTGATGAAGACACGCCCTGACGCGAGTAAACATGTCTCTTAAGTACAGTCGACGATGTGAATGTGTTTCAATTATTTAATCTTACGAGCAATGATATTTTACACAAGATATGTTACCTTCATAGAAAATGACGCGTAAAATAGTGCTGCGCCACAGCTGTCATGCACGTAGTATTGTTTGACACGGACTATAGAAAGTCATCCCAATTAGGTCTTTTTCGAGTCTACACTTTTCGCGCGCTAGTAACATATCAGTTTCTTTTTGACATATAATATCATTGCTTAGGATATTTGATAGGTATATCAGTACGTCTAGTATGATTTTTCCACAGGCGTGCGACGCGCCAACTCTCCATCGAAAATTACCTCTTCCCTCGCATTTCATAGAGCGAAAGCCACGCTTATTTATGAAATAAGCGTGTTAAAAAGACGAGTCGCGCACAAGTAGAGAAATCATGCTAGACGTGAAGGAGACCTTTTTTATTTTAAGACTATATTTAGAAGGAAAAAGTTGAGTTAAAGAGAAGAGAAAAACCTAAAGTTATGTGCTTGAGATGATGATGGGGCTCGAGCTATTAAGTACAGAAATAAGGTTTTTTTATACGTCGAGAAACTAGTGGAAAAATATGTCATTCTTACTTAGGCCTGCAAGCTAGTAGGAAAGCCAGGCAACTAGATAGGTACTAAGTAGCCAAAGTTACTTAAAGATTGCTAAGAAACGAAACGATAGCGCGATTACTCTATTATTTAAAAACTTAGAGGGGAGGCTCGGGGGAAGAGGGGCGACACCCTATTTTCGAGCTTAAGTGCATGTATGTCAAAATACAAGCAATTTGATATTTTTTTAGCAACTACCACATTTCTGTTTTTGGGTTACTGTTCATGCCAAATTTCTATTCAAATAGGTGCAAATGAGGGAGTTATTGAGGTGGGGCATACCGACAAACAGAATGAACAAAACTGTAAGGGTTTTTGGTTTGGCTAAGTCACCCAAATAAGTATCACTAGTTCTTCGACGGATCTACCACCATGGAACTTACCTGGGAATAAACAATTCTTTTCGCATCTTAACTATTATAAAACTGTAACAGAAGTGTTCTGTACATTGAAGATATTTACGAAAAAAAGATGACGATATGGTTTTTAGGTGTCCCTGACTCCAAATCAACCGTTTTTTTTTAATTTTTGCCTTTGTTTGTTTGTGCGAACATCACGCAAAAACTACAGAACCGATTTTGATGAAACTTTTTTTGTTTGATAGCTTATGATCTGACGTATACAAAGTGTTACAAAAGTAAAGATCAATATTAAAAACTTTTAAGGGGGTTGTTTAGACCTTTTAAACTTTTTTTTTCGCGATTTCGATATTGGTCCCATAGTGAATGTTGTTCTTTGTAACACCTTGTATAATTTGTGTGGACGAAGTCGCG
This sequence comes from Agonopterix alstromeriana, assembly GCA_963924505.1. NCBI lineage: Eukaryota > Metazoa > Arthropoda > Insecta > Lepidoptera > Depressariidae > Agonopterix > Agonopterix alstromeriana. The sequence continues at coordinate 13,613,190 of OZ004674.1, read as the reverse complement.
TGTTAACTCTAGTATTTTATAAATACAAACTAATTACTTTCTCCGACTGTACCTACAATTAACGTTTCCAGGGATTATCCAGAAATCCCCACGGGTACAAATGAACGGCGAAATTGAATGATGGAGCAACATTTCTTGATTTATGAATGTAATTTTTGCTTTTCGAGACCCCGGGTCCGCTCGTATTGTGGGGGGGATATTTTGATTTATCGAATTGATTAAGATAACATTCTTTACCTTGTTTAGGGGGAGAGTTTGTTGGATTTTTGTTGTGGGGTCAGTGAAATTGAGATTATTTATTTGGAGGGGAGACTTCAGAATTACATTGTTAAGTAATAGTTTTTTTGCCGGTGTATTCTCCAGATACTCGTGTCTGTTTAAATGATTGTAATAAAGTGAAAGTGAAAGTAAAGCAAAGTATCTGACCACTCCGATATGGGATTACTGTCCTGAGTATAGGTACTTATGCCAGATGTGAAAATAGTCTGGAACTTAACATAAATAATTTATACAAAGAAAAAAAATGTATTCCCCCTCTCTTTTTTCATTCTCGGGCGCCATCTTAAAATAATATACCCTATGTCACTCACACAATTTTTACGAATCTAAAGTCACCTCATACGTTAAAATCTATCAAGCCGTTTAGGCTGTAGGGCGAGCCAAAGAAATAGACATACAAACATACTTACATACATACGCTCGAAAAACGTAACCCTCCTTCTGGCGCAGTCGGGTAAAAATAGCAGCAGTACAGTGCTTTGTATTTTTCAGTCTCCTATTATTAATATTTTAAATCTGCGGGTTGCACCAAAATGTATTTAGGCTTAAATATGTTTAAATATGATGCTGTCACTGCCATTAGTATGAGCATTGTGAGAGACAGAGTGTTCTCTAAAATACAACGTGTTAATGAATAAGCGCAAAACCTCATACACTCCAACTGATTTTCAATAAAAGAATTAGATTGAAACAATTATTTCATTATTTTGATACTTAAAAGTTAAAGTTTTTAGGCAAAATTGATTTGTTATCATTTCAACAATGAATGAAAGCGCTAGCGTGCGTGGATACATTTTAAGAATCTTGTTTTAGTGGTAAGTAGGATGAGTGTGCCCGTGCGGTGGCTTGAGATTGAGTTCAGTAAATTTTAAATTTTACAAACGAATTATTTAATATTTTGAAAAAATGACCTATGTTGAAAACAAGATAATTCGATTCTGCACTCGATCCTAAGCAAACTGCTTTCTAGTTTTGCGTTAATTCATTAACACGCCGTATATTCTTTGCGGTGAAAAGACAATGCCAGGTTTCCAAAGAAACTTAGGCCACCAGTGAACACAACACATGGTTTGCAATTCTACTATTCGAAATTATATAGCTACGTAAAATGTGAAAAAAATCACGTACATTAGAAATAACGAGTAGACGGCGAGAAAATCATCAGGATGGCACTAACTTGGATAGTTTTTGTCTACACGTAAAAAACAGATACCAGTGTAAAATGATCTTTAGTTACTATGTGACCACATACTAAGTAAGTGTTAGGTTTATAGTGGTTGTCATCAACGACAACAACGACCCATGTTAAACAACTGGTAGTATACACTAATTTCCGAGTCCCGGAGTCGCACTTGGCCGGTTTTTTGTGAGTGTCTTGTTGTACAAATAAATACCTAACGTTTATGTTATGTTACGTTACATATTCGTTCTGCTTACCTCTTGAAACAACATCTATATTTAATACCTAAATCATTTAATACAAATTGACCGAAACTTCAACAAGATAATCAAGTATCTAAACAATCCTAGACAAGGTCGTGGTTTAGAATTCAACGTACAGACTTAGGTGGATTAATTATTATTAGTATAATCCTATATTCAGCTTAGTTGAATTAGTTATACTGTGTAGACAGTGATTATTATTATGTCTATATTAAGCATTATTCTATTTTACTAAGGTATTCTCACCAGGTACGGTATTATCACAACCCAGGCATTACTTACTACCACCAGAAAAAACAACTTCATACAAACTCGCAGATGCCGGTACACTCCTACGTGCGTAGCGTGTGGTAATATGCGTGAACTTTCACGTAAAGTTCACGTGCCTACGAAAATGAGCGGGAGTTTGGTAGAAACATCGCTGCCGCGAGCTTGTATGTGGTGTGATATCTTATTATATTCTCTGCTACTACTACAGGTGCACCGGCCTGTATGCATAGGTGAGGACTTGCCTTGGTGTGTGTGCGTCAATACTACAAAACTTCTGTTTCGATCGTTGCGGGCTGTAGGCAAGTATAGCTTGTTTACGTATAGTATTCCAGCCAACGTATTACAGCGCACCGTCAACGCCTTGCTCTCCCAGATCCATCCATCAGTGTTGTCCTTAAGCTCATCGGTGACCCATTTTCCCAAATACTGTAACTTTTTCACCTTTACAAGTGGTGAGCCAGCAAGATTGACGCAAGGAATGTCATAGCATTTGTTTCTTGCTTTGAATGCTAGTAGTACACTTTTGCTTACTTTGTATTTGAGACCATGAGTACATACTCCTCGCAGACCTTTACCAGCCTATGTAGGGTGTTGAATGTCGGGTTCAGCAGCACCATGTCATCGGCAAAGCTAAATATTTTTCGTAGAGTTTCCATCAATAGAGCAACTCACCTTGGTGCTGCTGAGCTCCACAATCAAACCCATCAAAACCCTCCCTGCCTATGTATTCCCGATTTCATGTTTCTATCATGAAACTAATAAAAACTATTGGTTTCTATTCTCAGTGGTTCAGGCTGTGCATTGTCTGTCATTACTGATAGACACGGAATAAAGAAAGAATATTCTCTATCAGTCAATCATGAAATTGTTTTATATGTATAGATTGTTAAAGATTCCTAGTAACACCTAGTAGATCAATGTTTTATCATATTAGATCAAAATGTCGGTAGAACTAAGTAGTATTATGCTAAAATGCTAATGCGGGTTCGAGTTGGAGGCATGATATCCCCTGAAGGCTTTTGCTCGTACGTGCTATAATCAAGTTTGTTGAAAACGAAGTATAACAATGCAGATTTAAGAAGTCATTTTGAAGTGAACTGAACTTTATAGCATTAGCATTTATGCTTACTACTATATTCCTGAGCGTTTTTTTTCGGGCTTAGGCCCACCACACATTCCCACCACTGTAACTCCTGTAAACCAGGATCAACAGCGGCGACCATTCACAACACTATACAATGAAGCACAGCGAGCCCGGGGATGACTCGAATCTGTCTTGGAATTCGCAATAAATCAATCAAAGAAGATAGGAGGAGTAGGAAAAAGAAATATCCGACTTTGCTCCATTGCAAACGGGAGACAGTAACAGGAAAAAAAACATGGCTATTAGAGAGCCTATTCCAGAGATCATTAAGGCGGAGATTTTTTTAAATTTACCATAACCAGTCCTCTTTTCATTAGCATTGCCCTTTGACTATTTATATATGAACTGGTTACGCGTGTAATTCTACTAACAAACATTTTTGCCACTTTTTGCGGGGGGCGAGGTAACATGAAATCCGCAACTTTGGATTTTATTTCCCATAACTTTAGATTCTAATTTTGAATGTTAAAAATCATGAAAAGTAGTCTTGTGAGAACCCCAAACGTTCTAAGTTCGAAGTTATTATTTCGCAATTATAGGCTGTCTCGTTTAGTAATAAGGTGTAAAATTGAATGTAAATGCTCAAGATCAATTGTGCTTATACCGTGGCAGAGGGGAAATGCTACCGCAAGGCTAGTCCTTATAATAATTAGTCAAAGGCAATGCCCAAACTCTTGACATGTAACTGCCACCGGGAACCCATTGGATGAGGGCAGCGCAGGTCCGGCCGTTGTGGTGAGCCTATGTTTAGCAGTCGACATCTATCGGCTGAGAGAATGATCATGAGGAATCTGGCCATACTCCACAAAACCAAGCTGGCCCTTTAAGAATAGAATATTCCTATTCATTTATTCCATAAAATAAATTTTATCAAGAACAGAATAAAATAGGAAGGGAGGTCTCTTGATTGGTAGGTGGTCAACTTTCTGTATCAATAACTCGTTTAGGTATGTGTCATTTCTAATCATTATCATCAGCGGCCTATTTAAGTCCTACTGCAAGGCACAGGCTTTCACATACTTTCACATACGCAAAAGAATATATTTTTTCTTGTCTTATGCCCTGTTTTACAATATAGCATTATTGTTATTGTTGGCTGGGCTATTGCAAGCAAGGGTCGTGATGTAACACTGCGATCATTGCTGGTCTATTGTGTTCGCCCCAAGCTCATCCATATTTTACACATACATCCGAACTATTTTTTTTTATTCTCGGGTATGCAGGTTTCCTCACGACGTTTTCCTTCACCGCCGAGCTAGTGATAATGACAAATACAACTGTACATAAATTCCGTAGAACTTAGTGGTACAGACCAGGAATCGAACCGCCGCCTCGTGATTGAGTCATAGCATATTTCATTCATTCATTCAGAATGTTTCAAGCAGCTATATAAAAAGAAGAATAAAGAAATCGATGAAAGGAATTACTACAGTTGAATTACAGCCTTTTTTATTCGAAACTCGCAGTTCAATCAAATCAAAAATTCCATACAATCCCTGAATCACACAGTTAATACAGTTCGTAATGTTATGACAGTAATATTTCATTCGTATTTCACCCAGGGGACATATAGAGTGTCGCACACAGGTTTGTTTATAATAAATTGTGAATTTGTGCTTTATGCGGGGGAGATAGTGGTGGCTTCAGTTTGTCCTGGGTGGTTGACTATAGTTGAATCGATGTGGAGGCATGTCGCTTTGCAGGGTGCTGTATTGTCGTAGATGGTTGTGTATTTGGTACTAAAGATACTTTCTAAAATATTATTTATATTCGAATGGCCTTTTGCTTGCGTCCAGTACTGCATTTCTGCAAATGTTGAGTGGGGTTTGGGAATATCGTAAGCTCAAGAATTGTTTAATGAACTGAAACGCATTTGATTATGATGATTTTTAGGGTGATGATCAGACCATAAAACTGAACTAGTTTTTCTAGAGGACCAATATCGAAATCGTGATGAAAAATATCAGCTGTCCCATTACATTTGGGTTTGCAGTTTTGTATAAATTTTTTTTTTCGCGATTTCGATTTTAGACCCAGAGTAAGTTATTTAGTATGATGAAACCGAATAGATAGCCTACCAGAAAAACAGCTTCAAATTATATCACGGCGGCCGGCCTAACCCCTACATACATGCGTTCGGCAATGTGAACGTTCACATGCGAGAATGTGCGGCCAATTTGGTAGAAACAACGCAGTGCATGTAGGGCTGTAATGGCCGCCGCGAGGTTGTATGTAGCCATTGACGTAGAATACTAGAACAAAATACACGCCGGGTCTAGTACAAAATTCTCTAAAAAGTGTCAGAGACTAAACTACACAAACCTAAGAACGTGTAGATAATAAAATACCAACTTAAATCATTGAAAATACTGAAATTCTCTTCCATCCCACTCCTCCATAGGGGCACGGAGCGCGCCACGCCCCCGCATGTGCGCGAAGTCAGCCGATCAAACGAAGACTGTCACGTGATTGGTTCTCTTTTTACGTTTTGGTGCTCTTTTGGTTCGGACACTTTTGAGCGCGGACCCTACGTCCAGTAGTTGGTAAGTCAATTTATGTAGCAGTTTTTTCAGCATTTCTGGTAGGATATCTATTTTGTGATTATGATTTGATCATTCCATTAAAAACTGTCAGCATAATTAGATAGATAACCAAATACGCTTTCAACCTTTTGCATAACTCCCTTCGTATCTATGTTATATGGTTGCATTTTCAAGTAGTAAATTCCATCTACAGTATCTGGAGTACACGGTCACAGCTGCATAGTTTCTGCAACGGTGAGAGCCGAAACAAAAATGCTGCAAGTGAATATTTTATCAAATAAATTGCGCTTCCTTCCTTTTTCGTTACAAACGTAGCTACGCGGCGTACTGGAAAATATTTCGGAATTTAAAGAATCGGCGTTTAAAATGTAATTTAAAATATAGAGGTAATATTACCAACCTGGTGCGAGTAACTGCTGATGCTGGTTTAGAGAAAAGCTAATATTAACTGGAGAAGAGTTTTTCAGTCAAAATTAGAGAATTTCAAGCAGCTTATTGAATATAAAATATATTTATTAGACAAAACTTAAACAAAACAAATACGAGAATATATTTATCATCGTATTTGTATATTTTTGATAGGTAGATACATATTTTTATATTTAAATTACAATTTAATTTAGCTACACGGAGAAAAAAATATTTACCCACGTAACATAAACATAATTTTTTTTTTTTTTTTATAAACAGCGAGTTCAAGAAAACGGTTTATATTAACATCTACCAGAATTACCTTCTAAAACAACAAAAAATAAAGCGAATCGTTTTGTTTTTCTGATTATTACAAAATTCTAGTAAAAATGACTAGATTTTTCCGTTTATAGTGTATTGAGTAATTATAAGATACATAATCGAATGCAGAGGGTATAAATGAAATAAAATTCCATGTTTAATGTTATCATCTTTTCATTTTATTTGTTGTAAACAGTCTTATAATCGAGCGATGAGTGTACAGTTCGTGAAAATGTAAACAATATTTCAATTTTGGCGGATCTAAGCGAAACTTCGGTTACACGAGCTAATCTCAATATACAGGGTGTTGTTTTAATAGTACCTGATCTATACCTACTGATATAAAAATACTTGTAGAACCACTCTTTTTGCGTGATCAGAAAGTGTTATGTCGGCTTGTGATTCAGATTTTAGATAGATGGAAACAGAAAAATTTCTCTGTACTCACAGATTATTTTGTTCCAAAGTACCAAAATCGAGTCTAGACTGGTATTATGATGACTAGAAAGAAGGTAGAAGAAATACTTAATTTAAAAACTTTGAACAAACTTAATCCAATTTGCATATTTAAGTTTTCTAACATTTTATAGGTACAGAGCTGGAGCCAAAATGATGTTATTCCACTCAATTAAAGTTTTTTATAGAGACAAATAAGATAAAAGATCCTTCTGACTTTATGCACAATATTTTGAATGATCAGATCATCAAACTAAACGTAATTTTCTCTGCGGTTTAACATCGAAATCGTGAAAAGAAGATTGTAAATTTCTTTCTGGGTTTCGTCCGCACAAAGTAAAATATTTAGTATTACGTATAATGTGACAACTATTTATCTTAGCAGACTTTCCTAGAAAATTTGATGTTATAAATCAAATTCTGATGGATATAACTAAAATCTACTGATTACAAATTTTCAAGTAAATTCTGCTAAAAATATATACTCCATTCAAAACAGCAACGAAATTTTAAGGCTATTTTGCATTACAGAAACAGAGATTTGAAACACTTCCTCTCACTTATTCTTAGAACAGCTTTAGTAACTTCCAAGATATGTCGGATAGTATTTGTATCCAATAAATCAATTACATTTGGTAATTAGAATTGGCCAGAAAGCTAAACAGGAATCGGAAAATCTCGTCGTCCTTATTTGGAATGAAGTATAGGTGAATAGTCACATATACTACTTGATATTTTTCTCCGTGCGGAGTCCTCTAACACATACGGAATTCCGAATAAAAATTAAGATTTCGTATGGATTCAGATAAAATCCTATACAAAGTCCTAATTCTGATTCGCAATTCCGTATTTTGATCACATAGAGGTTTTATAATAAGAAACATATCGTCGACTAAAGTATCAGACCTCGTAACTCCATTAGATCAAATTTTACAGGAGGCACAAAAAACTTCACCACGAACAATGGCAGCCCAGAGTTATATGGTTTTCTATTTATCATTTTAAATTGTAACGGCTTTTTAAAAGGATTTAAGAGTTGTGCCATGGATGCATACATAAATTAGTAATAAAATTGTATAAAATGTAATTTAAAAAAAAATTTAGTTACGAGGTTTGACACTTTAGCCAACGATATCTAATTTAATAGTAGGTAAAGTCAAACAATTTTAAATGAAGTCACCTTAGAATAGTAGAAGAAATTATCTGGACAAATTGCTTTGTTAACAGCTTCTTATACAACCAAATGTAGACCATCACACAAAGTTATCTAAAAACCTAAACAAGAAGAAATAAACGAGATAGTAGACAAAGGAAAAGTCTACAAGAAAATTTATATTTAGAAACTTCAAAACCACATCCCGTATCTTTTTAACATTGTTATCGTTGCTTGATGTATCTTTACATTATATTCTATCCTTATAATTAATATTTACAATCTTAAAACATGTAAGTAATTGAATTACGTGTTTGTTTTAAAGCATTTAATATATTTTTATGACAGTCAGTATCAAAAAGTTATATCCTAATTCCATCAACCACTAGTGTTACCATTACAGAGGGCCTAGTACAGTTACCATCAGATATATCCTAGCATATAGGAAGCCGTGGTCGTCCAGTGGCGAGTAAACTCGCCTGCCGTGCAGGAGGCGACGGTTCGATCCCCGTCCAGGCCGACTTGCACCAATGAGTTTTTCGGAACTTATGTACGATTTGTACCACTGGCTTTTCGGTGAAGGAAAACATCCCAAACCTGCATGCTTCAATTTCGAGGCATGTAATGTACCCATTACAACTTGCGACGGGCTCACTCCCCGTCACACTGTACAGAGTTTCGGTACTACTAGTGAAACGAGATGTTCTGAGTTTTCAGAACCTCTGACTACCCCCTCGGGGGATATTTTCGTGAGCATACGCATACAAGGTGTTCAAATATTTCTGAACAGTGCTAATTTTCAATAAATTATTTTCAGTAAATGTTACCAATTATACCTAAACATGTATTTTGCCATAAATATCTGAACAGCTAACTTTCAATAATAGCTTTACAATGTTATTTAAAATTGAAATGTATAACAATGGATTAAGGTATTTTTTTCCTAAACTGTTTAGATGCTTATGATCACCCTGACTGGGTAGATATATTTGATGTTCTAGGCGTTCAGATATTTGTGATTGGTTACGTGTAAATAAATTATTGAAGATTAGAACTGCGTAGAAATATTTGATAACCTTGCTTGCTATGATATATCTGATGGCGACTGTACACCGCCGCCCCTTGTAGTAGTGTACCTATCGTAGCGCGATCGCATGAAGCTTTGTCTCTGTGTGGTATTTACTCATGTGGTCATGCTAGGTTCGACAGACCTGTAGACCGACAATAGGGTTTGGGAAGCTACATGGATGTGAGATACTCAGAACAATAGGCCTCGCATACAATCCACGAGGAAACGATAAAAATCGAGATGTGCCTCCATCTTTGTTATTTTGCGCATGGCAAAAAGAGCGCGAAAACGTTTTTCTCGTTTTGTCGCTTTGTCGTGGTTGGCATGCTAATCGTGCTGAGGAAGGTGGCGTAAACAAATGAAGGCTTATAGCAAAGAATAACTTATACACTATAGAAGTGAAACTTTGCGTACCGTAGACTATATTTGTTGTGTTTTGTTATTTCTTAATATTCTATGCAGCTATTGTATTTTTTGAATAAATTAATTGAATTGAACTATATACCAATACATGAAGGCAGATCTTTTTGATACTGACTGCAACTTCACTTTAATAATACTGCGTACTATACAATATAATTGTATTTCGCATTTATAATTATGTATACAGGCAAATCTTACTTAGTCCTCAAACAACATTCTTTTTTCTACAACTTCGTTCCAAAATAAAAAACTTTCCAAATAGTTTTTACATCTTTTTTTACAGCATACCATTCCAGTGCCTGGTGTCAATATTATGCTGATATAATTGTAGAGCACTAAAAAATAGGTCTGTTCTGCGTAAGCCGAAGTGTAGAATGAGCTAGTTACCTTCTTCATAATCGGTTCGCAGATTTATTGTGCACGGTACCAAGAGTTAACTCAAAACGAAAAATGATTAAATAATGATTGCAATTAAAACTTAAATTGTTTGCTATCTCAAACTATTATAATAGATAATATTCAATCAACAATTACAACATGATAATTATGTTCGTGAAAATTTTTAGTTTTTTCCCACTTAGTTTAATAATTTAAATTTGCTGATATCAAATTACATACAGCATTCGACGCCTAAAAACAACCAATTATCTATATATCAACTTAGGTATTCACACCAGTCACGGATATATTCAACAATTTTATTTACATTGTACGAACTACGTAAATAGGTATAAACTTATGGAGTAACAAAGAAGTATTAATAACGTTGTCCTTTCTGATCGTAACTTAATCGTGGAATTTCCTTTGGCTGCTTCGGTGAGACCTGTGGGAGGATGAAGGATCAGGTTTATAAAGAAAAAAGGACTTTTATTTTTGTTTTTGCTAAGTATTGACATATCTATTTCTTTCTAGGGAATACTTTTAACACTGTTTCCACGAGGTACAGTTTTCCACCAAAATGATTTAAACGATTTCGCCCCATGTCCCATGTCATGGAAGGTGTTCCGTTGTAGAGAAGATGCGGCCAGAAACTCTACAACACACTTCTTTTAAACAAAACAAAACATACAATGTAAAATTACATAAATTCAATATTAAATTACATAGAGTAACATTGTCAAGACCAGACATTTTGGTCATTCAAATAATCATCGAGTTTATAGTAACCTTTTTTACAGAGGACTTGTTTAACATGGGACTTAAACTTTTTGTCCGTCAAGTTAAGAATATTCTCTGGTATCTTATTATAATAACGTATACAGTGCCCCATGAAAGATGTGCTGCCCTTACTAAGTCGAAAATTCAATACGGATACACTAAAAATGGGATAAGTGCAGAATAGTGACGTAAAATAGAAACATTTCTTACCTCCAGCAACGCTGATTTGATTACTGAAGTCTTCTGAGTAAGAATTCAGTTTTATTTCTGAAAATAAAAACAATTGTTACTCATGACAGTTTCACAACCAAACATAGAATTCTACTTCCTATTCTTCGACTCCCTTTTCTTTGTTGTATTCAAAAAAAGTTTCTCCTAAAGTATCAATTTTCTGATTTTGGGTTATTATTATCTATATCTTTGCAAATATGAGAGAGTAGCACAAGTGGAGCAAACAGACAGACATAATGGACGAAACTATTTATATTCCCCGAGTCAGCGATATTCTGAAACCTCAGAACATCCACGTTTCACCAGAAGTACCGAAACTCTGTCCAGTGTGATGGGGGTGAGCCCGTCGCCACTTATAATGGACAGTGGGTACACATGCCTCGAAATTGAAGAATGTAGGTTTCCTCACGATGTCTTCATGTATTAAGGTTCCTTATTTGACTGTGGAATCCTTAAAACTCTGTTTGCTTCTAAACTACGACCAATTTTGACTATAACTTGTGAATGAACTATGAATTGTTTCTATTAACTTTGGTGATTTGTAGTTTCTTTCATCTTGGTTTCAGTCTATTTGATTCTATAGTAGCGCAGCTAATGTTTTATATGTCCTCCTCTCTCTCTAATCCTCTCTGTTATGTGCAAACCTTGAACAACTCTTTAAGAAGGCATCCAGGACATTACCAACTTAAAATTACACATAAAGTCCTGGGCCAGGACTTCTGCTCCAACATAATTAGAATGAAAATGGCTTGAATTTCGACACTCACCGTAAAGTCTAAGCGTCCCCTCGCTTTTTCCCAAGGAGTTGGTACTAACACAGTTATACGTCCCGATGTCACTCCTTGAGAATTGCCGTATGGTCAGCCACATAGACACTTTGTATGAGGACTTCTCTTCTCTTATCGTGTACTTTGGCCTGTGGAGAAAGGTTTCGGTGAGAACAAATTAATTAAATAAGAGACACAGAGCGTATAGGTAGGCGGGAGCAAAATTTTTGTACCCAACTGCCAGGGGGTTACGATACGAACAATAATGGCGACCCAATTTTTTTAGGATCTTTGTATTTATTTATTTATTTAACACTTTATTGTACACATAACATTACAGAAAAAACAATTAAAGTAGACATGTACAAAGGGCGAGCTTATCTCTAAAGAGATTTCTTCCAGCAGACCCGCAACAGAGACAGTTCTACAGTTCTTTGTACCTTTCCATCCGCGTATTTATGTATAACTAGCTAGCACAAGCCCAGCGACTTCGTGAGTATGGATTTTAGCAAATGTCAACTCCCCTTTGTAACCCTTTAGGGGTTGATTTTCGAAAAATCCTTCGCACGCTCTGTCGAACATTTATTCGACATGTTTCTTTCTTCAGTGGTTCAGACTGTGCGTTGTTTGTCAGTCCGTAAATCAGTCATTTAGTCACGCAACTGCTTTATATTGTATAGAAATAGAAGATTGCCTAAATTAAATGAGGATAAAAATTGGAAGTTGAAATAATGAATTGAGCAATACAATATAACGTCAAACATGTTTTAAAATGGTAAGTGTTGTTGGATATTTTCTAGATTGCAAAGTCAAAGTCAATATAATTTATTCAATATAGGAGCTTGAAGCACACTTATCCACGTCAAATCTTTTCTAAAGCTAACACCGCGTCGGAACGTGTTGTCGCTGTAGAGAAGATGCGGCCAGAAACTCTACAACAGAACACGATTTAATAACTATTACAATATAAATTCTTAAGCTAAAGTAATGTATACAATAATACATATTCAATTTAATAAAATAATTGATACTATACAGTAAAGTAAATAAACTATAAGCTAGTGACCTCAGACCCAAGCATTCGTTTCGATCGTTTAAATAATCATCCAGTTTATAATATATACAATATATAATATATCAGTTAAGCTTGCCTTTGCATACCTATATCACTATTTAGTCTAATATTAAATGTGAAGTAATTGTGTACAACGAAAAAAACAAGTTTTTTATAACTTATCTCATTCACAAACTAAGAAAACATGAAGCCTTAAACTATATATGTAAGGAAAAGCTAAAGACATCGATGAAGGAAAGCGGTACAAAGTAGGGCGGAGTTTAGAAAATGTGGTGAAACTTAGTTACTCAAAAGTTAAGCGCACAGATTGAAAAAGTTTAGGCGCTTGTTGGGCTTCGTGTATTATTTTATAATGCGTGGTTAAAACTGATGTTTATTACTCGTGTTAACATAAATTCATGTTAACAAACAAGCCTAAAATATGTATGACGGAAAATAATTTTATAGCACAGTGTGACCTAAACCCGCACTTTACGCACGCTTTTCCGGGACCTAAGTTGTCTATTTCTGCACGGTGCGTAAATGAATCGACTACCTTCACATATGTAAAAAAAATGAAACAAAAAACTTTGAAATGTCGTTTGAAGCTTGGAAATGCACAGAAAACAAATGACAAGAAGCATAGGTTAGCGATTCTCCTGCAAGAACCTTCCTGTTGTAGAAAAAGTGACAGCGACGAAATCAAAGAAAAACGCTGACTTAGTTCGTTTCGCGAAAATTGTAACTTTCGAGCAGCAATGGACTGTTCGAGCAGTGAATTTAGCGACGATGAGAACACCGAAATTGTTCCGGACGCGATCAAAGAAATGGCGAAAACGGTGACACTGAATTTGTTACCCATAATTTGTTGATTTCAATGTTTGATGATTCAATGACTGGTATCAATGTTTTTTTTCAATAAATCATTTCGAAATCAAAATCATTTCAATGTTTCTTTTAAAATAGCAATCTGATCCCCCGAATCGAACCCCCCTCCTGCCCCCCCCCCCCCTGTCATCCGTCCGGGGCGGGTTTAGGTCACTTGTGCTATAAAATAGTATACGATACTCGCGACCAAACTTGCCTATTAATGCACGGCGTTTAGCACCCTCGCTGCGCTCGGGCGCTAACTTCACGCCGTGCAATAATGGGCAACTTAGGTCACTCGTATCGTAATGTACTATTATAGATATGTAAATGGTTTTTGTGTCAGGCAACATCAACTCTATCATTATTATCAGCCTGTATCCGTTCCACTGAAGGGGGCCAGGTCTACCTTCAGGGAGGGAGAGATGAGGTGTCAGTGTAACACGCGTGTCCAATGTGGGTTGGTAGACTTCACATACGCATCAGAATTTCCTCTCCAGCGAACGCGCAGGTTTCCTCACTATGTTTTCCTTTACCGTTTGAGATCAGTAGGTAGCTATTACGTACATAAGTGGGAAAAATTTAATGAAAAATAAGGTTTGGAAATGGCATGACTTCTGTACGGATTCAAACCCGGACCCCCATGATTGAGTATCCATATCTCTCTGGAACGCGCTACCGACGCTCATCAACGTTAAGGTGGTTGCAGAGATAACAATTTCATACAAAAGTTAGACGCGTAATACGCGTTGACGGTACAATTAAAAGAAATATTTAGTATACGGAAAAATAGTTTAGAAAATGTAGATGCCGCGTAAGAAATAACATTTGTAATTTATATTAATAAATTGCAAAAGTTATTTGATACGCAGCATCTAGATTTTCAAAAACTATTTTTCCATTTATAAAATATTACTTTTAATTGTACCGTCAACGCGTATTACGCGTCGAACTTTTGTATTAAATTGACAACTCTACAACCACCTTAAGGGAATATAATTCGGAGCACGCTCCATACAAACGAAGTCTGGTTATATTTTCAATACTAACCAATTAATGTCCATGATATTTTTTAGGCACGATCTAGAAACCAATATCTGTGCTTTACATTTAACAGATTTCCGTTAAAATAATTCAATGCTAGGATTAATTTAAGAATTGTTTAGAAAAAATTTACACGATAACTTTGAAATATAATATTGGCAAATACCGGCAAATGTGCACAGATATTGCTTTTTAGATCGTGTCTACATATTTTAATTGACTTTAATTGTTTAGTATTGAAAATATAACCAGCCTTCGTTTGTGAAGAGCGCGCTCCGAATTATATGCCCTTAAGGTGGTTGCAGAGTTGTCAATTTCATACAAATGTTTGACGCATAATACGCATAGACGGTATTAATAACAGTATTATTTTATGTATGAGAAAAAATCGTTTAGAAAATCTAAATGCCGCGTATCAAATTACATTTGCAGTTTACAATATAATTACGAAGATATAAGCTATAAGATATAAGCTTTGAAATTTTCCATGGATAGGTTCAAAGCTTTATATCTTCATAATTATATTATAACCTGTAAATGTTATTTGATACGCGGCATCTACATTTTCTAAACTATTTTTCCATACATATAATATAACCTTTAATTGTACCAGCTTCGCGTATTACGCGTCGAACTTTTGTATGATATTGACAACTCTGCAACCACCTTAACTTATGCACTTAAAAGTATCCAGCGAACCCACGTACCTGACTTCTAATACCTAAGTAGCCAATGTTGTCGAAAGGTAAGAATCTCGTTCATTATTGTCATCCCAAATACTTGTGTCATGATTTATATTTTGCCCGTACTAGACTAATTAGTTTTCAGCTAAAAATAGATCATCGCGTTGGCAAATAATAAAGTCGTGGGTGTCGTTCGAGGCAACAAAGGAACGAGGATTCTTTTGAAGTATTTTTGGCGACGAAACACTGACCACCTTTGTGATGTCATTCCATTTTACAAATTCGAATCTTATGTAGGTAAAATTTTAAGTATCTTTTTTGACTTGATTAGGTCTAATATTGGTGGGTGGTTCATATATTCAAACTGAGTAAGATTTAGGAGCAGTATTCATACTTGTTCGATGTTTTTGGAATGGAATTAATTTTTTTTTTTTTTAATTTTCTGTGATGAATAAAATTATTACGATGTAATCTGCTTGCATATTAATTATTTGAAAAGAAAGAAAATGTGTGGTTTTTTTTTGGGATTTGTGTTTTTTGAGAGTTCTAACTAAAAATTAGATAATAATATTCGATGTTAAAATTATGTTCAAAATGAAAAAAGAGAAAATTATTAGAATAGGCGCATTTAGCAAAAAAATTAGGTAATTGATACAAGACACCACTTTTAAGTAAAATGTAAAAAGAAGAAAAAGTGGAAATATTAAATTAGGAGCTCTTCGTTTCATCTCGTCATCTGTAATTATTTTCATCTCATTATTATAATCGTGTCAACGCGATCCAAGACAAAACAAATTGAAGACGTTTTTGAACGAATGACTACCTACTGATACGAGTATACACATGCATTCATTCACGACTATATTCCCCGATGGGGTAGTCAGTGTAAATATAGCTAATAAATGCCCACATTTCCGTATTAGTACAAGAACTCTATCCAGCGTCACACTCCGGCCACTCGAAAGAATAGTACTGCTACAGAAACAAGATGGTGTCGACACACGTGACGTCACGTTCTGCCTGGTTGCTATATGTGCTTCTTCCTCTAAAATCTCCCCTGAAGCACAGTTTAAGAAACTATACGTATCTATAACTAAATACAATAAGTACCCCCCCTCCCCCCCCTCCCCAATTTTAGCCTCACCTCCACTTTACTTCACCTTCACATCAGCTGCAAGGCTGATTAAGTATTCATAGGGTGAAGAGCATCTCTGCGATGGGGATGGACCAGGTCTGCCTGCATAACTCCAGTCGGTTTAGGACTTACAGCCGTTCAAAGGTCAGTTATGGTTGCAAAAAATGAATATGCATGAAGATGCAGGTATTATTGTAATATACACTGTAGCTATGCGAAGAGTACAAAAACTGACAGACCATGCTACAGCTACAGTAACCTATTTTTGCTTACGATTATTTTCGCTGGTCATCGAAATAATTCGATTGGTGCAGAATATTTACCGACAAAAGAGCCGACTGTCGATGTCGTTTGAATTGTTTAAATACAAATACTGAAATTTACACTGCAATGAAATTACGAAAGTAAACACGCAGTGATATAGAATTTACGTAATAATCAAATTTTTTACTGATCCTATTGTCGATGATAAATGGAAATCAGACGTTGAAATCAAGTTCTGAACTACCATTAATATGGTCCAACCACATTGATATACATTTCTGAACTTGTTTGAAATCTAAAAAAGCGCCTGGTAGACTCGACCGGGGATCCAAGGGCTGGCGCTTTTCTCGCTCAACGGATCAGCTTAGCCGTTCAGCGAGGAAACGCTGCCAGCATCTTGGCTACCCTCCCGCGCGGCCCAGTCCTGCACCATATTTTAGGTTAAGTTAATTATAAGTTCTCATTATTTATAATTTTTAATTTAGCTACCTACATTTATTTGTTTCATGTTTACAAATAAATGAAAAAAAAAAACCGTCTAGTCTCAAAAATACTTCAAAGAATAAAATATCAAAAATGTTGTTCAGTAAAACATTCAGGAACAAATTAAGATCTTTACTTATCTACCTATCACCAAGTAATATATACATATGGTAAAAGTGATCCTTGCGGCCATGTTACAATTGCAACTGATAGTTGAAGTGAAGTTTCTGATCACCCCGAAATGAGTATAGCCGTCAGTAAATCTACGTATGTAACGTTATTACAGTATCTACGACAACCTTCCTGAGCACATACGTTTCCCTAAAAGGCAATGACGTGAGTTTACATGGCGTAAACACTCCGAGGTACACAGAGGAGACAAACTAAAGTAGCACGAACAAACATACGGACACGTAAACAAATAGTTGTTACTGAAGTCTGGCTAATGTCCATGTTCTAAGGTTTGCTTATGTTGAGACTTAGCAGACCGTAATTGGTGTAATATGTTTATCAAACTTACTTAAAGGGCTTTTAACTTCGTTTGTATCAATCCCGTTACACATTTTCTACATACAGGGTCCTTCCTAATATGTTGACAGTTTTTAAGAGGAAGATAAGACCGTCAAACTGAACTATTTTCTCTATGGCACAAACATCGATATCACAACAACAAAATCAGCCGTCCCATACATTTGGCTCGAATTGGTTTGCAGTTTTGAATGGAATAGCAGATTTTTTTTTCGCGATTTCGATGTTGGTGCTATAGAAAAAGTTGTTGAAGTTGACGGTCTGATCATCCCCTTAAAAAAGTGTCAGCATATTAGGAAGGACCCTATATTATGTTTATCAAGGGGTACAAGTGCCTAAATAAATGCTCCAACTGTTACACTACTCCGCCCTAACCACCGCAACCTCCTGTCCGCACGCTGAGTGATCTCGAAAACACGTATTCCAGTGGAATCTCATAGGTTAAAAACTCTAAAAAACAGGGTTTCCAGTTTTGCCACCCATGGGCCATTTGTAACCCCAAGGCAGCCGATTGCAAAAACGTGTACACGTAAAGCTTATACTTTGTAAATTGTTTAACTAAATTTTCTTTGAAACGGTTAATGTTTCAATTTATAAAATCTGTCAATAACAATCTGTGGAGTTCCATTTGATTGCAAAGTTTTACTATCTGAACCATGGCAAGATAATTAGGGTATCATAAGGCCAATACATTATTCAATCGATAGTTCATCAGATGCAGCTGAGATGCGAATATTGAGATGGATGTGTGGTGTAACTAGAATGGACAGGATTAGGAATGAGTATATAAGAGGAAGTTTGAAAGTAGCACCTATGATGGAAAAATGAAAGGGTAATAGATTTATCGTTGTCTGGGCATGACAAGTGTCATGTTATGAGACGTGTGTTAAGTATGAATGTGGATAGCTGTGATAGGAGAGGAAGGTCGAAGAAAAGATGGATGGATTGTGTGAAGGATGATATGTGTAAGAAAGGAGTGAGTGCTGAAACGACGGCTAAGAGACATGAATGGAAGAAGACGACATATTGCGCCGACCTCAAATAATGGGAAATGGGCAAGAGAATGATGATGAGTTTATCAACACTCTTGGTAAATCCTCACTTCATATCCAGTAGTGAAGTTTTTGAAGTTAAAGATGATGCGACTGTTGTAAACTTACCCATCAAGCAGCATCTCCCCTCGGTTCTTGATCCAATAGTTGATGGTGTTGGGGTAGGCCTCAACATAACACTTGAGCTTCACGTCAGTTCCAAGAGGGGCGCCGAGAAGCTGGTTTGGCACTTTTACCGTTGGCGCAACTGTGTGAGAATAAATATAAATAATATAAATATCTTGGGTACTGTCACAAATAAAAAATGTAAATACAGGGTGTAACAAAAACCCTAGTAATACTTAAGGAGGTGCTTCAGACCATCGAACTGAACATCTTTTACTATGGAGCCAACGTCGAGGAAAAATCTGCTGTCCTATACATTTGAGTCTAGTAAGTAGGTACTTCAGTTTTGTATGAGACATCAGATTTTTTTAATTTTTTGTTGACTTTGGCTCCATAGTGAAATTAGTTCAGTTCGATCAGTCTGAAGCACCTCCCTAAGTATTACTAGGGTGTTTTGTTACACCCTGTATACAAATTACGGGATTTCAACCCTCAGATCAGCAGACAGGTTCACTATCATACCAACTGCATAAGCATATAAGCATATGATCACGACTATATTCCCCGAGGGGTAGTCAGAGATATTCTGAAAACTCAGAATATCCACATTTCACTAGCCAGAGCGTACTGACCTATCGGGCTTTCAAATTTATATAAGCCAATGACCAAATACAGAATTATGCAATAATTACCGCATGCATGGAAAGGATAATTTGAGTTATTTCAAATATGGCATTCACACTTCAAGCCACAGTGGACAGTGGATACAACGCATGCCTTAACATTTTAATTAATATATTTTAGTAGTTTTTTCTTTACTATTCTTTTACAAAATGTTAGGTGTGTGTTTTACACGCAGTGTTTTATAATTCAAATCAACGAATGCATTTAAAAAATTACGAAAAAGGGTTAAAACTGTATTGGAATTATAATAGACTTTCTTCGCTCTATTTTCCCTTCCAATGCCTGTGACCTGGAGTGGAACGTATACAGGTTGATGATGATGATTTCTTTCTTCGAACAAATGCCATTTCTGGTTATTATTTTGATAAAAATTCATTGGGAATTTATTTAACAAAATGAATTGAAACAAAAGGGCTAAAAACAGCCCATGCAATAGTTCAATTTTAAAGTTCAATCACTAATTATAAAATATTATCATCAAATTTTAGGAATCAGTGACTGATTACCTAAAATTTTACACAAAACATTTGCGTAGGTTTTAAGGGAAATTTGATACGAATGAATAAATAATATGTCAGAAGCAATAAATATAAATCCGACAAACAGAAAATGGAAATTAACTGCATGAAAACCACTATCATATTCAATCAACGGCATTGATGAAATAGTTAACGGTTCTATTCCAAAAGTAAAATATATTCAGGTGTTTGTTTGCTACAAAGCGCCCCAATCATAGGCCCAAATTGAAGCATTCGCTTTGAATAACGAAATAACATAATCCGATCGATGACTACCGTCACGGTACTGTACGATCCCGGAAAAAACAACTTAAACACAAAATGTTTTTCATGCTATACGATCTATAGGTATGTAGAACTAAATACCATATATGTATTATCTATTCTGTGCTATGGGCCAAAACGAATCCCAACTGGTCCCCAGCAAATCGAAATCGGCGTCAAGGCAGACCTATAAGAAAGTAGCGGGACGAAATCGACAGCTTCTTAAAGAACTGGCCTATCGGGACGTAAAACCAGAACGCATGGCGAGAACGGAGGGAGGAATTTTCCCAATAATGGGACAGCGACAGCTGATATAAACAACTACATTTTTTTTTAAATTAACCCAAAAAATTAAGTGATGATTGCACAGATTATTTAATAGTTACTACCGTAACAGATAGTTTACTGAACCCGATGTTCGAACCCGAACGAAAACTCAAATGCGCCTTATGTCAATGGGCGACCACTCACCCCTCGGTGGGGATCGGCCGTTAAACGTACCTGAGTTGTGGAGTGAGACAGGCCTGCTGATGGATCTAGAAATGTATTTAAGTGGCGAGCCTTTCCGTAGCCGCTGTTATTTTAATCCATTTTCTATTTTAAACTCTCATTAGTCGACTTAGAGATAAATTTACACTATTTGACTCGACTTGATACTGAAAAAGAATCTATTCTCCTACAAATAACATGTCCTGCTCATTGGTCGCGCAAGGATAATTCTTTGGTAAAGCATTATTCCCACTGCATGCTATCATGGTGATATAAAAAAATTACAAAATTAACATTGAATTAAAAATAATTCGTCATTTGCTTTGTTACGGTCAATGTTATTGGAAATTTAATCATATGGCTAGCGTGTTCTTCGTTACAATTATTTACCTCCAACGATGCTAAAAACCATCCGCTGCCTGATTATTCGAATCCTTATTTGGTCCGCCTTCTATCTTCAATCCTGTTTTTACGTTTTTCCTCCCAACATCAGCAATTTGAGTTTAAGGGCGAAACGAGGCGATCACTTTACTGAAGAGTCATAGTTTAGAAGTCATTTTAAATTTGTCAGCCCCATGTTATTGAAAAACAGATAACTACACTACCAACAAGAGTCTGGCCATCAGGATAATCTGGCACACCTTTAAATTGATATTTTGTTGAATACGAGAAACTGACGACCTGCGAGATGCTTACTATTGGAAAAGTATTCAATGAGTATTGAATAGTACTAAACGAGCTTGCGCATAAACTACCAGTTGCACGCATGTTCATTAAAGTTAATCTTCCATTAAATCCGTAGATGGAGACAGTAATAGAGGCCGTGACGTTTTTTGTCATATTCACTCAATAAGAGATGCACATAGCAAATTCGCTCTAGTTAAAAAAGGAGATCGCTACCTTATTGCTACAGCCTTGCAGCCTTGCAGTCCTTATCGACGTAATCACTTTTTTGTACTACGGCCTCCTGACTCGGACATGTCACTTCATATAAATTGTATTGGATTTTATGACTATCGCTGTCTTATATGCGGTTACACTGACATTTCATCTACTAGCGTAAGCGACAAATTTTTCGTCTATAGTTAAATCTCTTGCAATCACTTTTTGTCTTGTTGACGTAGTAAAAGCTAGCAAGAGATTTAATGGAGGATTAGCTTTAATGAACGTACGTGAAACTGACCGTAATTCCGATAAATCTTCTTCACACTAACGGTCAGTTCCCGCATTCAATCTCTTGCTAGCTTTTACTACGTCAACAAGACAAAAAGTGACAGCAAGAGATTTAATCGAAGACTAACTTTAGTGAACGTACGTGCAACTGGCAGTAAGAAATTAGATGAACGAAAACTTACAGTTAACAAGAAGTATGATCCGTTTGCTGACAGCAGGCGGCACATCGTTTGACGCGATGCAGAGGAACGCGCCCATCTGCCGCCTGTCCACCCGCCACAGCGGCAGCGAGCTTCCCACGTAGCTCTCCACTGTTGACATGACGCACAAATTAGTATCTTGGAAGAACAGAAGATTTATTAGTTAGCTAGCTCAAGAATAATACATTTTTCAATTGTTGAAGACGCTCAGTTTAGTCAGAGCGCCCCAAAAGATGGACTACCGACCTAGCCATGATTGCAGAGAGCAGATCAAAATCGGCTGAAATAGAACACTAATGTGGATTATATTAATATACACCACTACTATAGGGTGTATTCAGACCATGAACCTAAACAACTTTCCCTAAAAACATGGGTCGAAAACGAGAAACATTTTTGGACCTCCCATAGAAAATCGATCCGCACTTTTGTATGGAACGTCCAAAAAATATACTTTGAGAATATTTTTTTGGACTTTCCCTAGGGAAAGTTGTTTAGGTCCATGGTCTGAATCCTTACAGTTATGTTAGTAATTAAAAACTAGTGGTATATTATATCAGTGAAGATATTTAGGGCATGATATAAAACAGATGAAATGCTGACTGAAAAGCTGCCTGCAGGTTCCATTACTGCAGATTCAATATCACAAAAAGAAAATATATATACTTAATCCATTTTCCACGAATAAATTATTCAAGGAGTTCAGGTATTTTGGTCCAAAGTTTAAGGTAGGCTATGACCAAGATATTGCAAATAATTCGAAGTATAGCCGAAGTATTCGTTTTATATTTTATTCTTCCTATATAGCCGCAAAACAATTTTTAGGTCAACAAAAATGTATGGAACTTGCCTGATGTCGGTTAATCTTTTTATTTTTTTGAGCTATTGGTACGTACACTATTACAAACGATCTAATTTGATATTTCAACAATGTTTCTGAACAACTCCGAAAGGTGTAGGTAATAGGCACTGACTTACCAACTACTGGACGAAGGGTTCGCGCTCAAAAGTGTCCGAACCAAAACGTAAAAAGAGAACCAATTACGCGACAGTCTTCTGTTGATCGGCCGACTACGCGAAAGCGCGGAATGGGATGGGAAAGAATTTCAGCATTTTCAATGTTCTTAGTTGGTTTATATTACTACATGTACTTAGGTCTCAGACACTTTTTTTGAGAATTTTGTACTAGATCCTGCGTCCATAGTATTCTACGTCAATGGTAATAGGACATTAAAAATTTGTATTTTTAAAGCATATACGACCTTTTATGATACGACTCTCAACTTTGACATTTCTGTATCTATGAATACATTATAATGAATGTTACTCGAACAAATATACTCACTAAGTGGATGTTATTAAACGTGTCCACTCAACTATTCGTGTAACGTGACTTATCGAATATTAAATGTGTACCATAATATTATACAAAGATAAATTTTCCCCATGTGGTTATCCTTATTCTGTTTTCCCATGGTGATGCATGATAGACCGACACACGTCTCTACAATTTTAGTATCGATTTCTATGGAATCGCATAGCTATCTAAAATAATAATGAATTCAACAGTCAGTTCAGATTAAAGTACGCTTTATTGCTCCACAAAAGTAGAAAATCGGAAACCAACTAAATATCCAAAAAATGTTATCCAATCACATTTTGACCACATGCGAAAATTCAAGACGCGAAACAACAAACAGTTCTTTGTGTTATAGTCTCGAACCCTCTCGATTCAATGTTGGTAATGAATGTAAGAGCAGAATCCCTAAGGGTACCAATTTGTTGAAACACCTGCGTCTACATACGATGGCTGAGTAGCAAGTTTAAATTTTGTCTAAAATTAAAACGGTGTTCGGTGTTGCGCTACAACGGTAGGGATGTGTTGGGAATAGAAATGGTAGCATTTTACACTTGACCTCTTTATTTTATGCACTTGCTGGCAAATTTAAATATATAAATATCTTGGACACTATGTTATAATTTAGTTCCAATAGATGTATCAGAACATAGTTCAGACTTGTATTGTGATGATAAGGCAACGATATAGAGTGTATTAATTATAATTGTGTATATAGTTATTCTATTTTATCGAAATAGGTACCATAAGATTCTGGGACTATACTCCATTTCAAATAACAACAATTTTTTTTGGCTATTTTGAGTTACAGAAACAGAGATTTCAAACACTTCCTATCACTTATTCTTAGAACAACTTTAGTAACGTCTAAGATATCGGATAGTATATCTTTCTGATATATAAATAATATTTGCAAATCAGAATTGGCCAGGAATCGGAAAATCTTTTCATCCTTATTTGAAATGAAGTATAGATAGGTCCAGACTTTTAATTATGATGATTAGATATCGATGTATATAGAGTTTTATAATTGTACAGATACATACATATATGACTCGAGCATGAAAATTTTTATGTTTACAAATAATTGCCCCTTGTGGGATGCAAACCCATGACCCTTGGCTTCGCAAGCTTCACTATCAACTAGGCTATCGGACCGTAAAAAGTATATAATACTACTTAATAAAATAAATTGTTTACTTTAAAATAATTTACAACTGCCTCCGTGGTCTAATGGTTAAGACCACAGAACATTATAAGAGGGGTTAGAAAAGCAAAGTAGCGCTTTTGCTTCAGAGACGGCTATCGCCTCTTGTCTTCCCGCTCACGCTGCTACAATTACTCATGCCCTCTCGCTCGCACCACGCCGCGCGCCTTATGGTGTTATGCAAATCATTGCATAACCTGTGGCGATACGTTCCACGCCTACTTTGCACTTCTAACCGCTCTTATAACGTTCTGTGGCTAAGACCATTGCGCTTTTGACACGGAGGTCGTGGGTTCGATTCCCATGGGGGATAACCTAGTGTCACTTTATGAGTTTTTCCCCAGTTGGTTAGGACAATTGCAGGCTGAATCACCTGATTTTCAGTAAAAAATATGGTTCCGTGCTTCGGATGGCACGTTAAGCCATTGGTCCCGGCTACTATCTCTGAGGTGGTAAGTAGTATTTGTTACATAACCACGTCAGAGGTCGTAAGGCGGTCTGAAAAGACTCTGACACCAGGGCTTGCTACCCACACGATAAGAAGAAGAAATAATTCGACTAATGTTAACGTAATTGTTGACATGTTTTGTTAAAACCCGTAAATTACCCTAATTTTGTACTATTCACTATTCTCTACTTTTAACCTTTAAACACATTTTAAAACATATTATTTAAATAGGTACCATGACCTATGTCATTACGGTCAACACGAATGATGACGTAAATAGCTTTTATCATAATTATAAAATCCATCGACTTACTTTAAAATTTATTGTTACAGATAACTCAAAAATTGTTTACGTCCATTTGTCGTCACCGTCGTTAAAATCATATTTATAGACGTGACTTGTAAATTAAGGATAAGTTCCCAATATTTAATAACCTATAAAGGAAAAAAAAGGTAGAGGGAGTGACTGGATGAGGAAGGCCGAGGACAGAGTTTTGTGGCACCTTGAGAGGCCTATGTTCAACACTGGACGATGATGGGCTGATAATGATGATGACACAATATTTAGTTGCTTTGAAGATTAGTGAAGGTCCTTCGAGCAATCTAGAATTTTCACAAAAGTGGTGTCGCAGTTTGAAACCTATAATTACAGGGTTTAGCAAAGCACTCTATCGATGCACCGTCACTCACGTTTGACAGCTACGATAATTACCTTTGACAGCCTGCATCTTCTAAAATGCAGGCTGTCGCTCATTGACATGAGGCACATTTCAGTTTTCGTTCCTGAAGCGTAAAGTTCAAAATTCTAAAAAGTTCTGCTACGGTAGTAACTACTCGTATTAAAATAATCTGTGACCCTATTATATAATTATGTTGGTCTAAACTTTAGAAAATCAAATTGAACAACTTTCACTATGGAGTCAACATCGAGAAATCTACAATGCCTACTCGACTCAAAATGGGGTGGGTGACTTTTATATATTTTTTCGTCGTTTACATAGAAATTTGTTCAGAAAACCACCCCTCTACGTCTTTGACTGCCAAGTGACCGACAAACAATGAAATGGTATTGTTATTGTGACCCTACGACGGCGTTCATTACTAGTGTTTTTTGTTACACCTTGTATAGAGAGTATAGACTAACTTCCATCATAATTTCTTTAAATACTTCTGCATATTTTGATATTTCCTTTCAATGTTTACAGTACTTTCTAAGAGAGAGGAAACAAAAAAAATGTACTTTCTTCAGCAACTAAAAAAATGTTTACATAATGTTACAGAACTTTCATTATCCCTCAGAATTAAATAAGAGTACCTACTGACACACAGACTGGGCCTAAAGAAATGAAAGTACGTTATCAAATTAAGATCTTTATGGCACTGAAGATAAAGATGAAGATTTACATAAGAAAAGGGAAATTAAAGTATAAAGGACCGGGCTACATTTCAGGTCATTTAAGTGGATTTTTCTTTACAAGTTATTTTACTTAGGAAATAACTTTATTACACAGAAATATGATACCACTACGATACTAAAAATTTAAAAAGTAATTTTAAAATATCAAAAAACCCGTCTGCGTAAAAAGTGAACTTAAGATAAAAATTTAACATAGCATAGCATATGCTCACGACTATATTCCTCGAGGGGGTAGTCAGAGATATTCTGAAACCTCAGAACATCCACGTTTCACAAGTAGTACCGAAACTTTGTCCAGTGTGACGGGGGGTAAGTCCGTCGCCATATGATATAAATTTAGACATATATAAATCTAAAAGAAAAAAACAAGTCCAGTAGTCTAGAATTCTGTTAAGTAATATTGAAGCGATTTTAGTCGGGATTAGTGTGAAAATTTGATTGGGTCTAGAATTTTTAATGGGTTCTGACTCAATGTCGAATCGTCTGATCCATATCGACCCATTACGTTTGGTCTCATGAGTGCACACAAAGAACAAACTTACATTCATACATAGGCTGATAAACACATTATCCTTCCTTTGCATCGCGCAGTCGGGTAAAAAGAAAGAAAACGAATACTGAGTACCATTTAAGGAAAAAGGAGAAACTTTTCTCAGTTATTTACTTTACGGAGATAGAACTTATTAGACTAGCCTGAGATTCCTTTAATTACCCGGGATAAAAAGTATCCTTGATGCTGTCCCAGAATAAAGCTGCTTAATTTCGTTAAACCATTCAGTAGCTTCTGCGTAATGCGTAGCCATACACAGAGTGTAAGGAAAAGCATAATAACCTTTAAACCACACACTCTACCCATCAAACTGAACAACTTTTACTATAGGAGCAAATCTGTCAGCGCAAAAAAATCTGCTGTTCCATACTAAATTGCAATGCCTACTCGACTAAAATGTATGAGACAGCAGATTTTTTTTTTCTGACAGGGTTGCCCATAGTAAAAGTTGTTCAGTTTGATGGGTAGAGTGCGTGGTTTCAAGGTTAATTATACTTTTCCTAGCACCCTGTATACAAGGTGTTACAAAAATACAAATAAATATTTAAGGGGGTGGTTGAGACCATCAAACTGAACAACTTTCACTATGGGACCAATATCGAAATCGCGAAAAAAAATTCTGATGTTCCATACTAAACTACAATTCTACTCGAGCTAAATGTATGGGACAGCAGATTTATTTTTTTGAGATTTCGATGTTGGTTCCATAGTGAAAGTTGTTCAGTTTGATGGTCTAAACAACCCCCTTAAAAGTTTGAAATATTTATTTTTACTTTTGTAACACCTTGTATAGGAACAGACATACAAAATTTTGATATTTTTTTCATAAATACCGGTATTTCAAGCCCTGCATGCAACACGGCAAAAGTTAACAAAACAATAGCACATAATACAGGAACGTAGATTTGATACGTTCTGAAAGACAATTTGGTATAATTTTTGGATCATTAGTTAAATATTCAAGGTGGGTCGCTGGATTTGAAACCTAAAATGTGGAGTCTTGCCTTATCAAAATAAACGACTTAATCCTTATATAAACTAAAGAAAATTCATATTGTAATGGTCCATCATAGTTAAAAAGAAATTATCCAATGTAACTTGATCTCAAGATTTTCTTCTGGGTACTTTTAACAGACTTTTTCCTCAATGCATTAAACCCTTGTTCAACCCTAATCTGTCTTACCATATTTATGTGATTTACGTTATTTTACGTCTATGCTTTTTTATATGGTTTTACAGTATTAGAATAGTATCTTAAAACATATACAGTGAAAAAAATATTACGGCATTAGATCAAAGTAAACAAGGCAACATTTTTGCAATCGGCTGAAAAAGGGTGAGTTTGCTTGGCGCCATTGCTCTTGCTGTGTTTCGTGTTATTTGAAATTCGTATAAAATGGTTTTAGTGATATTTGTGACATAATTTCGTGCGGATTGTGTACCAAACAGTTGCGTAAAGCGACCGACGTAACAGGAATCTCAAATAAATACGATAACAGAACATAAGTATTGGTTCAAGTTAACTCGTACATGGTCATTTTGGCGGCAACGCGCGAGCTTACGAAATCGACCACAGATTCATCGTCATTTATCATCCCATCATCAAAATAAAGAATATAAAGAAAAAAAATATAGAATGTCTCAAAAGGACTAGTATCCAGAGCCGTTAAAGACAATATAACTAACTGAAAAAGGGTTGCGACTTGCCTAAGAACAGCAATTATGTTTTTTAGGATCCTTAAACTATGACATTTCCACTGAAATGTGTCATTGTCTAAACATAGAAAACTTGTAATGGGATGGTAACGATACGGAGTTTAGTGTCCCTAACTACCTGATCACCGATTTTTTATTTTTTTTGGTCTGTTTTTTCGAGCTTCACGCAAAAACTATTGAGCCGATTTTGATTAATCTTTTTTTGGTCACGAATATAATTTTTATCTGGAGCCGGTGTGGACGAAGCCGTCGGCACAAGCTAGTAGTCTATTCTGGTCTAGTCTTCTTATGGTGTGGGCGGCAAGCCCTGGAGTCACAGTTTTTTCAGACCGCCTTACGGCCGCAGACGTGGTTTTTTTTATGTAACGACTACTACCACGAGATATAGTAGCCGGGACCAACGGCTTCACGTGCCTTCCGAAGCACGAAATCATCGTTCTGTAGTTTTAGGGTTGAGCCTCATCTGGCAGGACAGAAAAACATTTTTTCACGCTTTATCCTTTTCTGTCGATTAGAAACGTCATTGGCTAGAGCGAGAAAGGTCGCAGCACTGCCGCGTGGTGCTGCCGCGTGCGATCGCATTCCCGCTATCTTTTAGCAAATGACATTACTGAGTGATAGAAAAGGATCGAGCGATGGAAAAATGCGATTCGATGCTGGTAGATGAGGTTAAAACCAGTCTATTGAAGCGAATATTAGAAGTGTATGGAATATTTATGTTATGTTATATGAATACGTCTCACAGAACATTATACGAGGGGCTAGAAATGCAAAGTAGCGCTTTTGCTTCGGAGACGGCTATCGCCATTTGTCTTGTTTCACGCTGCTACAATTACTCATGCCCTCTCACTCGTACCACGCGGTGCACCTTATGGTGTTATGCAAATCATTGCATAACCAGTGGCGACACGTTCCACGCCTACTTTACACTTCTAACCCCTCTAATAATGTTATATGATACGTCTGTTCGATCCTTGGTAAACTCCAACTACCTTATATTTCTAGCAATAGTCACAATATTTAGAATATTAACATACCTTTCTCAAATTCTCTAGAAAGTGGTTTCTTCAGCAATATAGGCTCATGGTCCTCTCTCCTCCACGTAATCTTAGGAGGAGGATGTCCTGTCGCCTTGCAAGTCAGGGTGGCGTTCTCCAACTCCTGGACCGACACGTCTGATGAGGTGTCGTCACTGATGATGTCAGGCGGTACTGTGGATGAGAGGGTGTTAGTTAGAAATTGCAAATA
Source organism: Agonopterix alstromeriana (assembly GCA_963924505.1). Classification (NCBI taxonomy): domain Eukaryota; kingdom Metazoa; phylum Arthropoda; class Insecta; order Lepidoptera; family Depressariidae; genus Agonopterix; species Agonopterix alstromeriana. The sequence continues at coordinate 13,583,036 of OZ004674.1, read as the reverse complement.
GTTACTTTTGGTTTCAGAAATATGTATCTCCAACGTAGTAAATAGCGATAATTTTATATGCAGGTTCAACTTCTATTTTAGTTTCTAAATGTATCTAAAAGTTATAAGGTATTTCTAAGAAAAGATACTTCCAAAAATTTATTCATCATCATTATTAGCTTTTTCCACCAGTGGTGGCCCAGTGGCGAGTAGCCTTGCCTGCTGTACAGGAGGCGATGGTTCGATCCTCGTCCAGGCCGGGAATATAGTCGTGAGCATATGCTATACTATCATCTCCACTATAAACAGAGATCAAACTGAGGGTGTATGGGCGTTAGTTTGGTGGACTTCACATACGCATCATAACTTCCTCACCACTGGGCTGGATAATGAAAAAGTTAACGTTATAAAGCAGACTTGAGTCACCGCAAGAGAGTCAAAGCCGCAAGATCTCTTCATTACAGCTCTTCAGGACCTATTGCTAGACATAGATGAGCTCTCATGTGGCTCACATAACCAGTCTTCTTTCTGTAGATCCTCGAACGGCCATGTGAGCACACCATTATCATTATGACAATAAACACCAAGTTAACGAGATAAACAAAATCGCAAATCTGTAAAGTACCATTATTTATATGCTACGGTTTGCAATAGCCCTCCTTCATATAATAACAACGGATTCAAAAGTTATTGATAACCAGTATGTAACAGGCATATTGTGCTTACTTCAAACCAAAATTTAAAAAAAACCCCTACTCCAAACACAAACATTAAACACCTAAAAAATCTCAAAGAGAGCTAAGTAGTAAAACATACATTTGCTCACGTCAAAAATAATAGGTGACCGAATTATTTTTTACTTTTTAAATGTTTGTTTTTATGTGTTTTTTTTTTAATTTGGAAATTAATGTTATTTCATAATTTTTAAAGTTACATGAAATCGACTGAACCGATTTTCATGAAACAAAGCTACGAACACTCTCGCAAAAATTAGCTTTCTATCACTTCTATTATTCTACGCTTTCTATTATTTCTAATCACTTTTAGCCTTTTGTACCTTTCTTGTTCGTGTATATTTTTGTTGTTTTTTGTGTATTTTGGTGTGCAAATAAAGAATCTTTATCTTATCTTATCTTATCTTACTATTATTAAAAAAAAAAACATCGAAATCAGTCCACCCGTTCGGGAGCTACGTTGCCCCAGACAGACACACTGATATTGGCGTCAAACTTCTAATACACGTAAAAAATTGAAAAAGGGGGTTAAAATTGAAAACGATTTTTATTTAATACCAGCGTAGTTGAAGTATCCACCGTGATTCAAATCGGTCAGGAGCACATCATCTCATTGGCTTCATTTCGTCCAGAGTTGGAAAGTTAATGCACTTTATGAAAGTAGGTCATAAGGAAGATAATAAAGTATTCATGCGATTCATAAAAGTTACGTCGTCCAAGATATTCTCTTTAGCGGATTACGTTAAACTCGAGATGGGTCCGTCAAGCGCTTTTATGTGGTTTTCTGGGAGCTCGCAACAGTTAAGTCATTTCGCTTTTTAGCTATACTACGGAGTTATTTTGTTCCTCTTATATTCGTTTATTTTTCTGATTATTTGCATGAGATTGCGTTGCATTAGACGGAATTTTTTTTTGTAACAAACCTCTTATTTTTTTGACTTTACTTAGAAAATTTGTTGTTGAGGGTTGAGGGTTGTCTTCTCACATTATTTTTTTTCCGTGTAGAAAGATTGAACGCAGTTTCCTAGCACGTAGAGAAGGGTTAGTGAAAACAAAGTTTAAAAAATATCTGAATAGGCACCTACTTGGACCTATCGTGTCGAATTCAGAGAAACACATTTAAAAGAAAATATTATTTAATCTTTAGTACGTATGTGTAAATAAACCATGAAACCCGATCACAGGGAGAGTAAACAAATACTATAATTATTTATAAAATTTTAATAAATTTAAATAAAAATCTCCTGTTGGATAGATATTGGACTTCTGGTGGGCATTACATAAACCTTGACAATCCCCACAGTCATCATCATCAGCCTATACACGTCCCACTGCAGGACACAGCCCTACCCTCAGGGAAGGTGTATGGGTGTTATTCCACCACGCGTACCCAATGCGTACCTAATGGTAGACTTCTCATACATATCAGAATTTCATCTTCATCGTATTTAGATTTACTTACGATGTTTTCCTTCACCGTTTGCGAGCATGCAGTCGGTGTTACGTACATGGCATGCCATTCGTACGGATTCGTACCCAGACCCTCATATGAGTGTCGATACCTATCAAATGCGCCACAGACGCTATTACCACGTTGTAATTTTAATATTGAAAAACCGGCCAAGTGCGAGTCAGCCAGGCAGCCAGGCGGCCAGGGACTCGAGAAATTAGTGTTATTATTATTATTATTATTATTTATTAGGCTCACCAACAGGTTACATATTGCAACAATCAATTTTACATCATCAGTTAGGTATGGATCTGATACATAACCCAGTTACAGGTGGGCACAACATTCACGACAACTAGACAAAATCATTATGGGACAGTTACACTATTATACACCGTTTCTTTTCCTACGCAATACAAGGAGAACACAAAAATTAAAATAAATTACAATAAGTTGACAATAAGATAAAAACAGAGCAGAACATAATAAAACTTTTGACTTAAGTTAAATGGAGAAATGATCTCAGCACCTTTCGACGAAACACTCGCAATGAGTCGTTGAATATATCAATGTTCTCAACAGTTGAGTTAATCGCGTTAAATTCTGTACACATTCTTGTTATGGGCGAGTTAGAGCCAACATTCGTTTTACAGGGTGATGGATGGAATAGCCTTGTGATAGGATGTCTAGGCAGATTATAAGGAACAGATAAATCTATAAGTTCAAGAATTTCACTGCAGTTGTTTAGCGAATTAACGGTCTTATGTAAGAAAAGAAGATCGTTCATGATTCTACGATTTCGAAGAGAAATCATTTTAAAAAAGTCCAAACGCTCGTCATATATACGCCTATGAGATATACCTTGCGCAAAAAATGCTAAATGTCTAGTGAATGCACGCTGGATGGATTCCACACGCTGCGAGTGAACCGCATAAAATGGGCTCCAAACTGTACTAGCGAACTCTAGGTGACTACGCACAAGTGCGTTGTATAGGGTCATCTTGGTTTTAACCTTGAATCCCTTAGCATTGCGTTTGATAAAACCCAGCATCTGTGCAGATCTTTTCAGGATTGTGTCAATGTGAGGTGTGAACCGAAGCCCGCCATCTATCAGAACACCCAGGTCGCGAATTTCAGAAACCTCCTGCAGAATATCACCACTCAACACATAAGACGAGGCGTGTGGCTGTTTCTTCCTTGTATACTTAATATGGAAACATTTTTTCACATTAAGGACCATAGAGTTACGTACGCACCATTGCTCAATATTGTCCAGGTCACACTGAACGAGCTGGACGTCACTCGGAGACTGAATTGTTCTGTATATCTTAAGGTCATCAGCAAATAATGAACATTTACAATTATGAACTTCAGCCGTGATATCGTTAATGAATATTGAAAACAATATTGGACCCAAGTGAGAGCCCTGGGGAACCCCGGATTCTGAGAAGTATGTCCTAGACTCATATCCCTTGACGGCTACCACCTGACTTCTGCTCCTAAGATAAGACGTAAACCAATTCAGCAGGGATCCATGAACACCATAGGCATCAAGTTTCTTCAGTAAGATAAAATGGTTGACCTTATCGAATGCGCTGCTGAAGTCTGTGTATAGAGCATCGACCTGGCGTCCCCTCTCTAACTCGTTTGATATGTCAGTGACGAAGGAGATCAAGTTAGTCTGGACAGAACGACCTCTCCTGAACCCATGCTGACTCGAGGAAATATTACTGTCCGTAAGACGTGTAATAATCGGGCAAATGAAGGACTCAAATAACTTCGCAAAACAGGACAAAATAGATATAGGTCGATAATTTTTCACGTCGTCCGTGTCACCTTTTTTATAGATTGGTAGTATTCGTGCCCTTTTCCACTCGCACGGAAAGACACCATCCCTAAGGGATCTGTTAAAGACCAGAAACAGTGGCAAGGTTAAAACACTAGCACAACGCTTGACGAACAAAGGAGGTATGCCGTCGGGTCCTGCACCTTTACTGATGTCAACCCTATCAATCCCCTTTCTGATTTCCTTTTCGGTCAGATGAATACCACTGATGCCATCGCCAGTGACTGAAGAGACATCACAAGGCCCATCAGCACTACAACTATAGACCGAGGAGAAATGACACGCGAATAGATTAGCGATACCTTGACCGTCCTCACAGACTCTTTCATTTAGGTGCATACTAGAAGGAATAGAACATTCCGCTTTGCGCTTACTATTGACAAAACGCCAAAAGGTTTTAGGATCCTTTACGATATTATCTTCTATTTTGCGTTTATATATTCTGTAACAATTGTCATGTAAACGATGACAGCGTTCACGGATGAGCTCATATTCCGTGCTGTCCCTAGGATTCCCAAAGCGACGATAACGCCGTCTCAGTTTTTCTTTTTCTGCAAGAAGTTTTATAAGAGCTTTACTGAACCATACAGGGTACCTGTCTTTCCTTGGCAAACGCCTGGGTACAAATTTAGAAATTAAATTGTTCAATATTTCATAAAGTGCTGAGACCATATCGTCCACATTTTGACATGGTGCAAAACATTGTGACCAGTCAACAGTTCTCAGATTATCAACAATGCCCTGAAAGTCGGCTCTATAGAAATTAAAGTCAGAACGTTTAGCTCGAGGAAGATTTTTTTGTTTGTAACATGGAAGTACTAATAACAATTGCGGATGGTACGAGTCAAGTTTGCTTATCAGATCAATTGGTTTAACAACGTAAGCATTGGGAACATTAGAGAGAACGAGATCCAATACATTTCCATCTGCATTGTAAATGTCGTTGAGCTGGTGTAAGTTATTTAAAGAAAGACAATCAATTAAGGAATGACAGATTTGAGCGCGATAATTGGATGGAGTTGCATGGAGGTCACCGTCTCGTTTAGCCCAGTGAATAGTCCTGAGATTAAAATCACCCAAGACCAAAACATCATCCACATGGCTCATCACATCGGACAGTCTTTCAAGAAAGACTGTTTGTGCTTCCAATCTAGCTGGAGAAGGCAGGTAGACTGCACATATGGCAACTTTCTTTGAATTTATTTCAACAGTAACCCACAAATCCTCAAAATTTACGTTGGTTTCCCAGTTACGAACCCGATTAGAGTTCAAGTTTTTGGATACAGCAATCATGACGCCTCCTCCATCCAACTTGGATATAGCGTTTTTATCAACTATTTTCTTATTTCTATTACGAACATCCAAACACAAGCGATCCCTACGGTACAATTGATATCTAGAGTCAACTATAGCACTGTCAGCAATACCAGAATTCAACCAAGTCTCAGTAAATCAGTAGTGTTCCGTACTATCAGTTGTTTAAAGTGGGTCTTTGAAGACCACCACTATAAATTGACACTTACTTAGTATGTGGTCACATAGTAACTGAAGATCATTTTATATGGAGCTGTTTTTTGGGTATAGAAAAAAAAACTATCCAAGTTCTACACCTTATTTCTAACTTACGTGATTTTTTGAGATTTTACGTGGCTCTAGTTTCGGAAATATCGATGGGGATAACAGTGTTTCTGGGTTTACTGAAAATTTTTGTTAAACAAAGTTTCAAAGAAAAATTAAAAAGAATTATTTTATACTCGTATTTATATAAGCTTTCATTTGATACCCCACACGATATAATAGAAAAAAATATTTAGTTTTTCATCTCTTTCTGCCCCCTAAAATTGCCCCTCCATGTAAACATTAAGCTTTTTTGACTTCATTTATGTCATCGGACCATTAATTGCTATAACTGTGCCAAGTTTCAGCTACCTGTGTCTTACGGTCTCCGAGAAAAATGCCTCTGACAGACGGACGGACGGACGGACAGACGCCGAGGTGATTCCTTAAATGTTCCGTTTTGCCAATTTTGGTACGGAACACTAAAAAGATGCATATCCAAAGTTATTGTTTCTATCTAAAACCTTTTTTAGATTTTTCGTTCATTTGTTAAACCTTTTACGTTCCCCATATGTGACGATTGCGTGTATAACACTAATGGCTATTAACACCTATCGTGTGACTAACTGACTATAAAAATATGAACATAAAATGGTGGAAAAGCCGCAAAAGGAGCTGCCAATTTTAACGCGAAAACTTTTATACGTTTATACCTTTCCCGCGGGAAAAAAGTAAATTTTCACAATATTGTTGTGATTTATCACCCCTAGTCTGGGATAACACGGGAACTTTGTTACTTATAACCGTTTTCGTTTTGGTAACATTTGCATTCCGTGTTGAAATTCAAATTTTTGTGACGTTTCATATTCGCTTTTAGAAAAAAGGATTTTTGTTTTGATTAAGAGGACATAATTCGGAGCGCGCTCCTTACAAACGTACTATGGTGATATTTTCAATACTAACCAATTAAACTAAATGAAATTTTCCAGAATTAATCTAAAAACTAATGTTTATGCTTGTATAGGGTCAGATTTTCGTTAAAAGTTTTAAAGTTACAGTGCCTCAAAGATTTCCATACAAATCTTAAATTAATCCTAGCATTGAAACTGTATATTTTAACGAAAATCGGACTCCATACAAGCATAGATATTTGTTTCAAGATTATTGTAGCAAAATTTCATTGACTTTAATAGGTTAGTATTGAAAATATCACCATAGTACGTTTGTATGGAGCGCGCTTCGAATTATATCCCCTGAATAACCTACTAGGACCTCTACATCATTCCAAATAAGGACGAAAATATTTCCCGATTCCTATTTTGCTTTCTGGTTAATGATGATTAGCAAATATAAGTTATTTATCAGAAAGACGTACTATCCGACATATATTGGACGTTACTAAAGCTGTTCTAAAAATAAGTCGGAGTAAGTGCTTCAAATCTCTGTTTCTGTAATTCAATATAGCCTTAAAATTTCTTAGAATGGAGAATTATCAGGGAACGATTATAACGTAGTCTAAGTAAAATATTACATTTTATAAATATCAATCGTCAACAATATTCATTTCTGAGGTATTATTTTGAGTCACGTTGTAAGTTTTGCCACGTGCAGTTCTGTTATTCGAATGGTGTTCGCGCGTTTCGCGTTTGAGCTTGCCACGAGGCTTTCGACTATTTTTTGCCCAAAAAACAATCCATTGGGAACCCTGACTTGTAATAAATACTCCCACAAACTACTGGACATTGGAGGGTATGCAGTGTTAGTAAAAATCAATAGTCTATTAATTTATAAATAAACAGTATTATGTTTGCGGTAGTTAGAAACTGCATCATAATTATGTAACAATTTACTATCGTTAAGAGGACATAATTCGGAGTTCGCTCCACACAAAAGAAGTCTGGCTATATTTTCAATACGAACCAACTCAAGTCAATGAAATTTTTCAGAAATAATCTAGAAACTAATCTCTATGCTTATATTGTAGATGTAATTGTGATGTAGCAGATTTTAGTTAAAATGTATAGTTTTAAAGTTACAGTGATTTCCATACAAGTCCTAAAATTAATCCTGGCATCGAAGCTATATATTTGAACGAAAATCTGATACAATACAAACATAGAGATTAGTTTCTAGATTGTTTCTGAAAAATTGCATTGACTTTTATTGGTTAGTATTAAAAATATAACCAGACTTCGTTTATTGTATGTGTGCCTTTAAGAATACAAAATAATTGAAGTTTATTTCTAAGTTAATTAATGGGATTGTACCGTTTTAGATTTTCTAGCCACATCTTCACTACGTCACGACTATATCTTAATTTATATGAAGAAAGCGTAGTTACTAGAACATTTTATGAAAATAAAAACTCGTATGAAACTACAAATATAATTAATTATTGTTTTTAATGAAAATTCTAAACTGTGAAATAAGGAGATATAAGTAGAGAAGATATATAAGTTCAGTGTTTGAAAACGAGGTTCTAATAAAGCAATAAGGCTATAAAGTTTGCTATAAAACAGAATAATTTAAGTTTCATTAAATTTCCATAAAAGCGCTGGAACGCGTAACAGATAACCACTTCTTTGTTTACTACCGTTGGAATTTTTAATAAAGTTTAGCTTGAAATTGTGATGAAAATTAATATTTAATTTATTATTTAAGGTGGACGTATATTTATCCGCGGCAAACGAGCCGTAGGAGGCGAATGAATCGAAGTTTAGAATTCTTCGTATGAAAATCTATGACACCTCGCACACTTATCCGCGGCGAATCGAACGAATCGTCAGAAGAATTTAAGTAAATTCGTTTCTTAATATTTAAAACTCGTCTTGTATTATGATACTCATCTCTCCACATCACAAACCCATACCACGACAATCTATTACAGCGCAGTTTAATTTTTAAACCAACACTCTCAAGTTTTCGACTATGGACCTCGAGTCCATCTTCACTGACAAGTACAAAATCGTCGGCAAAAAGCATGCACCAGGGTGCCTCTTCCTGAATGTCAGATGTCAAGTCAAACTCAAAGTCAAAATTATTTATTCAAAATAATATCACATAGATCACTTTTTACCCGACTGCGCCAGAAGGAGGGTTATGTTTTTCGAGCGTATGTATGTATGTATGTATGTATGTATGTATGTATGTTTGTATGTCTATTTCTTTGGCACGGCCTACAGCCTAAACGGCTTGATGGATTTTAACGTATGAGGTGTCATTGAATTCGTAAAAATCGTGAAAGTGACATAGGGTATATTATTTCAAGATGGCTTCTACGAATTAAAATGGAGAGGGGGAATAAACAATTTTTTTTGTTAAAAATTACTATATGGGTATCAAATGAAAGCCAGTAATCAGACGATTCCAAATATATAAATATCATAGTACTTTTATGTTGCCGTTACGACACAAGACTAAAAAGTATGAAATAAACTAAATTATTAAGATGAACAAAAAACCCGACTGCATAAAAACCTATTAACTGAAAAGAGAAAAACAAGCTCTATCATCACTAATCAGCTATAACAACTTTGTTTGAGCAAATATAATTTGATTCTTATTAGGTAGGTATTGCAGGCGGGGACAAACCAATCAATAACCAACCAAACATTTTCTTTGTCCCCGTTAGCGATACCTACCTAATAAGAATCAAATTATATTTGCTCAAACAAAGTTGTTATAGCTGATTAGTGATGATAGAGCTTGTTTTTCTCTTTTCAGTTAATAGGTTTTTATGCAGTCGGGTTTTTTGTTCATCTTAATAATTTAGTTTTTGGCGTCATGTTTTTGAATCTACCACCGCGTCGGAAGGTGTTCCGTAGAGAAGATGCGGCCAGAAACTCTACAACACAGTTCTTATAAACAAAACCAAATATAAAAAGTACAATTACATAAATTCAATATTAAATTACATAGAGTAACATTGTCAAGACCAGACATGTTGGTCATTCAAATAATCATCGAGTTTATACCTAGTAACCTTTTTTACAGAGGACTTGTTTAACATGGGACTTAAACTTTTTGTCCGTCAAGTTAAGAATATTCTCTGGTATCTTATTATAATAACGTATACAGTGCCCCATAAAGATGTGTTGACCTTAATAAGTCGAAAATGTGGGAAATACTAATTTATTTTTATTTCTTGTATTGTAATTATGAAGTGTCACTGTTTTTGGGAAAGAGAGACAAATTTTTGTGAACGTATAAAATATTTTCGTAAATATATTGACTGTAGAATGTCAGAATATTGATATCTTTGAAAAGATCTCGTAGTGAATCTCGACAACGCAGATTATAAATGGCTCGAATTGCCCGCTTTTGAAGGATAAAGACAGACCCAACATCTGTAGCACGGCCCCACAGCAAAATACCATAAGACATGATACTATGGAAGTAGCTGAAGTACACCAGTCTCGCAGTAGCTATATCGGTAAGCTGTCTAATTTTTCGAACTGCATAGGCTGCCGAGCTCAGCCTACCCGCTAGGGTTTCTATATGTGGACCCCATTGCAGCTTCGAGTCAATCTTTATCCCTAAAAATACTGTATTATTTGTGAACTGTAATAAATCATTATCTAAAGTTATTTGATTTTCAGTATTAATATATTCAAGGCATCCATTATCAACAGGAAGAAGGTACCTATGGACTTAAAGTTGACCCTTGGTGCAAACTAACAGCCACACCGAACTTGTCGGTGGTACCAGCGGACGATCGTACGCATGTAATAGATTGGCTATACATTGCCCTAACCAACTTTATGTACACACGGCGACACATCAAGCTATACAAAACTAACAATTAAGCTGGCCGCGCGAAGGTCGAATAACGTATAGCGTCGCGCGGCCAGCTTATGTTGGTTTGTATAGCTTGATGTGTCGCCGTGTGTACTTACCGGGCATACCTTTCTCTCTGTTGCAGATACAAAGCATTGCATTCATTCAAATTCAAATTCAAATAAAGCCTATTATATAATTGTTGGTGCAAGAAACCCTATTGTTTTCCGTTCCAATTTAGGAGAGTGCAATTGTGTACTGCAATATTATTATTCTGCGTAGCTGAATACTTTTTTAATAGTGCTTAAAGTGAACCTTGGACCATTCAACATATAAAGTCGAGGAGAATTTCTCACCCTCCTTTATACAAGGACCTCCTAAGGGTTTCCTTTGTATCACCACTGGCTTTTCGGTGAAGGAAAACATCGTGAGGAAACCTGCATGCTCCAATTTCGAGGCATGTATTGTACCCACTGTCCACTATAAGTGGCGACGGGCTCACCCCCGTCACACTGGACAGAGTTTCGTTACTACTGGTGAAACGTGGGTGTTCTGAGGCTTCAGAATATCTCTGACTACCCCCTGGGGGAATATAGTCGTGAGCATATGCATGCCTTTATACAAGGTGTAACAAAACGCCATAGTAATACTTAAGGGGGTGCTTCAGACCATCAAACTGAACTGAAGAAGAAGACTATGGAGTCCACATCGAAAAAAAAACAGCTGTTTCATACTAAACTGTAGTACTGACTCGACTCAAATGTATTGGGGACCAGTTTCTTTTCCCGCGTTTTCGATGATGGCTCCATACTAAAATCTGTTCAGGTTGATGGTTTAAATCACCTCTTAAGTATTACTAGGGTATTTTTTTACATCCTGTATAAGAATAAAGTTCCAAAAATGTTGATACTGGCCATACAACTGCACGCTTTGGAAGATAGATAGTAATCGTAGCTAGGTTATGTATGGTCGTCTGACCTTTCAGTACAGTCACCATCAGATATATCAGCAAACTAGGTGGTCAAATATTTCAAAGCAGTTCCAATTTTCAATAATTTCTTTACACATAACCAATCAAAAATATCTGAACGCCAAGGACGTTAAATTTATCTACGCAGCCAAGGTAATCATAAATATCTGAGCAGTTTAGGAAAAAAGTAATCCGGTTTTTTACATTTCAATTTAAAAAACATTCGTTGGCTAAAGTGTCAAACCTCGTAACTCCATTTTATTTTTCTAATTACATTTTATACAATTTTATTACTAATTTCTGAACGCATCCATGGCATAACTCATAAATCCTTTTAAAAAGCCGTTACTATTTAAAATGATAAATAGAAAACCACATAACTATGGGCTGCCATTTTTTGTGGTAAAGTTTTTTGTGCCTCCTGTAAAATTTGATCTAATGGAGTTACGAGTTCTGACACTTTAGTCGACGCATAGTAAAAAGAAATAATTGAAAATAAGTTTTTCCGATATTTATGACAAATAAAAGATTAGATATAATTGGTAACATTTACTGTAAAGAATTTAATGAAAATTAGCACTGCTCAGAAATATTTGAACACCTTGTATGCCATGATATATCTGCTAGCGACTGTACAACCTGTTCTTTTTTGTTTTATGTTTGTACGACCATTGTAATTTAGGTAGTTACATAAACATAGTGGACTATACCCTACAATTACATTCACTATAATCTCCATTAAAGAAAATTCCTTTTCATTTTTACATGACACACTTACTGCAATCACATCATTATCCTCTATCAAATGTAATATGACAGTATCAAATTAGTCTATTATTTTTCAGGAGTAAAGAAAAAAGAAATTCTGTTTTTCAACAACTTCTGATTTCTCATTGGTGAGATTAATGAGGTTTTAAAAAAAGAAATATTACTTTCATCTCCGCCGAAAGAACTATCATGACGCGCGCTAAAGTTATCCCGTGCCGTTTTTCTTGCTTTGTTGAGAGATACGGAGCGATTTTTTTTACATATTTCATGTAAAAATTTCACTACGCTTCAATCAATATTGCTGTTACAGAAATTTCTATTCTGCTCCTAATGTTACTCTCGAAGTGCGGGGTGAAGTGCGGTTTCTGAAGTTAGTGAGGGGCAGGGAGTGGCCGTTCTTATGCCTATCACATATTACTTATATGTACCTGTATGTAAGGTAAGCCAAGAGACCCTGGATAGTTTTTTTAGGGTTTCGTATCCAAAGGGTGAAAACGGGACCCTATTCATAAGCCTACACTCTCCGTCCGTCCCAGCTTCAGAGGGCTGTCTTCTGAACCATAATAGTTAGCCAGTTGAAATTTTCAAAAATATGTATCATAAGTGTGTATTGGATTTTATGACGAAAAAATAAAATAAAAAAGTAAACATTGAGGGGGGGTTTCTTCTTCACGCTGTATCGTAAAAACGGTGTGATTATAGTGCAATATCTGTAGTATAACAGTAAATAATAAAAACTGGCCAAGTGCCAATCGGTCTTACACTAAGGGTCCCGGAAAAAACATAATTTTTTCGTAAGTTAATATATTGTGTGATGGCATGGAACCCTCGGTGCGCGATTAATCCGACTCGGTTTTTCTTTAATTCTTATCTTAAAATTGTAGTTCCATCATGATGTCGATGATTTTGCCAATATCTTGTTTAAATAGCACGTTGTTCGGTAATATACATTTGGATGATCTCAAGGAAACAACGCGGCTCCTCGTTTTTATTACAGTAACAAAGTTCGTTTCATACCACTTCATTTTCTTTTCTTGAGTCGAAAGCATGCCATTCTAACTCTTTCCAGCCCAGCATTTTGCCACACGGACATAATTCCAGGCAGCGTCCATAAGCTCTGTTTAAGTGCAGGTGTCCGGACAGAAAGGGCAGGATACAGGATAGGCCATAATCTGAGAAGCAACAACGCATTCACACCTGAGGTCCAACCCATCTACCTGTACCGTCATTTATCACTCCATACAAATAACCTTGTTAATAATATACAATACAAGCCCCATAAGAGACAAACCATGGGGAAAAGCTTTACAAAACTCAACATGCCCATCAAACATCAAACGTATTGCCCAACATTATCCTCTTTGCATCTTGCCCGCCAATCAAAAACTGAGAGGGTATCAATACCTTTTTGATCAATGATCCATGGATGTTTTATTTATATATTTGGACTAGGGGTGGAAAAACATGACACAATATCGATATCGATAGTCAGAGCATAATTTATGCTCATGCAATGTATCATGATTCCAAGTACAGGGTGTCCGGTGGCAGATTTAGGATTTAAATTTCGAATTTCTCCGTAACCGTTGCACGGAGGAGCGGGGAGGGGGCCGCGTTGGCTTCGTCATTCGTGCGGGTTTTTTAGTCGCAATGTCGCAGTGGACGGGTGAACAACGTGCGTTCGCAATCGAAGCGTATTTTAAAGCCAATGATTCGTGTGCAATTTCTCGTCGAAGATTTTGTTCACGTTACAATATTCGACGGTTACGTGACGCCCCAAGTGAAGATTTGATTCGATCATGGGTGCGAAGGTTCCGGGCAACAAGTTCAGCAGAAAATAACCCACGACCGGGGCCCAGCCGGACGTCGAGAACAAATGAAAACATCGAACTCGTCGCGTCCAGTTTGAGCGATAATCCGCGTCAGTCCGTTCGCAAGAGAGCGGCTGCCTTGGGGCTTCCAAAAACTATAGTGCACGAGATATTGAAGAAGGATCTTAAACTTCATCCATTTAAAATTCAAATTGTGCAAGCGCTTAAGCCTAATGATTACAACTTGCGTAAAAATTACTGTGAGACAATGTTGGAGCGATTTCGCACGGTGAACACTATTTTTTGGAGTGATGAAGCCCACTTTCACTTAAATGGCAGTGTAAACAAGCAGAATTGTCGTTATTGGTCTCCTAAAGGACAAAACCCCCACTTAAAACACCAAAAGCCACTTCACAGTCCCAAAGTGACGGTTTGGTGTGCATTATCAAGCAGGGGAATAATTGGACCCTATTTTTTTGAAAATGGTCAAGGGCACGCAATTTCTGTGACTGGTGTTGCTTATCGGCGAATGCTCAATGATTTTTTTTTTCCAACATTGAGAGACCATCCTTCCTACACTTCACGGACATGGTTTCAGCAAGATGGCGCCACCCCGCACACTGCTAGGGAGACCATGGCGCTACTGCGTGATTTCTTCCCCAACCAACTGATAAGTCGTTTCGGTGACATCCCCTGGCCACCCAGGTCACCGGATCTTACACCCATGGACTTTTTTCTGTGGGGATATCTCAAAAATAAAGTCTACGAAACAAACCCGGCGACTATCTCATCATTAAAAGAAAATATCGTTCGCGAAGTTCATGGCATCTCGGCGGCACTTCTCCAGCGAGTGGCAAGAAATACTGAAGCCAGATTCCATGAATGTATCCGACGTGACGGTCAACATTTAGACGACATAATTTTTAAGAAATAAAACCCGCATTTGTCTTCTTTATAATGATTAAAAATATAAATGTATATTTCACGTAGTTTTTTTGTTATTTATATTTTAAATCCTAATTCTGCCACCGGACACCCTGTACACATGTTTGGGATATTATCTCTCAGATTATTTAGCCCCAATTAATGTTCCAGAATCCAGACTAGACGTTCGTAAGTTTTATGGTGGCGAAAAGAAAAGAAAATTAAGCGACATTAGCTTTGGATGTTTATGTAGACACTTTGTACTTGAGTTTACAAAAAATTTGAATCTTGTGTTACATTTTGTGTACTTTGGAGCAAACCAATATAAAGCTATTCAAACAAAGATATGTCCATTAAAAAAGGGGCTACTACCAATCACATTAAGAAAGCTTTTGGGAACTGCCAATAGAATGTGGATATTCTGAAATGGTATTTGGAATATTTCTGACTACCTCGGAGCAAAAAGTAAAAAGAGTAAAAATTTTAAATGGAAGACATAAACGACATAACTAAAATATGAACAACATGTCGATATCTGTATTGGTAATCGATCACACCCCTAATTTAGAGCCGTCCGGGGCGGGCTCGCGTCAATCAATCATGGGCTTTATAGAGGAAGAAATTAAGCCTTCATTGACATAGCGCTGACGTAACTCTTTTAGATAGAATTTTATTTTAAAATATCTGCCGTTTTTTTGTTTTGATGTTGTGTTTGGGTAAAATCGTAAAGTTAATGAAAGAACATCTGTACATCATAGTAGACAAGTGCAAAGGGTGAGCTTATCTCTGAAGAGATTTCTTCCAGCAGACCCGTATACTATCTACGTCATGGTCTTCTACATGTCGTTGGCTAAAGTGTCAAACTTCGTAACTCCATTTTCTTTTTTCAAATTACATGTTATACAATTTTATTAATAATTTCTGAATGCATCGATGGCACAACTCTTAAATCCTTTTAAAAAGCCGTTACAATTTAAAATAATAAATAGAAAAACATATAACTCTGGGCTGCCATTTGTCACGGTGAAGTTTTTTGTGCCTCCTGTAAAATTTTATCTAATGGAGTTACGAGGTCTGACACTTTAGCCGACGATGTGTATTCAGCAAACAATTACAGAATTCGAAGTTCTAGAACATACTTCGGTGTATGTAGGTATAATCAATAAAGTGGACATGGCATAATTTGACCGATTCGAAAATATGGAAATTCGATGCTAATTTTGTTTTTAAAATAGCTTTACCGCGTAAGGTACGTAATGATATTTCGTTAGACATCGTAAAGGTCACTAAGGATGTCATTGTCTAATAAAATAAATGTCAAGCTAGTTTCGTCCTAAATTATTCAAATGCGTGTGCAAAAATAGATTCAAGGTGGATGTTATGATTCCATTTTGTGGACTATATGACTACTTTATTTAAAAAATGTGTTTTAAAAAGAACTTTAGCTCAATAAAGCACAGTTTTTCATCTTTTAGATAGATCTCAATGCTCAGCCATAGGCCGGAACTTTACTAGGGGCGACAAATTCGGCAAAAAAGTAGATTGATTGAGCTTGTAATAAATTCGTACTACCGAAAAAAGTCGAGCTCGCTTAGCACGCTCTAAGTTTCTGTTTTAATTACCGTCCCTACACTACACATAATTCCTAAAAGTTCTGACCGCAGCTAAGACGTGGTGCTAAAAATGTCGAGCTTGCTTCTCTTCGATCCACAGCTGTAACTAAGGTTACTTTGGACATGTTTTGTACATAAAAAGCTGTGGCTCGAACCGATACGTATTGAGGAGAAAAGTCAACTCGCTTCGCTCGCTCTAAGTTTCTATTTTTGCATGGATAAACCGGAAGATGTCTGACCACAACCCGAAACGATGTGTAAAAAATTTGGAGCTCGCTTCGCTCGCTCAGTTATTTTTTGTGTAGTTACGATAAAGGGGCGGCAAAATTGGTCTGTGCCCCGGGCGGCAGAAACCCACGCTACGCCACTGGTTGAAACAGAACGCTAAATATATATTTTCAGTAGGTTTTAGCCCAAATACTATTTTTATAACCGAAGTATCGAAATGTAGATGACGTTTATACAAAGCGCGGTTTTTCAGCCCTACACATAATGTACAGTATCGAAAACCAAAAACGTCCTATAAAGTGCCAGACCTGTGCTACAGGTCCAAATGTTCTGTTCTGTTGTTTTTATCCAGTGTATTATTTTATACGCACAAAAAGTTTACTCAAATCGCAAACCTATTTGTAATCATCGATTCGGACAAACACTGGCTGCAAACAAAATCAGAAAAACTAATCGAGTTGATTACAAAGTCACCTCGGGCCGACCCGTTCAAATATGGAACAACTTCGAAATTGGAAAAGGAAATCGGAACTGTAGTACGAAGCTCGAGTCATGCAAATCGTGCGCAAATAAAAGTAAATGGGTAAACTTTTAGAATTTCGCGGTTACTTGAAATATGTCAAAGAGTTTCGGAAAGAGTCTCCCGCGTTTCTTTGTACGCACGAAGTACCTATAAAGTAACCGAGGAACGTAATTTATGTTGAGTAAATGATGACATTAATTTCTCTTGTTTGTCTTACGCGTGTATTGAAACGTTGTAAGTCAATATTATGAGTTTCAATTAGAGTTTTGTTTTCCTTTCGCTTTTGTCTTTACATAGAAGAATTATACGGGTAGGACATATTTTAAAGCATAAATCTACCCCCTCGGGGAATATAGTCATGAGCATATGCTGTATGATAATTATAGACAAACAGAGAGAACGGACAATAGTATAAGGGTTCCTTGTGTGACTACGGAAACCTAAAAACAAAACTTTACTTTTATACTCTTCCTAATAGCAAACGGTTGAAGTTCAGTAGCGTTTTGGGTATAATTTGTTAGCGGAACTGACCACTTGGGTAAAGCTTTGGACGGCCCTAACTTTGTTGAATTAGCCCTATTGTGCTTGTAATTGGCCTTGATTAGGGACCAAAATGGTTTGTATTGTGTTCTCCGGTTTAAATATATTTTCATTATATGATTTTTAGAGTTTAGGTTGTGAAGAATACTGGTATAATAAAACGTTGGCTTTTCTGAGCTATATTGCTGACTCAGAATTACTGAATTTGCGATTTACATAGTATAGCATATGCTTACGACTATATTCCCCGAGGGCGTAGTCAGAGATATTCTGAAACCACAGAAAAAAACCAATCGGAAAACATAGTGAGGAAACCTACGAGCTTCAATTAAGAGGCATGTATTGTACCCACTGTCCATTACAAGTGGCGACGTGCTCACTCCCCGTCACACTGGACAGAGTTTCGGTACTAGTGAAACGTGGATGT
Organism: Agonopterix alstromeriana; assembly: GCA_963924505.1. Taxonomy (NCBI): domain Eukaryota; kingdom Metazoa; phylum Arthropoda; class Insecta; order Lepidoptera; family Depressariidae; genus Agonopterix; species Agonopterix alstromeriana. The sequence continues at coordinate 13,564,890 of OZ004674.1, read as the reverse complement.
TCGGTACTAGTGAAACGTGATTGTCGCGTAATCGCAGTTGGCGCACATCTTGACTTGGTAAAATATTTTTTTGTTTCTTTCTTATGAACATCTAAGACGTTCCTATACACGCATTGTTTTACATGTGTCGTTTTAACAGGAAGAAAGAATCGTAGCAAAAAGATCAATACAGTGCATTTTGTACTAATTTCATAATTCCGGTTGCATTTTTACCTAATCTATCGTCCTATTACTATAATTAAATAAATTATATTTTTAGAGTGTAATACTATCAATAAACGTTACCGTTTGTGGGATTAAAAGAAATTTACTCCTTTAGAATTATAACTGTCACCATGACTATATAGCCTAGAAACATAAATCATCAAGTTATGAAAACTATAAATAACAAAAATCTTGATAAACTCAAAAACCGAATCCATAAAACGAATCAAACCCTCTTTGTCCCCAATAGATTTGCAGTTACCAAGACCATCTGCGCAAAATGTCTCAACGTCAAAAGGGTGAGGTAAAAGTTCAACAACTTTTCTATTTGCTAACAAAATCAATCTCAAGTTTGCACACACTGTTATTTTTATATATCCTGCAAGGCTGCGATGCTTCAGCGGGGGTACGATTTTTGAAGTAGTGATAATAATATATCACTGTTTTTTTTCCATCTGGGTGTCGTACGAGGCGAATAAGGCGTATAAGGTCCCGAGAGTCTACTATACTTCATTCGAAAAAAGGACGACGAGATTTTCCGATTCCTACTTAGCTTTCTGGCCAATTCTGATTACCAAAAGTAATTAATTTATTGGATACATATACTATCCAGCATATCTTGGACGTTACTAAAGCTGTTCTAAGAATAAGTGAGAGGATGTGTTTCAAATCTCTATTTCTGTAATGCAAAATGGACTTAAAATTTCGTTGCTATTTTGAATGGAGTATAGGTGTATGTGAATAAACAAAAAACCCGACGGCATAATAAACCTATTAACTGAAAAGAGAAAAACAGGCGGAGACAAACCAATAACCAACCAAAAATCGTCTGTGTCCCCGTTTGCGATACTTACCTAATAACATTTAAATTATATTAGCTCAAATAAAGATGTTAAAGCTTGTTTTTCTCTTTTCAGTTAATAGGTTTTTTATGCAGTCGGGTTTTTTGTCTATCTTAATAATTTAGTTTATTTCATACTTTTTAGTCTTGTGTCGAAACGGTAACATAAAGTACTATAATATTTATATATTTGGAATCGTCTGATCACTAGCTTTCATTTGATACCCATATTGTAATTTTTAACAAAAAAAAATTGTTTATTCCCCCTCTCTTTCTTAATTTGTAGACGCCATCTTGAAATAATATACCCTATGTCACTCTCACAATTTTTACGAATCCAATGACACCCCATACGATAAAATCCATCAAGCCGTTTAGGCTGTAGGCCGTGCCAAAGAAATATACATACAAACATACATACATACATACGCTCGAATAACATAACCCTCCTTCAGGCGCAGTCGGGCAAAAAAGAAAATGAAAAACACTTTATTGTCACAGTTCGATGTCACCTTTATTTGTCAGATATCGCAGAGATCGTGTTTTTTATTCGCGCCAAAGAAGTATAATAGGTATATAATTTAACTTTTGAACAACTCACACATTTTTTGACAGTATAGACCTCTTTCACTCGCACTCATCCAGTATCGCACACGCTTACCTCTTCTTGCCACTTTTTCTCATTTGTATGAAGTACCATCGAATTGTTCGCGGTATGCTTTTAACGATACTAAAATAAAGTTGTATTTAATTTAAAAATATGTATCTTAACTAGCTTTTGCCCGCGACTTCGTTCGCGTGAAATTATATCTAAAATAAATATCGAATTAAATCCTTTGTTTGTACACCCCTACATCCTTCTTCATGTTTCTATCTTCAGCGGTTTAGGCTGTGCCACAGAATAGTATATAGTTCTACATACAGAACGGCCACTCCCCGCCACTCCCCTCCCCTTTCTGACTCCAGATACCCCACCTCACCTCACACTTTCTGGGGACACTTAAGGGGAGCCGAGCAAGGGAATGCAGTCAGGCCCGCGCACCCGAAGTATTTGACTGCATAAAATAAATTTAATTTGTACCCTCTCAGTAAAAATAAACGTTGGAAAATAACGCTAAATTCTCATTTTCAGAAATTATTTAGCTTAAATTATTTCATGCACAATTTCCACAAAGTGCGCATGTACGAATGACATCATGTCAAATCCAAAACGTTTGAAGTGCCGGACCTGTGGTTGTGCATTATCTGTCAGTCAGTCAGTCACGGAATTGTTTTTTTAAGTATGGATAAAAATATGTCTATTGGACTTTAACGTGCGGATAAAAGATAGAGTGCAATCATTGAATCAATCTTTTGCAGTACAGCCAAATCTGTAGCTTCAGTAAAAAATATATGTCTTGTATTTTCGGCGATTTCAACATTCTTCCTAGTATAAGAGATAAATGTACTTTTTGTTATCATCAGCTGCAAGGCTGATTCTGTATTCATTGGCTGGAGAGCATCTCTGTGATGGGAATGGACCAGGTCTGCCTGCATAACTCCAGTCGGTTTAGGAGTTTCAGCCTTTCAAAGGTCTTGTATGGTTGCTAAAAATTAATATGCATGAATATGCAGGTATTATTGTAATATGCACTGTGCTACGCAAACAATAAAAAAAACTGCATTCAAAGGTCCGACCTTTGAACGGCTACATACCAAAAACAGTTCGCTTAGCCACTGTGCATATTACAATAATACCTGCGTATTCATATTTAGCAACCATACCAGACCATTGAACAGCTGTAAATCCTAACTGGAGTTATGCAGGCAGACCTGGTCCATCCCCATCACAGAGATGCTCTTCACCCTATAAATACTGAATCAGCCTTGCAGCTGATGATAAAAAAAAGTACGCCTACCTCTTATACTATCCTGAAAAGGCTCGAAATGCCGCGGTGATATTTTTTTCACATCTTTATAAAATAATCTCGATCGTGTCTCCGCACTTGAGACTGCGCTGGATAGAGTTCCCGGACTTCCACAAACTGTGTTTATTCCCAACTTCCCTCGGAAATGTTTAATGTTTGCAATTTTTATTTTTATTTCCTTTGACGTGGAGTCGACGTAGAGAGCCCGTTTTACTTAAGAATTTCATTTCGGAAACGCAATGCAATACGTTTCGTCGGTCGTTTGATATATTGCTGATATTTTCATGAGTACCTACCTATTGTTTAGTATACAGGGTGTAAACATGAATGCGTATGTATTTCAAAGGGCTTTAGACCACAAAACTGAACAATTTTCACTATGGAGCCTACCTCAGGAAACGCGAAAAAAAAAACTGTTGTCTCATACATATGAGTCGGGTAGGTACAGCAGTTTTGTATGAAAAAGCAGATTTTTTTTCGCGTTTCCTGAGGTAGGCTCCATAGTGAAAATTCTTCAGTTTGATACTCTGAATTTACCGTTTCAGCATTTGCTAGGCTATCCTTCATAGTAGTCGTAAATATAGGGTCCATCTTTATATACTGACACTTTTCAAGGGGATGATCAGACCGTCAAACTGAACAACTTTTTATATGGGGCCAAAAACTAAATCGCAAAATAAAAATCTACTGTTCCATACAAAACTGCAAACCTACTCGAGCCAAATGTATGGGACAGCTGATATTTTTTTCGCGATTCCGATGCTGGTCTCATAGAGAAAATTGTTCAATTCAATTTTTGTTTAGTGGCATCCGATGTATTATCACAATTCAGCCAATGTCTCGTTATGTGGAGAGTATACGAAGGAAAATGATCAGTAGTATTAATTAAGTCTAGCGTTGCAGTTTTGCCAATGTAAGTAGTTTATAATTTCAAGTGATTGTTTTAAGGTTAAAACACTCAAGAGTTCACAAAATGGCGGAGCCACGTGCAAGCCCAACGCGCCGATACGCACGCGTCCGTACTCCGCCAGACTTGCAGCGCGACTCCGAGAAAATTGTTCAGTTTGACGGTCTGATCACCCCCTTAAAAAATGACAGCATATTAAAAAGGACCCTGTAAATTATATCTGATCATTTATTATTGTTCGTTTTTCTATCTTTGCTGTATTTATTTTCAAGCCATTTAAAACTGTTTTCGGCATGTTACGTATTCGCACCTTCCGATACCTATACAGCGTCAGGTCAATACACTTGCAGCTGCCGTGGATGCGCACGAGCCATGCATGCCACACAACGTGACCGCTAACCTAGTTATTAATTTTATTAAATTGTTATAACCTAAGAGAGACACTTTTCGGCTCAGCGTACCTAACTTCGGTCGCATCTAAATTCCTACATTAAGACTATTATTTGTAAAATGTAAATATATTTTAGTACCAATCTCTTCTGGTCTTCATTTCACCTCCACTGTAGCCACCCACTATAATTGGCATCAGTCCGCACAAACAAATAGACAGACTATCGTTCAAACAATAAATACAAATTCGTAATAACTTAAGAACACCATCACCATTAAACTGTCTACAATACTTGAATAGGATAATAAACTTTAAAGTCAGTACTTGTAATTCCAATTTACAGTGCAATAAAATATTTCGAAATAAAACTTTTGTAGTAGAAAATAAAGTTTATTTCGAGTCTGCTGTGTGCGCCCCGTATTATGGGCCGGTGTCACGTGAAATAAGTTTTTAACTTATTATTGTCCGTTGTTCTATTATAATATTTAAAATTGCGAGTCTACACTATTATAAAACTATAACAGAAGCTATATTTATTTAAAAAACGGCCAAGTGCAAGACGGGCTACTAGCGCACTGAGGGTTCCGTACCACACAACATATAAACTTGCAAAAAAGCGTTGTTTTCTCCGGAACCTTTAGCGAGAGACCGACTCATACTTGGCCGGTTTTTAATATATTATTATTTCTTATTATACTGTAGAGTTTGCTCTATAATCACACCAAGTTTGACTCTTTTATGTATTATCCTTTTTACGATAGAGCGAGAAGAAAAAACGTGGATAAAAACGAGTTTCTTGTATGAGGACCCCCCCCCCCCTTGATTTTTAACTTTTTGACATTTTATTATTTATCAACAAATCCGCCGTAATAACGCACGTTCTCACGCACACACTCGTTACGAATGGACGGACGGACGGACGGACAACGTATGCTTATTAATAGGGTCCCATTTTTACCCTTTAGGTATGGAGCCCTAAAAAGGTAACGATATGGTGTTTAGGTGAATATTTAAGATTTTATACAGGATCTTTTTTTTATTTTTTTTATTTATAAGCTATTGGCATTCTGCTTACAGCAGGTTTGCCAGTATCAAATAGTTTATGTAGTCTCAAGTATTGTTTTGTCGAAAACACATTAGAGCTGTACAAAATGGCGGAGCTACGTGCAAGCCTATGATAAGACTATACGCACGCGACCGTCTTCCCTCAGACTTGCAGCGCGACTCGGATCTTTCTTAATATGCTGACACTTTTTAAGGGGATGATCAGAACGTCAAACTGAAAGCTGGTCTGGTTTTTTACGGAACAGCAGATTTTTGTTCAGTTTGATGGTCTTATCATCTGCTTAAAAACTGTCAGCGTATTAAGTTGGACCCTGTATATTATTACGTTTAGGTGACTCTGATCACAGACTTTTTATTTTTTGTCTGTCTGTTTCTTTGTTCGAGCATGCCACAAAAAGAACTGGACCGATTTTGATGAAACTTTTTTTGTTGTAAAGCTTATGATTTGACTTAAAAACTGACTGCCAATGCGGATAAATTACACCCAAAGTGCAAATCTTGTATGCATTACCGTTTTTACGATAGAGCAAAACCAACAACGTTTTACCGTTTCTTTATAGCCTATTTTATTTAGCAAAATTTCAATAATCTATCTATTAGGGTTCAAATGGTACAGCCCTTTAAAGGTAGAACTGACAGACGGACGGACGGTGACGGTCGCACAGTTTAAGTTTTAGGGTCTCGTTGCCGTTGTCACCCTTTGAGAATGATACTCTAAAATCCGTAGCTTGGCTCTTAGAGACCAAAATTTTGTATGTTGCCAAAAGAATATATTGGTAGAGAGGTCAATGACTTATTAACTGGCGTCTCTCAAGTACCTAGTAATAGTTAAATTTCATTGCAGAAATAAAGAATTCGAATATTTTCAATTACAACCAAGATTGACTTATCTGATATTTAAGAATAGCTAATAAATAACTTGAGATAATTCACCATCTTTACTTACTTAGTTTAACTGACAACAACAATATTTTTTAAAAAGAAAAATAATCTATAATCTCTATAATGATTAATTCTTGGAACAAAATCAAGCCTCGGGCAAGGAAACTACTTTGATAAAACTTTCTGCTCTTGACAATCTGTCACAGGACTTTAACGTAAAGAAAATAAAAGGTATTTAGGTACGTCAAATACTTGAAGATTTTAATGTTTATTTAGACCTATTAAGGGCCTTTATAAGTCTACTTTAATCCGAAAAAGCCGAACTACGCAAAACTTCCAAATTACCCTCAAGTTTTTCGCTTCGCTAAACATTCGAAAAAGGAACGTTTGCGTTCGAAAACGTTACTAACTTGAGACCGACACCGTAGCTTGTCGACCCAAGTGACACCCCGCTTCAATAAAGTAAGGAACAAGTTCGAAATTGAAAAAGAAATCTCGCCCGGCCCGTCGGATGCAAATATCTACGAGACTACAAAATTGCTAAACTCTTCGCTAGAGGGTTTCCAAACGGACTTCCAAATTACATTAAATTACTGGCAGGTTTTATTTTTAGAAATGTCACAAATTCTTTTTTTCTTTGGAATTATGGCTGTAATTGGCTACTTTCATACTTTTCTGTGATGAGGCATTTTCAAAATGCAGTACAAATAAAAGTCAGCAGATGGCGTTAGTTAATTTGACTGAGAAACCTGTCAATTTGATGGTTAAAAAGGTTGGTTGTCTATGGTTTGTTTATTCTCTGTATTACCAATAAATACGTTATAATACCGAAAATGTTAGTTTGTTATACTTAAACGAACATCCACTGAAAAAAAGTCGACTAATTCGAAATATAGTACGTCTTTCATAATTATTTTAAACATCAACATCGTATTAATGAATTAAAAAACCTACAACAATTTTGAGATTATGACGCCATCCAGTTATATGTCACTGAACTATATTTTTTTAAATGAAAACGCATTGAAAACGCTTTATTCTAAAATCAATTTGATTGTGATTTTTACAATATTCTAAGACAAAATTCCATATTTTGTTCGTTCTTTCCCATTAAAACGTATTTCGTTCTTAAAATAGCAAAAATCACATCATCCAGTAATGTATCGGTCACACCTTGTGACCGATCGATCAGTCTCGACTTACATGCCCCAGAAAATCGAATGGAATAAAAAAGGGTGCGGCATTTTATCGGAAATGTACCTTGAAGGTATGAGGTAGGGACGGCCCTTATTATCTGGTGAAGAGATTATTCTTTTTTTAGAGTTGCGTAGGTGGAGAAATATGAGAAATGTTTTTAGGGCTAATTTTTTAGATTTAGTAAAAAAGGTTTTGAGTGAAAGTGAAGTGTGATTGACACTCATTTGCAGAAACGCTCATTAAGGGTATATTACGGTTGGCGCGCTCCATACAAACGAAGTCTGCTTATAATTTCAATACTAGCCAATTAAAATCAGTGAAATTTTTCAGAAAAAATCTAGAAAGTAATCTCTATGCTTGTATCTTGTCAGATTTTCGTTAAAATGAATAGTTTTAAAGTAACAGTGCCTCAAAGATTTCCATACAAATCTTTAATTAATCCTAGGATTGAAACTGTATATTTTTACGAAAATCTGACAAGATACAAGCATAGAGATTTATTTTTAGATTGTTTCTGCAAAATTTCATTGACTTTAATAGGTTAGTATTGAAAATATCACCAGACTTCGTTTGTATGCAGCGCGCATTTACGCATTCGGAATAAACTTCTCTTAAAGTGAATCCTCCATTAAATCTCTTGCTAGCTTTTACAACGTCAACAAGACAAAAAGTGACAGCAAGAGATTTAATGGATGATTAACTTTAATGAGCGTTTCTGCAACTGTTGTCAGTAGGTAAAATTTTAAGTTTCACGTTTTTAATGGCGTGTCAATTTCAAATGAATGAATGAAATAATACACAACAGTAAAACTTAGATTAATTATTGGTCTCTGATAGCGGAGACGAATCATTATTCAAAGCAGTAAAATATTTTGATCAAATGACATTAAACTAAAAATAAATAAAACTTTAAAATTTCTTAAGAATCGCAAAAGCTTAACACAATATTTTTTTTATTTTTTTAGTATTTTAGGTTATTTTAGTTTTAGGATATAAATCGATTATTTAATTATTAGTGAGAGCTGTTAGTTTTACTTAGTTTTCTCTTTTATTACCTATCGATTTATATTGTATTTCTGTGTACCTAATTAATTACATAATTCTACCCCAATTATTTTACTTGCACTCAAAAACTGAAAACCCGTTTCTCCAGAACCAACACAAACTAAACAATATTAATATTACGTTACGAAAAAAACGTTTAGTCGGAAAAACAAGGATAGCACATGATGCTATAATCTGATAAAAACATCCTATGATAACAGGTTTATAAATTAACCTACTGAACCCGTACCCTGTAAACAACTTCACGCTTGTCCGCTTTATTACCTAGAACTTTATTCAAATAATAACCACAGACATCTTTCCCGTTTTATTCGAGAGGTGAGAAAAATAAATGTTTCTTTGTCTTGACAGGGCGATAAGTTTTGCAGGCTCTTCCGCTGTCAGCTACGATTTATAACGTTCATCACATTTAAGTCCACCTCTAAAACTATTATAAAATATTTTAAGGGTATATTACTGTTGGCGCGCTCCATACAAACGAAGTTTGGCGATATTTTCGATACTAACCAATTAAAGTCAATGAAATTTTGCACAAACAATCTAGAAAGTAATTTCTATGCTTGTATCTTGTCAGAGTTTCGTTAAAATGTATAGTTTTACAGTTACAGTTCATCAAAGATTTTCATACAAATCTCAAATTAATCCTAGCATTGAAACGGTATAGTTATACAAGCGTAGATATTTTAATCTAGATCGTTTCAGCAAAATTTCATTGATTTAAACTGGTTAGTATTGAAAATATAACCAGACTTCGTTTGTATGCAGCGCACATTTACGCATTCGGAATAAACTTCTCTTAAACATTTTCGAAGTTTCTATATTATAGTGATGATTAAGTCGAATTCATATACAACGTGTTAATAAATAAGCGCAAAACCTCATACACCCCAACTGATTTATAACAACATAATTAGATTGGAACAATAATTTCACTATTTTGATGGTTTAAATATAAAGTTAATCGCATTTTAAGTTGTGAGGCATAATTGATTTGTTATCATTTCATAAATGAATGAAAGCGTGCTCATGGATACATTTTAAGAATCTTGTCTTGGTACTGTGGTGATTTGAGATCGAGTTCAATAAATTTAAAATTTTACAAACCAATTATTTAATATTTTGAATAAAATTACCTATGTTGAAACCATGATAATTAGATTCTGCTCTCGTTTCTAAACAAACTACTTTCTAGTTTTGCGTTAATTCATTAACACGTTGTATACAGAATCTAAATAAAAGTATCATTAACCTTTAAACCACACTCTACCCATCAAACTGAAAAACTTTTACTATTGGAGCAAAAAATCAGCTGTTCCATACTAAACTGCAATGCCTACTCGACTAAAATGTATGAGGCAGCATTTTTTTTTTGTTCTGACAGGTTTGCTCCCATCGTAAAATTTGTTCAGTTTGATGGGTAGACTATGTCCATTATAAGTGGCGACGGGCTGACCCCCCGTCACACTGGACAGAGTTTTGGTGCTACTGGTGAAACGTGGATGTTCTGCGGTTTCTGAATATCTTTGACTACCCCCTCGGGAATGTAGTCGTGATATAATTCTTAATTGAATATGATACTAATCTTTCGAAATTTACTAAATGACTTCGGTATTTCAGGTAGCAACATTTGTCATAGTAACCAGGTTAGATATTTAGGTCATGCAGTGTGCCAAGCAAAACGAGAAAAGACCTGGATTTGTAATGTGGTCCGAGGCGAGGCAATGTTCAGGTAGCCCGGCAGAATGGTTTATGTTATTTATTTGGTAACTGACAGTATTGGGTTTACTACGGATTTCTTTTGGGTAAAGATAGACGTAGGAAGATTTTTTAGATAATAGTTTGGCCTAAAGGCAAGGTACCAAATCCTATCTTCTTAATGTTAATCTTAACTATTATAAAACTGTAACAGAAGTGTGTCTGTACATTAAAGATATTTATATGAAAAGGATTACCATATGGTTTTTAAGTATCCCGGACTTCAAATCAACATTTTTTAGAATTTTGACTGTGTGTTTGTTTGATTCTTTGTATGTTTGTAACAGCATCACGCAAAAACTACTGATCCGATTTTGATGAAACTTTTTCGTTTGATAGCCCATGATCTGACTTAAAATCTGGTATATTATTTGTGCGGACGAAGTTAACTCTAGTATTTTATAAAAAGGTTCTCTCAAAAAGACTACGAATATGATATTGAAAGTGTCAGATACGTAATAATTTCTGGCAGAGTTTATTCTGCTTAATTTTTGAACATCCTATTATTTATCTAGGAAAAAAGAGCATAAAGATACGGATATTTATATTTCTTTTTTAAAAGGTTACTATGCAAGCAAATTTATAAAAGCAAATTAGAATCAGGACAAAATAAATGGCCTATGCCTAAATGCCAGTCGCCATCAACGATCTAAAATAAACGTCTAAGGTACCTAGTACAGAGTCCTTCTTAATATGCTGACACTTTTTTAAACGGATGATCAGACCATCAAACTGAAAAACTTTCTATATGGGACCTACATCGAAATCGCGAAAAAAAATCAGCTGTCCCATACATTTGGCTTAAGTAGAATTGCAGTTTTGTATGGATTAGCAGATATTTTTTTAGCGTTTTCGATGTTGGTCCGAAAGAGAAAGTTGTTCAGTTTGATGGTCGGTTTATCCCCTTAAAAAAATGTCAGCGTATTAAGAAGGACCCTATATAAATAGAGTTTCGGTACTACTGGTGAAACGTGGATGTTCTGAGGTTTCAGAATATCTCTGACTACCCCCTCGGGGAACATAGCCGTGAGCATATGCTATGCATGCTATATAAATAATAATCTAACCCTAAAATTATTAAATTTATTCTAAATGTTCAGGGCTTTCTGATAGACCATAATTACGAGTTTTGTAATAATCATCTTCAAATTATCATTATAATGCTGTTAATTGATGCCGGGAACAGTAATATATTGTACGTTTATTTTGTTATTTGTCTTATCAACCTTATTTTATTTTCGTCACGGATATCGAGCATCTTACGACCTGATTATTACAAAATCATATCGAGAAAATTGTTTTCCAAATATAACCTATATGATCGAATGTTAAGTAACGCAATCAAATCAGTTACAGTGGGAGCTTACGCAACAGGTGCCCAATTCATTAAGTAGCAATTTAGCTCGTTGACTCGTGTGCGTTCAGTGGAAATAACCGGCTCAAACAAACACCGTAAGGTAGCCATTGGTTTACAGCAGCCTGCTGAATGCAGAACTCCCAGAAGACATCAATGTAAGCTGTGTTGATTTCGCACATTTGTAACAGCCGTGGTAATCCAGTCGTGTCTTCAAGTGCCAATCAACTCTTGGAAATTGCTGCTTCCCTCATTCGAACCACAACTCATAGGTAAAGGGGCCACCTATATTTATGAAGTCAAGTCGCTATTAATCCTGAAATTCGCAGGTGATTTTCGGAACATAAAACAATATTTTCAAGTCGAGTTGACTTTATTTACCTGGGTGACCAAGTCGTCAGGATGATCATAGGACACCAATGAGTTGATGAAGGAGGAAGAAACGTCATAAAAAGGGAATCTGCTATAATTGGCTGAATTTGAAATCGCATAGATCACATTCGTACATAACTTTACTCCTATGAATGCAGCTGTCCATTCCTTTATAAACACTTAGGTACGATACTCAGGAAAATGGACTTCTTTGCAATAGCCAAATGAATACCAAGCACTATTTGTTTGCAATCACCATAGACACCAATGCATCCACTTCATGGAAGTCGAATGTTGATGAGCTCAGGTAGCAGCTACAGTCTCTCTTTCTTATGCGTGCCTGTCAATAATTGAAGAATATGACCCATCTGGGTCTGCACGTGAACGGAGCTTATGGACGATGCCAAAAGTGTTATCAGTGTGTCAAAATACTTGGATGGAAAATTTTTAAATGACATGCCTTTACCTAGAAGAAGAAGATACAAGAATTATTTCATGCAGTAACTTACCATAGACATCAATGCAGCCCATCTGCCATTTCATAGTAGGCTGTGTGTTGATCTGGCACATGTAACAACCCCGATCTTCTGCTCGTAGATGTCGTATTCGCAGCTGCCATGTGTTTGGAGCATCCAGGCTGACAGAGTAACGAGGACCGAGGACTGCTCGATCGTGCATAGTAAGGACTGTCTGGTCTTCCGCTCGAAGCCATCCTACCTGGGAAAGGAGAATAAAGTAAGATCAGTTGTGGCCAATTATAATACGGAATTATCCTATACGATGTCAATAATTTATATCGAGCAATTTGGTTTGATGAACGGAATGCCTTAATCTAAATTGAATCGTATACTCAATCGGGAAAATTGATGAATTCTCAATTGTTTCGCTGAGCTATTATTACTTACTAGCATAGCAAAATTCACACAACTATGTTCTCTAAGGGATTAATCAGAGATATTCTAAATATGACGAACAGTGCCTAAACTGTGTCCAGTTTAAAAGGTAGCGAGCCTTACGCCACCTTCAAAGTAAAATGCAATGGCGTTAATACATAGCTAAGTTCTGGGTAAACTGTGTGTTAAATTGATATAACGTAGATATTTACTCAATAATGTTCTGTTTTCTTTACTTCAATACGTCATAATATACTTTTCTAGTTTTCTCTGGTATAATACTTAAGTGCTCTATGGTGTCAATGAATTTTTGATATCTTTTCCTTATGCAGCGAATAGCAAATAGCAAAGGGGCAGACAGATCACCGCAAAAGGTTAGGGGAGAAAATAGGTCAGTGGTTACCGCCTATATTGACACTTGCAACATTGCCCGTGTCTGCATATCTATAGGAATAAACATATCTACTACCTTAGGGACAATTTCTGCAAGTTTTATTTGTATTTTTTCCCCAATATTCAATAGGTATCCTATTTGTTTCATACAAGCATTCACAATTTCATTCGTAACCCAATTCCTTCTTCTTATCGTGTGGGCAGCAACCACTGGTGTCAGTTCTCTGACGTGGTTTTTATGTAACGACTACTACCACAAGAGACAGTAGCCGGCACCAACGGCTTAACATGCCATCCGAAGCACGGAATCATCGAATTCCTTAATAAATAGTTTTAAAAGAAAGGAGCTATTTGCACACGTAAGTATAATTCATTATAATTATTTTCACCGAAGGGTATGTTTGAGAAATTCTAAATATTTACTAACAAGGACCTAGTTTTTTTTGAGTTGTTAGGAAAAAAAATAGGCCATTTTTACAAGATGAACTGCAATTTTTAAAGCATGATAACAATCTTTTGGAGTCATGTTGCAGGTTCTGACACGAGCACTTGTTTTGGCCTGTCACGAGGTTCCGCAATCCTCAATCTCTTCTTGTTCTTGATCAAAAACAATCCCTGAGATTGGGACAGATACTCCCACAAACTACTTGACATTGGTGGAAATGCAGTGCTAACGCACAAGCAAGAGTCCATTTAAAACATTTTAAAAAAAATTTTTTGTTTAGCATCATAAGTTTTTATGATGAATTACATGTCAAATGGTAACTCACAAAAATACAGCAAAAGAAATCTCATCCCTAATTTAAAGTTCTTCAGGCAAATATTTGTCATGAAAACTACTCATTACAGAAGTCTTTTACTGTTCCAAAATGCAAACATCAACGTTTTTCCACATCGAAATTCCACAGAAATCTTTTAGCAGTGTCCCAGTAGCAATTATACCCACGAAAACTCCCGCCGATTAACGTTAATTACAGTGTTGCTACAATACTGGGTATTCTAGCCAACTTTGGTCCGATGCCTAGAGCATAACAATGCACAAAAATCAAGCTGCACCTTTTGCTTTACGATCCTCGTCGTGAATTTTAATACAACCACACACTGTACGAATGAAAACACGGCTCTAGGTAGTTCTGTGTATTTTATTCGACGGTCTTTTGTTTTTCTTTCACTGATTTTCTTTTTCGTTTTCATTCCCCGATTAGACGCTTTTGTTCTATTCATTTTATTGTTTAAAAACTGGCCAAGTGCGAGTCGGACTACTTACTCACTGAGGGTTCCGTGTCATCACGTAATATATTTACAAAATAAAGTGGTTTTTTCTGAGATACATAGCGAGAGTACGACTCACACTTTGCCGGTTTTTATTCTTTGTTGTTTTTCTTCGAAGCTTGCACTATAATCACACCAAGTTTGACGCCTGTAAGTATTACCGTTTTCACAATAGATCAAAGAAAACGAAAAAAGGTGGAAAAAAAAGTTTTTTGTATGGTTATCTTTTTATAGTTTCACAGTCAGTTGCTGAAACGCTCATTAGAGCTAATCCTCCATTACATATCTTGCTAGCTTTTACTACGTCAACAAGACAAAAGTGGCAGCAAGAGATTTAATGGAGAATAAACTTTAATGAGCGTTTCTGCAACTGAGTGTTAATTGGCTACCTACGAGTATTACGGTTCAAAAGATACAACCCTTTAAAAGTAGGACGGACGGACGGACGGACAATGTAGGTTTAGCAACAAGGTCTGTTCGGGCCAACGGGAGTTGGCACCCTATAGGTACGGAACCCTAAATATGAAATCAAATTTTTGTGTCAATGATTAGTCTGGCTTTTTTATTATGTTCGTTTTCGTGTTAAAACTTTGTTTGGTTAGGACGATAGTGCGGCCGTTCAAATATTTTGTTAGTCTATTTTATGTTGGCTTTGTTTCTAATATAATGTCAGAGTTCATTTAAGGTAATTAGATAACCCATTTGGGTTGTTTTTATAAGTGGTACAAATGACTGGCCAAGTGAATATGACCTTTAGGTCACATTGAGGTGTCAGTGGTATTTATTAATTATTCTAGTTATTTGACTTGAAGTCGGTATGTCGGTAAAGTTTTTTTCAGGTATTTTTTTACACTTTAGTTTCGTAGATTAGGCTGTTTTGAACAACTAATTTCATTATTTTCAATATTCAAGCTATAGTTAATTTTCAATCATATTTCTAAATTTTTCTAGTGATGACGTCATATCTGAGGCTGAATAGTTCAAACTCTTTGCTTTACGTAAATAATTTAAAAAATAAAGTAACTCCATTGACATTTGACACTTTTTTTTTTAATTTCTTTTACAGCTCTGGATACTAGTCCTTTTGAGCCATTCGTTTTTTTTTTCTTTATATTCTTTATTTTTTAATGAGAGGATGATAGATGACGATGAATCTATGGTCGATTTTGTAAGCTCGCGCGTTGCCGCCAAATTGACCATGTACGAGTTAACTTGAACCAATACTTATGTTCTGTTATCGTATTTATTTGAGATTCCTGTTACGTCGGTCGCTTTACGCAACTGTTTGGTACACAATCCGCACGAAATTATGTCGCAAATATCACTAAAACCAATTTTTTTACGAATTTCAAATAACACGAAACACAAGCGCAATGGCGCCAAGCAAACTCCGACATTTGACACTTGAAACCAGTGCTGACAGATGTGATTTCGGAAATTTCCC
This sequence comes from Agonopterix alstromeriana, assembly GCA_963924505.1. Lineage (NCBI taxonomy): Eukaryota > Metazoa > Arthropoda > Insecta > Lepidoptera > Depressariidae > Agonopterix > Agonopterix alstromeriana. The sequence continues at coordinate 13,548,948 of OZ004674.1, read as the reverse complement.
CAGATTCATAATTTTACTCCCCAAAATGATACGTTTTGACTTTCTCCCCAAATCTCCACAAACCATAGACATCAATTTGCGTACCTGCCGATAGGAATAGCTGTATCGTACTATGATAGTCAGTCAAGCTATTAATAACAGAACACCTTAGTTATGTTGTTTTTATGATGATAAAGTTAATTAAGAAAACACTCTAAACTCTCCACTTTGATCATTTCTTCCCCACGATTGGTGAAACAGGTCCTAAGTCTTTCCTTGGTCTGAAATAAATGAATTATTATTAATATTGTGTGGTATTCAGCTCAAAATAGCATTAATCCATAGGGATGTTTCATCCTTTCAGGCAGTTTTTATGTACGTATTTTTTGGTATGGAAGTAAAGAATTTTGTATCTTTTGTATTTGTATCTGTGATACCCTCGCCGTGTGTGCTCTTACTTAGAGTCACTTCAGTCAAACCTTAGTCAGTAGGCGTACCATAAGTTTTCACTGTACTTTATTACAGTAGTTGCGGCGCCAATGTTGTATGACAGAACTAGTTCTCAACTAGGAGCCCTTTACGAAATTCAATACAAAAAACCGGCCAAGTGCGTGACGGGCCACGCGCAGGGTAGGGTTCCGTAGTTGCCTGTCACAATATATGGACTTAACGGCGAATAAAGGCTAAAAAGTACATTTTATAAGTTGGTCGACCATTACTCGGAAACTTGAAAAGCCGACATAGCGGTGATAGTTTTCCTTTTAAACTCGTTATATACGCTACTTCCGTGAATTTTTTTACGTATTCAGAAACAACCGTTTATCTGGGGGAAGGGAGGGGGGGGGACACTTGACTCTAACAAAAAATTTCACTTTAAAGCTTAATATTTCGCTAACGGATCCCTAAATAGGAAAATGGTTTTTACAAACCCACAATATTTTAAAAGACTTATCCAACTATACCCCACACCATGGGATAGACGAGAAAAAAAATTGCATTCCCACTTTTCGTGTAGGGTAACCTAACAAAAATTTTTTCAAGATTTTATTTTACCATTTTGTCGGCGTGATAAATATCCATATCCATGTCAAATTACAATTTTCTAGTACTAAGCGTCTCTGAGCTAAGCCGCGGATAGACGGACAGACGGACAGATGGACGGACATGGCGAAACTTTATGGGTTCCTTGTTGACTACGGAACCCTAAAAACTGTAGTAAACTACAGTAAAACTAATGTAGTATACTACATTGTAAAGTCATGTTAGGCCTACTGAACGTAGAGGTTTCACGTTCTATCAGATTCAGGAGGGTAAAGACAAGAGAGTGCATTTATGTTTAGCTTTCACACTGATTCACTTAAGTAACTAACAGTCACTGTAGATGTAATAGGCTAAGAGCATCATCATAAACAAAGAGCCCTATTTGTAGGCTATCAAGTCGTAAAGACGAAGATATCTGCTGCCTCGAGTCGACCAAACCAAGGAAAAGTTTAAGCAACCTTCCAAAGGGTACCTAAGGGGACGGACCTCGGTTTAAGGCATTACTGGTTTTGCAGTGGAGGGCTGGAGGGGATCACGATCAGTAAAAATAAATTCTGAATGTGCCGATCTTAGAAAAAGTATATGTCTAGAATGAACGCTTCTTCCGTATAAAACAAAAACGGCCCAACTTTCTTACGTTGGTGTGCGTGAGGCGCCATACAAATTATGGCTGTGTGCGTGTCTATAGATAAGTTTTAGAGGCCAGTACTGGCTGCAATTTTTTTCGACGTTTTCTTAGCTTCGACTGTCAATCTTGACATTATATTTATCCAAGGTGCAGATATCACATCGCTATACGAGTATAAAAATATTAAAGTAAAATTATGAATAAAAATTTGACTTATCAGAATTTTTTTTCATTTATAAATTAAGTTCAAATCAAATTATCGTTTAGTCACACCTTGGACACTTGGCTGTCGCTTCATTCATGGAAAAACTTACAAGAGTTACGTGTGATACTGAGTGAGTGCGAGTGAGACAGGAAACACCATTGCCTACATTTTCAGCCACGCTTCCAACCAAGAGGGGTTGCGTTAAAAATTGGTGGGGTGCAGGAAGTGTCCGAACTGTATTTAATACCATGTACGCTTTATTTTACGGCAGATCCGCAATTTCGTACAAAAAAAGTTGTAGTTTTTCGACACATGTTCCTTAGGGAAAGCAGTTTAGTTTCATTGTCTGAATACACTCATAACATTTTCCCCTGTGCAGTTATAAACTCACCTATCTCCTCTTTTCGGCTTCACGTTAAGTTTTGGGACACCCTGTATATTGTTCAATTATACAACGTGTTAATGAATTAACGAAAAACTAGAAAGTAGTTTGTTTAGAATCGAGAGCAGAATCGAATTATCATGTTTTCAAAGTAGGTTTTTTTTTCAAAATATTAAATAATTTGTTTGTAAAATTTAAAATTTACTGAACTCGATCTCAATCCACCGCTCGGGCACTCTCACCCTACTTATTACCAACACAAGATTCTTAAAATGTATCCACGAGAACGCTAGCGGTTTCATTCATTGCTGAAATGATAACAAATCATCTTTGCCTGAAAACTTTAAATGTGAATAACTTTAAAAATTAATTATCAAAATAATGAAATTATTATTTCAATCTAATTATTTTGTTATAAATCAGTTGGGGTGTATGAGGTTTTGCGCATATTCATTAACACGTTGTATAATATGGCATACCAACAGTATATGTACCTATATACAGAGACTAGATGCTAAAGTAACTCAGAATCTTATGTAAGCCTTGTTATATTAGAACTAGGACACAAATATTTGCTTCCAGCTTATTACGTCTAGTGAAACTTCAGTGTTTGTACTTGGTTGTTAGTTGAAGGTAAATTAATACATTAAGTTTTGATGTACGTAGTTATTTAGCCTATTTACATGATGAAGTTCTAATGTAGGTAGTACCTGAATGTCTGCTTTGCTTAACTAATATACCGAAGCTGTACATTTAAGGTGGCTTGCACGAAAAAGTTAGGTTTAAACATTTTTGATATGGAGGGCGATGGTTCGATCCCCGTCCAGGCCGACTCGTATCAATGAGTTTTTCGGAATTTATGTACGATTTGTAACACCACTGGCTTTTCGGTGAAGGAAAACATCGTGAGGAAACCTGCATGCTTCAATTTTGAGGCATGTATTGTACCCACTGTCCATTATGTGGCGACGGGCTCACCAGTAACGGCGGGGACAAACCAAAAATCTTCTTTGTCCCCGTTTGCGATACCTACCTAATAACATTCAAATTATATTAGCTCAAATAAAGCTGTTATAGCTGATTAGTGATTATAGAGCTTGTTTTTCTCGTTTCAGTTAATAGGTTTTATATGCAGTCGGTTTTTTTGTTTATTACTGTCAGCTAGTAAAAAAGAGCTCTTATGAGCTCTATAGCTCTCTTAGAGAACTATAGTTCAGCCATTATTGGGACATTGATTGTGAATCTAATTTTTTATATAAGACTAGAGTTTACACGCGACTTCGTCCACACAAATTTTATCGCAGATTTTAAGTCAGGTCATAAGCTACCATACCAAAGAAGTTTCATCAAAATCGGTTCAGTAGTTTTTGCGTGATGCTCAAACAAATACATAAACAAACAGACGGACAAAATTTATTAAAAAGGTTAGTTTCGAGTCAGGGAAACCTAAAAACCGTATCGTTTTTCGGAAATTCAATCCAAATCGTATTTAGCGTCTTTGTACTTAGTACTTATACTTACTACATATTTAGTATTGATATCTAAACTATTATAAAACTGTAATAGTAATGTGTCTGTACATTGAAGATATTTACAAGAAAAAGATTACAATATGGTTTCTAGGTATCCCTGTCTGTCTGTCTGTTTATTTGTTTGTTTGTTAGTATGTTTATAACAGCATCACGCAAAAACTACTGAACCGATTTCGATCAAACTTTTTTTTATAGCTTATGATCTGACTTAAAATCTGGTATATAATTTGTGCGGACAAAGTCGCGGGTCAACACTCGTAAATAATAGAACAGATCTAGCTGTAAAAAGATGCATAAAATGCCTATAGGCAAAGAAATAAAAGAATTTAAAGAATATTGTCAAAATAACCACATATTTTACAATAAGTAGCGTTCCTCCCTGCTTAATCCAACTGAATACTTAATACGTTTGAAAATAAAACCTTCTAGATCGAACGATAAAACACGCAAAATTATACGTTCAATTAGCATATCGTGTTACAGAAAAACCGACCTTAATAAAAAGAAAATTTCACCTGCAAAATGAATAGTGTTAATTTTACTTTAGCAAACTAAGGTCATCTGTTGAACTATTCTAGACTTCGCTAGATCGTATTTTACCTAAAGTGCTAAAGTTGTGAAGCTCAACTGGCTTGGACGTGTTAATTATAGCCAGTAATTGGTCTAGAAGCTATAGTATGACAGTTTAATATCGCTGCATAGTGTAAGTTTAAGTTGGGGTGACAAAAAGACCTTCGTTGCCTTCTAGCGAGATTATAGTAAATGTTTTATAACAGCGGAGATCCCTTCGCTTTGTTGATTGTAAAAAAAAAACTAGCCATCTTCGAGTCGAATTCGCATACCTGTCGCATTCTGTAACATCACACAATATTATAATATTTTTGTATTAATATTGGTATATACCAATGTGTTTTCTTGCAATAAGTTTGAAAGTTTATCCAAGTATAACTCGAGCTCGCATTATTAGGGTCCAACCATAATGCGAGCCTAACTGTCACTTTGCCAGGTTTTATAATTTGTTGTTTTACTGTAATATTTGCACTTAAATTGAGATTTCGTACAAACACCATAAACGATAATTATCAAATACTTTAAATTTTACCCTGTACTTTCAAATTCAATTTTCACCTATTGTTGTGAAGATCAACTGGCTTGGACGTGTTATTATTATACCCAGTAATTGGTCTAGAAGCTATGGTATGATAGTTTAAATACAAAAAGAAATGAATCTTTATTTACTCGTTAAAGCCAGTAATTGGTCTAGAAGCAGTATGACAGTTTAATATTGCTACGTAGTGTAAGTTTAAGTTTGAGCGACAAAAAGACCTTTGTTGCCTTCGAGCGAGCTTCAAGAAAATGTTTTTCTAACAGCGCCGCCTTGCTTATCGAGCAAGACAGCACTAAGTAGTGTGTGGTAAAATTGAGCCATAGATATTATATTATATGAGCAATCAATACTAACCAATTAAAGTCAATGAAATTTTGCAGGAACAATCTAGAAACGATTTTCGTTTAAAATTTGTATGGAGATCTTAGAGGCACTGTATCTTTAAAATCTGACAAGATACAATCATAGAGATTACTTACAAGATTGTTTCTGAAAAACGACACTGACTTTAATTGGTTAGTATTGAAAATATAACCAGACTTCGTTTGTATGGAGCGCGCCAACAGTAATATACCCTTAAAATTTAGATTCAACATTACAAAAAGGCGATCATATCCACAAATATTAAGAATTCTATCCATTTTTGTTGATAAACTATAAGTTATTGAAATCAATGAGATATTGTTTAATATTAAAGAGCATAAAGACTAAAGTAGAGCAAAGCCTCAATATTAAATATTTATGCAAATACCCAAAAGCTACAGGACAGAAGTTGGCAACATTAATTGGCAATTTTCATACCCTTGCGAAATTATTTACCCTTTTAGGGACAACCGTATACCCCAATACAGTAAATAAGCAGTAGTGTTACAACACATATAACCCTATTCGAATTTAGCGCACGTACACAATCACTTGTGTACCTTTAGGCGTTTCATACAACGAATGGCTCGGACAACGAAATGAATCGCCCAAATTTTTTTTAATTACCTCTTATACTAGACCCCCAGTTTCATATAAAATTTTAGTAAACTGTTGTCCGTTTTGACAGAAAAACCCACACAAAGTATGCATGCTGTTGGTTGGCATGGCACTATTAAGTTGTTTTTGATTCATAAACATAATCAAAAACACAAAAAACTCAAATTTTTTTATTCTAAATAATATCACATGGATAGCTTTCTGACGTCATTTTTGACTCTACCACCGCGTTGGAAGGTATTCCGTTGTAGAGAAGATGCAACCAGAAACTCTACACCACACATCTTTTAAAAAAAACAAAAAGATAAATACAAAGTACGCTGACAAAATCTTGTAAGTGAATCTAGTTCATTTTTATACAACGTGTTAATGAATAGGCGCAAAACTGTATTGAAACAATAATATCATTATTTTATTAATAGAAATTTAGAGCTATTCGTATTTTAAGTTTTCATGCAAAAACAATTTGTAATTATTTCAGCAATGAATGAAAGCGCTAGCGTGCTCATGGATACATTTTAAAAATCTTGTTTTAGTAGTTAGTTTTATAGTGGCCCGTGCAGTGGGTTAACATCGAGTCCAGTAAATTTTAAATTGTACACAAATATTATTCAATATTTTGAAAAGATGTAACCTATGTTGAAACCTTGAACATTCGATTCTGCTCTCGATTCTAAACAAACTATTTTCTAGTTTTGCGTTTATTCATTAACACGTTGTGTAAGATATCAATGCCGTCGATATAAAAAAAAACATTCGAAACACACTTATTTTAAACTTTTGACAGCAATTGGAAGGTTTCCAGGTTCCATTGGAAAAGATCAAGTGGGCGATTCGCACCGTGGACCGAACCGGACGTGGTGTGAGACGCCTAATAGCCCACTTGTATTACGCGGTAGAGTCGATATGTTATGTAGGTACTATGATAAATAGATGTCAGGGTAGTTATAAGGAAGGTAAGAGAATATACAGGGTGACCCATCAAACTAAACAATTTTCATGGAAGCAAACCGATCGGAGCAAAAAGAAATCTGTTGTTGCATATACATTAGAGTCGAGTAGGCATTGCAGTTTAGTATGGAACAGAAGATTTTTTTTGCTCCGATCCGTTTGCTCCCATAGTAAAAGTTGTTTAGTGTGATGGGTAGAATCTTAGTTTACAAGGATGGAATTTCACCCTGTAGACAGTCTGCATGTGAAGCTTGTGTTTGATTTACCTCCAAAAATTTTTTTCTAAAACAGATAGTTCAGGGAATATCAGAATTTGGCACTGCCTACGCCAGCTACAGTCCCAATGGCGTGATACCTAATTATTGAAAACTATAGCTGTACCCATGACTTCTCACGCACAAACCACTGATATACTGACTGGCTATACAGGGTCCTTCTTAAAGGTATGGGTATCTTTAAACCTCATACTCTACCCATCAAAATGATAAACTTTTACTATGGGAGCAAACCTATCAGCGCAATAAAAAATCAGCTGTTCCATACTAAACTGCCATGCCTACTCGACTTAAATGTATGAGACAACAGTTTTTTTTTAATTCTGACAGTTTTGATCCCATAGTAAAAGTTTTTCAGTTTGATGGATAGAGTAAGTGGTTCAAAGGTTAATGATACTTTTCCGTGCAACCTGTATAGTGAAGATTTTTAAGGGGATGATCAGACCATCAAAATAAACAACATTCTCTTTGGGACTACCATCTAAATCCCAAAAAAAAAAATTTTGGTCGCATTCATTTAGTTTTGCAGTTTTGTAAAGAACAGGTGATTTTTTCCTCCATTTTGATGTTAGTACCACATAGAAAGTTGTTTAGTTTGGTCTGACCGCATCGAATTAAACAATTGCATAAGCATATCTATAGCAGATGCTTGATAAGTGAATTTTGTACCAAATAATAAAACTAAAATATCTAGTACCATACCAAAGAGCTAGTCTATTCCCAACCTAAATAAACCTACCTTTATATAAGTAACAATGAAACTGAATTGTCCAGTTTTCTAATGATCCCCTAATAGCCAATCCTACGAGAAAAGAACTGACCGATTACGAACCCTACCGCAGTAAACATAAGGTTGAAAACGTTTAGGAATCGGACGTTGCTAACCCTTATCATGATATTGGTCGTTAGAAGGCCAGCTATGTTTCTAATGATGATTCCCGATGGCCGTAATGGATATTACCTAAGTTTTAAACTTAAGAGGACGGACTAGTACCGTTTTGTCCATACAAACGTATTCCCCTATTTTCTCCCTGGATAATGACTTTAGAGCAAAAATTTTTATGCCTATGCTATGTGTCTGTTACTTTTTTGCATCAATGAATGACTGTAAGAACTAGGAACTTTCGAAAATGACAAATTTCAACACACGTTTTCAGATTTCTAGCAAGCAATTTTGACGAATATAATCATAAAAAGGAAAATATACGGACATATCGAAAGTCTTTCTCATATTATTCTGGAAAGAATTATTAAAATCGGTTGAGTTTTGAAGGAGAAAACAGGGAATTACGAAACTGTGATTTCGTCCATTTTATGTAGGTAAAATCAGTCCGCGCTGCAGTTCTCACTTTCGCACTGGTAGCTAGGTTGCTCAGGAACAGCGCACCAGCAATAGATCTGTTAAATACCTATTTTTTCAAATTTCTAGCAGACCGTCTATCCTCTTAAGCGATTCGACCGTCTACATTGTTGCTATGAGGGTTGTGTTAGTTTTGTTATTGTAAATGGGACTTATTTACCATTAGCTTGAAAACTACTGGTATAACATCATTGTTATTACTGCGCGGTAGCGGTTCCTTTCTTTCTACACTATACAGGGTGTAAGGAAAAATATCATTGACCTTTAAACCACATACTTTACCCATCAAACTGAACAACTTTTACTATGGGAGCAAACCTGTCAGAACAGAAAAATATCAGCTGTTCCATACTAAACTGCAATACCTACTCGATTCTAATGTATGAGACAGCTGATATTTTTTTTGTTCTGACTGGTTTGCTCCCATAGTAAAAGTTGGTTAGTTTTATGGGTAGAATAAATTGACAAACAAAATAATGGACGTCGGGTTTAGTACAAAATTCTCGAAAAAAGGGTCTGAGACTAACCTATACAAACCTAAATACGTATATAGTAATATAACAATTGAAAATGCTGGAATTCTTTTTCATTTTGCTTGCGTAGTTTTTACCTCAATGCGGCACGGAGAGCGCGTGCGGCTAGTCGACTGGTCAAACGAAGACTGACGCGTAATTGGTTCTCTTCATACGTTTTGGTTCTCTCTTGGTTCGGACACTTTTTAGCGCGGATCCTAAGTTCTTTTTAACTTACTTTATGTTTTCCCAGATTGCTGACAGCGCATCCCAGCACAGCTTCTCTGCCCAGAAAGAACGTGTGGTTCCCGATCGGCCTTTCAAATTCTGGCTCCTCAGAAAACTTCTTGGTCGTCATTTGGGAATCTGCAACAAGGAAAATTCATTTTTTAACATGATGATAAATGTATGGCGGGTGGAAGAGAAGAATTACATTTTAATTCATTTATTTACCAGTGGATTACCAACTAAAATTGATTGATTGATTTACTCAGTGAGGTGCTATCTATATACCACCTCACTGAGTAAATCAATCACCTATGTGAAAAATTTTTTTAAATTTTTTATTTATAATTAATGGAATCATGCTTGTGCGTTAGCACTGCATTTCTGCCAGTGTCAAGTAGTTTGTGGGAGTATCTATCCCAATCTCAAGGATTGTTTTTGATGAAGAACAAGATGAGATTAAAGATTGCGGAGACTCGTGGCAGGCAAAAATGCAACGCGCGAAAACCACGCGCGACAAGTGCTCGGGTCAGAACCTGCAACGTGACTCCCCTACGAATGTTTGTAAAGGTAAGTAGCATTTAAATAAAATATGTTTGTTACAAATAACAATAATTCTTCTTGCTGTTTGACACGGACAAATGCTTACTTGTTCGTTCCAGTTTAAGATATATTTGAGTTACTTATTTGCGGAATTTATTATTTTCTTTTAGCAAAGAAGTCTCATTAGTCAATCAAGTTTTACACAAAAACATTGTTCAGTAACTTTTGTTACAAATATTTAAACAAGACTAAGTACGACTGATTCATTAACAACGTAGGGCCCATCGATCTATTTGAAGGACAAATCATAGTAAATTAGTGGCTAGTATTTTAGACCCCTATACAGGAGGACAAAACACCCTAATTATACTTAAGGAGGTGCTATTCAGACCTTCAAACTGAAACAGCGGATTTTTTTTCGAGGTTTGGATGGTGGCTCCGTAGTGAAAGTTGTTCAGTTTGATGGTCTAAAGCATCTCCTTAAGTATTACTAGGGTGCTTTGTTACACCCTGTAGTTCTGAAAAAAAACATAGACAGGATCAATTTGTTATGATTAAAACACCCCAAGTGATGAAACCAGAGTTCGTCTGGCGCACCCTGGGTAGTCAGCCTCGATACGATCAATGCTAACATGGGTAATCTTTCCATTACAGTATGAATAATTGTCATACGATATATCGCACGTTGATACGAAAATAAGAAGATTAAATTCGTACCAACACATGCTCAAGCCGTTCTCCCGTTACAGGAGCGACTAAAGACTATGTCATCATAGATAACGCATGTCTAGTGGCAACGGGCTCACTCCCCGTCACACTGGATAGAGTTTCGGTACTATTAAAGCGTGGATTTTACTGTTGACACAGAATAGGTAATAGTATATAGTTCTACATACAGAACGGCCACTTCCTGCTCCCCCTCTGAATTCAGATACACCTCACACTTGAGGAGAAACTTGATGGGAGCCGAGCAAGGCAATGCAGTCAGGCGCGCACCCTTTGGATTTAACTACATAAACAATATTTTTAGCTTCTCACTAAAAATATACGTTGGAAAATAACGCTAAATTCACATTTTCAGTGATTCTTTAGCTTAAATACTGTTTTTAATAACAGAATGAACTATTAAAAGTAACGAAATATATTATAATGATGTTCATATGATGCGTGGTAAGTCAACCATACACATTACATCATGAACAATTCGCGAAAAGTGCGCATGTGCGAACATCATCATTTCAAATCTAAAACGATGTTTGAAGTGCCGGACCAGTGCCGTTGGTACAGTTTTGTAAAGGGTTCGTTGTTTGATTATGAACCCTAAAAATAGAGTGGCAAATATAAACCAATCCACTGTTTTAAAGCGCAGTTCACGTTTAACCAATTTTGTGGCATAAATACCGTAGAAATTAAATGTTAACTTTACATTTAATTTCATACGGTATTTAACCCACAAAATTTTAATTACAAAATTGTCATACATACCTAAAATTTTATTAAGGTAATTAATTATATTTACATAATATCATTTGCACAAAAACAACACTATCAAATTAATCCTACTAAATAATACAATACCTAACCTAAAATTTAATTAATAAATGTAAACAAGGAATATTTTAATACTTACATACGCTCACGACCATAAATAATCTCTTTCGGGTGGTCAGAAACATTGCTACAACTACCAGCTTTCATGCAATTATAACAAGGCTCAATTTTAGCAAATTAAAGGTTTCAAGAAAAAAATATGACGTGTAAAGAGGTGATAGGTGGCTGGGCTGGGCAGCAATCTCGGTAAATATTCGGTGATTCAACCGTGACTGGACTACGTACGAACCATAACTTTTGACACATTTCGTATTGCGTTAATCGCGGTACAGCTCATGACAGCCGTTAAAGCCGTTTTGACAGATCGCTCAGACGTTTAGCGCGATGCGAAATTCAGCACAGTTGAATAGTAATTGGATTGCAATGTGATTAGATCTGAAATGGGATAAGAATAGAACCTCGATGTTTTAAATTAGCGCAATCGGTTCACAAATACACTTAGTCGCCTGATACGACATTCTCGAGAAGAATTGGGGCAGTCCATTGCAAGCCGGAAGCACACGGCAAATTAGACAAACAAAAACATAACACGGTGTGAAAACAATTGTATTGAATAGCCAGCCCTAAGCTTTCTTTGTTCGAATAATCGAATTAACAATAAATAGCCTTATCGCTTACAAAACAGGGTTGAGACTCAAAACTTTTAGCGAGACAAAGATTTTCATTTTGTAACTTGTTCGGAATCAAAACTCCTTTTGTTTCACTATTATACATTTTACAAAGTTTAAAGTATATATTGTTATATTTCATTATACAAGTTAAATTTTCTGTTAATTCCTTTGGTAACTTTATTCAGTATTGCTTTGATTAACCTAAATATAGAAATGTAACTTTAGTGTATGAGAGCTTACAGTTATCCTAATTGCAGTTCGGTTCCTGGTCGCACAGGAGAGAGAACCCGGCTTCATCTTAATAGAAGTAGCAGGGCATGTAGGCGCAGCCCTGCCACTGATAAGTGCGATATACCATATCTGTTCATACATTTAATGCATAAAAGGACACTATGAAAATTTGACGATGATTCAGTCATAAGACTTATGAAGATGAGCTTGAATCTCGTTTCATTCGTTTTAGGGTTCCGTACCCAATGAGTGAAAATGGGACCATATTACTAAGCCTACGTTGTCCGTCCGTCCGTACTACCTATTTAGGGCTGTAACTTTTGAACTTTTGATGTCGTCGGAACATCTGGCTGCTGTTCTGCCTACTAACCGTCTCACCTCCCACGGCCGCGATTCCGTCAATGCTTTGGTCCATCTGCCATCATTACGTCTGGCCAAATATCCTGGAGTCGAAATTAGCTTGACGATACCAACTACCTTTGTTCGGTGTCTGATTTCGATATTCGAGATTCGGACCAAAATTGTTAATCCTATCAATCTCTCCTTTGTTCTTTGTGCGACGTCTCAACGGTGCGTCGCTGTGGTTGATAAAGGTTGAAAAATAATAATGATGATGATGATGAATACACGTAACAAGCTGGATTTAGCTACACTCCCAATAATAAATAAATGCTCAATGCTAACGTTATGCTCGAATATTGCTTTTTAGCCTCCAAAAAAACCATTCTTAGTAAACTTAATCTCCAAATATCCAGTGTAGATCTATCTGAAGAGAGTTTAGTGAGTCATTGACCTTTATCTTTAGATGAAAGAGGGAGGGAGGATCAGCATTCAAATATAGCGTCTGTGTGTGCTTTCTGCTTATTACCGCAAACATAGATCTACAACGTGTTAATGAATCTACGCAAAACTAGAAGGTAGTTTGTTTAGTATCGAGAGCAGAATCGAATTATCATGTTTTCAACAAAGATAATTTTATCAAAATATTAAATAATTTGTTTGTCAAATTTAAAATTTACTGAACTCGATCTCAACCCACCGCTCGGTCACTCTCACCCTACTTACTACCAAAACAAGATTCTTAAAATGTATCCATGAGCACGTTAGCGCTTTCATTCATTGTTGAAATAATAGGAAATGATGAGACAGAACTTTTTAAATATTGTAATATCATTAATGTACACAATAAAATTAAAATGATGATCATGTGTAATGAAATAGATAAAATAAATACACTTAAGAAAAGAACAAGATCCCAACAGTTACGTAACCTTTCTTATTTACCTAAATATGTATTACCAAATTATAACAATGTTGATGGTAAACGGACTTGTGAATATATATTGTCTCAATTGTTAAATGAGCTACCCTTTGCTACCTACCAAATATTATGTGAAAATCCTGATAAATGTAAAAAAATACTCAAATCATTTTACTTGCCTACTTACTGAAATTTATAAATCTTGTTACATAATTATAGTATAGTATTATGTTATTGCCAATAAGCGGCGGCAGATAAATCGTACGCGGTTTTCGTTCGCTGTCTATATCTAGATTACATTCTTGTATCTGTTTTGTTGAAAATAAATAAAATATTTTACATAATTTTTTTTATTTGGCAAAAATGATTTGTTATAATCATTTTTGCCAAAAAAAAAAATGCTTTTCTTAATATGCTGACACTTTTTTAAGGGGATGATCAGACCGTCCAACTGAACAACTTTCTCTATGGCACCAACATCGAAATCGCGATAAAATTCTGCTGTTCCATAGAAAACGACAACTCCATAGTCAAATTTGTTGAGTTTGATGGTCTAAAACACTTTTTAAGATATGTAACTATTTAATTTCACACCTGTATATAAAAGTATGTAAGTGCACTGGAAATAGCTTCATGATGATGATGATATTTAGATCGTGTCCATAGTTTTTATTACAATTACGATGAACAAATGAAATTACATTAAATGAAGACGTTACATAGAAAAATATAAATTCAAAGTATATTAGAATGAGAATGTTTTCAGAATGAGTATCAAACGATACAGTATAATCCTTCCCCATTTTTCCTGTTTTGATTGTACCGAAGAAGCTAGGTACCACAATCTTTTTGGAACTCCAAAGAAACGTAAAAACGTAAAAACAGTTTGTATTTATTCTACCACGTGGAAGCTATCGGAAATTATGTGATTTATTGTGGTAAGGTAGGGTGCGTAGGGTGATGGCAGCCTATTTTTCATTTCGATAAAATTTTCGGTTTTCTTGTGTAATACATTACTGTTTGTGCTATTCAGGATAGCTCTGCGAATAAAGATATGGTGTTTTTAAAAAAAAAGGTTCGATAGGTTAAAATCGTACGTACTAATCCTCACTAATCTCAATATTATAAATGTCAAAGTTTGGATGTTTATATGTTTGGATGTTTGTCATTCAATTACGCAAAACGGCTGAAAGGATTTGGATTAAATTTTTGCAAGCAGATAGAACATGTTCTGGATTATAACATAGGATACTTTTGAGGTTCACGCAGACAGAGTCGCGGGCAACAGCTGGTATTGTTTATAAATGCAAAAGTGTATCTGTCTGTCGGAATGTTTGTTGTCTTTTCAAAATCGTTGAATCCTTCTTGATGATATTTGGGAGGGAGATAGTTTGCTTCTTGAAGACTAGATTCTACGTAGACGAAGGTTCAGGTAACAGTTTAATATAATTTCAGGTTTGAGAACTAACATCTTTTTTTTTAATTCAAATTATAAACAAGACAGTGGTACCTACCTATATAATGAGCTAAACACTTGAACTGATTGAAACGGTTTTTCAGCCAAGCAATGAATGCTTATTAGTACCTACCTAATGAAAAATTCTCTAATGTTTGTTCTGTAATCACCTTCATAAACAACTTTTAAAAAAATTCCTAGACAAAAATACAGAAACCAGCCATCCAACTTCCTTTCTAACACCGTTAAATCTTCAAGCTCCTAATTTAAGCTTGAATAAGGATAAAATAATTTGTTTACTACCACACGACAATACAAGAACGCCTATAACAAAAAAACATAAAACGGCAACAACCCTAAAACTGCGATAAAACAACATACATAAAAACTGAAAAAGAATAAAACCAGTAAAGTGCGAGTCGGTGTTTTGTCATAACTGTACCGTAGCGTAGGATAACGACAATTTAATACCTTGATTATTTGATACATAATCAGATTTTTATTTCTCACTAATATTATTAGGTGTGTAGAACATGCGTAGTGAGCCACCACGTTTCATTTCCGTTATGTCATTACTGGCAGTACTCACTTGTCTTTGAGCGGTCTGACACTTAATACATCGTCATCATCTCAGCCGATGGACGTCTACAGCTGGACATTGGCCTCCCCAAACGACCACCACAACGACCTGTCTTGTGCTGCACTCATCCACCAGGTTCCCGCCGCCTTTACCAGTCTTTGGTCCACCTTGTGGGAGGCTTACCCACGCTGCGCTTTCCGGTACGCGGTCGCCACTCAACAACTCATCAGCCTCATCCATCAGGCCATCGGTTCTGCGAGCAATGTGCCCCGCCCACTGCCACTTTAGTTTAGCAAATCTTTTGGCTACGTCAGCTACTCAGGTTCTTCTGCGGATTACTCCTTTTCTGATTCGATCTCGCTGGGAAACTCCGAGCATAGGGCCTCTCCTTTCCTCTCCATTGCCCGTGACTTTCAGCCTTTTTATGAGGTATTGAGTGAGCGACCACGTCTCGTTCCATATGTCATCACTCTATGTGAGCATAGAATATTGCAATGTACCTTGTCGCGGGCGACGATAAATTGCCGAGGGAGCTTCTTTATAGTAATTGGCACGTACTAATAGTATGTATTCTTTACCTTTGGTGTTTTTGCCACAATCACAACGGAACCTTAAAAGAAAACGTCTGAAAATATCACACAAGGGTCGACGGAGGCAGTTCGCACCTGTCACCGAATGCTAATGCGAGAATTTCACACAAAAACTCGCCGATTTCTGAACGTACGGTAACGCTCCAACCATTTGTATGGTTTGCGCCATTTATTCGGTGGGAGAGGCGGAGGGGAGGGGGTTTCTATTTGTAAAAGGGGTGCTACTATGTAAACCATTGGAATTCGAGATATTTATGGAAATTTGTTTCAGAATGGTCGTGTGTGAGATTTTTTTCGGTTGTTAGAATAAAAATAATTACTTACTCTATCTTACATCTACTCTACGTGTTGGCCTCGGCCTCGAGCTTGTCTCCCAACGGTCTGGGACTGGACAATGACATAATATATTAAAATTATGTTTAATGTATGTCGATGAAACAGCCTTTGAACGCCACGGCAGTCTGTTTAGTAATGTAATGTGTAATCAGTTATGTACTAAAGGAGGCAAGACATACCTGTACATGCATAACGTCTTTGCAATGGCCCCGAAAGTGTACAACAAATTACCTCTTCAAATAAGAAAGTATGAAGATATTAATTACATTCGAGAGCAATCTATTTGACTATTAGTTATAAGACATTTTACACTAATAATGCATTTTTGAATGATGTTTGATTGACTACTCAATTTTTGTTTTACTATTTACATTTTAATTTATTGATTATATCGATTTGACAATATGCCCATAAAATGAAATTGAACGGTGACTTCTTCAGATAAAAGCATTGCAATTTATATTGAATTATTATAACGTTTTCGAATCATCATCATCTCTGCCGATGGATGGATGTCCACTGCTGGACATCGATCGCCACAACGACCGTTCCAGCGCTGCCCTCATCCTACGGGTTCCCGCCGCCTTCACCAGGTCGTCGTCGGTCCACCTTGTAGATGGTGTTTTCTAAATAACATTGTAAATTTAATTTATAGTCAGTACCTAATACCTATTTTATGCCTTAAGGCGGATCACAGTGACCGAACACAATGTAACAATAATCTATCAACCGGTAATAGATCGTTCAGACCAAGCCCTTACAACCAAATAATATCAACCTGTGTATCAAAATAAAGAATTTATGATTTATCTATTTATGATCCAGTACAAACCGCTGGTGATAACAGAATAGTGACTCCAATGTCGTCTGACTCAATCAAATCAATCAAATCCCACATCAACCCACTGCTGAGCATAGGCCTCCTTTTTATTGCGCCTCTCCTCACGGTCCTGTGCCAACCTGATCCATGTACGACCCACAACCCTTACAATGTCGTCTGACTATCGCATCGGTGGTCTACCCACGGACCTCCTTCCTTCTCTTGGCCCCCATTCCGATATTGCCTTGGTCCACCGGCCGTCTTCCCTTCTAGCCAAATGTCCCGCCCATCTCCACTTCAACTTTGTAATACGGTCTCCAACGTCGTCGACCTTAGTTCTTCGACGGATTTCTACGTCGTCGTTTTTTCGTCGTCTGACTTATTATGAATTATTCCCGGCTTGCCGCTTTCCCCTTACGCCTAACAGACCAGTGACCCTAGTGTTTTCTGGATGTATTGGTGGTTTGTGTTCCTGAACTCCATCCCACAAAGCGGTTACGTATCAAAAATTCTTGGCTAGGAAAATGAAGCACCGCTTTGATATACCTTATAAAAGTTTTACTCAACAAAAGTTCTGAGTAAAATTCTGCTTATGTTGATAATAGACCACATATCGCGTTAGCAACCTACAACAGTTAAAAAACGTTCAACGAGTCCACCCAATCGAATTATTTTCATTCCTATTCCAAAGGGATAAGAGCTATTACAATATTTCCTACATCGTATGAAAAGAAGTTTTCCGTTCCATTATAGTCATATGGAAGTTTTTCCTCATACCATTGTTGTACTTGGATTTTACTCGTTCTAATTCAATAATATGAACTATTTATTATGCTTGTCAATAGTTGAGCATTTGAGTTTTGTGGAATTATGATACACAGGAAATACAATTTGGCGTTAACAGTTAAAACTAAATTAAAATTTGCAATTACTGGCAGGTCTCGCCGGTACGTGTAAAAGCAATCATCTAATCATTTGCTGCTAAAGTGATAAGTTCTAGAATAAGCTAATGATTATAGTGAAGACCAGATTTTGTCTGCGACTTCGTCCGTTCGTCATCGTAGCGAGATCAAATTTAAATACCAGTTTTGTTAGCTTTTAAACACAATAAATTACATCAAAATCGCTCCAGTAGTTTTTGCGTGATACTCTAAAAAAACAAACAGACGAAATATCGCTGATTTGGAGTCAGGGTTTCTTAACTTTTTCTTTAATGTTCCTAGAGAGACATTTTCTGTAACAGTTTTATAAATTAGATGATGATGATGATGATTGAATTAATTATGAATGTTTCCTAGTCGATTTCGACTACATCATCACATCCTATATACGTCCCACTGCAGGGCACAGGTGAAGGAGGACAGGTCAGGGTTGTATGGGCGTTAGTCCACCACGCGTGCCCAATGCAGATTGGTAGACTTCACATACGCATCAGAATTTCTTCTTCAGCGTATGCAGGTTTCCGAACGGTTTTCCTTCACCGTTTGAGAGCAGTCGGTATTACGTACAAAAGTTAGAAAAACTCATTGGTAAATGGCATGTCGTCCGTGCGGATTCGAATATGGACCTCAAGATTGAGTTTCCATGGCTCTCCGCAACGCGCCACCGACGCTCTTTTTTTAAATTCAACTATAGTTACAACAATTTTCATTTCATTGTTATTAGAAAACCAGTCAGGTACCTACATACGTAGGACATTTTTAAGATCATACCTAAGTGTGAGGACTATAAAATATACACTCACTCTTCCTCTCCTGAATCAGATTTATCCGGGAAAAACGGATAAGATTGGAGGGACGTTACTATAAGAACCAATAATAAGGCTAAGTTAGAAGAGTTGATTGAATGGTTTTGAAAATAAAATCTGATGTTCCATACTAAACTGCAAACCAACTGGAACCCAACTTTATGGGACACCGGATTTCTTTTTCGTGATTTCGATATTGGTCCTCCAGAGAAAGTTGTTCAGTTTGATGGTCTGATCATACCCTGAAAAACCGTCAGCATATTAAAAAGAACCCTGTATAGGCTGATGGTCATGATGATCAGTCTCACATTAAACATTATACAGGGGGTAAGTAACAGTCTAGCAAATACTGAAACGGTGAACTCAAACCATCCAACTGAACAACTTTCACTATGGAACCTACCTCAGGAAACGGGAAAAAAATCAGCTCTCCCATACATTTGAGTCGGGTAGATACAGCAGTTTTGTAGGCTCCATAGTGAAAGTTTAATGGTCTGAGTTCACCGTTTCAGTATTCGCTAGGCTGTCACTCACACCCTATATTTTATCCGAATTAGTCCGTAAACATTTAAATTTCAGTTTCGTGCAATATGCATAGTCTTCAAATTAATATCCAGCTATCTAACCTGTTTCGGTGAAATTACAGCTCTTGGGTTATGAACTTATGAAGCTATGCAATGTTAAGAGGTACCTACCCCGAGCCGAGTCGAGTTTAGTTTCACTTAACTGTTAGTTAAGTGGACTGTAGTTCAAGTGAGTTTAGTGAGAATAATTCGGTTTTAGTGGTCAAAATGTTAGTAGATTAAAATATCACAAGCATCTTATTGAGCAAATATTAAATACTATACAAGTGTTACAAAAATACGAATAAACATTTAAGGGGTGGTGTAGACCATCAAACTGAACAACTTTCACTATGGGAACAATATGGAAATCAGGAAAAAAAACCGATGTTCCATACTAAACTACAAATCTACTCGACCTAAATTTATGGGACAGCAGATTATTTTTTCGCGATTTCGATGTTGTTCCTATAGTGAAAGTTGTTCAGTTTGATGGTATAAACAGCCTCCTTAAAAGTTTTTAATGTTTACTTTTACTTTTGTAACACCTTTTATTAATTAGTTGATTTCTAACTTGTCTTGGTCTAATACAGCGAGGATTTTTGTTCACGGTTTTAATAATGTTCTCTTACTGAAAGTTGTTTAGTTTGGCGGTCTGAAGCAGCTCCTTAAGTATTATAACGCATTTAAGTTTACACCCTCTATAGGCTCATGATGATATTATTGACAAAGATAAAAATATCGCAGGATGACCAATGATACACTTTATAAGAGAGTAAAACTAAATAACTAGTGTATTTACTATTGAGTAACTTGTTATTTAGTAACGAGTGTATTACTAAATAACATAAACATATTTCTTTCAAATAAAAGATCTATCGATCATACATAATCATTGCTAAAGACATGAAAAAAAAAAGTTTTTAGATTAGACTTATTAAAAAAAAGCGGCCGTCGAGGGACGCCCGGCAGATGTGATCGAAATACCGCACTCTGCCGATTTTGCGCGCTTTGAACTTTGCACTTCAGGAGCGAACTAACCGCAGCTGTCAAACGTGAGAGACGGTGGTGCACTGGCGTAACGGCATCATGCCATAATTTGTCGTCACGGCATACGTCGGTTTTACTGCCAAAGCGCGCCAATAGATGTTTCCATTAAAAGAGAACTATTTTTTTTGATGACATGCCTATACCACGCACAGACAAGTGTCTAAGTGATTAGAGTAGAAAATTCTTCATTTAACTGTGAAGAACTTTGATAATGATGACTCTTGAAATTGTCGCAATTCAATATTTCAAGTTTTTTTTTGGTCTTCATTTTATATATTTTACGGATAGAAGACATAATTTTACGACACCTATTTCATTTTTATTGCGATTCATCGTGTTTATCAATATAAATTTAATTTTTAAATTATTTTGATCTGTAATCTCTAAATGCAAAAATGGTGGACACAAAATAATTCGAACTCCATGGCGAAAAAATTCTGCTTTACTAAAAAAAAATCACCTGCCTCCTCTTTCTAATTCTATGCGGGAAACAGAAACGGCAACATCAAATGTCAAATTCTGAAATTGTGAATGTATTTTTTTTCTTTATGGCCAGTTATTTTAAGTTGATTTTAAGTTTACCAAAGATTTCAAAGGTTTTCCAGTGACGTCACTGGACGGACCGAAAAACAACGTTATTTTATTAAAAATATCTGTAATTTTAAAATCTCTGTCATAGAAAATATTATTATTAAGACAATTATCTCGAAATGGCTTTCGATTCAGCTCTCCAAAAAAAACTTGACTACCGAATTATTGACAAAAGTAAATCCTTTCATTACTTAACTATTAATAACAAAACCACATACCTTTTACAGCCATGGTGGGTAACAAAGCCAGGGCTTGCAGCATCGACCAGAAGTATGTTATCTCGCACCTCATCCCGTCCGCATTAACAATTCACACTTTTATCACCCGAAACAATGCATTTTCACGTAAACTCACGCGTTCTTCACGCTCGTTCATTCGTTTATTTTACGCGTCAAGTTCATTTGTTTTTGTGACATTTCATTTATTTTTGATTAACGTCATTCGGATACATGGTGAATGAAGTCTGTTTTAAGTTATCTGTTAAGTTAAGTTGGTTTGAGAAATTAAGTTTTAATTTTACCTTTGGTGCTTTATATTTTAGATAAATTATTTAATTTTATTTCTTTCACAGTGTTGGCTGCATAGTAAAAGATGTTCAGTATGATGTTCTAAAGCACCCTTATATTATATTGCTAGGGTTTTTTATTACACTGTGTATAACTATGTGCTAATTCAAAATGACCTCATTAATGTTCAGTGAAATGTAAAATTCTACGTTAGTTAAGGTAAGGTACGTAAATACTGAAATAAATTCAGAATAAAGGAGTTTCAACTTCGTCCGCACAAATCATATATCCGATTTTAAGTCAAACATGATTTGACTTAGAGCTATAAAACAAAAGTTTCATCAAAATCAGTTCAGTAGTTTTTGCGTTATGGTCGAACAAACAAACAGACAAAGAAAAATTGTAAAAAAAGTTTATTTGGAGTCATGGACACCTAAAACCATATCATATTATTTTTCTTGTAAATATATTCAATGTGTACACTTCACACATACAATTCTGTTACATAGCATAGCATATGCTCACGACTATATTCCCCGAGGGGGTAGTCAGAGATATTCTGAAACCTCAGATCATCCACGTTTCACCAGTAGTACCGAAACTCTGTCCAGTGTGATGGGGGGTGAGCCCGTCGCCACTTATAATGGACAGTGGGTACAATGAAGCATGCAGGTTTCCTCACGATGTTTCAATTCTGTTACAGTTTTATAATAGTTTAGATTAAGGTTAATTTATCGCATAGGTATAATCTTTTCAACATTTTTTGATTCAAAAGACTCTCCTGTTCATTAAAAATTCATTCATTAAACACTATTATAAAATTAAGCCTGTTTTTATTCGATTTAATTAAAAAACACTTTTTCTGTTTAATTAAAACCTATTAAAAGTCCTAATTAAAAGACACCGGTACAATAAGGGTGAAATTTGTCCAAATCGAAACTGCGGACACCAATAAGGTAGATAACGAGGCGATCAATCATGGCCAATTAGTTCTGTCCTTTCAGTTAGGGAGGGCTTTTTGTTAATTTGATATATTAAATACTATCTATTCCCTTTGGCCTTTTCAAAGGACATTATTCAACTATCTTTGATTTGGAATATTAAAATTTTCAACAAAGTGGTAACTAACTTATTTAAACAATAACGTATTTTGATTATATTTGCATCGTCATTATCAACATAATTAAGTCCCACTGTAGGGCAGATGTCTACACTCAAGGAGAGTATATGGGCGTTAAGGGAATATAATTCGGAGCGCGCTCCATACAAGTGTTATTTTCAATACTAACCAGTTAATTTCAATGCAATTTTTCAGAAAAAATCTAGAAACTAATCTCTATGTTTGTATGAAGTCAGATTTTCGTTGTGAAATAAAACAGGCTAGTCATAGTCATAATCATTATGTAGTCAAATCCCCTATTGTTCAGTTTAACGAGCATATTAAGAAGAACCCTATATAATAGGATTTAAATATCATGTCCATATTATAAACAAAAACTTTTATATCAGATTTGTATCAACACTTCTAGATAAATGTAAAAAAATATAGTTTAATAAAAACTAGTCGTAAATACGAAATTCAATGAAAGTTTATTTAGCAAGTGAAATTTTATATTCTGTATGTGCACAGCGATTTTAATAAAGTAAATTATTCAGTAAAGGGAAAATGATGAAAAACGTGTTCTAACGAAACTGATGCTCTAAATGTTTCAGGTGGACATGTTTGTTTGTTCCACTTTCACGACTGACCATCCTAATAATGTTTTAAATGTGAAAGTTTGTGACAATTTTTGAATACTGGAGACAAATATTTAGTAATAGTCAGTATTTTGACTTTCTATAATAAATATACAAGGTGTTACAAAAGTAAAAATAAACATTTAAAACTGTTAAGAGGGTTGTTTAGACCATCAAACTGAACAAATTTCTCTATGGGACCAACATCGAAGTCACGAAAAAAATTTACAGTTGTCCCAAACATTTAGCTCGAGTAGATTTGTAGTTTAGTATTGACTTTGACTTTGACTTTGAACATCCGGTTTTTTTTGCGATATTAATATTGGTCCCATAGTGAAAGTTGTTCAGTTTGATGGTCTAAACCACCCCTTTAAATGTTTATTTGTATTTTTGTAACACCTTGTATTTACGAAAATAATTAACACTTTAGCAAAAAACCCGACTGCATAAAAAAACCTATTAACTGAAAAGAGAAAGACGAGCTCTATAATTACTAATCAGCTATAACAACTTTGTTTGAGCAAATAAAATTTGATTGTTATTAGGTAGGTATCGCAATCGGGGACAGAACATTTTTGGTTGGTCATTGATTGGTTTGTCCCCGCCTATTTTAACGAAGATCTGACAAGATACAAGCATAGAGATTAGTTTCTAGATTGTTTCTAAAAAATTTCATTGACTTTAATTTGTTAGTATTGAAAATATCACCAGACTTCGTTTGTATGGAGCGAGCTCTGAATTATATCCCCTTAATTTGAGACGTCTAACATGAAACAAAACTACAACGTTACAACTTTGAAAGTTTAGTCGTTGTTGCAATGTTTCTGTCCATACTGAAAATTAAATCGGTCATCAGTTTATTTAATTAAATTTATACAGGGTGTAAGGGACAGCTTTTCGCAAATTGAAACGGTAGTCAGTCTATCAAGCTGAACAACTTTCACTATGGAGCCTACCTCAAGAAACGCGAAAAAAAATCTGCTGTCCCATATATTTGAGACGGGTAATCACAGCAGTTTTATATGAAACAACTGATTTTTTTTTCGCGTTTCCTGAAGTAGGCCTCATAGTGAAAGTTGTTCATTTTGATGATCTGAGTTCACCGTTCCAGTCTATGGAGGGCTGTTTTGATGATAGTTTGATTATGTCAACGACTGTAATTCCCTATGATTCTGAGATGTTATTAATATACTAAATTATACAATGTGTTAATGAATAAGCGCAAAACTTCATACATCCCAACTGATTTATATTAGAATAATATGATTGAATCAATAATTTCATTATTATGATAGTTAAAATTTAAAGTTATTTACATTTTAAGTTTTCAGGCAAAATGATTTGTTATCATTTCAGCAATGAATGAAAGCGCTAGCGTCCTCGTGGATACATTTTAAGAATCTTGTTTTGGTAGTAAGTAGGGTGAGAGTGCCCGAGCAGTGGGTTGAGATCGAGTTTAGTAAATTATAAATTTTACAAACAAATTATTTAATATTTTGAAAATAATTACCTATGGTGAAAACATGATAATTCGATTCTGCTCTCGATTCTAAACAAACTACTTTCTTGTTTTGCGTTAATTCATTAACACGTTGTATATTACATATACTAAATTTTGCCCGCTACTTCGTCCTAACTGGCTGTCATCATCGTACCGAGGTAAAATATATACCAGTTTCTAAATACACAAAAAATTTCATTCAAATCGGTCTAGTAGTTTTTGCATGATTTAGCATTTACAAACAAAGAAACTGACACAAAAACTCCAAAAATGTAAACTATACATATCAAAACCATTTTTTGAAAATATCTTCAATGATACCTCTGTAACAGTTTCATAAAGTGTAAATTCAGTACATTTACATTTAAATTGATTTCAATCTCTCTGGTAATTCGATTATTATCTTTATAATCGATAAAAAAGTGATCCTTTCAACTCAATACTTTTTTTCGTTCTAAATATGAGTTAGATTACTTTTATAACCATGAAAATATATTCTACCATTGATATTCGATTTATTAATTACCCATACGCACGAATCCATAAAAAGGGACACTAGTAAAATTGAACCAATTACGTTTAATTTCTCATTCGAATCATTGAAACACTTCAAAGGATTAAATTATAACTTAATCTCCGATCACCAATATTTTAAAATTATTATCACTTAAATAATGAATGAACAGTATTTTAGTTTTCTTCAATATAAGCACAAAAAACTAGTTATTTATTTACTTATTCAGGAAAGAAACGTTGAGAATATTTATCTTTGTTCACAAACATCGCAACAAGTCGAGAATGGCTACGATTCTCGCGTGAGCGCTACGCGACCGGCTCGTAGCGCTTTTCCTAGAACACTGGGCTACGCGGGCGAATCGTAGCACACAGATGCGTTCGCTCGGTTAGGTAGCGTTCACACGTATTTTATTAAATTTTGTACTTACGTGCTTAGTGTTTGGAGTTATTTGAACTGATTCTAATGCGCTAATAAGTCCGGATGGACAATTTTATGACTTGTTCTGTTTTAAAAAAATATTTATTTTATTTTGTTGTAGGTACATAGGGAGTATTAACCAGTCCTTATTTGTGTCCTTTTTTTATCTTGTATATTGTTATACAGATTATATAGTCCCATTTAAATTACCAGAATCTAGCCCGGACTTGTATTAATGATGACTAGACAACGATATAAAATACATATAAAGATACAAACATCCATGACTCGGGAACAAGCATTCATAATTATATATCATAGAAATACTTACGGTATTCAAAACAGCGAAGCGAGACCCTTGCTTGGCACAGAAGGCAGGTTCACTACCGACTCCGTTCACTATCGAGCCGAAATTTGTGTTTTTTTTATGAACTCTTCAAATGTGAAGGTTTGTTAATATCATAATTATGTAAACCTATATCTATAACTTGTGATTCTATAAAATAGCTTTAAGGCTTTTGTAGTTTATGAGAGTAAAATTTGTTTAATGCAGGCTTTCCTTATTGAAAAATCTTTAATATTATGATGAGATACTACAAAACGGTAAAAAGAGCCTTAAGGAAGAGAAATTTGCAACCAAAATAGAACAATCGAAAACGTTCTTACTTTGTTTACACAAAATCTGGGTGGAAATATTATTTTTAATTAATCTGAGTACACCTACATTTAATTAAAAGATCCTTCCCTGGCTAGAATTATAAAATCAAGTTTTAATTGTAAACACAACGCTACGCCGTAGACTTCGCTATGCTACGACGCTACGTACTGCTACGTATTGCTACGACACATAAAGGCTCAACCGTTTAAACCTCGCGCCTTTTGCTTGAATAGAAATATGAATGGCTTGTTTCCCTTTGTAAAGTGTACTCTATTTAAAGTACAATAGAGGCGAAAGTGTTTGTAAAGATAATACCGTAGTCATATTTATTTTGATGAATGTGAGTTTAAATAAATAACTCGTGTTTGTGTGTGGTGATTTCGAAATGTCAATTATTTGGATGTTATGTTATGACAAGTAAATATATGTATGTATACTGAAATAGAATGTATATTTAGGTACGAGTCACTGTCGAGTAGTAGGTTAAATAAACTGTACAAATTTTACAGGGTTTAAAAAACATTAGTCATATTTAAACTGGGTGGTTTAGACCATCAAACTGAACAACTTTCACAAAAAAATGGCTGTTTCACACAAAACTACAGTACCTACATGACTCAAATGTATCGGAGATTTTTTTTATTGCCTCCGTATCCATAAATGAAAGTTGTTCAGTTTGATAGTTTGATTTTATACCGTAGAAATCTGAATATGAAAGCAGATTCTTTTAATTTTTTTTCCCTGCGTTGTCTTCTCCGTGGTCTAACTGCCTCCGTGGTCTAATGGTTAAGAGCATGCAATACACGGTTTTCCGACTTTGGGAGTCAGGGACTCAATCATTTGTATACCATTGTGTTATTGACACGGAGGTCGTGTGTTTGATTCCCACGGGGGACACCGCGGGGGACACGATTCACACGGGGGATATGTCACTTTGTGCGTTTTTCCCTAGTTGGTTAGGACATTGCAGGCCGAATCACCCGATTGTCTGAAAGAACGATTCCGTGCTTCGGATCGCACGTTAAACCGTTGATCTCGGCTACTATCTCTCGTGGTAGTAGTCGTTACATAAAAACCACGCCAGAGGCCGTAAGGCGGTCTGAAAAAACTCTGACACCAGGACTTGCCCACTCGATAAGAAGATAGTGAAAGGTGTTCAGTTTGATGGTCTAAATCTGTTTTGTTACTAATTATTACACTTTGTATAAAAAGTAACCCTTACCCAAACCCAAGATAACCCAAGAAGGAAGGAAGGGTAAGAACCCAAATCGTATATTGTCCACTTAACCTCTTTCGTTTTCTTGAATCCTGCTTACCCTAATTTCGAATATCATCTTACATTGAGTAGTACTTACAATTTCTGTATTCGGATCTTTATTTTTACTTATTTATTCGGAGCTTAAGTTATTCGAGTGGAAAACATTCAGACCACAAAATAAAAACCTAATTGGGTAAGATCACTCAAAGCAAGAATAATCTTAGTTTAGGGTGAATAAATTTAGGATTACAATACAATCAATACTTAAGGGGACAATGTTTACTGTCGTTTCTTCATTTTTAACCGACTTGAAAAAGGAAGGTTCTCCGTTTATCCTGTTTACAAGATGTTACAAAAATAAAAATAAACATTTAAGGGGGTGGTTTAGACCATCAAATTGAACAACTTTCACTATGGGACCAATATCGAAATCGCGAAAAAAAATCTGATGTACCTATATCCATACTAAACTACAACATACATCTACTTGAGCTAAATGTATGGGACAGCTGATTTTTTCCGCGGTTTCGATGTTGGTCCAGCTTGATAATTTTCCCACCATCTACACGTTATTTCTAATGTTCATTATTTTTTTTTATTTTTTATATGGCTATGTTTATTAAATAGAGGGACAGCAGTTTTTTCAGTTAATTAAAAAAAAATGATGTACAAAGTTTTCATAAAATTTGAAAAACATATTTTTAGACTCGCATTTTCATAAGCTTTCAATTGCCACACGAGGTTGTCAACAATTTTTTACATAAAACATAAAACATTTATTTCCAAAAATACATGCATGTACAGAGTGAGTAGATAAGCAGTCTGTACTGGAGTTTTCTACCTCACAGATTGATGCCTGCTGATTGTTTTTGCCCCCAAAATTGCCCCCCAATTTTCCTACTCCTTCTATCTTCTTTGATTAATTCATTGCGGGTTCCAAGACCGATCGGAGTCACCCCCGGGCTCGCTGTGCTTCATTGTCTAGTGTTGTGAATGGTCGCCGCTGTTGATCCTGGCTTACAGGAGTTACAGCGGTGGGTATGTGTGGTGGGCCTATGCCCGAAAAGAAAAAAAAAAGTATGATAAATTTAAGCTTCCTATGTCTTACGGTCTCTGAGAAAAATGCCTGTGACAGACGGACGGACGGACAGACACCAAACTGATTCCATAATTGTTCCGGTTTGCAAATTTTGGTACTGGAATACTAATAAAAATACTCTCATTGCACATATAATATTTAGGTAGTACCAGAAAAGGTTAAATATTTGCCTGAACCCCATCCAATCTAGGTTACATCACGACCTTTTTACGTGTACAAATATTTTACTTTATTGTCCATTTTCATCGATCATACTAAGTCATTTCTTAGAAATCCTTTTTTAATTTTTCAGTTAATGTAAGTACATAGATAATCAGAATGAGATGAATATTAAACTTTGCAACAATTAGGAATCAACTATCTTCTTAAATTTGAAGTTGTAGCAATAGTTACTTTGAAGGAAAACTTATTGGCTTATTATTTAAGATGCTATGACGCTTTGGACAGTTTCAGCTTCTCACTGGTGGTTTTTTTTTTTTGGATTACTAATTTTTGAACAATATTGCTCAGGGAGTAGCTACTGCTTGTTACAGCAGAATATGGGAGAACCACACCAGTGACGGCAAATCACCATGGTAGGTCTACCGAATCAGTGAATGAACTTAAGCAACCTACCCAAGGGGTACCCCCTATGGGGTACTGACCTCGGCAATGGGCGTTGCTGGGACTACGCGGCGGATTAGGTAGCGGGGATCGGTGAGAGATTGGTTCCCATCCGTTGACGTGCTGTACGAGTATCACATATACAGTAATGTTTAGGTCTTAAATCATCTTTGACTAATTATTATAAGGATTAGCCTTGCGGTAGCATTTCCCCTCTGCCACGTTATAAGCACAATTGATCTTGTGCATTTACATTCAATTTTACACCTTATCACTAAACGAGACAGCCTATAATTGCGAAATAATAACTTCGAACTTAGAACGTTTGGGGTTCACACGAGACCACTTTTCATGATTTTTAACATTCAAAATTGGAATCTAAAGTTATGGGGAATAAAATCCAAAGTTGCGGATTTCATGTTACCTCGCCCCCCGCAAAAAGTGGCAGAAATGTTTGATAGTAGAATTACACGCGTAACCAGTCCACATATAAATAGTCAAAGTAAATCATATGTGTTTTAGTTTCTACATGGTGTAAGCGACAGCCTAGCAAATACTGAAACGGTGAACTCAGACCATCAAACTGAACAATTTTCACTATGGATTCTACCTCAGGAAACGAGAAGAAAATCAGCTGTCTGATACATTTAAGTCGTTTAGGTACAGGAGTTTTGTATGGGACATCTGATTTTTTTTAGCGATTTTTGAGGTAGGGTCCATAGTGAAAGTTGTTCAGTTTGATGGTCTGAGTTCATCGTTTCAGTAAGGAAAAGTACCATTAACCTTTAAACCACATACTCTACCCATCAAACTAAACAGCGTTTAGTGTGGGAGCAAACCTGTCAGAACAGAAAAAAAATATCAGCTGTCCCATACTAAAAGAACAACAGATCTACAAGGTTAATTTAAAAATATGCTAATGATATCAATTTCACCTTTTAGATCTGTTGTTTACATCAACTCAATCGATGCCTCGGCATTGTTGCTAAGACAGCTCTCTCGTAGCTTCGCATATGGTTTCAGAATGGTATGATTATTTCTCAAAATATGAATTTTTATTTTGCAACAAAAGATGTTAAATATTCGGTCCACCCCGAAAAGTATTTTGTGAAAGAGAAAAATGTACAATTACAGTATATTTATAGTCTCGATTACACTTTTAAGGGCCGTCGCCTACAACGAGTTTTTGCAGCGATGCAGTCGCGATAGAGATGCGATGCAGCATCTATACAGTTGCGAAGAAGAAGTGAATCAAAAAATACCTTTTGCACACATAAAAGTTATATATCGAACATAGAATAATTATGTATAGAACAGACAAAAGTCAGAACAAAATTTGTGCACCACGATCAGCACTGGGGCGCGCATTGGTGACGTCGCAGTATAGCAAGCGCCTGGCACAGGCTAAGTAAACTTGTACCAATTGGCCTATACGAGTATTACAAACAATTCAGTCTGGGTGTCTCCTTTAGTAAGTACCTCAATTGTATCGAAAAACTCTCTTTTTATCTATGTGAGGGTGTGATAAGTCTGCAATCTGACGGCTGCGCGGGTGGTTTGCCTGCCACAGTCCGCCTCCGCTCTTTCCATTTTCCCTTCGTTTTCATCGATGCAGTGGCGATACTGACACTCGCGTGACTGCATCTGCATCGATACAGTCGCGCGTTGCAAATGCGACAAGCGCGATAAAGTAGCGATGCAGTAGAGCGTTCACGAATCGCGCGACTGCATCGCTGCAAAAAGTTGTCGTGGGCGATGGCCCTAATGTTCTAGACCTTTATAAGCCGGTAGAAGATCTTAAGGCGCTCACTCACGTTAGCGACAAATGGGGCAGATTAGCTTCAAGTCTCTGCGGTGTTTTTGATTTATTACCTCTTTTGAACGTATGGCTTTACCCTTAACATGGTAATTTGTTAGTCTGGAGAGCAGGCGTGTAAATTAGTTATTTTGTTATGTAATTTACCGGATGTAAACTGTGGACGTTGATGTTCTGAGGTTTCAGAATATCTCTGACTACCCCTTCGGGGAATATAGTCGTGAGCATATGCTATGCTGTAAACTTAAATGTGTTTCATACTTACAAATATAAACGATACATAATACAAACGAAGTCTGGTTATATTTTCAATATTAACCAATTAAAGTCAATGACATTTTTCAGAAACAATCTAGAAACTAATCTCTATGCTTGTATGTTGTTAGATTTTCGATAAAATGTATAGTTTTAAAGTTACAGTGCCTCGAAAATTTCCATACAAATGTTAAATCAATCTTAGCATTGAAACTGTATATTTTAACGAAAATTGGACAACATACATACAAGCATACAGATTTGTTTCTAGATTGTTTCAGCAAAATTTCATTGACTTTAATTGGTTAGTATTGAAAATATAACCAGACTTCGTTTGTATGCAGGGTGCATTAGGGCATTCGTTCGGAATAAACTACACTTAAGGACTTCAGACCATCAAACTGAACCACTTTTACAATGGGACGAACACAGAAATCGAGAAAAAAATCTGCTGGTCCATAGAAAACGTTACATGTAACGCATTTAAGTTTACACCCTGCATTTATGTATACATTTATATACAACGTGTTAATGAATTAACGCAAAACTAGAAAGTAGTTTATTCAGAATCGAGAGCAAAATCGTGTTATCATGTTTTCAATACAGGTAATTTTTTTCAAAATATTAAATAATTTGTTTGTAAAATTTAAAATTTACTGAACTCGATCTCAACCCACCGCACGGGCACACTCACCCTACTTACTACCAAAACACGATTCTTAAAACGTATCCACGAGCACGCTTGCGCTTTCATTCATTGCTCAAATAATAACAAATCATCTTAGCCTGAAAACTTAAAATGCGAATAACTTTAAAATTAAACTATAAAAATAATGATATTATTGTTTCAATTAAATTATATTATTTTAAATCTGTTGGGGTGTATGAGGTTTTGCGCTTATTCATTAACACGTTGTATATTATATTAGGTACAGACATGAATGACCCTGTAGTCGTTTTCGAAAATACAAACGAACATACAATAGTACATACGCACGTGTCAATCACAAAACCTTTTTTTGTCAGTTAAACAACCATGCAGGGTGTAAGGGACAGCCAGTCAATTGCTGAAACGTTGAATTTTTTTTTCCCGGACCTTTAGCGCGAGACCAACTTACACATGGCCAGTTGTTATACTGTAGAGTTTGATCTATAATCACAATAAGTTTAACGCTTGTATTATATTACCGTTTTTACGATAGAGCGAAAAGAAAAAACGTTGGTAAAAACTGGTTTCTTGTTGAGAACCCCCTTAATTTTTAATTTTTTGCTATTTTTATTTTTGGTAACGAATTCGCCGTAATAATGCATATTCTGTAAAAATGTTCAACTGTCTAGCTATTACGGTTCAAAAGTTACAGTCCTAAATAGGTAGGACGGATGGAAGAACGGACGGATGGACAACCTAGGCTTAGTAATAGGGTCCCGTTTTCACCCTTTGGGTACCGAACCCTAAAAACATTCATTATAAACTAGAGATAATTTTCAAAGCTTTACATTAAAACTCGATTTGACCCCGATATCCGATAGACATTCAAACAACCTACGCCTTTAGACTATGTATCGTGAATGTTGGGGTAATTTCGTGTATTAAGTTGGCAACACTGAAAACTTTGGTCATTAGGACGGGCCACTCCGTAAGTGTGGGGAGCCGTTATATCCACCAAACGCGGCCAGGTGGGACCGTATAGAGTTGTGGTGTAAGTTAAAAGAGTGCGGATACATAAATTATACAGGTGTAAACTTTTATGCGTTATACAGGTTGACATTGATATCATTAGCATCCTTTTAAACTAAGAGTCTACCCATCAAACTGAACAACTTTTACTATGGGAGCAAACCGATCGGAGCAAAAAAAAATATCTGCTGTTGCATACATTTGAGTCGAGTAGGCATTGCAGTTTAGTATGGAACAGCTAATTTTTTTTTGCTTTGATCGGTTTGCTCCCATAGTAAAAGTTGTTCAGTTTGACGGGTAGACTTTTAGTTTAAAAGGATGCTAATGATATCAATTTCACCCTGTATCGGGTCCTTCTTAAAATGCTGACACTTTTTAAGTGGATGATCAGACCGTCAAACTGAACAACTTTCTCTATGGCACCAACATCAAAATCGCGAAAAAAAAATCAGTTGTTCTATACAAAACTGCAAATCTACTCAAGCCAAATATATGGGACTGCGGATTTTTTTTTGCGATTTCGATGTTGGTCCCGTAGAGAAAGTTGGTCAGTTCGATGGTCTGATCATCCTCTTAAAAAAGTGTCAACATATTAAGAAGGACCCTGTATAATGTAAGGGGTGCCTAAAACTAGAGAATGCCACCCATGTTAAACCTATAGAGAGGGTCGTTCTTAATATTCTGACGGTTTTGAAAGGGCTGATTATACTATCAAACCGCCGAAATGATAAATAAACAATGTTTTCACAGAAATGATAGTGCGGTCATTTCTGTCCTTAACCAGCACCTCAACTAAAATTGTAACTTATCGCACTAAAAACAAAGTGCAACTGAGTAAAATTTTTTTAGTGCGCTTACTGCTCCTTCCAAAATTTTGTCTCCCTATCTTCGTCCGCCTTCGTTTTAGTAGATAATGTATTTATTGCCTAGATTCATAAATGATTTTTAATCTCACCTAACAAAGATTATTATATTGCCCAGAGATAAAGTAATAACTACTGTAGATACTCGTAGATTAAAACGTTGTTTATTTTATAGTATTGTTTCCTTGGCTTTTATAATAATGAATGAATGAATGAAATATACAACATACAATGCACAATATAATGCACAATAGGAAACAAAACTGATTATGGTACAAATAAGGCGGTCTTATCGCTAAAAAGCGATTTCTTCCAGACAACCTTAGGGTAGAGGAAATATAACAAAGAACGGGTCGGTGTTGATAAAAAAAAAAAAAATTATAGATGTAAAAGAAGAGAATATAACAGAATAATGTAATGTTATAAAAGCCTTAAGGAAACAATACTTTAATAATGATGCATTTTTAATCTTAAGGGGGCAACAAGCCTCCAGTACTTCCTTAAATAGATTTTTTTGAATTTTTTATAAATGTACAACTTAAATCATTCAAATCATTGTTGGTTTTCTATCTAACGGATAACTATGTTTTATTTTTGTAGTTATTATCTTTAAAACCACCAAAAGTGGCCACTTCCATGCAGAGATAGTTGCGAACGAACATGAACATGAACACGAACAAATAGATTTAAGAGCGTAATGCGTAAATGCGCATCCGAATGCGTAAATGCGCGCTGCATACAAACGAAACTTGGTGATATTTTCAATACTAAACAATTAAAGTGAGCGAAACTTTTTCAGAAACAATCTAGAAACTAATCTTTATGTTTGTTTGTAAGAATTTTCGTTAAAATATACAGTTTTTGTGTTAGGATTAATTTAAGATATGTATGGAAATCTTTGAGGAACTGTAACTTTAAAACTATACATTTTAACGAAAATCTGACTTCATTCAAACATAGAGATTAGTTTCTAGATTATTTCTGGAAAATGTCATTGACTTTAATTGATTAGTATTGAAAATATCACCAGATTTCGTTTTGATGGAGCGCGCTCCGAATTATATTCCTTCAATAGTTTCAAATATCACCATTTTAGCCGCACCTACGTCGGAAGAGGCTAAAATGGTGTACCTTTTTATTTATAGTACTATTGTTTAGTTGTGTAGTCGTTTGGATGTGTTAGGTTTTAATTTTATTGTTGTGTAGTCTCAAGGTTAAGGCACGATGGGGCTGGCATAACCTCTGGGTTAAAAGCCCCTATAAAAAAATAATATATATATATATATAGAATAAAAAAAAAAAAAAAAATAGTTTCAAATTGCATTAGCCTAACTCGTACTAGCTTATGTTTTGTACCAGCACACAATGTCTAGGCTCGCTAACTGCCGAACTTCTAGCTATTATATCAAAACAAGTTTCATTTGAGCCTTTCGCTACATGTATTTCGCTTTTGGTTACCTTTATTGCTTATACTTTGTACCTACTAGTAACTATTTTAGTGAAACAATAATGTTTGTTCAATAGATCTTGTTAAGTATTATTTTATATTAACTCGTGTACGACTTTATACCCACGCTACTCAAAAACACAGTACAGTCGCCATCAGATATATCATAGCATTCAAGGTGGTCAAATATTTCTGAGCAGTTCTTTTTTTCAATAATTTCTTTATACATATCCGATCGAAAATATCTGAACGCGTAAAACATCAAATATAATTACGCAGTCAGGGTGATTATAAACATCTGAGCAGCTTAGGAAAAAATACCTTATTCCGTTAATTTACATATCAATTTTAAATAACATTGTAAAGAAACTATTGATAATTAGCTGTTCAGATATTTATGACAAAATACACGTTTACATATAATTGTAAACATTTACTGTAATTGAAAAATTAATTAAAAATTTAATTAATTTTTCAATTTAATTGAAAATTTAATTAAACATTTTCACTGCTCAGAAATATGTAATAATACATACTAGGTAGTCTACCTAGTATGCTACGATACATCTGATGGCGACTGTACAAAAAGGTAAAAATAATGCGTGTCGTGGTATAAATATTTCCTCATTTAATCTATGAAGTCAGTGCTAAATACGAAAATTATGACACATTTCTAATTGTTTATCAACGATTTTAAGGACCCATTCAAGTGACACCTATTTCCTTTTAAAAAATCTTCGAAAATCATTTAAAGTTGATGGAAAATCCAGGCGGTTTGATAATCTTTCTGTTTTGAAAATTAATGAAAATCATTTACTTGATTACATAAAATCCACCTCACGCTTCGTCAGTAATACAACAAAAACAGGTTTAAATGCTCTCCGCCCCTCGGAACCCACCTGGCTCAAAGGAACTCATCACACTAGCAGCATTACCACGTTGAATGGCTAGAGAAATCCTTTGGACCAGATAAGAACCCGAGCGGGGATCGTTCCCGCTCTCAAAAAGCCTCCTGCCCAGCTCTCGCACAAAAGTCTTGGCCTCACAACCCCAAACACCCGACGTTTCCACTGCTAATGGTACAAAGATGTAAAGGGACTCTAACTCTGAATACCTGTCATGCTTGAGCGAAGCCGCCCTCTCAGCCGCTGACCCAGCCTCGCGCATTGTACCCGCTAAATGTGATGCCGCGTAAGTATTCACGCACGTAACATCCCATAAAAGACAACGGCCTCTCTGCCACGGTATCAGAGTGAGCCTATCGGGCCTAAAAATGAAAACAACAACAGGGTATAGAAATAAGATGGTCGTCGGGTGCAACACCGCGAAACAAGGTTCCAAGCATGTTGGCAGCGTCCCCCCTTTGAATAGTCAAGCAAATTCGTTGGCCAAGGAAGATGCCATATGCCATCTACGGTCACCGGTCTCGTGGAGACGTATCGACATTTATAATATAATGACGAAAATATAAAACTTTGAAATTATTCATAGAAAATGTCAACGCTTGTATAAAAATTGACATAAAATTTTATGAAAGCAGTCTCCATACTAAAACATTTTAAGGTGGTTGCAGAGTTGTCAATTTCATATAAGCTTTGAAAGTTTCAATGAATAATTTCAAAGCTTTATATCTTCGTAATTGTATTATAAATTGCAAATGTTATTTCCGTTTATAAAATATTAATTTTTATAAATACCGTACGCGTATACTTCGTCAAACTTCCGATCGCAAAACTCTGCAACCACCTTAAACTAATGATTTTATAACAGTGCAGGTGCTTTTGTGTAAAGTCGACGATTACGACTTATCGAACCATTTTGACAGTTCAATAAAAGATTGGCTGCCAAACGAACATTTTGGTATTGTGTAACCTTTGGTGTAACGTCTAGTAATCGAACCCGATATCGATCAAACTCGGATGAATGAATGATTTCCCTGCAGCTTTGTAGCTTGTCATTTCCGGTTTGTAACTTTGTAGCTCTTGGATGAGAAAAACGGTGGATAAAGTAATCGCTTACAAAATTAAACCGCATCTAAATCGATCCATCAGTATGGGAGCTACTATACCTCAGACACACCCACACAGAGACGGGCATAGGCGTGAAACTTATAACATCCCTCTTTTTAAAAATGATGGATGGTGGATGTTCTCAGTTTTCAGAATATCTCTGACTACCTCCTCGGGGAATATAGTCGTGAGAATATGCTTATGCTTATGCTTTTTAAAAAGCAAACTTCGTGTGACATATTGTACAAATTTTATTGATATTTTGTTTGTCATCTTTTATAATTATTTAAAAAACAAACCACAAGATAAGAAATGTTTGTTAGTAGAATTACACGCATATCTCGTCCTTAAGAGGATATAATTCGGAGCGCGCTCCATACAAACGTATTATGGTGATATTTTCAATACCAACCAATTAAACTCAATTAAATTTTTCAGAATCAATCTAAAAACAAATTTCTATGCTTGTATAGAGACAGATTTTCGTTAAAATTTATAGTTTTAAAGTTAAAGTGTTTCAAAGGTTTCCATACAAATCTTAAATTAATCCTAGCATTGCAACTGCATATTATAACGAAAATCTGACACCATGCAAGCACAGATATTTACATCTCTTATAATTATTTAAAAAACAAACCACAA
This sequence comes from Agonopterix alstromeriana, assembly GCA_963924505.1. Taxonomy (NCBI): domain Eukaryota; kingdom Metazoa; phylum Arthropoda; class Insecta; order Lepidoptera; family Depressariidae; genus Agonopterix; species Agonopterix alstromeriana. Next base: position 13,510,773 of record OZ004674.1, on the reverse strand, counting down.
GATAAGAAAACGAAATAAAACTGTCTTCTCCAATTTGAATACCCCATTTTAAATTCATAAGTCTGTAATACAAACCTACCTATTTCATTCGTTCTCATCAATAAAAAAGGAAAGAAAAAAAGCCGTCCTTGCTAAAACATCCAAGATATTTTTATTTCATCAATTTTCGACGAATTGATGCCTTTATGGAAGTGGGGGGAAGGGGGAAGTGATCTCATTTATACGCCCTTTTTGATGAGATGACTGCCTTGCCATCGCGCATCGTATCGTATATCGTATCTAGATATTATAGTGTAATTCTGGTTGGGACGTTCGTTAGCTTGTTGTAAATTATGTGGCTTTGTGTTTTTTGAAATTATCTTTATTGGTGTGTTTATATTATACGTAAGTATACACTACATTGTTACTTTGTTATGGAACTTGTCAATATTTAAAGTATTGGCTGTGATCATTGTCATGATCAGCCTATTTATGTCCCACTGCAGGGCACAGGCCTACCCTCAAGGATGTCCACAAAGCGTGCCCATGCGGATTGTTAGTATACATACATATCCGAATTTCTTCTTCGACGTTTGCCTTAGACTACTTATACAACGTGTTAATGAATAAGCGCAAAACCTCATACACCCCAACTGATTTAGAACAAAATAATTCGATTGAAACAAAAATTTCATTATATTTATAGTTAAAATTTAAAGTTATTCGCATTTTAAGTTTTGAGACAAAAATGATTTGTTATCATTTCAGCAATGAATGAAAGCGCTAACTAGCTCATGGATACATTTTAAGAATCTTGTATTGGTAGTAAGTAGGATGAGAGTACCCAAATGGTGGGTTGAGATCGAGTTCCGTAAATTTTAAATTTTACAAACAAATTATTTAATATTTTGAAAAAAATTACCTATGTTGAAAACATGATGATTCGATTCTGCTCTCGATTCTAAACAAACTACTTTCTAGTTTTGCGTTAATTCATTAACACGTTGTATAGGGACCAGCCTCGCGATAGCATTTCCCCTCTGCCACGTTACAAGATCAATTAATCATGTGCATTTACATACAATTATATACCTTATCACTAAATGAGACAGCCTATAATTGCGGAACATTGACTTCGAACCCACTTATCACTTACTATTCATGATTTTATAATAATCAAAATTAGAATCTAAAGTTATGGGGAATAAAATCCCAAGCTGCGGATTTCATGTTACATCGCACCCGCTAAAAGTTGCAAAAATGTTTGTTAGTAGAATTACACGAGTATCTCGTCCTTAATATAAATAGTCTAAGGCATATGCAGGTTTCCTTCACTGTTTAAGAGTAGTCGATACATCGGTTACATGCTATGTACCAATGAGTTTTTCTAACTTATTTAAAGTTAGAAAAACACACACTTGACTCTAACAAAAATTTGAACTTTAAAGCTTATTATTTCGCTAACGGATCCCTAAATCGAAAAATGGTTTTCCCGCATCTACAATATTTTTAAAATACCTATGGGATAGATGAGAAAAAAAAAATGTCATCCCCATGTCAAATTACAGCTTTCTAGTACTAAGCGTCTCTGACAAAGCCGCGGACAGACGGACGGATATGTCGAAACTATAAGGGTTCCGTGTTGACTACGGAACCCTAAAAAGGGATAGGAAAAATAAGGCTTGTACCTTATTATTTTTAAAATTATTAACAAACGAGGAAAAAGAACAATAAGAAAAAAATGTAATCCTTCGTTTTACGAAACAGGCGACACATTTCCAAAACAATACCAAAATACATCTCCAGTCAATCCCTAAGGAAATATAAATACTGTATTGAAATATCGTATAATGTGTATCGAAATCCCCTTTCCTGGGTAATGTATAGACGACCAGGATGAAGACCTCTCTCCACCCGGCCAGTGAGCGGTTTACTAAGGAAAAGTTAGATAAAACGGATTGGTGAGAGGTCTTGTTAGGCTGGTTAGGAGTTAAACGTTCGATAGGTCGGGAGCTACTTATGACTATGAATATTTATAACGTATTAGCTGAACGCTGGTGTTGCCACCGGTGAGTGTTAAGGCGAAGGAATATGTAAATAGCTACACGAATTTAGTAGCAAGGAAAACAATTATAATAAATAACCATATGCTCACGACTATATTCCCCGAGGGGGTAGTCAGAGATATTCTGAAAACTCAGAACATCCACGTTTCACTAGTAGTACCGAATCTCTGTCCAGTGTGACGGGGAGTGAGCCCGTCGCCATTTTAAATGGATAGTGGGTACATTACATGCCTCGAAATTAATGCATGCAGGTTTCCTCACGATGTTGGTAGTCATTGTTGTTTTTCAATTTATCGAAATATTACGGTTGACTATGTTTTATGTTTGTAATTTTTATCGTTAAAACCGCCAAAAGTGGCAACATTTTCGAGGTTTTAAAGATAGAAACGCATTATTGTCTCTTGTGTTACGTGTATATTGATGAAGCACTGTGTTGACTGCTTGTTTTTTGTAGACATTTTCATGTTAATTAATATTTTTTTGTTGTATAATTTTATGAAATAATGTACTAATTATTAATGACTTTTTAATATTAGGGTGTTTTTCTTTTATGAAATTTATTAAAGTAGGTAATAAAAAATTGTGAATGTACACACGGCGACACATCAAGCTACGCAAAACCAATATAAGCTGGCCGCGCGACGTTACACATTACTCTACCTACGCACGGCCAGCTTATTTTGGTTTTGCGTAGCTTGATGTGTCGCCGTGTGTACGTACAGGGTCCTTCTTGATATGCTGATACTTTTTTAAGGGGATGAGCAGACCATCAAACTGAACAACTTTCTTTATGGCACCAACATCGAAATCGCGAAAAAATATCAGCTATCCCATACATTGGGCTCAAGTAGGTTCACCGTTTTGTATGAAACAGCTGATATTTTTTTCGTGATTTCGACGTTGGTCTCCTATAGAAAGTTATTCAGTTTGACGGTCCGCTCATCCCTTTAAAAAAGTGTCGGCGTATTAAGAAAGACCCTATACAACGTGTTAATGAATTAACGCAAAACGTTTGTTTAGAATCGAGAGCAGAATCGAATTATCATGTTTTCAACATAAGTAATTTTTTTTAAATATTTAATTATTTTTTTGTAAAATTAAAAATTTTATGAACTCGATCTCAACCCACCGCACGGGCACAGTCACCCAACTTACTACCAAAACAAGATTCTTCAAATGTATCCACGAGCACGCTAGCGCTTTCATTTAGTGCTAAAATGATAACAAATCATTTTTGCCTGAAATCTTAAAATGCTAATAACTTTATACTGTAAGTATCAAAATAATGCAATTATTGTTTCAATCGAATTATTTTGTTATAAATCAGTTGGGGTGTATGAGGTTTTGCGCTTATTCAGTAACACGTTGTTTAAGATCGATGTATTTTTCTTAAGATTAATTGAGAGAGTACCAAACACAAACTTAACTTTCCAATGGTGAATAATATTAAAAACAATTAAGTCACGATATCGTCGCCTTAAATGCAAATTATAAATGTTTATATAAAGAGTTCAATTTATATTCTAATTCGATGCCTTCCCGCCAGAGGGCGGGTGTCGCTATTGACGATCCTTTCTAACTGAACAAAGTTATAAAATCTAACCATATCTTAAAGTAGGTACCTAGGACGAAAGCAACGCGGTCTGCGATCGCATTCGCGATAATTTTATCCAATATCTTTGAGATATGCAATTTAGCTAGGATTAAAATTAGATCTAATACATGAATTCCAAGGCTAGCTACCACCGCCACCAATCAGAAGACTACTATCACTTTTTTTTTATTGCAGTGCAAAGTTCAGCTTTCAAATTATTCTGAACTTTTTTGAAGTTTGAGGGCCCATAACTTAGTTTCTAGCAGTAACCTGCAACCGGTATCAATTTAAACAGGCCTACCAATCATTAAAATACTAATAAAAATAATAATTATCCAGATCTGTCAATTAAAAAAAAGTTATTGGAGTTTAAAGGTGTGCAAGTAACGAATTTCCAAAAATTCAAAAAATCATTCACATAAAAAACAATTCGGGTCTAGGTTAAATCTTGGGGGCTGAGTAGGTAGCCCATGACCCTACCTACCCCCATTTTCGTATGTTCAACGATCTTCCGAACATCCTGTATATTCAAATTGATAATAATTAGTCAAATCACTGCCCTGCTAAACTAAAACCACTAAAGCTTCACGGTATCTATTTAAATGCAATGGTTATGAATTATCGCGACCGCAAACTATTTTTTTTTTGGCATTAAACTTAAGTCTTTTATAAGAAAGCATAGATTTAGTCAACTATGATAAGTTTGTCTAAAAGGGGCGATTGGAATGGATAGAAAAAATAATTATATGAAGCTATAATAGTACTGTGAAACTATACAATAACCGTAACCGTAATAAACTAATTTAAACGGATTATCACACCACAATAAAATAATATATATATATTAAAATAAAAAGTTTTTTAAATATACAGACCTAAGATAAAAATTCAAGTTTTTGTCAATCCGCATGAAAAGATGCGTCTCTGTCGCTTAGGACGTTTGGACATGATAATTCTAATTTCTTACAAAAAACGTCGTAAGCGGCGGTCTTATCATATATATATTTATATAGTCATATATGATAAATAAATGTTCCAGGAAAAAGCCATAATGTCTTGAAAAGAATTTATTTTAAAAAATCTTATCCTATTTCATTCCACCTTATAGTACGGAACACTTATCTTATAATCTCACTTGGGAGGTTTACTTTGAATAAGACTCTTATTGAACTTTGATCACTTATAAATTTAATATTTTTATGCTGTGTAACCTAAAATTTTTAATAATTTACTTTTACTAATAGAATTTTGAGCACCATTCTTTTCATCAAGGCTATTTCCATCTATAATACCGCCTTTATCAACGCCAGATGGTGATTCAGAGGCAGAGGTTGATGTTTCTTTAGGTGTTGTTGTTGGTTCAGTACTTGCTTGTTCAGTTGTTGTTTGTTTAGTAGTAGTTTGCTCAATTTGTCCTGGTGTAGTCTGGCCAGTCGCTTGTTCAGTTGTACTCTGATCTGTATTCTGTGTAGTACTTTGACCAGAAATACCTTGATCATTAATTTGTTGTTTTAGCTCTTCAATTTCAGTAATCAGTCTACCTTTTTGTCCAGAAAGTGCCAGTGTTGAGACGAACAAACAGAAGGAAAGTAGTCCAAGAAACACGATAATTTTGTTATTTAAACACCACCCTAATACTCTTTCTGTGTAGTACCGGCAACGCATTTGGCAATTCATTTTCGTTTTTATATTCGACGTTAAAAAAACTGTTATCAATTCGTTTTAACACAACCTTTACTATATGATTCTTTTCAAGTTATAAATTACATTTCTGTTCTAATCTCTTATCGACATTCGATTTATCTATCGAAAAGATATGATTTATTCCAAGGCTCATTCAAATATAGTAATACTTGCTTTGTGATAAAGTTCATTTTTGATAGTGTTATCGGTTTCTGTAATCCTTGATTACAGGGGCAAGATAAATGTTTTGTACGTTATTATTGAATGAATCATAGTCAGTTTAATAAATGAATCATTTTTGTAATTATACGAACAAATGTGAAATAATATTTAAATACTGTCTCTTCTTTCGTGTCCGGATAAAATATCGTTAAATACAATAGTACCAGGTTTATAAGTCTTACCGAATTACCTGCTCTACACAGTTGACTTAATAGCGCACGAAATTATATTGACCAATCAGGACGTGCCACCTTCGATCCTTTTAGCCCAGTAAAAATACGGGTCGAAAGGAAATAATTTGTAATAAGTAATTTTTTTGCTAGATCGTTTATATAAATGATATTTAGATACTTTATTAACGAATCCAACTAAATTTCGTAGTTATTGTTTTAGTACTAAAATGTAAATTTTTTATTTATAATGTCTGATTTCCGTAACTTTACTGGGCTATTTGCCGCGATTGGCTAATTGTTTTCGCGCCCTTTTCGTTGCTATCCGACTTTGGACCCTTTGATTACTAAGTGACTTCGGGTTTTGACGGGGACTGGGGTCTGCTCTGCTGAATCAAAGATTAACGAGCGGAATTATTTTTCTGGTCGTACTGTACTTAAATATCGAAAGAAATGTACAAGTTTTTTTTTCTAATTACATAAAACTATGAATGTCAGTAGGTATGTATTTTAATTATTTATTGTAATTAAAATTCTCCGAAGTTAAAAAAAAGTTGATTTAGGTATTTCACTTTTAATCAATCTGATAATATTTATTTCATGTTCGTTACGTTTTTCATCAAAAATTCACTATTTTTTATTTCGATTAAATCCTAAATGTAAATCAAAGAACAATTTGAAAATGCTAACCATTATCGCATAACATAATACATGGTTAATATTATGTTATGAAGGAATTTTCTCCACGTTTAAGGTTAATGACATCATCAGAATAACAAATTGAACGAATTTATATGAAACCCTATGAACCCCCACCCTATGTCTTCAAATGAAGTAATTCCTAAGAATAATCTGCCATAGACTTAACAATAGACAGACAATATATTATTTTATAATATCAAAACGAGTAGAATACTTCCTATTTTTTCAGATTCAGTCATTCTTCCTATTCAGTCAATACTTCCTATTTTTTCAGATCAGTAATGTTTTAAAAGATAAACCATAACCATATTAATGCATTCACATGCAATGTACCACATATCGCACATGCTCACGACTGTATATTACGAGGGGGCCTTTAAAGCGTATCTTTTAAACTTAGCGTCTACCTATCAAACTGACCAACTTTTACTATGGGACCAAACTGATAGGAGCAAAAAAAAAATCTGCTGTTGTGTACATTTGAGTCGAATAGGCATTGCAGTTTAGTATGGAACAGCTGTTTTTTTGGCTCCGATCCCTTTGCTCCCATAGTATAATTTGTTTAGTTTGATGGGTAAACTCTTAGTTTAAAATGATGCTAATGATATACTTACAGATTCGCAAAGATTGTAGTATCTTCTTTCGTGTCACCAAGAGCTAGATTGCATGACAATCCAGTACATCCATTCGAGAGCTTCAGCGAAGCTGTAGAGGAAACATTATCCATTCAGAAATGGTCTTACCGCGGCTGACTGTCCAGAGTGCACCATACAAACTGAAATTCGTTTTATTGTAATACACCGACCCGTCCAGGCCGACTCGTACCAATGAGTTTTACGGAATTCATGTACGATTTGTAGCACCACTGGCTTTTCGGTGAAGGAAAACATCGTGAGGAAACCTGCATGCTTCAATTTCGAGGCATGTATTGTACCCACTGTCCATTATAAGTGGCGACGGGCTCACCCCCCGTCACACTGGACAGAGTTTCAGTACAACTGGTGAAACATAGCATACATAGCATACGCTTCATAGCATTCTTCATAGCGTATGCTATGAAGACAACCAAATACAGGGCAAGTAAATATTTTCTCTTATCTTTTTACCCAACTGCGCCAGAAGGAGGGTTATGTTTTACGAGCGTATGTATGTATGTATGTATGTTTGTATGTCTATTTCTATGGCACGGCCTACAGCCTAAACGGCTTGATGGATTTTAACGTATGAGGTGTCATTAGATTTGTAAAAATTGTGAAAGTGACATAGGCTATATTATTTTAATATGGCGTTTGCGAAATAAAAATAGGAGGGGGAATAAACAATTTTTGTTTGTTAAAAATTACAATATGGGTATCAAATGAAAGCTAGTGAATAGACGATTCCAAATATATAAAAAATGTAGTAATTTTATGTTACCGTTTCGACACAAGACTAAAAAGTATGAAATAAACTAAATTATTATGATAAACAAAAACCCGACGGCATAAAAACCGATTAACTGATTAACCGATTAACTATAACAATCTAATTATATTAGCTCAAATAATGCTGTTATAGCTTATTAGTGATCATAGAGCTTGTTTTTCTCTTTTCAGTTAATCGGTTTTTTATGCTGTCGGGTTTTTTGTTTATCATAATAATTTAGTTTTTAGTTTGAACTATAGTACAATTCTAAATATTCTTACAGCTACAAATTCTTGGAGGGCGGCGTCGGGCCATTCTCTTATCTAACGGCACCCATTCCTTACATCGAACCAACGACAGGCGGGCATTTGTCTCGCGACCGGCTCCTCGCTACTCCACCCCTCCCTGTTATACAGAGTGATATCGGAAGTTTTTAAATGAGAAACAGGGAATTTTTGGTGGAGAAGCGCGTGTCTGGGAATTTTTAATGGGGGCGATACGGGACTGGGAATTTTGAATGAAAGGTGACTAATAGTATTGTTGAATTTGTATTAATCTATACAGCTTGAAGATACTCGTGATTTTGGGGTGGTTAAAAACTTTCCTACGTCTATCAACATTGACTTACCTACTACTGGACGTAGGGTCCACGCTCAAAAGTGTCCGAACCAAAAGAGAAACAAAACACATTTAGGGTATATTATTGTTGCCGCGCTCCATACAAACGAAGTCTGGTGATATTTTCAATACTAACCGATTAAAATTAATTAAATTTTGCAGAAATAATCTAGAAACAAATCTCTATGCTTGTATCTTGTCAGATTTTCCTTAAAATGTACAGTTTTAAAGTTACAGTGCCTCAAAGATTTCCATACAAATCTCTAATTAGTCTTAGTTATTACAAAAATCGAAACTCTATATTTTAACGAAAATTGGACACGATACAAGCATAGAGATTTGTTCCTAGAATGTTTCTGCAAAATTTCATTGAGTTTAATTGTTTAGTATTGAAAATATCACCAGACTTCGTTTGTATGTAGTGCGCATTGATGCATTCGGAATAAACTACTCTTAACAGTAATTACGCGTTTGATTGACGGACTACGCGCAAGTCTGCATGTCGTGCTGCTGTGCTGTAAGAATTTGCTGTAAAAACTATGCAAGAAAAATAAATAAAATGTCATCAGTTTCAGTGTTTTTAGTTGGATTATATTACTGACACTCACACCATTCGTTCATGAAGGCTTGTCTGGGACATTTTGTTTAATAATTCTGTATTAGATCCGTCCATAAGTAAGTCAATGTTTATCAACAATCTTTTTTTTTTTTAAATACAATATACCAGCACCCGACCCATCTTCCAGGGGATGAGAGACATCCCATCTTTATTCCTTTGTTTTTACTAAAATTACTTACTTGACATATGAAAACGAGGCAAGTGTGAATGGAATAGTTGAAAGGGGTCGCTTTAGATCTTGATATAGAAACATTTTAAAAAGTAAAAAATAATTCGGTCGCCTACTATTTTTGATGTAAGCAAATTAATGTTTTACTTCTTAACTCTCTTTAAGATATTAGGTCAATTAATCCGTGGTGGTCCAGAGGCGAGTAACCTTGCCTGCCGTGCAGGAGGCGATGGTTCGATCCCCGTCCAGGCCGTCTCGTACCTATGAGTTTTTTGGAATTTATGTACGATTTGTAACACCACTGGCTTTTCGGTGAAGGAAAAACATCGTGAGGAAACCTGCATGCTTCAATTTCGAGGCATGTATTGCACCCACTGTCCAATATAAGTGGCGACGGGCTCACCCCCCGTCACACTGGACAGAGTTTCAGTACTACTGGTGAAACGTGGATGTTCTGAGGTTTCAGAATATCTCTGACTACCCCCTCGGGGAATATAGTCGTGAGCATATCTTTATGCTTATGCTAATGTGTTGGGGACCGCAGCTTATGCGTATGCTTATGCTAATGTGTTGGGGACCGCAATTAATTTAAAAAAAATCAAAGGTCATTTCATATACACATTAATTGACCAAAATATCTTAAAGAGAGTTTCAAAGTAAACCATACATTTGCTTATACCATAAATAATAGGTGACTGAAAAAATTTTTACTTTTATAATTTTTGTTTTTGGCGTTGTTAAAACCAGGAATGTTATTGTGTAACCAAACTACCCCATTCTATCGGTATCAAAAAGGTATCAAATCAATGTATCGTATTATTTACGAAATCACCGTATACGGTCTTTTTAATAGTTTTTTGCTATTCTGCTTCTCAATGTATCAGATCGTAAAAACACATTATCACTTAACATTTTTCCAGTAAAAAAAGTTATGAACGGAAACACACAAAACAGCCCTACAGGTCTAATAGCCCTTGAGTCCTAAGTAAATAACTCAAAAATCAATCTTAATAAAAAAACAAGCTTCACAATATACAACGTGTTAATGAATAAGCGCAAAACCTCATACACCTCAACTGATTTATAAGAAAATAATTAGTTTGAAACAATAATTTAATTCTTTTTAGTCAACATTTAAAGTTATTCGCAGTTTAAGTTTTCAGGCAAAAATGATTTGTTATCATTTCAGAAATGAATGAAAGCTCTAGCGTGCTCGTTGATACATTTTAAGAATCTTGTTTTGGTAGTTAGTAGGGTGAGTGTGCCCGTGCGGTGGTTTGAGATCAAGTTCAATAAATTTTAAATTTTACAAACAAATTATTTAATATTTTGAAACTAAAAAACCTATGTTGAAAACATGATAATTAGATTCTGCTCTCGATTCTAAACAAACTACTTTCTAGTTTTGCGTTATTTCATTAACACGTTGTATAGAATTGAAATCAAATTTTCCGCAGGTCCACGCAGCCCGAGGGGAAATCATGTCTACACGAGGCGTAATACCTGATTTGATGTTGCACCTACAAAGCTTATTTTATTGATATTTCAACGGACTTTGATCTGAAATGCTTTAATGTTGATTGCGTCATGGTTTTACACACACTGCCGGTTAGGTTGACAACAGATTTTTTGTAGCACGTTTACTATGGAAACGGAAATGTATTGAATGCGAAACTTTAGGGAGAACCTCTAGACTAGAGCACTTTGACACAGCATGCGAGAAATCTCGGACCGATTTTGACCTTCAAAGCAGCACCTTATATTGCATAAGCATAAGCATATGCTCACGACTATATTCCCCGAGGGGGTAGTCAGAGATATTCTGAAACCTCAGAACATCCACGTTTCACCAGTAGTACCGAAACTCTGTCCAGTGTGACGGGGAGTGAGCCCGTCGCCACTTATAACAGACAGTGGGTACAATACATGCCTCTAAATTGAAGCATTCAGGTTTCCTCACGATGTTTTCCTTCACCGAAAAGCCAGTGGTGTTACAAATCGTACATAAATTCCGAAAAACTCATTGGTACGAGTCAGCCTGGACGGTGATCAAACCATCGCCTTGCCTTATATTGAAGATAGCAAAATATTGAAAACCAGCCCTAAATATTAAAGATCTTTCGTTGTCGTATTACCGTCATCTTAATTTATTAAACCAATTTCAATGTAACTTGGCAAAGAGGTAGTCTGAATAGGAAAAAAGCAATTCATACCTTAAAATTATACATATTAGGATTAAATTACGATAATATGCTCATGTTAGCAAATAAATTGAAGTATGACACACCTGTCGTAATAACCTCCTTTTTTAAATTGATCCAAGCACAAAATCTTAGACAGAAGCAATTCCGCTGAGATCTACTCAACTCTGATCTGTTGATTCAGACAGTCAGACATTCGCGAAGTTGGCTCAAATTCAACAGATTATGTCGTATCCAATGCTATCTTAATTTTACAGCCGAAACGGTTAACTTGGATTATGAGCTTAAATCAAATTCGGTTGATTTCGCGCTAAGATGCGGTGTTTCTGAAATGAAGCGTTAAGTTTAACCGACGTAGAGTTAAAAAGAGGGGTGTGATCACTTCAAAATCACTTTTTAACACTTCACTGTTCTTCATTTCAGTTCTAATCACATTGCAATCTAATTACTATTCCTCTGTGCTGAATTCCGCATCGCGCTAAACTCTATGTAAGCCTTTAACGTCTGAGCGATCTGTCAAAACGGCTCTAACGGCTGTCATGAGCTGTACCGCGATTAGCGCAATACCAAATGTTTCAAAAGTTACGGTTCGTACGTAGTCCAGTCACGGTTCAATCGCAGAATATTTACCGCGATTGCAGACCTGATTATGTTATGTAGGTATGTTGTATGCGCAGAAAATAATTGTTTGCATCGATAAATATCTTTGACTATTTATATATGGACTAGTTACGTGTGTAATTCTACTAACAAATATTTCTGCCAATTTTTGCGGGGGGCGAGGTAACATGAACTCCGCAAGTTGGGATGTTATTCCTCATTACTTTAGATTCTAGTTTTGATTGTTAAAAAACCATGAAAAGATGTCTCGTGTGAACCTCAAACGAGATAGGTTCGAAGATATTGTTTCGCAATTATAGGCTGTCTCGTTTAGTGATAAGGTATAAAATTGGAAGTAAATGTTCTTGATCAATTAATCTTGTACCGTGGCAGAGGGGAAATGCTACCGCAAGGCTGGTCCCTATATAAATAGTCAAAGATAAATAGCAAGAAAGTGTATGTGTATTTATTTGCCAGTATTTTTTTCACAGTATACAATATTTACATAGAAAACTCGTTCGAAACACACTTTGGAATTTAGAAAATCAGCTGAGTATAAAATTACTTTCTTAAACAGAAAATAGTTAAGTTCAGAGATAATGTCAAATTTTGTTTAAACCAAATTGAGCTAGTTTCAGGTCACCTTTGAGTAAACTTTAAAATGACCTTATAAATAAAGTTTTTCTTAAAAGGTCTAGTCTGAAAACCTTAGTATATTACGGCATTCCCAGGCTGGAATGGAGAACGAATGTCTTCAAATAAACTAAGGTCAATCGCCCATTTTATCACCTAGACTGATTTAGTGGTTATATTGGGAGACTTTTTATAACAAAATCGATCCTTATAAAAAGCATTCGATAAGTAGCACAACATTTTTTTACAACTAAGATAAATAGGTTATGGTTTGAATGAATCAAGAACAGTGTGATAAGGGATTGGTGTAAGTTGAAGGATGATATAGTAACAAGGATTGAGAGGGGTATGCTTAGATGGTTCGGTCACGTAGAGAGAATGAATGAAAGAAGACTTACGAATGAAATATACCAAGCAAAGGTGAGCGGAAGTGTTGGGAGAGGCCGTCCGAGGAAAACATACCATGATCAAATCAATGATCTTTTCCGAAAAGGACAAGTGCGTAGCACCCTCAATCGACGGAAGTGCATGAAAAGATGTATGAATGTGAATGAGGCTAAAGAGGTGTGCCAGAGTCGTAGCGTGTGGCGGTCCGTGGTCTCTGCCTACCCCCATGGGACAATGGCGTGAGCTTATGTATGTATGTATGTATGGTTTGAATGAAGATGTATTTAGTGGTTTTAGGGAATGCTTCGATAATTTGAACATATTGAAAGGATGAATGAAAGTCGACTGACTCAAGATGAAAATAGTTGCCTAAATCTGTCGCCCGCAAATACACTGCATCTGATCCCTTAGTCGCCTCGTAAGACGGCCACGGGAAGAAATGGTGTGGTCCACTATAAGCCGGAACCACATGGTTAGAATTAGGCATGAACGTTAGGGGATCGGGGGGGATAGAGAGCTATGCTCGGTGTTTCTCTGAGAGATCACATCAGAAATGAAGTGATACGTCAGAGAACTAAAGTGGTTGACATAGCTCAGAAAATTAGCAAGCTGAAGTGGCAATGGGCTGGTCATATCTGACGAAGAACTGACAACCGGTCAGAGTTCTAGAGTGGAGACCGCGAACTGGTAGGCTTAGTGTGGGACGCCCTGCTGCCGCTGGTCAGACGAGCTAAAAAAAGTAGCGGGGAGCGATTGGATGAGGAAGGCCGAGGACAGAGTTTTGTGGCGCACCTTGGGAGAGGCCTATGTTCAGCAGTGGACGATAATGGGCTGATGATGATGATGATGTTAGGGGATGTAACGATACGAAGCCGTGTTCTACTGGATATTTGGATAAGCTTTAAATATACACCTTATGATCTAACTTACTACATTACAGCCCCTTACGTTATATTATTCTGTTTTTGTTGCTGTATGTTTTTGGTGTGCAAATAAAGAATATTTATGTTATGTTGTTACAGTAGTCAAAATTATTATTTATCGATTGAAGATTGATTAACCCTACATCTAAAAAGTGCTTATTCATGTTTTTACCCGATTGTGCCAGAAGGAGGGTCATGTTTTTCGAGCGTATGTATGTATGTATGTATATTTGTATGTCTATTTCTTTGGCACGGCCTACAGCCTAAACGGCTTGACGGATTTTAACGTATGAGGTGTCATTAGATTCGTAAAAATTGTGAGAGTAACATAGGCTATTTCAAATGAAAGCTACTAATCAGACGATTCCACAAATGTATGTAATATAGTACTTTTATGTTACCGTTTCGACACAAGACTAAAAAGTATGAAATAAAAGAAATTATTAAGATAAACAAAAAAACTCGACTGCATAAAAAACCTATTAACTGAAAAGAGAAAAACAAGCTCTATAATCACTTTATAAGAAGCTATAACAGCTTCTTTGTCCCCGTTTGCGATACCTACCTAATAACATTCAAATTATATTAGCTCAAATAAAGCTGTTATAGCTACTTATATAGTGATTATAGAGCTTGTTTTTCTCTTTTCAGTTAATAGGTTTTTTTTTCTGAAAATATTCACCCTATATTAGAAGAGGAAATTGTTATTTCCCGCTCTTCAATAATTCAATGCAAAACGTGTGAAATGCGTGAAAACAAAAATAATTTCCAATTCGCTATTTTCAGTTCTAAAATCCGATTTTAACAAGTTACCGGTTACATTGTGTGGCTTTAACACACAGTTGCGATCGGCTGCGGTTTGATTGCGGGCGAGAGGCGACTGGCGAGCTGAAATGTTTCCTATTTTCTCTCGAAACTTTAATTTATACCGTATAGAGTTTAGCATAAAAGTGATTTTCTTTTATGCGAGAGAAGAGGAAGCAGAATGGAAAATAGGATAAGTGTGCATATATTAAATTTCCATGTGACCAATAGATAGACGTATTTATGTATAAGTAAAACAATATGCTTACGACTATATTTTCCTATAATCAAATGCATTCTAGATAATTTTAGTGTAATCAAAATTACAAGTAGATAAGTAACGATAACTGGGCTGCAATCACGGTAAAAGTTTGGTGATTGAACCGTGATTGGACTACGTACGAACCATAACTTTTGACACATTTGGTATAGCGCTAATCGCGGTACTGCTCTTGACAGCCGTTAGAGCCGTTTTGACAGATCGCCAGACGTTAGGGCTGTCAGTTACGTAGAGTTTAGCGCGATGTGGAATTCATCACAGTTCAATAGTAATTGGATTGCAATGTGATTAGAACTGAAATCGGATAAGAATAGAACTTCGATGCTTTAACTTAGCGCAATCGGGCTCCTGCACATTTAAATAGATAGTTGTAGTGGAGCTTCTGACTACCCCAAATGGTCATAAGTTTATGTATGTAACTATGTGTACCTACATGAATGTGGTATTCTTATTTATTTATAAATTAATGGTCTTTTGCTTGTGTATTTCTGCCAGTTTCGAGTGAATTTTTGGAGTATCACAAGAATTTTCATGTACAAAAAACTCTTTGGACTAATACAAAATGATTAAGCCACGTGGGAAGTCAAAAAGCTCTCCACCGGCATAACCGCTTACCAAAAAAACTTGCCAAGCGACTAGTCCCTACCTAATTATATAATAAACAGTCCCCTTCCACAATGAACTGTTTGAAAAACTACAATCGATAACAAAATAGGTACAGCACTTGACAGCCTTAGTTGACTGCGGATGTATTGTGCATGGCCCACTTGCGTGTCTATGCGAACATGCGTGCGTGAGCACAGATAACTAAGGAGTTAGGTCCTACTTTACAGATACATCACTCTGTAAGAAAACTATCAATTCCCACGCTTTAATTGCCTCTCTTTCTCGTTGCGACATTCTGTTCGGCGCTCTCGCTTGCGTTCGTGGCAATCGACTAGAAAGAACAGTGTTATAATTATTCGTATTTTAATATACGATACGATACTAGTAGTGTACGATATTTCACCGAAACGCTCGATGGATTTAGTCATGAGCATAATATTCTTATAGTTATTATTATCAACCACTGAGGTCCCACTGTAAAGAAAAGTAATTTGAGTCACTTCTACCAGACTTATTTTATCTTAGTATGCTGACACAAGGGATAATCAGACCATCAAACTGAACAACTTTCACTAAGGCGCCTACCTCAGGAATCAGCAGGAAAGGCATACAAAACTGCTTACCTACCCGACTCAAATGTATGGGACAGCTGATTTTTTTCGCGTTCCCTAAGGTCGGCTCCATAGTGAAAGTTGTTCAGTTTGATGGCCTGATTTCACCGTTTCAGTATTTGCTAGGCTGTCACTTCAAACCACCATCAAATTCGCGAAAAAAAAATCAGCTATCCCATACATTTGGCTACAGTAGGTTTGCAGGTTTGCATGAAACAGCTGATAATTTTTTTCGCGATTTAGATTTTGGTGCTATAGGGAAAGTTTGTCATCCGCTTAAAAAAGAGTCAGCATATTAAGAAGGATCCTGTATATTGTGACCTAAATTTGACAACAAAGTTTATAGCAAGGTCTACCAAATTGAATAGCTGTCATAATAACATTCAACATAAATGCGTGTAGACTTTTCTCCCCGCATGCTCTATACAACATAAGCTTAGATTAAAGAGATTTTCCAACCATAAAGCAAAGGAGACAGGTAAACGCTACCTCTTCCACCGCCGTTAGCCCGCTGCTCTCACGCTCTGTGACTCAGCCAAACCGTCGACTCAAAAGCCAGCCTTTTCACTTGAGTACTTAAGCCGTGCTATCGTGGCGGACAGCCCACTTGCGCGATTGTTGGCTCAAACGCTTAATTAGTTGCGGCTCAACTGAGCAATATCGCTCAATTGAGCAGCGGTAGAAAACTTTTCGTTTTTTTTTGTCTGGACTTTTTATTTTAGTGTCGGTTCTTTTTGGTCGTGTTCGTTTCTTTTTTCTTTGGTTACTGAAATGTATAGTATTTTATTAACTTGGACACTTATAAAATATGGTGAAACAAGTTGTCTAAACGTGTTACTAGCATGTACTAATGTCAGCATGTTTAGCAAGTAGCTGACTGTACGATTACGCCATCTTTTTTCACACATGTCATCTTTTACACAACTCATCTATATTTTATTTGTATTTGCTATTATAATAAGATACCAGAGAATATTCTAAATTTGACAGACAAAAAGTTTAAGTCCCATGTTAAACGAGTCCTTTGTAAAAAAGGCTACTATAAACTCGATGATTATTTGAATGACCAAAATGTCTGGTCTTGCTAATGTGACACTATTTAATTTAATATTGGATTTTTGTAATTGTACTTTGTATATTTTGCTTTGTTTAAAAGAAGTGTGTTGTAGATTTTTTGGCCGTATCTTCTCTACAACGGAACACCTTCCGACGCGGTGGTAGATTGAAAAACATGACGTCAGAAAGTTATCTATGTGATATTATTTTGAATAAACAATTTTAACTTTTGACTTTTTGAATTTTTTCTTTGGTCGTCCTCTCTTTATGCAGCCATCTACATTCATATGTAACACAAGTATACCTACTTTGTAACTCAAAACACAAATTAAAAAAATTACTTATAAAGATACGTAGATCCAACACTCAATCTAAAGGTATAGTGGAACTAAACTGCAATAAACATAGTAACTTAGAAATTATTTCAAACAATCCTACTTTGCGAAACGGACGTCGATCTCCAAGGGACATCTCTGGGGCATTTAACGACCACTATCCAGACTTCTCAAACACCCAACCTCACCCCCTTTCACGTCGGTTCCTTTAAAGCAAAAGAGCGGAGGTAGGGTCCTTGTGAAACTGGTCGCACTATACATAACAATTGGCCCGTCCTCTTATCTAAAAGGATAATTTTTCACGTCACTGCAACCACTGAGGGGCATTTGTCACAACTCCTTCAAGGCTTTTTATGGGCCCGAAAGGTATATTTTTGGCGCTTCGTGTAAGGAAACAAGGATTTATACTCGTTTTTACGTTTCTGTTTTTAATGTGTGTAATTTAGTTTTTAAACTTGCTGCCGTAGTATATGGCAGCGTGATATAGCGCTATGGCGCCTTAGCTCTCTTTCTATTTGCACGCAAGCGAACGAGATAAAAGGCGTGATATAGTCGCGCTTCAGATATTCAATTTTAGACTAAGTATACTGAAACTTCCAACTGCTTTTACAAGATGAAGGAAAACATTGTAAGGAAACCAGCATGCACGCTGAAGGATAAATTCTGATGCTTTTATGAAGTCTCCCAAACCCATGCGTGATGAACTAATGTCCATACACCCTCCTTGAGGGATGTATACAGGATCCTTCTTAATATGCTGACACTTTTTAAGGGCAAAACCAGATCATCAAACTGAACAACTTTCTCTATGGCACCAACATAGAAATCATGAAAAAAAATCAACTGTCCGATACATTTGGCTCGAGTAGGTTTGCAGTTTTGTATGGACAGCAGATTTTGAAAGTTGTTCTGTTTGACGGTCTGATTATCCCCTTAAACAAGTATCAGCATAATAAGAAGGACCCGATATGTATAGGATAATGATGATGATGATGACTGAAACTCGTCAATGTATAAGAAAAGAGAAAAAGATAGTTCCGTCAAAATTTGTAACTTTTAATAAAACAGAAATTTAATAGCGTATCCATCATTCAACTTTGTTTTTATTCAAGATGGGCTTGTTTTTTGTGTTAAAACTATGTCTTATGAAGGGAAAACCAACCGTTACATCCAACTATAATCCATTCCAAATAGCAACGAAATATTTAATTACAGAATCAGAGATTTGAAACTTACACTCAGTTGCAGAAACGCTCATTAAAGTTAATTCTCCATTAAATATCTTGCTGTCACTTTTTGTCTTGTTGACATAGTAAAAGCTAACAAGAGATTTAATGGAGGATTAACTCTAATGAGCGTTTCTGCAACTGACTGTCACACTCACTTATTCTTAGAACAGCTTTAGTACCGTCCAAGATATGTCATATACACTCAGTTGCAGAAACGCTGATAAAAGTTAATCCTCCATTAAATCTCTTGCTGTCACTTTTAGTCTTGTTGACATAGTAAAAGCTAGCAAGAGATTGAATAGAGGATTAACTCTAATTAGCGTTTCTGCAACTGAGTGTTAGTATATCTTTCAGATAAATAAAGTATATTTTCTAGCCAGAATTAGCCAGAAAGCTAAATAGGAATCGGAAAATCTCTTCGCCCTTATTTGCAATGAAGTATAGTTCTAAATATGTTAACTTATACTTGGATCCCTTTATTCCCCAGCGCATATCTATACAGAAATGTCTGTACTCAAACAATCATTACAAAATTATCGCTTTTAATACAATGAAGATAGGGTGCAAACTCGAAAACCTACTCCGAAAATTAGACAGAGAAATGAACCTAAGAACGAAACCTGAAAGCAAGTTGAATTATATTTTCTGTTAGCAGACAGTGAAAAATCACAGCTATTTCTCGCCAGAGCGCTGCTAGTCCGCCCTTATCTTTGAAAGATGACAGATTTACTCCCAGAGGTGTTGTTCATTTCAATACTGTTAGATAAAACCTTCTGATAATGCCTACTGTGTCAATACAATAAGGTTGACTTTGTATTGAATTAGATTAGCAGAGTAGTTTTGTATTCTTTATAACTCAACGAGGCGTAAACGGCTGAACGGATTTAGATAAAACATAATTACTTACAATTACATAACTGAATTTAATATAGGTCTGTAACTAGTGTATCCTAAAATCAAAATTCATGTTTTTTAAATGACTGTTTGTTTCTTCAATAAATAAATTTAAAAAAAATATTCTTAAAATTTTTTTTTCTTTCTTTTGTCTCACACATAATATTAGTTAACAAGATGACAAACTAGGACAATAGACTTATTTATAATTATTAATTAATTATTATGTGAGAGACCGTTTCCTGCCATAGATTTATAACTTCACAGTCACACAGTCTTTATACAGGGTGTAAGAACAACCCTATTGGAGCCTCTAGGGGGTGCTACAGACCAATAAATATATCTAATCTATCTAATATACAACGTGTTAATAAATAAGCGCAAAACCGCATACACCCCGACTGATTTATAACAAAATAATTAGATTGAAATAATAATTTCATTATTTTGATAGTTAACATTTAAAGTTATTCCCAAAAAGGCAGGCAAAGGCAAAAATTACTTGTTAACATTTCAGCAATGAATGAAAGCGCTAGCGTGTTCGTTGATACATTTTAAGAATCTTGTTTTGGTAGTAAGTTGGGTGATTGTGCCTGTGCGGTGGGTTGAGAACGAGTTCAGATAATTATAAATTTTACAAACAAATTATTTAATATTTTGAAAAAAATTACCTATGTTGAAAACATGATAATTCGATTCTTCTCTCGATTCTTAACAAACTACTTTCTAGTTTTGGGTTAATTCATTAACACGGTGTATATATAATCAGATAATAGCCGTGGTGGTCCAGTGGCGAGTAACCTTGCCTGCCGTGCAGGAGGCGATGGTTCGATACCCGTCCAGGCCGACTCGTACCAATGAGTTTTTCGGAATTTATGTACGATTTGTAACACCACTGGCTTTTCGGTGAAGGAAAACATCGTGACGAAACCTGCAAGCTTCAATATCGAGGCATGTATTGTACCCACTGTCCATTAGAAGTGGCGACCGGCACACCCCCCGTCACACTGGACAGAGTTTCGGTACTACTGGTGAAACGTGGATGTTCTGAGGTTTCAGAATATCTCTGACTACCCCCTCGGGGAATATAGTCGTGAGCATATGTATGTATGTATGTTCAGACCAATAAACTGAACAACATTCACTATGGAGCCAACTTCGAAATCGCGAAAAAAAATCAGCTGTTCCATACATTTGAGTCGAGTTGGTACTGCATTTTTGTATGAATCAATTTTTTTTTTTCGAGTTTTTGATGTTGGCTCTATAGTGAAAGTTCTTAAGGTTGATGGTCTGAAGCCTCCAACAGGGTTTTTTACATCCTGTAGATCTGGGTGACGGGTCACCAGGCTCTCACCCCACGGAGTCGGCTTTAATTTAACTATAAAAACTTAAACTTTATTTAAACTTGTTTACTTCTTTTTTAACTATAAGTGATCAAATAAAGTATTTATAGGAGAGGAAGGATATTTTACAATCTTAGTACAAATCCTGTATTTGTACTAAGATTGTAAAATTTAATGCGTTTCATAATTATTGCTATAGACGTATTGATCGTAACGTTGATCGTACAGGCTCTTTCCGCCCCTATGACGATGATAATGGATTTCTAGTCGATTAATAAGCAAGTAATCAGGTAGGCAAGATATTATAAGGTGTGTGTGTATAGCAATGCGCTAAACACAAATGCACTTTGTCGTTCTTACCTTTCTAAATCTGATGGAATTGGAGTAGGGTTGCCAACTTTTTCCAAAAGTTGAAAATTGTTGATCAGGAAATACTTACAGAGGCCAGTTTCGAATGTAGCTCAAATGGACTGTGATATAGTAAAATTATTAAAATTAACTGTTTTTCGACCTATTTAGTGAACCTAATTATAATTGGAATTCACTAAATAATATTTGAATTCTCGATAAACATTTATTTGCTCATTAAAATATAGTACTTTTAATATATATATTTTTTCTAATAATAGTAGTATGGCCCCTAATATACAAGATGTAAGGGACAGCCCTCCGCAAACTGAAACGGTGAACTCAGACTATTAAACTGAACAATTTTCACCATGGAGCCTACCTCCGGAAACGCGAAAATAAATCAGCTGTCCCATACATTTCAGTCGGGTAGGTACAACAGTTTTGTATGGTTCAGCTATTTTTTTTCGCGTTTCCTGAGGTAGGCTCCATAGTGAAAGTTGTTCAGTTTAATAGTCTGAGTTCACCGTTTCAGTTTGCGGAGGGCTGTTTGCGGTGGGCGGCTTACATCCTGTTTAACCTCTTGACAGTGAGCAGCCATCCATCCACCTTAACCCTATCTGTGAAACCGGCTCCCGGTATAGCCACAGTCATGAGATTTTGCCTCTGTGATATATTTCGAACAAAAGCACACAGAACAAATGGTTGAATTAGCTAGCCTGTTTCTTCTTATACATTTTGTGATAATTCCGATAGAGAGAGAATATAAAATAATGGTAGTTTAAAAAAACATCTACACCGGCTGCCGGTGTGACCACAGA
Source organism: Agonopterix alstromeriana (assembly GCA_963924505.1). Taxonomy (NCBI): domain Eukaryota; kingdom Metazoa; phylum Arthropoda; class Insecta; order Lepidoptera; family Depressariidae; genus Agonopterix; species Agonopterix alstromeriana. The sequence continues at coordinate 13,488,476 of OZ004674.1, read as the reverse complement.
CAAGGAACAAATGTCATATACCGGGAGCCGGTATAGGTCACACTACAAAGGATAATCTAGTTGGCAACCCTAAACGGGAGACCGATACGATCAGAGTTGGGGTCAGATGCAGTGGCTATAACCTGCAGCCACACGACGGACGCCAGAAGGAACACAATGCCCTAATGTCCCAATAGGACACAGGCGTAGGTATATAGGGTCCTTCCTAATATGCTGATACTTTTTAAGGGGATGACCAGACCGCCGAACTGAACAGGTTTCACTATGGGACCTCATACGTTTGTCTCGAGTAGGTTTGCAGTTTTATATGTAATTGCAAATTTTTTTGCGATTTCGATGTTGGTGCCAAAGAGAAAAAGTAGTTCAGTTTGATTTTCTGATCATCTCCTTAAAAAGAGTCGGCATATTAAGGGACCCTGTATTATGTACGTCAATAGTACGAGTTTCCTAGCGATACATTAGCGTATACATCAGGTTGTAACAAAACACCCCTAGTAATATTGAAGGGGTGGTTAAGACCATCAAACTGAACAACTTTTACTATGGAATCAACATTGAGAAAAAATTTAAAAATTTGCTGTCCCATACATTTTAGTAGAGTCGGTACTGCAGTTTTGTATGTTAATTTTTCTCGATGTTGGCTCCATAGTCAAATATGAGTATTACTATGGTGTTTTGTTACACCCTGTATACATCAAAACGACAATTACGACCAGAAAGCTGGAAAAGGTATAATCCATGATTACGGCACACCTTACGAAATAAATACTTGACAATAACAATAGGGTATTTCTCAGGTTTTTAAAAACTGTTCTAAGTTAATCACTGATGTCTAAGGACTGCATAGAAAATTTATTTATATCCAGTATTTTTCTTGACTGACTAAATAGTTGGTTTCTAAAATTTAAATTCAATACGGAAGCCATCAACCGATCCTTTATTTTACATGCTGTCAAATACCATATTTAAAGACATTATCATTGTCACAATACAATTTCACAAATTGCTTTGTGTCCAACAGTAAAATGGAGGACAACATTTTCTTCAAACGAGTTATTACATTTTGTACATCGAGTAAAAACCTTTTAATAAATTACCATAAACATAAAGAGCCGTATTCACTGCACCGTGAACGGAAAAATTTGCTCGTAAATTTTCATAAAAAACCAAAATTACTTCGCATTAGGAGATTATATCGAAGGGAGAAAACCGTTTTCGTGCTAATTTATACAATTTATTTGCATTATACATGAGCATCAGTGGGTTTGCACCCTTATGATGAAATTCTTATAGATGCAGTAGATTTGCTTCTGTATTTTGTATTTTATAAAGGGTGATAAATTTTTAGACTGTCACTATAAAAATATGAATAAATTTTGTGAAGGCAATCCAATGTAGATTATTTACGACCCAACAAAATATGTCTATGGGTAGATATTAACAAATTGAACAATATAACGGGGTCATAGTACAATTGTTTTACACACAGCACAGTTCATCATCATCATCATCATAAGCCTAATATACCTATGTCCTACTGCAGGCCACAGGCGTCTCTCGTTTGCGCAATGCGGATTAGTATAGAGATATACAGTTTTTGAGAGTTACACATTTATTATTTAATCTAATGTATAATATTTAATTCTAGTGTAGAGATAGACTTTATAACACGCATCAGAATTTTTTCTTCAGCGTATGCAGATTTTCTAACGATGTTTTCCTTCACCGTTTGAGAGCATTCGGTATTACGTACAAAAAGTTAATTTTAATTGGTATGAATGACATGTCGCCCGTGCAGATTCGAATCTGGACCCTCATGATTTAGTGTCCATACCTCTACACAAAGCGCCATCTATACAGGGTCCTTCTTAATAATTATGCTGACACTTTTTAAGGGATATCAGACCGTCAAACTGCAAAACTTTCTATATAACACTAAAATCAAAATACAAAAAAAAAAAAATCAGCTGTTCCATACAAAACGGTTTGCAGTTTTGTATGGAAAAACAGATTTTTTTTCTCGATTTTGTGTTTGGTGTTATAGAGAAAGTGTTTCAGTTTGATGGTCTGATCATTGTCTTAAAAAGTGTCAGCATATTAGGAACATTACTGCAAGTACCAGCTATTACTTTAAACGTACCTACAGTTTGTAGCAAGGTTCTCTTTTAGCATATTTAGGGTATCGGAATGGAATGACGAGAAATTGTGAACACTTCAAAATAGTAATATTGATCCTTGTCGGTAAAGTTGTGGAAAAGTTACTGACCACTTGAAAATGGATTGTGGTCGTGAGTTTTTTATGTATGTTATCTTCTTCGGGTTCCTCTCCATTACTAGAGATTGGCAGTCAGCTCTGCATATCTCTGTCTATCCCTTGCCAAACGATACAGCTAGGGTTTCCAACTACTATATAATATAGTATCCTACTATATTTGGGGCCCTACTACTATAATTCTGAAAAAAATATACACCGTGTTAATGAATTAACGCAAAACTAGAAAGTAGTTTGTTAAGAATCGAGAGCAGAATCGAATTATCATGTTTTCAACAAGGTTTTTTTTTCAAAGTTATTAAATAAATTTGTTTGTAAAATTTAAAATTTACTGAACTCGATGTCAACCCACCGCACGGGTACACTCACCCACCCTACTTACTACCAAAACAAGATTCTTAAAATGTATCCATGAGCACGCTAGCACCTGAAAACCTAAAATGCGAATAACTTTAAATTTTAACTAGGAAAATAATTAATTTAATTGTTTCAATCTAATTATTTTGTTATAAATAATTTGAGGTGTTTGAGGTTTTGCGCTTATTCATTAACATGTTGTATTATATATTATCCTACTATACAGGGTCCTTCTTAATATGTCGACAGTTTTTTAATGGTATGACTAGACCATCAAACTGAACAAGCTTATCTAAGGGACCAACATCGAAATCACGAAGAAAAATCTGCAGTCATACATTGGCTAGAGTAGGTTTGCAATTTTGTATGAGACAGCAAATTTTTTTTCGCGATTTAGATGTTGGTCGCATATTTTTACTATTATTCTGAAAAAATATATAGTAGGCAAAACTACTATATTTTAATGAACAAATAAATAAATCAAGTTAGGTTCAATAAACAGGTTTACAAATTTTAGTTAATTTTAATAATGTTTACTCTGTCACAGTCCATTTGAGCTACATTCGAAACTGGCCCCTGTAGGTACTTCCTGATCAACAATTTTATACTTTTGGAAATTTTACTCGTTGACTATTTATATGTGGACTGGTTACGCGTGTAATTCTACTAACAAACATTTCTGCCACTTTTTGCGGGAGACGAGGTAACATGAAATCTGCAACTTTGGATTTTATTCCCCATAACTTTATATTCTAATTTTGAATGTTAAAAATCATGAAAACTAGTCTCCCCCCAAAACCCTCCAACGTACTAAGTTCGAAGTTATTATTTCGCAATTATAGGCTGTCTCGTTTAGTGATAAGGTGTAAAATTAAATGTTAATGCGCGAGATCAATTGTGCTTATACCGTGGCAGAGGGGAAATGCCACCGCAAGGCAAGTCCTTATAATAATTAGTCAAAGATTTAACCCGATCTACTATACTTTTGAGCACTAAGCTCGAAAATACTATGTTTGGTCTACAAAAGTCGGCAACCCTAGATACCAGCTCTTCGACACTGGCGATGTCAGTCCAGGCTTTCAGGTTTGTGAGCCACAACATCCGTGGCGTATCGACGCGTCTTTTGCCCTCTACTTTGCCTATTATGTATGTCATAAATAACAGTAAAACGAATCGTCGGTGTTAAAACCACTACTGCACTGTAGACCCGCATAATCTGACGCAGGCGAAAACGCCGCCAAAGTAGATTTGAGATTGGGAACATATATTCACATACCTACCTCTACCTACAGAGTATTGGACAACGATCGGAAACCATTGGTTATAGAGGTTTGCTTGGAATATATAAATTTAAAAAATGAACGGATAATTTAGCATTCTGGTGGTCTTCTTCTTATCGTGTGGGCAGCAAGCCCTGGTATCTCGGTCCTCTAGTTTCGGAGCCTATTCAATATAAACAAACAGAAAATAAAATCTTTCCTTTTTATAATATTATACAGGGTGTAAGGAAAAGTATAATTAATTTAGTAGTGTCTATTGTTGTTGATTTTTTTGTATTTTGGTGTGCAAATAAAGAATATTTATCTTATCTTATCTGTTTCTTACCGAAACAAAGTTGCATTGATTCAACTAAACCCATTTTCTAAAGTGGAAATAGATATTTTGAGACCATAAGACAACACTATTTTGAGGTATTAATTTACATTGTTTTAATAAGAATCGTATTTGGCCTGGTGATTTGCTTATGATCTAAGCTTGAAGCTAGCCCCCTTCTTATGAGCTGCGACACTAGCGCCAATCACCAGCGTTTAAAAAAAAAACTACTTCAGTTACACCGTTCGAAACACATCGATACGCGCTCCGCGCAGAAATATCAAAATATTAAAAACTACGTGAAATCATCGAAATGTTAGACACTGACAACCCCTGGGGGAAAGGAAAAGACCTAACAACCAAGTGGATGATGTGCATGTGAGGATCGCAGTGCTGCTTCCCGATTTACTTGCATCCAGCTGAGCTCGCCAAGGCCTGATGGTGAGGCAGTGGATGGTGCGGAGATTGGGTGAGTCGCTAGGCCCTTGTCTTTACGGTACATAAAAGTGACGTATCTTATAAACCTTTAAAACACATACTCTATCCATCAAATTGAACAACTTTTACTATCAGCGCAAACAATCTGCTGTTCTATAGTAAACTGCAATGCTTACTCGACTAAAATGTATGAGACAATAGATTTTTTTTCTGACAAGTTTTACTCCCATAGTAACGAGACTACTTTTTGTCGTGTGTATCGAAAAGACGGCAAATGGGGGAATTTTGTATTTGTGAAAACACAATTAATTAAACAAATCATCTGTTCTATTACATTAACTAAAACCGTTAATTACCGGTAAATGATCCGTCTGTAGACGTATTGGGAACATTTACAGACTGGTAATCATTTACCGGTAATTATTAATAACTTTGGGACTTTAAATTTAAAATGAATTGTTTAACTAACAATAGGACTCCACTATGGACTAAAATAAAAAATCATAAAATAATTCCTCGGTAATCATTACACTGATCATTATTATAATGCATGATGAAAACTGGATGGAACATTTTTATCGTGATAGAACCGAAATTATGTGAAATGCAATTAAATGAAGGAATCGGTGAAGGAAAACATCGTGAGGAAACCTGCATGCTTCAATTTCGAGGCATGTATTGTACCCACTGTCCATTATGTGGCGACGGGCTCACCCCCGTCACACTGGACAGAGTTTCGGTACTACTGGTGAAACGTGGATGTTTCAGAATATCTCTGACTACCCCCTCGGGGAATATAGTCGTAAGCATATGCTATGCTATGCTATGAGATTAAATGATTTATTTTCGGAAACACGGTGTACAGGTGGACAGTTTGGCATGCAAAGATAAGATAAGATAAATATTCTTTATTTGCACACCAAGAATAGAAGAATACAATTTAAAACAAGAATGAGAAGGATACAAAGGGCGGTCTGGCAAAGGTTGTGTGACTAATTCGGTATACATTCGGTATACATATTGTGTTCTTTCAATATAAGAAAATTAAAGTTTATTACGATTGTTATATCAATTCAATGGAAATACACAAGAAAACTCTAGCTACGTCCACTGTTAAGATACAAACAAAGTAACTGAGAGATCATTTCAATTAAAGAGAATTCACTAATGAATTTCGCTTTGACCTCCTTTCGGCTTCAATGAATCTTAGTAAATATTTAATGTAATTTATTTATTTACACATTAACTGTAAACAGGTAACGTATACTGTTCGTTTGATCCTTTAATTGGGTGTAGGTATTAATGTTCGATCGAATTGGGTCAAATCGTGTTGAATTCACAAAAACCGGCAAGTGCATGTCGGGCCACGCGTAAGGTAGGGTTCCGTAGTTGCCCGTCACAATGCGGCATTACTACCGTGAATTTTTTCACGTATTCAGAATCAATCAACCATTTAGCTGGCTGGGTGGAGGGGGGGGGACGTAGCTGTAAGGGCTATTGTATAAAATTCCGATTAAATAAATAATAATAATAGAATCGAGAGCAGAATCGAATTATCATTGTTTCAACATAGGTTTTTTTTTACAAAATTTTAAATAATTTGTTTGTAAAATTTAGAATTTACTGAACTTGATCTCAACCCACCGCAACGGCACACTCACTCTACTTACTATCAAAACAAGATTCTTAAAATGTATCCATGAGCACGTTAGCGCTTTCATTCATTGCTGAAATGATAAAAATCATTTTAGCCTCAAAACTTTAAATATTAACTCTCAAAATAATGAAATTATTATTTCAATCTAATTATTTTGTTGTAAATCAGTTGGGGTGTATGAGGTTTTGCGCTTATTCATTAAGACGTTGTATAAAATGGATAAAATATCCCCGTCGGTCCCGGCTACTATCCCTGGTGTTAGTAGTCGTTATATAAAAACCATATCAGAGGCCGTAAGGCGATCTGAAAAAACTCTGACACCAGGGCTTGCTGCCATGTGTGGGCAAGAAGATTAAATAACCAAGTCTAACTAAATATTTAATGCAATTCACAAATTAATGAAATCACTGTCCAAAGCTAGTGTGAATAAATAGGTACTTATGTGTTAACAAAACTTATTAAATCGTGTAAACATCCGTACATGTACATTATATTATACATAATACTTAATACCGTTTCAAAACAAACACAAATTGCTTTTCAGTTAACATGATTTTGTGTTGATTTTAGACTGATTGGATTTTGAATAGTTGTATGTATTTTGTTGTTAAATTTCAAACTCATTTAAGTTATGTCTAAACTGATGTTTACTTTGTTTTGCTTTGAATATTTAATTACTTATGGATCCTTTTATAATTTTTTCCAACCTCCATTTTCACCTACTTCTGTGACTACGTTCTAATTAAGAAGTAAAATAAAATCGTAGTAATACCGAATGCATTTAAGGTGGTTGCAGAGTTGCCAATTTCATATAAAAGTTTGACGCATAATACGCGTAGGTACAATTAAAAGTAATAATTTATATATGTAAAAATAGTTTAGAAAATTTAGATACCACCTAAGAGGAAGGATCTCTCTTTAAGACTAGAGTGAGCCATACCAATTGTAAAGTGTCCACTTTTTTTGACGTTTAGGTTTGAGTGTGTGGTGTCAAGTAGTATGGACAAAAGGCACCAAGTGACATATGGCCTTATATTTACGGTCACTTTTCACACACACTAGCTCAAAAAAAAAAGTGGACGCCGCATAAACAAATATCTATAGTTCCATCTCCTTCTACTATTAAAAGTATGTCATAAGACAAAAGAGACCAACTTCAATCGTAAATTTATGCGGACTCTATGGAGATCCTTCCTCTTAGGATACCACGTATGAAATAACCTTTGCAAGTTATGATATAATTATGAAGATATAAAGCTTTAAACTCATCCATAGAAAATTTCAAAGCTTTATATCCTCGTAATTTTATTATAAATTGTAAATGTTATTTTATACGCGGCATCTACATTTTCTAAACTATTTTTCCTTTTATAAAATATAACTGTTATTAATACCGTCTACGCGTATTATGCGTCAAACTTTTGTATGAAATTGACAACTCTGCAACCACCTTAAGTGCTTCAGACCATCACACTTAACAACTTTTACTAAGGGGCTAACATTGAAATCGCGAAAAAAATTATGTTATTACATAGAAGATGTCAGTAGCTACCCTGTGTACTTTGAATAATCAATAGCTTCCAAAATATGGAATGGTGAACAAACCACTTGCCCTAGTTAACTTTATCAAAAATTATGTATCCGAAATTTGATGCACTTGTCAAATCTTTTACACAATACAACGTGTTCATAAATTAACGCAAAACTAGAAAGTAGTTTGTTTAGAATCGAGAGCAGAATCGAATTATCATGGTTCAACATAGGTTTTTTTTTCAAAATATTAAATAATTTGTTTGTAAAATTTAACATTTACTGAATTTGATCTTAACCCACCGCTCGGGCACTCTCACCCTACTTACAACCAAAACAAGATTCTTAAAACGTATCCGTGAGCACGTTAGCGCTTTCATTCATTGCTGAAATGATAACAATCCATTTTGCTTCAAAACTTAAAATGTGAATAACTTTAAATTTTAACTATCAAAATAATGAAATTATTGTTTCAATCTAATTAATTTGTTATAAATCAGTTGAGGTGTATGAGGTTTTGCGCTTATTTATTAACACGTTGTATAAGTATATGAGTCTATGTATAAAGCACTCACTTCTTCTATAAAGCTCCTTGGGAAATTGACAGCTTGTTTTCACTCGGAAGAGGATGATGCTGTGGTTTTACATGCATTTTAGGGTTCCGTACCCAAAGGGTGAAAACGGGATTTTATTGATAAGGCTACGTTGTCCTTCCTGTCCGTGATGAAATGAATTACTAAAAAAAAACGTTTTGTATTCAGTGATTAAATCTTAATTTATTTAAAGTGTAATAGAATCCGCACTACGATAAATAAAGGGTCCTTCTTAATATGCTGACACTTTTTTTAAGAGGATGATCAGACCATTAAACTGAACAACTTTCTCTATGGGACCAATGACGAAATCGCGAAAAAGAAATCTGCTGTTCCATACTAAACTCAAATCTTACTCGACCCAATTGTATGGGACAGCTGTTTTTTTTCGCGATTTCGACTTTGGTCCCATAGAGAAAGTTGTTCAGTTTGATGGTCTGATCATCCTCTTAAAAAACTGTCATCATATTAAGTTGGACCCTGTATACTCAAAGGGGTGTTTCAGACCATCAAATTAAACAACTATAAAGAACTACGGGGATCACACTGAAAGTTTTTAGAAAAGTGGATCAAAGAGTAAACGTGTCTCAATTTCTCAACCCTAAATAAGAAACAAATAAAACCGTCCAAGTTCGTGTCGGACCATGCGCAGGGTAGGGTTCCGTAGTTGCCCGTCACAATATACTGACTTAGAAGGGGGCTTTTTGTTTTATACTACGGTTTAACGGCTCATAAAGTCTAAAAAGTACATTTTACAAGTTGATCAACTATTACTCGTTAACTTGGAAAACCTACTTAGCGGTGATAGTTTTCCTTTTAAATTCGTTATACAAGGTGTTACAAAAGTAAAAATAAACATTTTTAACTTTTAAGGGGGTTGTTTAGACCATCAAACTGAACAACTTTCACTATGGGACAAACCTCAAAATCGCGAAAAAAAAAATCAGCTGTCCCATACATTTAGCTTGAGTAGATGTGTAGTTTAGTATGGAACATCAGTTTTTTTTTTCGCGATTTCGATATTGGTCCCATAGTGAACATTGTTCAGTTTGATGGTCTAAACCACTCCCTTAAATGTTTATTTGTATTTTTGTAACACCTTGTATACACTACTGCCTAGAATATTTTCACGTATCCAGAAACAACCGTTTAGGTGGCAGGGGGGAGACCCAACACCATGGGATAGACAAGAATAAAAAATTGCATCCCCACTCTTCGTGTACTTCCCAAAAAAACAATATTTTTCAAGATTTTATTCTCCCACTTTGTCGGCGTGATAAATATGTATATCCATGTCAAATTACAGCTTTCTAGTACTAAGCGTCTCTGAGCTAAGCCGCGGACAGACGGACGGACATGGCGAAACTATAAGGGTTCTTTGTTGACTACGGAACCCTAAAAAAATAAGAGTTTAAATAGACGTATTTTCGATCAGTACAATAATACAAGCGGTACTTTACCATTACATTAAAGTCAGAGGTACAAAACATTTTATCCGCAGATAGAGCGTGATAAATAGATAACGTAAAACAATGACAGTATTTCATTCGATGTTAATTGAAATGTCAAATAATGGAATATGAGTATTGCAGTGGCGTTATGAAATGGCACCCAACTACGGAATAATCTACTGGAACGGCCCTCTATTGCATTTGGCGGAGTCAAGTATGCATACACGAAGAGTTAGGATAGCTTTAGCTTGTTTTGGAGGTGGCACCTATTTGGAAATTTCTATCTATCTATCTATCTATAACGTCACGCCTCTTTCCCAGTGGGGTAGGCAGAGACCAGAGCGCGCCATATACTACGATCCTTACATACCTCTTTTGCTTCATTCACATCCACACATCTCTTCATACATGCCCGTCGGTTTCGAGTACTCCGCACCTCCCCTTTTTTTAGGACGCAACCGATTTGATCAGAATACGTCCTACGAGGGCGCCCTCTGCCTTCCACTCACTTTAGCTACATATATCTCTTTCGTACATCTGCTATCAATCATCCTCTCCACATGCCCAAACCAACGAAGCATACCCTTCTCTGTTCTTGTCACAACATCTTCTTTCAATTGACATCGATCTCTAATCACACAATTTCTCACTCTATCTCTCAGCGTAACACCACACATATTTCTCAAGGAACGCATTTCAACAGCATTCATTTTACTTTCATGCTTTTTCTGCCACACCCAGCACTCGTTGCCATACATAAGTGTAGGTACCAAATTTGAAATTTGTTTTTATGACACTATAGAATCAAGTCTACTCGAAATTTGGGCAAACCGGTCTAGAGTTTTCAAAGAAATACTACTCTTTTTATTCATTTCCTGAATAATAAATATCTTGGACATTGTCAACAGTTTATCTAGTCCTATTTAATGAAAATACTATAATATTTCTGGGGCTTTTGACGTTATCGCAAGGAAAAAAATCAACCTACTTGTATCGTATCCAATAACATCCAATAACTTATCTTTACCTTAAACTTAGGGAGTTATATTATCTTTTTTCTAATTTATATATTAGACACTTTAAACAACTTAAAGGTTTTAAGTCATAAAATGTAAATTTTTAAACGCTAAGAATTGTCGTCCTCGTGTGTACACCGTTTACAGCGGGTGTCCCATAAGCTGCATAATATTAAGAATCATAATATTTTGAAAAGCCATAACAGACATAACATAACTTTAATTCATATAAAAATTAAAATGTTTGATATGAAAATATATAGTATAATTTGAAATAATAATAAAAATCTATAATTCGACATACTATACATGAAAATCCATAACTTTGAAAAACTCGTTATGTTAGGTTTCTTGCGACCAGAACTGAATTCCTACTGTTTACCTACTCGTAGTCCAACCAAACATATAAGTTTTCTCAACCCCCTTGTAAGGGGGTAACCAATTAATATTATTTTATAAAATATTATGACGTACATTCACGAATTATACAGTTTCCAACTTAATATACTTACAGTTTTTAAGAGGATGATCAGACCATCAAACTAAACAACTTCTCTATAACATCGAAATGACAAAAAAAATCTCATGTCGCATATATTTAGCTCGAGTTGGTTTGCACTTTTGTATGGAAGTATGACGGTCTTATCATCTCCTTAAAAAGTGTCAGCACTTTAAATAAAGACCCTATTTTTGTGTTATATACCACCTCGCAACTCCAATTAAATTCTTATATCCACGAAAGCCACAGCACTATTATGAAATCATAAATCGCACTCGGCTTATTAAGTTGGCAACGTTGTTTGTCTACTTTATTAAACTTCTGTTTTATTCCCCATTTGCAAATGAGACGTGAGCCTTAGTTATATTGCTTTTGCGTTTATTACTTTTTATTTTGGTTTTGTGTGAGAAGTTTTGATTTAATTTTAAAGTTTGTAATATGACGCGAGAGATTTATATTAAATTTGAAAATTGTATGTAAAAATAAAAATTTGTACAAATGTGCTAAATTTGTAGTTAATAGTGTATTAATTCTATGCTTAAATATTAATAATAGGCTTATAAATTTTGAAGAGGCAAAATAGATTTTACAGTTTTCTTTACCTTAGTTGGTAGCAATCTGTCTCTGACTAAAACTGTTATGTTTAGTGTAAGTACTTATGTATTGTGTATTATGTTATGTTTAAATAATTATGTATCAATTTGTGTATTTTATTTTTTTTCTCCTTTACCATAGGTGTACAGGGTGTAAAATTAAATGTGATATACAACGTGTTAACGAATAAGCGCATAACCTCATACACCCCAACTGATTTATAACAAAATAATTAGATTGAATCAATAATTTCATTATTTTGATACTTAAAGTTTTTTGCATTTGAATTTTTGAGGCAAAAATGATTTGTTATCATTTCAGCAATAAATGAAAGCACTGACGTGATCATGGATACATTTTAAAAATCTTGTTTTGGTAGTAAGTAGGGTGAGATTGCCCGAGCGGTAAGTTGAGATCGATCTAGAGTAAATTTTAAATTTTACTAGCTAATTATTTAATATTTTGAAAAGAATTACCTATGTTGAAAACATGATAATTCGATTCTGCTCTCGATTCTAAACAAACTACTTTCTAGTTATGCGTTAATTCATTAACACGTTGTATATCGAACAGGGTGCAGGCAGACCATCAAACTGAACAACTTTCACTATGGATCCAACATCAAAATAGCGACACCCTGTCTGAGTCTGAGCACCCTGTTCGATATGTCTCGCTTTAAATTTATTTATTTCTATAGTTCTTATGGCGGCGGCGCGGTACGGCTCGGTGGCGCGTTCACACTGAACAACTTTCTCTATGGCACCAACGACGAAATCGCGAAAAAAAATCAGCTGTTGCATACAAAACTGCAAGTCTACTCAGCCATATGTAAGGGACAGCTGTTATTTTTTTCACGATTTCGATGCTGGTCCCATGGAAAAAGTTGTTCTGTTTGATGGTCTGATCATCCGCTTAAAATAGTTTTATCTATTTTTGTTGGACCTCATATTATTGCTTGACTTGCACGTGTTTATATCCTTGATAACTGGCCTGTCGAAGCCTTTGCCCAACAGTGGGACACAGTGACTGATAATGTTAATAATTATAATATACGATTAGACATTATTGAACTTTGATTACGAGGTGCCATAACTCCACTGACTAATAATTTGATCACTTTTTTTCGCCAATTCGATGTTGATCTCATAGAAAAAGTTGTTTAGTTTTATAGTCTGTTCATCCGCTTAAAACAGTTTCAGTTAAGTTTATTGGAGCATATTAAAAAAAAAAACCATTCAAACGGTCTCGAAGTTGTTCAATTTGTGCAGGGACGTAAAAAAAGTTTGGTATCCTTGTTGTTTGAAGACAACACATTGTTTGTTAGTAAATAAGTTGTCTATACCCTTTATTACTTGCATCCCTTTGTATTACAAACTAATACAGACACCTAAATAACAAAACCATCTCACTACGAAAACTATCTGAAACTTCCAAAAAGCTCAATTCCAAACTCGCCTCGTTACGCGTGTCGTGTACGAAAAAGCCCGATAATACCAGAAGATACCGGTTTAATCCAGTAACGGGCAAATTACGTGGCGTAATCCCTATTCGGCGGAAAGCAATCAGCATTAAATACCTAGCAGGTATCGAGATCCGGACGTAATTCGTGGAAAGACTTCGCATCCGGTTTTTTTTAAGATGTAAGAATTGAGGAGGTGGTATTAAAGTTGGTCAGTGTACCAAATGTAAGGAAAGAGCCTCTTCAAGTGACGAAATCCGACGACGATGAGTTCGTCTGGCGCACTCTGGGCTCTCAGTTTCGAAACGACACGAAAGAAGAAGTGTACCAAATAATTACTGAGTATTGCATCGTAAAATCATTTATCTGCATTCAGTGCAACGGTTCACTTGGTATGATTATTTTGTGAGTAATTTTGTTTTTGTAGGTAGATTTTTTGAAACCAATTTATTTGTTATTTAATTTCTACAAACACCACCAGGAGTGCGATTTTTGAAACTCATTCGCTAAACTCAAATTTGACTTTCAAAAATAATACTTCAGGAGTGCGATTTTTCAAACTCAAATCAGCGGTAAAAAGATGCATATCTCCATAGTAATGTTGACATTTTCAACTGCAGTGTTCAACGAATGAGTTTCAAAAACTGTACTCCAGAATTAAAGCTAATAGGGAATCTTCTTATCGTGTCGGCAGCAAGCCCTGGTGTCAGAGTTATTTCAGACCGCCGTACGGCCTCTGACGTGGAATAATCCCGTAATCCGTATCCGTATCCGTCATCGTGTAATAGGGAATAATGTCTTATTTCTATAGGTATGTTGAAAAACAGACACCTTGCAAACCTTATCTACTAGGCAGAAGTTTTCCTCAATTCATGACTTCACAGGCGAAGTGATGACGACATTGGACCGGCTTGATTTCCCGTGAGTTTAGCGCGACGAGTGAAATACGCCTTCAGATGGAAAATAAAAATTGAAATATTATACTTTAATTATTCATTAGCAACACTTTTATTTCTGTAGGCTGTAAAAACTGGGTTTTCAAGCCCTATACCTTAATTAAATATTCTTCAAAGATACAAGGTCTGTGGAAAAAGAAAGATTAGCAAAAGGTTCCATTCGCATCTTTTCGCATCGACTTTGCGAAATATTCAAGAAGTTAGTTAAGAATTACCGCGCTCGATACGTTGACAAATTGACTTTTAAGCTTCTGGTTTTACTGTGGAGCTTAGATGTTAGCAACTATAACCGAAGTTAAGCAATACTTAACCGGTACTTAAACGAGTTGAAAAAAAAATCTAAAATGATAGGCGAATTCAGTTCGCACTTTTGAGATGTCGCAATTCTAGCAATTTATTAATATGTTGCACTTCCGTAATTCGCTCTTTGATAGTGTCAAAACTCTGTTGTTATTATTAGTCTTCAGGTGGTGACAGTTTTAGTGGAAAATCGACTCGAGTGCTACCACAGAAAGATCCAGTTGGCCCTAGATTCTACCTTTATTCGTCCACTGGATCACGATGATGACCGCTCCTGCCCTCTTCCAACGGATTCCTACCCCCTTTACCATGTCGTCCGTCTACCTTTTGTGGGGAGACTAGTCACGCTGCGCTTTCCGGTACTTGATTACTACACGAGATCTCTTCAGACTTTTAACATAGGGAAGTATTTAAAAGAAAAAAAGGCGTTCGAAGCCAAGTTACCTCCCCGTGGGCCAGCCTGCTTCTGGTCCTTTTCGATGAGTCCGGAGGGAATAGCGGTGGGTATGGACCGGGGCTTCCTGGGCGTTTGACAGTGCCTTCTCCTTGTGGGATCTCACAGTCTTACGGCGAGAAACCAGATATGAAGGGGTGGTTTCTCCAGGTCCAGATGTCTCTCTGATTAAGCAACAGAGTGAACTTTAATGAACGATGGCAAGCACTTGCGCTCTATTACTTGTCATTGGCAAAATCATCGTTAACAGGATATAGTCAAAGTTTCCTTCCAAGATAAAAATAGGTTCAAATCCTGGAATTGTATAGTACTTAGTATACATTGAAAGTATTACACAAATAATACAAATGAAACACTTAAAAAGAAAGTAAAAATGACCTTTAAAGAAACTTCATCTCATGAAAGCCTGAGACAATTTTAATAAAGTTCCCGTGACTCTTTTATAATCGTGCTCTTAAAACAAAGTGAAAACGATCACATTTACATTCAGTCCGCGTCTTTGTATTTATTGCCTTAATTAAAATTTACTTGGAAGGGCAAAAATTCAACTTTCCCCAAGTTTTAAGCTCTATAAATACCTGCGGACGGGGTAAGCTTGTAAAAACGGGGTGTATTTTTCTACAGAACTGTTGACAATAAATACAAGATAGTTTAGAAATAATTATAGTGTTTGTTGATTCAAAATATGCGTTTATTCACTCAAAAAAACTCAAGACCATAATTAACCACTCGGTCTTAAACATTGCTACACTATACTACAAACTGACATTTTAAGCGTAAATTCGTTGCAAAGCTCACACTTAGCATACCTACTGAAGATAGGATGGATAGACGTAAAATGGAAAGTGTAAGGTGGCCACTAAAACAGTGCATAAACAGACGAAGGTATGTCTAACTCGTCTCATATGACACCCACGGCATAAAATGGAGCGGTATACACAAAGGATGGAACCACACGGTGAATTAGGATTTCGCCCATCTGCCGACATCAAGAAGCCTAATGCCTGTCTAGGTGGAGTTTTCAACGGATCAGGCCTCATGCATAAGAATGAATAGACTATAACGGTAGGTTTATCAGTCTACGTATCTTGGTCTTAAATTCATCTGGGAGTTGTACTACATACAACTCCTCTACACTTGGTACAGGAGTTGAAGTTGTATGCCAACTAGCTCGTTTCGCCTACCGGCGCGTTTCGCCAACTTGAGCCATTCACCTACTGCGCCATTCGAAAACGATTTCTATGTACAGTTGAACGGTTAAAATACTCTTTACTATGAATCTCCATGTTTCAATACAGAAAAATACATTCTAGTCATTATCCATTGTCATTCATTTTCCTTGTAAGGAGTTGTATATTCCTTGTTATTCCTTACATACGGGCATGTCTCAGACATGGTATAAGAAAGATTATCAGGTGTTAATGCACATCTTATTTCCTACCCTCCACAGCAGAAGTCGCCATCGATACGAATAAAATACCCTTCCTGCCCAAACACTTGCCCCGAATAGTGCTTTTGGACGCAGCGTTGCACTGTGCTGGTAGCGCAATAGGGTATTTGACAGGATTTTAAAAACTGTTCTACGTTAATCACTGATGTCTAAGGACTCTCTAGAAAATGTATATTTTACGTTCCATTAAATATAGTGCAAGAAAAAACGAAAACACAAAATGTTATTTAAATATCACGCGAAAACGCTTTTCCTGACAATATACGTAGCAACAAGCAGGTGACGTCACAATGACGTAAACTT
Organism: Agonopterix alstromeriana; assembly: GCA_963924505.1. Classification (NCBI taxonomy): domain Eukaryota; kingdom Metazoa; phylum Arthropoda; class Insecta; order Lepidoptera; family Depressariidae; genus Agonopterix; species Agonopterix alstromeriana. The sequence continues at coordinate 13,471,554 of OZ004674.1, read as the reverse complement.
TGTACGATACTTACACTTTACACGTAACTGTTTACAAGCAGTCAACGTCATCAACCATTCGGTCAATCACAGTCGTTTACGATCACGTGACTAAAGTAGATACATAAATTATTTTCTTTTTCGATTTTCTCTTAAAATATCCAGTATTTTTCTTAACTGACTAAATAGTTGGTTTCCAAAATTCATATTCAATACGGATGCCATCAATAGATCCTATATTTTGCATGCTGTCAAATATCCTATTGTATAGGACAAAATAAAAGGGGCTGAAAAATATGAAAATCTCTACGTCATCGACTCGTTTGCACATATCAATTATTTTTTGGCATCTATCGCTTCAAATCAAACAAAGCGATCCAATGTAACTTCAAATACAACAGACCAAAATTGTTTAATTCAACGCTACAAAAATGTTATGCTTTCAAAATAACAATTTTGAATGCCGACAAGTCCGACGGAAATTATTCACTGTTCCGAATTGTTTTAAATCCAATTTCATACCGTGTCCAGTCTACCAAATAAATACCTGCGATAATTTATTTTCAACTCTCTACCCTTTTAATAAGAGCTACAGTTTTCGTTTTTAGTTGGCAGTTGAGAAATGGCCTTGTGCAATATCCTGCTTCACGGAGTTATGTTGTAATTCAATATAACATTATTAAAGTGAGTTTAATTTTATTACCGTAATAAAAACTGTTTCTGATAATGCAAGGGATCCCATCTTAGGACTTCAAAAACCAGGCGAGGTACTAAATATAATTTTGGTCTGAAACATCTATTGGCGCACCTTGGCAGTAAAACCGACTCGTATGTCGTGACGAAAAATTGCCGTGAGAGCGCTGACGTTTGACAGCTGTGAAAGCTCGACATTTTCGAAAAAAAAACGCTTGACCTCGGGAGTCTTCGGTATTTCATAGTTTTACATCTGCCGGGCGTCCAAATTTTGTTTATTTGCCAATCTATAAGGTAAAACTAAATTCGGAACGATCAGTCAATAAAACTGACTTTTTCTATAGACCATTATCGAAAAATCTGTCCCATATATTCGGGTTGAGGTTTTTGCAGTTTTGTATGGACAGCAGATTTTTTATTTTTTCTTGATGTTGCAATGGAGTCCCATAGTAAAACTTTTATTATGGAGCCAACATGGAGAAAAAATTATGTGTACATCGCAGAAAAATGTATGTTATGTAAGTGCGAGTATTCTAAATAGCTTTTTCTTTTAAGGGGATATAATTCTTATAATACAAACGTACTATGGTGATATTTTCAATACTAACCAATTAAAGTCAATGAAATTTTGCTGAAACAATCTTGAAACAAATATCTATGCTTGTATGGAGATTTTCGTTAAAATATACAGTTTCAATGCTAGGATTAATTTAAGATATGAGGCACTGTAACTTTAAAACTATACATTTTAACGAAAATCTGACTCCATACAAGCATAGAAATTTGTTTTTAGATTGATTCTGAAAAATTTCATTAATATTAATTGGTTAGTATTGAAAATATCACCATAGTACATTTGTATGGAGCGTGCTCCGAATTATATCCTCTTAACCTGGTCTCCGAAAACACAATTAGCATATACTTTATCTCACAACAGTTTAACGTTAGAAAGATAATGTAATGTTTTAATTAAAGACATACTTCAAAGTGAACAAATTAATTGCCTTAGTAAATAAAAGAAAACATTTCGACGCCAGCCTTTTTCGTCACAAAAAAATCCACTAAGGACATACTTTTTTTAAATAATAACTCTTTTAGTCCTTTAAAATCTAACTTTTTAATTAACCCCTTTACGTTGGGAGCGCAAAAAAGCGACCGCAAGGTTCTGCCTGAACAAAGTGGCCGGTATTGCTACATAAACTGTGGACTTCGATCAAATTATGTTGGTGCTCAGCACAGAACATTATAAGAGGGGTTAGAAGTGCAAAGTAGGCGTGGAACGTGTCGCCACAGGTTATGCAATGATTTGCATAACACCATAAGGCACGCGGCGTGGTGCGAGCGAGAGGGCACGAGTAATTGTTGCAGCGTGAGCGGGAAGACAAGTGGCGACAGCCGTCTCCGAAGCAAAAGCTCTACTTTGCATTTCTAAACCCTCTTATAATGTTATGTGGTGCTCTGTCAAATTTACAAAGAACTATTCAGCAACATGTCACGTCAAACACTTAATTGAAAAGACCCCCGCTATAGCCATACTTGGCCCAAACGTGCCCATATTCGTGCTTATAGGACACTGAGCGCAAATAGAAGCAATGGATCTGTAGGTCTCCAACTTTGAACTGGAAGACTTTGACGTTGTAAATGTCACGGGGAACCTGTTTTTATGAAGAGTATCAAAGCTAAACAAGTTGAGGAGGCTGGTAGGAGTATAATTATCAATAATTCCAATTGCACTGTGGGAAATAATAAACATGTTTTTAGGGTTTCCGTAGTCAAACACGGAACCCTTATAATTTCGCCCATTCTGTCTGTCCGTCTGTATGCCCCGCCTCAATAACTCGCTCATTTATGCACCTATTGAATCGAAATTCGTAAACTCATTGGTACGAGTCTGGACGGGGATTGAACCATCGCCTCCTGCACGGCAGGCAAGGTTACTCGCTACTGGACCACCACGGCTTCTAAAACACTGGAGTGAAAAATCTGTAAATTTTATAAAATATAGCTTTAGGTAAGTACTTTCAGTGAAAATTGTAACAGATGCTGTAGCTCAACCAGTATCGGAAAAAAGAAAAAAATTTGATTTGTTCTCTAAAGACAAGCTAGATGGCGTTGCACGAAAATAAATCGCGCTATAATTGTGTTTAAAAAATTTGTCATTTGATATCCTTCACATAGCATTTTTTTCTTAAATAAAAAAGCGCTCCACTCAAGTCTCCCCTCAAGTGTGAGATGAGGTGGGGTATTTGAAGTCAGAGGGGGGCGGGGAGTGGCCGTTCTGTATGTAAAACTGTACACAATTACCTATTCTGTGATAATACTCCCTAGTCACACCAGCAGCCACATTAGCGGCGACACTGTTTACTCAGTACATTCACCGGCACTCATTAAACTGAGCCGGACACTTTTTGTTTAGTTGCGGCCGGAAAAATGGACGGAAAGTGCTGCCCTTTCATTTTAAAACCAATTTGGAAAGTAAAATAGTAAAAAAGTTTGACAAGGTTTTATGGAAAATACAAACTTTGATGTTTGGAGTAGTTTACTCAGAGGTATAACTAGCCTCGATGTGCGTATAGCGTTTTGTATGTTTGCATGAGACCTATTTTTTACCCGATTGTGCCAGAAGTAATGTTATGTTTTTTTAGCGTATTTACGTATGTATGTATGTTTGTATGTTTATATGTTTGTATGTATATTTCTTTGACACGCCCTACAGCCTAAACGGCTTGATGGATTTTAACGTGTGGATAAGGTGTCTAATGATTTGTAAAAATTGTGAGAGTGACTAGTAATATTATGGATCAATTAGTACACCGCCTAAGCATTTATCTCATGTAAGACTTCTTCCATCCACTGGTTGTCTGGAAGAAATCACTTTTAGTGATAAGACCGCCTTTTGTACCCTTCTTGTTAGTGTATATTGTTGTTGATTTTTGTGTATTTTGGTAAAAATAAAGAATATTTATCTTATCTTAGTGACATAGCGTTTATTATTTCAAGATGGCCTCTACGAATTAAAAAAGAGAGGGGGGATTTTTTTTTGTTGTGATAAATTTCAATATTTGTATCAAATGACAAATGTTGAGCACAGGATATTGGTTACTAGATCGCGTCTATAAAATTTTTATTGACTTTAATTGGATAGTATTGAAATTATCAACAGACTTTGTTTGTATTGAGCGCGCAGAAAAAACTATCCTCTTTTGTCCACGGAAATGAAGACGTGGACAAAAAAAAAACTACCACATAAACCAATCTCTCAATACTCAATATTTTATTGCATTCCATAATGTACACACGGCGACACATCAAGCTATATAAAACCGTCATAAGCTGGCCGCGCGTAGTTAAAGAAATGTATAACGTCGCGCGGCCAGCTTTTGTTGATTTTGTATAGCTTGATGCGTCGCCGTGTGTACAACAAGGTGTTAACTTATAAGCTATGAGATCATTATGGACCCTGTAGGGCGCAGCAACTATGAACATTACAAATAAGTAGGTAACTTAAGTGGGCATATAAATAGAAATAAATATAGTATGTATATAGCATAGCTCTTCTCTATATTTTAAAAAGATTAATACACTTTGAAGCGAAAATTATAGTTATTTGTTATACAAGAGTGCAAAGTTGCTTTTTAACCGCGTGCTCAATTTTGATGACCGAGCAAGCGATGGATTCTAAAAATTAGAATCCTGAGCGTTAGCGAGGGAATCAAAAGAGCACGAGGTGAAAAATCTTTGCACTGGAGTGCAACACGTAACTTTTCATCCCACCTCAGCGAGGAAAGGACTAAATGAAAAAAAAAACAATGATAAATTCGGCACCATGGAGGGACAAGTAAATAGGTTTAATAATGTTTTGAATTCAGAAACTTAGTGCACACGATGTTCTACATTCAATTTACTTTGTCCTCTAGTGGATAAAAACGGCTTTGGCACTGAGATATCGAAGAGCAAAAATACTCTTTCCGAGATGGGGGGATGAAAATAATTTTATCACTTAACAATTTAACGGAGCAGACGCCAACAAAACTAATTAAAAAACGGACAAACAAAAAGGCTACGCTTAACAACCAAGATAAATTACTTAGTTTCATTCTGAAAAAAAACGAGACATTTTTTTTCTGCTCCAGTGTTCTCGAAAAGGTCTGTTTGTGCGGATTTATGTACCAGAGTTAAATTGTGTTTAGAGTTATAAAATGCAACCAGATTTAATGCAGTGCAAGTTTGTATGATGCGTGAATTTAAAGCAGTTTCTTGTGTTGCTATCTCAGTTTTGTTATAAAGAGTGTTCAGAAACATTTCTACGCCCTTTTTGAGATCAAAGTCTTTCAGATACGTACCGTAAGGTTATATACCCTTTCGGTATTCATCTCAACGAGCGTACGCACGGCGACAGATCAACCTACCCATAGTTGGACCTTATGTCCATGAACATAGAGTTCAACTATGGGTAGGTTGATTTGTCGCCGTGTGTACGTATAGCAAGTAAAATAGTTCGCTCGTGACTCTTAGGCCTACCATGAGTTTTCACTGGGGTAGTTGCGTCGCCAATTTTGTATTGAATTTCGTATAGCGCTCGTAGTAGTTACGTTGAGAACTAATTTCTGCCATACGAATTGGTGACGTAACTACAGTAATAACGTACAGTGAATAATCATGTTAGGCCTACAGAGAAAAGCCCCCGTCAACACCAGAAGTCATTTAGTACAGTTAAAAATCAATCATGCGCGGTAGTCAAAGGGTGCAAATTCGGGTGTTACTAAATCTTTCTCTAAAGCCAATAGCAGACTGACGAACGCAACGCTACGCGAAAACGAGTACAAAATAGCGGCAAGGGATTTTAGGCGTCTGAATGTGGGATTTCGGGTTCAATGTCAGTATACAGGGTATATCTTAATATGCTACCTATTTAAGGGGATGATCAGACCATCAAACTGAACTCGAAATCGCGAAAATAAATCTTATGTCCCATACATTTTGCTCGAGTAGGTTTGAAGTAGAGCTAATTTTTTTTTCGCGATTGATGAGTTTGGTGCCGTAGAGAAAGTTGTTCTGTTTGACGATCTGATCATCCCCTTAAAAAGTGTCAGCATATTAAGAAAGACCCTATATAGGTATAAAAAAATCATAAGCAGTCTAAGAGCAGTCTGTTCGAATTTTTCATTCAAAGGTTAGCTTAGTATAATTTTGTTTTAATTGTACATTTTTATTAAATGTTACAATAAAATGTAAAATTAAATGCTTTACAAGATTGAACAGCAGACCATTGAAGTGAACCACTTTAAGAATAGCAAAAAAAAAACAGTTGTTCCATACAGAATTTTGTTCACGATTTCGATATTGGCTCCAATAATGAAAGTTCGATAGTCTGAAGAATCCGCTTGATTTGTAACGTATTTAACTTTACATCCGGTATAATGATAAACATACGGTAAAAAAACGTACCTAAAAACATAATAGCTCGTACAAAAACATACGATGTAATGTCCAAGACAATTCAGACATCTTTCCGAATCCTTTATTACGGCGTATGCTTTAATGACAGACCGTTTTTGTCTGTTTATACCACAGAACTAAATAAAATCTAGATGTGACAAAGATACTAATGAGTCACGTTGCAGGGTTTGCCTCGAACACTTTCGCGTGGTGTTCGCGCGGTTCGCGTCTCAGCCTGCCACGAGTTCATACTCAAAAACAATCCTCGAGATTAGATAGGTACTCCCTCAAACCACTTGACACTGGCGTAAATGTGGTTCTAATGCACAAGCAAAAAGTCCATTAATTATAAATAAAATTTAAAAAAAAAAGATACTAATTTTATAGCGAACTGTCTTAGGCTCAATTCACACCAGGATGTATGGTAGGTGTCACAACTCGCGGTGCTGCGGATAGCTTCGGTCCGATGCTCGATTTTTCGTACCTCTCAAACGATATTTATATCATGATTATGTATTTTAGCAAATAGATAACGTTCAAAATGCTCTGTAACTGTAATTATTACGCTGCCAGTTCACTCTGGTTTCAAAATGAGGAAAAGTGGACTTAGGGATTTTGAACCTTTTTTGGCCCATTCTGATTCGACATTGTTGATTCTCACTATTTTACAGTATTTCTTAAGATTATTACTACCACATGCGAAAACTTATCATTTTTAAATAAAAATTGTGTGCCATTAATTATTGTTGTATTTTTCATCGCTCCATCTCATGAGAACCGGGATGAGATGGGATTTGGTTCCTATTGGGATAGATTCTGGGAAAGACCGCCTACAATCTATTTCAAGAGATAGGCTTCCCAAATGAACCAATTTTTCAGAAATGTAATAATTAGTTTACGTTTCATACACAAAATGCAAATAAGTTGTAATACCTTTGAAACCATACCTGTTTTTGACAATTGTGTCATACAAACGTTGTAGGAAATGATAAAATGCATAGGATGGTAGCCAAAAGAGGTTCAAAATCACTAAGTTCACTTTTCCTTGGTGCGATTTGAACTTTACAAATCTAAACGGAAATCGTACTACTGCAATTACACACGGCGCTGATTTACCCTGCGCGCGTGCTGAGTTTACCCCGTGCCCACGCTGATTTTACCCCGTTGCCTTAAAAGTGCCTCGATTAATTACATTTCTTTAGGGTAACCGCTTGGTCTCCAACTCAAGAACCTATATTAATTAACTAATTTTAAAATCTCGCGTGCTCTGAAACTCACTTAGTTGTCGTCAAAGGGGGACCTGTACTAAGAACGCGCTATCGCTTGAGTATACTGGAGAATTTGTTTAGCAATGTATGACGTTGGTTTGAAAAAAATATTCTGTCAAGAGTCGACGAGACAGAAATAGCAAATTGTAATACTTACGAGAAAAATTATCAAACATATTTTTTTCTTCAATTTATAATAAAATTATCACAAAGTCTTTCAAACAAAAATTTCTAAATTCCTATTTACACGTTCAAACATGTTAACCTGGTCGCGAACACGTGACAATTCTAACAATTTTTGCTCTGTGGTTAACCCTTTCCGCGCAGACAATGGTAGGTGAAATTATCGCGTTCTGGCCACGTCATCCGGTTGGGTACGGATGTGTTATATCTGTAACATCTTTTGTATGGAATGCGGTTTAGAAGCTATGGCTACTGATTTAAATAAAATCTTTTTTTATTTTTTGGGGTACGTAAATTAGGTGACTACTGAGGATTTTTTCTATAAAGAAAGTTAATAGTATAAAGGGATGAGGTACGTAATTTGGTATAAGAGTTCAATCAAGTTTTGTTTGTGATTCGACATCTTCCGTAAAAAAAAATTTCCCATCTCTAAAAATCCCCCTGTTCTAATTGTGTAACTATACCCGATTATATCGGAAAAAAATTATAGGAAAAAAGATGCAGCGTTGTAGCGGTTTCATTTCATCAGTCCTATTCACATAAATTCCGATACAAAACTAACAAGCTGAAATAACTTCAATAGACGTATTTGTAAATAAGCTGAATTGAGTAGGAAAGGTATCGAAATAAACGGATTGGGGTCACGGAAAGTGCTGATCAAGGGTTATTTCGATTCGTACCGGATATGTCCGGATTTAGTGAGGTCCGGGGCCCGGGTCCGGTGCGATACAGGTGAGATTGAAGGACATACGCACTGATAAACAACTTGTGAGTGCGAATGATCTGGAGTTGAGACAAGTTCAGTGTGTGATGTTTAAATATTTAATGTTAACACTTCGAAGGCCTACGGTGATTATAGCAGAAAATTATCCATTGTTTGTTTGTCTTTTGGCAGTCAAAGGGTAAGATAATACTTTTATCAATTTTATGGAAAACTACAGGTTTGGTAACATAACATAGCATAGCTCACGACTATATTCCCCGAGGGGGTAGTTAGAGATATTCTGAAACCTCAGAACATCCACGTTTCACCAGTAGTACCGAAACTCTGTCCAGTGTGACGGGGGGCAAGCCCTTCGCTACTTGTAATGGACAGTGGGTACAATACTGAAGCATGCAGGTTTCCTCACGATGTTTTCCTTCACAGAAAAGTCAGTGGTGTTACAAATCGTACATAAATTCCGAAAAACTTATTGGTACGTGTCGGTTTGGACGGGGATCGAACCATCGCCTCCTGCACGGCAGGCAAGGTTACTCGCCACTGGACCACCACGGCCTCATAGAGAACAGAGGTAACATAGACATACGATAAATAAACAAACGCTCGTTTCTCAGAGGCAAATATTATTATAAGATTTAAACTTTGGGAGGTCCTACGACTATGACAGTCATAATTTTTTTGCTTCCTGTATACAGGGTCCTTCTGACGGTTTCTTAAGGGGATGATCAGACTATCAAACTAAAATACTTTCTCTATGAATCAATTCTGGACCAACATCGAAATGACGAAAAAAAATTGGTTGTCCTCTCTGCATTTGAGTCGAAAAGGTTTGGAGTTTTGTACGGAACAGCTGATTTATTTTTCGTAATTTCGATGTTGGTCCCATTTAGTAGAGCTATAAGCATATTAAGAAGGACCCTGTATAGAGGAAATCAAAAAAGTTTGGTATAAGATAAAAATGATAATAGACTGAAGATAATTAAATACTGGTTTAGAGTAGCCTACCTGAAACCTATATAACTCTACAGCTGTAAACACCCATCATTTGGATATACTTTCATGTTAAAACAGGAATTGGAGACCCAGAACATGATTCGTATTGTACCGACATATTTTGAAACGAGGCCGTTTATTAGTTTGTTTGAAGTAAAGCTAATGTGGTCAAACCATGGATTCACCACGTCCGTCATACATTAACAAAACCAAAAAATTTCACATAATGTCACTTTAGTATGCCTCAGTTATGCTCGGTTGTCATACATTGCCGTTGACATTCCAGTCCTTTCAAATATCTTCTGTAACATAGCAGTAATGTAAAACAAATATGCACATTTTAGCGGTCCCGTTAATAGCGCACTGATGCGAAGTCCTTGTTTATAGAATGTCATTGGGTCAACCTATTGAAACAAACTACATAATTCAGAAAAATAATCATTTTGCAACGCTCCTATATCACGCATGCTTATCGCGAATTGGTAGACTTCACATTACTTCTTCAACGTTTGTAGAATTTTGACGTTTTCCCTCAGTGGCAGTCGATTGGGTACTAACCACTAGACTTTTTGGAACACAAGTGATGCAGGTACACACGGGACAGATCAACCTGGGTTGGTTGTGAACTCTATGTTCAAGGACATGGAATTCAACCAGGCCTGTCTCACTCCACAGCTCAGGTACGCTTGTCGGCCGATCCCCACCGAGGATTGAATGGCGATAGGTTAGGTATAAACGTAAACTTCATGGTCAAATCTCATTAGACTTGCCGCCATTTTGTGTAGTCAATGCGAGACTTGAAAATCCTAGCGATGTTACGCTGCTAGCACGTGAAAGAACGAAAGAGGGAGACTATGTAAAGGAAATTTTCATGTCTAATGACTCGATTCATTTTTGTTTGCACGCAGGCCGTTGTGACGGTTGGTAAGGTATTTCCGATCTGTACGATAGGACGGGTGCGAATAACTTTTCACCTTATTTCCGTGTAAAGAGAGTCGCTATTTATTTAAATCTGTTTTCGAAGTGATTCTTCTGTATGGGTAGTACTAGTTTTTATTCAGTGGTTCGGGTATGGGCCGGTTGACATTTAAATTGTGTTTTTAACATTTTTGATAAATACGGTCTCAAAAAATATTACCCAACTTCAAAGTATATTCGATCAAAAACCAAAATCAGGTTATCAGGGAAACAGTATTAAAATTTGCATGAATTTTGCTCCCATGCCCCGATTTCCAGAATAATGCTAACCATGCGTGTCGTGGCAACTGAAATACATTTGCAGTTGAATTTCGTGCTATTCTGAAAGCGCTTTCAGCACATTTATTTCGCTCCGAAAGAAAATCTTTGGGTTAACATGACCGCACCAGGAAAAGGTGGAGAGAATGAGGAAAAAGTAACGTTTTCTTAGAATTTGTGAGAGAATTAGAAAGGTTTTTGGTAATACAATTTATTTATTAGACTTTGTTCTCTTAGTTTTATTTAAAAACAAGAACTATTTTGATATTGAGTTAGTGAATATACCTATGAAATAATCATCAATAGCTTATGCACTTCTCATTGCTTCTGTATAAACCATTTATAAAGGGTCCTTCTTAATATGCTTAGTATGCTGACAGTTTTTTAAGGGGATGACCAGACCACCAAACTGAACAACTTTCTCTATGGGACTCGCGAAAAAAAATCAGCTGTCCCTACATTTAGCTCGAGATACATTTGGCTCGAGTAAGTTTGCAGTTTTGTATGGAACGGTGGTTTATTTTTCGCGATTTCCATGTTGGTCCCACAGATAAAGTTGTTCAGTTTGATGGTCTAATCATCCCCTTAAAAAAGTGTCAGCATATTAAGAATGACCCTGTATATGAAACTACAGTGTGAAATTGATATCATTAGCATCCTTTTAAACTAAACCCATCAAACTGAACACCTATTACTATGGGAGCAAGCCGATATGAGAAAAAAAAAACAGTTGATGCAAACATTTGAGTCGAGTAGACATTGTAGTATGGAATAGCTTTTTTTTTTGTTCTGATCGGTTTGCTCCCATAGTAAAAGTTGTTCAGTTTGATTGGTAGACTCTTGGTTTAAAACGATGCTAATGACATCAATTTCACCCTGTATATCATGTTAGGCCTGACCTGCCCTCACGAGGGTGTATAGGTTTTAAACCTCCACTAGTGCCCAACCAACAAAGATTTAACACAAGCAGGAACTGAAATACATACTTATACTCAAAACCATAATAGCTTCTACATATAGGTAAAAAAACACCAACAAAGAAACAAAGCTAAAGATTAAAAAAGAAAAATATTTATATACAACATCCAGAATAAATAACCAATCGAGTGATTGAAATAAAGGCGCATACACAATATTGCTAAACACAGAACGCCCCGGGGAAATCACCGGCCGACGACAAATCTTCCCGGTGATCGTATAAAAATACCTGGGACTAACCATAAATCGTATTTATTGCCACCGCCGGCCACTGCCGTGACGGGTGGACACGTTTTTTAAACTGAAATTATGTGTACTACGCTTAAAATGGATGAATGTGGTAATAAAGTTTTGGATACTAGTTAAGTGATGTTTTCGTTTGGATGGCAACATTGGGCTTTGTAGAAATGAAAGGGGAGTTTGCTTGGCGCCATTGCTCTTGCTGTATTTCTTCGTATTTGAAATTCGTAAAAATTGGTTTTTGTGATATTTGTGACATAATTTCGTGCGGATTGTGTACCAAACAGTTGCGTAAAGCGACAGACGTAACAGGAATCTCAAATAAATACGATAACAGAACATAAGTTTTGGTTCAAGTTAACTCGTACATGGTCATTTTGGCGGCAACGCTCGAGCTTACGAAATCGACCACAGACTCATTGTATCTATCATCCCATCATCAAAATAAAGAATATAAAGGAAAAAAATAACGAATGGCTCAAAAGGACTATTATCCAGAGCCGTTAAATACATTATAAAAAAATTGAATTGTAATGGATCTGCAGTCGTTAAAATTCGTTTTGATAGCAGTTTGAAAGAATCGAATGTTTTATTGACTGAGAGCCATCATAAATCGATTTGATTGATGCTTCATCATGAAATTAGGTATTTAAAGTGAAACTTCTGGGACTTTAGGAGAAAAAGATCAGAGTGTATTTTCAGCATGTGGCAAAAGTTGCGCGCGACGATGGAACACTCCATGAAGTTAGTTTTTAGTGTTCTATGCAGTGAAGATAGGTCCGAACCAAGTTCGAATATGTGCTATGGTGTATGTGTAAATTGAAGATATTTACAAAAAAAGATGAAGATATGGTTTTTAGATGTCCCTGACTCCAAATCAACCTTTTTTAGAATTTTTGTCGGTCTGTTTGTTCGTTTGTTTGGTGTTTGTTTGTGCGAGGATCACGCGAAAACTACTGGACCGATTTTGATGATACTTTTTTGTTTGATAGCTTAAGATCTGACTTAAAATCTGGTATATCATTTCTGGGGACGATGTCGCGGGTTAACTCTTGTACATAGTAATATAAGTGTGACTCAGTTCAAATTTTTTAAATGTGTAAATTCACGTCAAAGAAGTTTAATTTCTTACGTGCGTACTTAATAAATACACACACACGCACACAAGTTTTTTAAAGTCTTTCTGTGTGTTAAAAAGGAAAAACCTTTGACCGATTGTTCAAATCTATTTTGTGAGACCAATTAAATGTGATTTTGAATTGAGGTGATGCTTAGTTTCTCAGTAGTCAGTAGTAGCAGCCAAGTTTAAATACAGGATGTAAACGTAAATGCCTTATACAAGGTGTTACAAAAGTAAAAATAAACATTTAAAACTTTTAAAGAGGTTGTTTAGACCATCAATCTGAACAACTTTTACAATGGGACTAACAACTAAATCGCGAAAAAAAAAATGCTGTCCCATACATTTAGCTCGAATAGATTAGTATATGGAAAACCCGTTTTTTTTTCGCGATTTCGATATTGGTCCCATAGTGAAAGTTTTTCAGTTTGATGGTCTAAACCACCCCCTTAAATAAGGTGCTTCAGACCATCAAACTGATTTGTTTTACTTTGAAAAAAACAGTTGTTTCATACATTTTGGTTGAGTGGCTATTGACATTTTCTATGGAACATCTGCGTTACAATATCGAACGGAAGCACCCTGTTCGAAATGTCACGCATTTCATTTTACACCCTCTATAGTAATATCATGAAATGCTGAATATTCTCACCCTACGTTACTTTGCATGTCATTGGTTTCTGACAAAAACCGAGTAAAACTGCATATAAAACCATTCGCAACGAATCATGGCTTACATTTTGTGGATAGCTCGATCAAACTAAAGCTTACTATGGCATTCGCCTCGTGATTGGAGGATTTACCAGAGCATTGCATTGGAATAAGGATGGTTGTTGACTAGACCATGCTTCTTTTGGAAATTTGTAAAAATTCGTTGCAACAGTTTCTGGGATAGAAAAGAGATACAATTTTTGTATTCAAATCTGGGAGCTTTTGTTTTCTTTTTAGGGTTCCGTACCCAAGTAGGGGTGTGAAAAAATAATCGATTAATTTATAAATTGATTATTATTAGTTAAAAATCGATTTTTAGATTATGATTAATCGATTATAAAAATCCATTTTTTTATTTTCATGATTTTATTCCGATTTTTGATCTATGCACGATCCTATGAACTAATAACCAAGTTCACTCACACTCTTGAACGAGTGAGAGTTCAGCAGCAGTACCGCAATCTTGTACATAACAAGAACATTATATCAAAAGCTCGACGATGAAAACAAAACAGTTTTTTAACGATCGAAGTCGTATCTTAAAAGATGGCTTAAGCTTTTATATTTGCATTCTTTGCCTACTTTTTATTAATAAAAATAATTTGTAATTTCAAGAAATTTTGTTTTTTAATTCTTTGGTTTTTAGCATAGCATAGCATATGCTCACGACTATATTCCCCGAGGGGGTAGTCTCAGAACATCATCATCTTTGGTTTTAAAATTTTTAATTAAAGATTTATTAGAAAAAGTTTGTTTTCTTTATCTATCACCGGTTAATAATGTAGATAAATGACGAAGTATATCATATCATCGTCTGTCATATTTTCGTAAAATAAGTAAAAATCGATTTCTTGAATGAAATCGATTTTTTAAAGTAAAATAATCGATTTTCCCTAAATCGATTATTATGAGGTATCATGAAATCGATTATTTTAAAAATCGATTTTTCGTACTCAAAGTCACATCCCTAACCCAAAGGGTGAAAACGGGACCCTATTACGGACTGACGGACAACATAGGCTTAGCTATGTTGTCCGTCCTACCTATTTAGGGCTGTAACTTTTGAACCATAATAGCTAGACAGTTTACATTTTCACAGAATATGCGTTATTACGGCGGATTTGTTAACAAATAATAACAATGTCTAAAAATTTAAATTTAAGGGGGATCCTCATACAAGAAACTAGTTTCTATCAACTTTTTTCTTCTCGCTCTATCGTAAATTTAGATTATAGAGCAAACTCTACTGTATAACAACAAATAATAAAAATCGGTCAAGTGTGAGTCGCGTTAAAGGTTTTATGTTGTGTGGTGGTGTGGCATGCTCGATTTTCACAAGTAGGTAGTTTGTATGAAAGTTCTTCTTTTCGTGTCAGCATGAGTAATATAGCATGACATGAGATTAGCCAGTCAGCAATCGTAATATTAAGGCTGACTGCCCAGGGTGCGCCACACGAACACAGGTCCCATCACTCGGGGAGACTCATTCCTTACACCTCATCCCCGCTTGTTGTATGTAACCGAATGTTATGTTATCTTAGTACAAACTAAGTGGAACGCTGATTGACAGCTTCCGACATCTATCGGTGACGTTTCGAAGCACTATGTGTTGAAATTTGGGTTCGTATCTAAACTGGAGCGATAGCGCGCTACACCTCACCCCTGCGCTGTAGTAGTGAGAAATTTCGCCCATACCAATCAATGTCTTGTTGGTCTAGTGGTCTAGACAACCGGTTCACGATTCGAGTGCTTATGGTTCGAACCTCGTGTCGGCCAGCCGTCTTTTTCAATTTATTTTCCAATGTGGCTCCCCCTTCTGCTAAGCGACTTACCTATCTACAACGTGTTAATGAATTAACGCAAAATTAGAAAGTCGTTTGTTTAGAATCGAGAGCAGAATCGAATTATCATGTTTTCAACATAGGTAATTTTTTTCAAAATATTAAATTTGTTAGTAAAATTTAAAATTGACTGAATTCGATCTCAACCCACCGCACGGGCACACTCACCCTACTTACTACCAGAACAAGATTCTTAAAATGTATCAAAGAGCACGCTAGACCTTTCATTCATTGCTGAAATGATAACAAATCATTTTGGCCTGAAAACTTAAAATGTGAATAACTTTAAATTTTAACTATCAAAATAATTAAATTATTGTTTCAAACTAATTATTTTGTCATAAAACAGTTTTAGTGTATGAGGTTTTGCGCTTATTCATTAACACGTTGTATATCCACTATACATATTAATCTATGCTAAACACACATAAGTCATAATTTCATAATAACACAAACATTTTCCACCACTTCTTCTTCTTCATAGACCAAAATGGATCCAAACCTCAGAGGAAGGATCTCCATAGAGTCAGCATAAATTTACGATTATAGTTAGTCTCTTTTGTCTTATGACGTACCTTTAATAGTAGAAGGAGATGGAGCTATAGATATTTGTTTATGCGGCTGTCCACTTTTTTTTGAGCTAGTGTGTGTGAAAAATGACCATAAAAATAAGGCCATATGTCACTTGGTGCCTTTTGTCCACACTACTTGACACCACAAACTCAAACCTAAACGTCAAAAAAAGTGGACACTTTACAATTGGTATGGCTCACTCTATTAGGTATAATCTCTTTGATCCAAACACTCTTTCTACTAATTAGCTCTCGTTTTCTTCCCCAAGATAACTACCCATTATAATATAATCTGAATTCAACCCTAAAACAAGAACAACAAATCTGCAAATTAATTACCCCGATAAAGAATTCATTGCAGATTAAAGCAATCCGTTAAAACATGAATGTAAATGGAATTAAAATGAGATCCAGCCGTTCGGGCGAGGTCGGCAGGGAGCGACAATTTTGTGGTTTTAGCGTTATTGTGGCATAAAATGAGCTGGACGTCACATGGCCAATTCATTTCCCGTGTTGATTTCGCTGTGTGATTCCTTATATTTTTACTCAACGGTACTCACAATGTTTTTGGTTTAAGGCAACGTGACCCAAGGCATAGCTCCGATAAAGGGGGTGAGGTGTGGGGCTTGAGGGGAGAAAATGCAATTTAATTCGAATTTTAAATTTAAAAATTAAAGTTTTCGTAATTCTTTAAGATGCCACAGTATATAAGTGATACCAGTCGAACAGCACCAACAGCAATGTTGTTTGAAATGGTGTAGGTCTGTATTATATTGTTGCCGGGCAGAGTTCTGTCTTTTTCGATATAAGCGCTGGCTGCGTCATAAAGGTCTTGACTACCGGTCTATATTCCTAAGCATCCAAAGTATGCAGGCTTTATCTATTGTAATTTAATTGAAAGTAGTTCGATTTCAACGTCCCAGTCACGGTGTCATTCATTCTACAGAATTAAATCGAATAAAGTCAAAAATTTAAAGGATTATAATCGTTAGCTTACTCTATACTATACAAACGAAGTTTAATTGTGTTTTGGATACTAACCAATTAAAGTTAATGACATTTTTAAAAACGATCTCTAAACTAGTCTATGTGCTTGTGTTTTGTCTGATTTTCGTTAAAATTAATAGCTTCAAAGTTACAGTAGTGCTTCTAAGATTTCCATACAAATCTTAAATTAATCCTAGCATTGAAAATAAATATTTTTAACGGAAATCTTATAAACCACAGGCGCAGATATTAATATCTAGATCGTGTTTAAAAATCTCATTTACTTTATAGGGATAGTATTGAAAATAAAACCTGACTGCATTTGTATAAAGTGCGCTCGAGCGCTCTGCAAGGGCGAGTAATACGCACATTTTATATTTAGAGCAAAATTGTTGATCATTCAGGGATGATCAAAACTACCTTACTTCTCGTTAGAGCCTCATGATTTAATTTCAAACTTAGGTAATTAAATCACTAAGAATTTAAAATAATAATAAACTGATGTTTCTGATCACCCCGAAAGTGATCAAGGTCGTGAGTTTATGTATGTATGTATGTAAAATTAATGTTCATAGTTCATCAAATCAAATCTAGGTCAAAATTTCCTACACCAAATGCGAGAATGTATTACAAACAGCACATCCCCACAGCGCACGGTTTACTGAAGCGAGTTTATAACACGGAAGCAGCTGTGAGCTTGGTGGACCGTCAATTCACACGGCGGTGATTTATGCTGATGCCGCGTGCGAGCGAAACCTCTCGCTTCTGCGAGTAGATATCATTATTGTTGTGTGGATTTATGTGTTTCTGTTTAGTGGAACATATTTTTATATAGAAAAAAATCATTAAAATTTGCTCGAATAAGACGTTTAACTTTCATTGAGAGTTCTCATCACGGTGTAAAATTATTTATTCTTTTCCATATTTGTGTGGTAATCTCGCAAACGTATGACTGAGAAACAAAATATTGCACAGAAAGACCAACCCATTTGATAATCTCATCGTCGATACTCACAACCTTCTCTTCTATCGAGTCGATGGCATGCCATTTAAAAAATTTCTGGCTCATTTTTTTGGCTACACGGTTAGTTCTACTGGCAGAGTCTCGTCCATAAGATGACTCACAATTATGGGGAGGCATAACTAAAACAATGAATAACCATTTATTCAAATTAAAAACAATTTACCATTAAAACCTAATCCCCAACGCAGGCTTCGTCTATCCTTAATATCATTCATCTATATCCGCCACAAGCTTCGTCAGACTATCACTAACTAGACTACAGGAGCTGCCCTGAACAACGCCGTCTCAAAGGGCCCGACGCATTGTCCCTCTCTATGGCTAGAGAAATGATCTTTAACAGAAAGGCTAAAAGGTTAAATATAATGTCATTTTATTTCCTTCAAACAGAGATAATTTTGACCAGAATATTTCCTCTAAAATTTTAATTCAATTTGAAACACATTAATCTGTGGAGTTGGTACTTGCAGTCGGAAAGTACAGGTGAAACTCGGAGGAGCTGATGATAGTTCGAATAAATAATAAGATAGGTTTTAAAACTCAAAATATAATGCTAAAAGAAATGAACATGAAAATATACCCCAAACGAATGGATTCGCGTTTTCCTAGCGAGAGAGAAAATTTGTATGTTATTATTCTGACGGTTCCGTCGTCCAGGAAACACCGAAACGCTCATAGACATTTTAAACACTGTCGACCAAGGAGTTCGCCACAAATCCACAAAACAATAATGATATCTACTCGCAGAAGCGAGAGGTTTCGCTCACCGCCGTATGAATTGACGGTCCGCCAAGTTCACAGCTGCTTCCATGTTTATAATCTCACTCCAGTAAACCGTGCGCGTTGGGGCTGTGCTGTTTGTGATATATTTACGTAATATTATATGGGGGAAATTGTGACTTGTATGTACAATACAATAAATAAATTAAATAAATAACGATCTTTTCATTGATTGATTCGAGTTAAGAGAGAGAGTCGAGGTTAAGGCAGTCCATTGAAAGGTGGCGAGACGAGCTGGATGCATACTGCAATCAGTGGCGGATTTTCACAACGATCGGAGGGATGTGGAAGAGTTTAGAGGAGACCTGTGCCCAGCAGTGGACAAAACATGATAACAAAAATCATAAATATCTTCTTAGAATACCTACCGAAGAAATCACTAACTGAAACTTCAATAAATTATGCTTACATTCCAAAATATATTAAAAATTCAGTCACCACTCGCAACTCTTTACAGGTATGAGCAATCTTCGTGGGCTATAAATTTCACCGTCCACTTTTAAAAGCTATTTATCATAGTTAAGTCAACGATTTACTTGATATAGTTCTGTAATTTCGTTGTAGTGTTTGCTTTGAAGTCAATTTAATACGAGTATTTCTCTTTCATCTAATTCCGTTCTATTCAATATACCTACTCAATAGTCAATAATTTATTACATTCCTTAGTTCAATTGTAGCATTCGAGCTTTGTACTCAACTGGGTGTAGGAAAGCTGAATATTATACCAATGAAAACACACGTTTACAAAAGTCACTGGACACTCCTACACTGGATGATTTGGGATGTGAAATCTCACTTTTTCCTTTCCTTCCTGAAACTGATAGGACGGGAGACAATTACGATCAGAGAAGGGGTCGAATCGATTGGAGTTTGATCGGAGAAGAGGTCTGAGTCACAACAGGCATCGTGGTAAGATAGTCGTACTCTAGGGGTAGTCTTTTATTACGACGTCCATCTAAATTATAAACCTAGTTATTCTAAACCGGGTAAAAAATTGCAGTTAGTAAGGAAAGTGCTATTTTTTTTTGCGAATTTCCTAAAAAGTTGATCAGTATCATGGATACAATCACCCCTTGAAGTAATGCAACTCTATACCCTAACACCCTGTAAATGGTTGTCTAGTTTTTATTATACAAGTCCAGGCTATATTCTGGTACGTACCTATAATTTCTAGATGATCTGTCTGTGTGACAATGTCTAAGATATTGATTCATTTATTTATAACTAGCTGTTGCTCGCGACTCCGTCTGCGTAGACCTTAAAAAGTATCATATATGTTAATCCAGATCATATTCTATTCGTGTGCCAAATTTCATCCAAATCCGTTCAGTGGTTTTTGCCTGATGGGCGTTCAAACAGGCGTTTTTATTATATGTATATGTTACCGGTAATCTGCATAATTCAGTTATTCTATACAATACCCAGGTAATGTATAAAATAGCTGGGGCTTCCAGGCAATGCATGGAATATTATTAATATTAATGTCCATTACATACTTTACCTAGGTAATGTAACAATTCCCAGTCATTGTATAGAGTACCGGCCCGTCCACTGGCAATGTGTAAAGTAAATAGAAGCCCGCGAAGGGACTGCGGGAGGCAGATACCCCTGCCTGAGAAAAACAAACTGGTGTTTTCAAAATTTTAGGTTAAGTTGAATATGTATCACGCCGGAGCATCAACAAGCTTGCTTGCATGCTGCATGCTTGCTTGCTTGAATCTTGCATGCTTGCTGCATGCTTGCTTGCTTGTTAATTGTTCTCGTCTTTTACACACATTACCAGCTGCGCATTCGGTATTGTATAGAATACCTAGGCAAAGTATAAAATTAATAATATTTCATACACTACCTATACGTTTTAGGTATTCTATTAAATACCTAGGTATTGTATATAATACCGGATTACACAGATTGCCGATAACATATACATGTATAATTTTTAGATCATTACAGAATGTACGAAAAATCTTTCCAGTCTAAAAACTTGGCTATTTCAAGAATAGACGTAGTTTATACCAAGTATGGGTAGATAAAATAGAGTCTGGAATTTTCTATCTTTTTGTGTAAACGTGCTATTTTCTCTAAGTACCCTCCGAACTAATGTTGTTGCGGTTTTCTCCCTAGCTGGCTTGATTTTAAAGGAAGGTTAAAACTGTACATACAAAATGTAGAAATTTCTCGAAAGTTTCCGAAGGGTTAAGCCTGACCAAAATATAGTAGGTAGGTTAATAGGTACCTAAAGGCTGTAATATAGTTAATATTATTAATTACCAATAAACTACTTAGGACTACTTTTGCAATTGGATTGTATTTTTACCATATTCGTCTATAATAAAATGCGTATAGCAAAGCTATCACATGCATTTCACAATTTAGCCGAACGGCCCGTGCATGGACGCATTTCGTTTAAATCTAACCATTCTAAACAGCCAACTAATTGAAAGGCCCGGCCCTGGTCATACCTGGCCTGAAGGTGCCCATAACATATAGGTATATTCTGTAAAAATTTCATGTCGTTATCTATTACGGTTCAAAAGATAGAGTCCTTTAGAGCAAGGTGGGATAATACGGACGGACGGACGGACAGGTAGACTTACCTACCTACTTTTATTGAAATTTTACGTAATCTCAGTTTGGCAATACAATGCTCTATTGAGTCGATGGCATATAATTGAATTTTACTTGCCATTGTAGTGAAGTGATTAACTTTGCTAACGAATTTTTAGAGAATTAAGTCGATCAGAATAAATTCTAGTAAGAATGTTCTTATTGGCTCGATTGAAATACACTCTTTATCAAGCTCTGAGCAAAGCAGTATTCCAATCTAGTGTTTCACAAAGCAGCTCAAATCAAAATTCTTCCAAGCAAAAGTATTTCTGAAAGAATCCGATGAACATCCACGGTATTTCCCGATTTACATATTTTTAGAATAATCCGGCATTTTCTAGTTTGAACCAGTTTATAAAATAAGCTTCTTACGCTATTTTTACTTGACTTTTTCTTTAAGTCGGTGCGAGGTCGAGCTGTATAGAAAAGCTTAGTAAGAAATGGAATTTAGCTCACAAGGGAAAATACTCGTAGGTATTTCGAACGAGAATATAAAAATTTCTTTAAATAAAATTAAAATTTTATGTTGTATTTAAGTTTTTTAAGTCCTACGCAGATAAAAAATACGTAATAGTAAATGGGTATGAGCCTGATCAGCCAGTAATAAAACTTACATAAGTTTATAGAGGACCTTTCAAAATACATTAAAAAACATCGCATTCATTGCTAGGCCGCATCGGAGCTGTGCTATTAAGCTACAAATAACTTCTACGGTTGTATAGGAGAAATCGCTTTTAGCGCTAAGACCGCCTTGTTTTGTATCTTCTGTATTTCTTTACCGTATATTTTGCTGATTAGGTAATATATTTCGATTGATTGATTGAAAATGAGTTGACTCTTGAAGGCTTTGTTTACTTTTTCATGAACATTTAGAGTCAAATTTCTCATGAGTGTTTATTACAATATGTTTATTTTTTATAGTACTATAATTATAAAATACTTTATTTGGTGGCCGCGAATGTTCAAAAACTGACAATACCTTTACTCATACCCATTCAAATAATGATAACATTTTTATGGGAAGTTTAATTAAATTCTAGTGAAAGGGTTTAAGTGAGAACTATAGTTTTAGTACAACAGTGAAACTGGCCAAGCGTTTATGGACCCTAACTCAATCTATGAAAGGTGTTATTGGAACATTTCCTTGTAACTATTCGTATGATATAGTTTTAGATTGTGATAATACTACACAATATTGTGGCATGCATTCAAAGAGATGAAGCGGACACATTTTGAATGATGACGCTCACGGATTTATCGCTCCATCTAGATGCAACGTTCGATCGAGATTCACCCTTTCTGGAGAACACGACAATCACCTGCTGAATAAGGCTATAGCATTAAAATCTCGGCAACATCAATGCCCAATAATCTATCGCCTAAGCGTAGAAATCGCGGCAACATGGGAAATAGTGTGACAAACTTACAAATGTCAACTTTGTAACACTGTGTAAGTACTCTTGCCATGCTATAACAACCACTATAGCCGCCTGACTACACAGTACAAAGTCCTATGAGCGTTCTGTTTGTGTTAGTGACAAACGGCGGCCCTTATTTATTTTAGAGTTCGCTCACCGAGCCCGCTCGCGGCTAAGGGACGCACTTCCACACTATAGGGTTGACAGTGTTTCTTTAAGGTATTAAAAATTAAAATACAGAGGGAACGAATAGGACTAGGCAGAATCTTTTGGAATGGTCGTGATACAAATATTTAGAATATATTTTAGTTGCATTACCATTACTCCCCAAAGAATATCGGCGGATGTGCATGTTATTTCGGTATCCGTCTTAGAGGGACCGTTCATAAATGAAACTTTGAAATACGTAGAGTGCAACAAAACTATCAAAAAAGTAAAATGGTTGTAACCTGTAGATGTTGGGGAAAGGTATTTCTCCTTATGACACGTTTAAAATCAAGTGAGTGAACCTCATAATCTTTCGCATTAGATAGTCCAGTAAATTGTCGAAATCTCACACACTATCAACCAAGCCAAAGAGGTTTCCTAACGACCTAAAAATTCTTTAGTAATCATATCCGATTGAAATAGCTATCATGGTTGCGTTTTGCTACTGCTTATTAGATGATTTGCTCATTTTGCTAGTAAATGTGGAAGTTTTAAAAAAATACCTATCTTTAGGTCAGGAAAAATCACTGGCTCTCAGCAAAATTATATGTAAATGCGGACTAAAACTAACCACCCCGCACCTGTCTGTCCAAGCGGACCACAATCAGCTTCCACGACAGACGGGGCACTGGAAATGAACGATCTGAAGAGAGACATGACGATTCCACATGAAAAAAAGAAGAAGATAGTTTCTGAAAAGCATAAGGTACAAGAAAAAGGGATTAACAAGATATACCTATTCAACAAAGTACATAGAAACCTGGGTTTGAAAACAAATATAACACTGGATTACAGTTTTTTTTATATACATCAAATCACAACCATATTATTCTAGGGGGCATATTATAACAAGGTTTCTGTACAACCCCTTTAAAATATGTAAGCCGGAAGATCTTCACAAAGAAGATTGACCACTTCAAAGCTCAGTCAACACCAACAATGGAGTAAAACTAATCGCCGTGGACGAAATGAGTCTGGAGTCATGCCATGGGTGCAAATTGTGAAATGACCGATGATTCGTTTTTCACCTTTTCATGTAACTGCCAACCCTACGGAACTGTTTGCACGAGCAGTAGATACATTGTCGCAAGTTTCGAGAAGTAAAACAGAAACACGAAGCAATGTGCCGGTTTAGTATTGTCGTAACCATTTGATATTAAACTTTAGTCCGAGATTACAGGGTTCAAATCAACTTGCTCTTAAATAGAATTAATACAGCCCGCATTAAAACGTAAAAAAGTTTTACACACCTTTTTTAGGGTTGTGTTCTGAAAAGTAACTCGTTATGACTATGTTCTCTATCCGCCTGTCTGTTTGTATTTTTATTTTATGCATCCATTGTTGCTAACAATACGATACATGACTAAGGAGTTCACTTTCTCTCACAACCTTAATCACTTTCGTGGTATTGATAAAATATGCTATAGCTACAAAAATTTACATTAAACACACTATTTATTATATTTTCACGATTCCAAACCCACTTCACCCCTCTTCGTCTTTCATCTAGAGGTACATACAAAAGAGCTATATTAAAACGTCTTCTTGAAAAAGCATTTTCCATTTACACTCTTCCGCTTAATTGACTTCGTTACCTTTCGCATCAAAGAAGGACTTGCTTTGAAATATTATCACGTCGCATCTCAAAATAACAACTTTAAAATGCAGAATAACGCTTGCATTTTTAGCATTCCGTATTCAGATGAGAAAACCTTAGAGATAATTTGGAACTATCATAATTTCAGCCAAAAGATGCTACCGGTGGATATTGGCTTCCCTTTTAATGTTCTTTATAATGGTATCCTGTAGAGCATATAGACCTCAAGGGAAGTTTATTCCGAAAGAGCTAATGCACGCTGCATACAAACGAAGTCTGGTGATATTTTGAATACTAACCAATTAAAGTCATTGAAATTTTTCAGAAATAATCTTGAAACTAATCTCTATGCTTGTATAAAGTCAGATTTTCGTTACAATATACAGTGTTAATGCTAGCATTAATTTAAGATTAGTGTGGAAATATTTGAGGCACTGTAACTTTAAAACTATACATTTTACGAAAATCGGACTTTATACAAGCATAGAGATTAGTATCTAGATTGTTTCTGAAAAATTTAACAGACTTTTATTGGTTAGTATTGAAAATACCACCACACTTCGTTTGTATTCTGCATTGATGAAGGAATGACTCACGCTAGAGTAAAAGTACAAGAAAGAGTATTGTAGGTATTACAAACTGTATACGGACACTCCCTGCACCCCATCAATTTTTATCTCACCTCCTTTTGGTAGAAAGCGTGGCAGAAAATGTAGACAATGGATAATTTCTATCTTACTCATCATCGAACATGCTAACCTCTTATCAGTTTTTCCCATTGTATGAAATGATAGCAAAGTATCTAAGATGTGCCTTTGCTATACAATGGGATCACATTGTAGTCAAAAACATAGTTACAACTCATTTCACAACTACAAAAAATCGTTTTTTTCCTTATGCTTTCCGTCCTTTTACTGTTTTCTGCATGTCAATAAAGATAGCTCTTGATAAATTAAAACAAGTTTCGAATATTGAGAGTAAACAAAAATAACAGGACACTGACACACAGATTATCAAAATTTAGTTCAGACATGTATTATTACGATTAAATATTGGTTATGGAACCTCCAGCACGTCTAGTATGATTTCTCTACACGCGCGCGACGGCGCCTTCGCTGCACAGAAAATTACCTGTTCCCGCGCTTTTCGAAGAGCGAAAGCTGCGCTTGCCGCGACTTGTAGTATGGAAAAAAGCCGAGTCGCGCGCAAATAGAGAAATCATACTAGACGTGCAGTTATATAATTATAATAAAAGTTATAACTAAAACAGAGCAGAGCTTCTAAACACAAATATTCTATTTGAGCATAAGCATAATGCTCACGACTTTATTCCCCGAGGGGGTAGTCAGAGATATACTGAAACCTCAAAACATCCACGTTTCAATTGTCTCCGACTGTAACGTACGTAACCGTGCCGAAACTCTGTCCAGTGTGACGGGTTGTGAGCCCGTCGCCACTTGTAACGAACAGTGGGTACAATACATGCCTTGAAATTGAAGCATGCAGGTTTCCTCACGATGTTTTTCTTTACTGAAAAGCCAGTGGTGTATAATTGTACATAAATTCTGAAAAACTCATTGGTACGAGACCTGGACAGGGATCGAACCATCGCCTACTGAACGACAGGCAAGGTTACTCGCCACTGGACCACCACGGCATACAAATCGGCGATCCCGTTCCCTTCGTGCTTTTTTGGTAGTCTATACTTTCTGTTAAAAATATTGAGTATTATTTGAGAAGGACCCTGCTCTGGACAAGGAAATTACTGCTTTTATTTCGAACCGTACCATCGAATGGACTCTTTTTGTGAGGGAGAAAAATCTCATACTCATTATGACATACGTCGATTTTCATTCAAGCTTAACAATTAGTCCGTGTCCCTTCGATTTTCAGCCAGTGCACTCGGAAATAATTTTAGGTCACTGCAAGATAGTGACCGAATGCAGTTTTGTTGAACAATACGGCGGTTTAGTTTCGGCGGTAGTTTCGGTTTCGGTCAAAAATCCGCCGAATCAGCGTATTTAGTGGCTGTAGTGCTAGTACATTTTTATTTATGTAATTTTATTTTATTTGTCGTTATTGGATAAAACAATATAATTAAAGTACAAGTACAATGCAAGGATAAAAACGATAAAATTTGGTTTTACTTAATTTTATTGTAACTTTTTCATTTATACATATAGCAGTGAGAATAAACATTCGTCAATGAGACCAATCTCGGGCGTTTTCCTACAAAAAATTTACCACTCAACATTTTTCTCGACCACCTTCTGTCTCCATCATCAAATCAGCTCCAGAACACAATAAATATTTTATCGTCATCTGAACTAAATAATTATGTGTTAAAAAACTCAATCGGTTGACGGGAAACGGGTAAAAATTCGATAAAAAGATTCGAATGTTAGTTAGACAGCTTAGAACTTGAATAAAATCGTTTAAAAATCTTAATTTTTATATTGATTTAATCTATACAGTGCAGGTGACAGTCTAGCAAATACTGAAACTGTGAAGCTGATTTTTTTTCGCGTTTCCTGAGGTAGGCTCCATAGTGGAAGTTGTTAATACGTGCGTGAATACTTACGCGGCATCACATTTAGCGAGTACAATGTGCGAGGCTGGGTCAGCGGCTGAGAGGGCTTCGCTCAAGCATGACAGGTATTCAGAGTTAGAGTCCCTTTACATCTTTGTACCATTAGCAGTGGAAACGTCGGGTGTTTGGGGTTGTGAGGCCAAGACTTTTGTGCGAGAGCTGGGCAGGAGGCTTTTTTCTTTTTCTTATCTGGTCCAAAGGATTTCTCTAGCCATTCAACGTGGTAATGCTGCTAGTGTGATGAGTTCCTTTGAGCCAGGTGGGTTCCCCGAGGGGCGGAGAACATTTAAACCTGTTTTTGTTGTATTACTGACGAAGCGTGAGGTGGATTTTGGTTAGGTAAATTCACGAAGCATGTTGCGGATCTCTATCTGTTTATTTAAGGTTTTGACGAAGCATGTTGCTGATTACCGGCTGTTGCATTATTATTGACGAAGCTTGTGCTGACTACTTTTTTTGTGTAGACATTAACGAATTATTTTGTTCTTCAATTTCTATACTGATTTGAAAGTTGTGCAGTTTGATGGTCTGTGTTCACCGTTTCAGTATTTGCTAGGCTGTACCCCAGTATATCCAGTACGTATAGCTGGCCTACGATTATTGGTTTGTATATATTAAATTGTTAAAAAAATACCTTTTGGTACCCTAAATATTTAGATAACTTTCAGTGTCGGACGAAACTAGGATGGAAGGCGAAATTCGGTTTCGGATTCAGCTGAGAATTCAGTTTCGATCGGACACTAACAAGGCTTGAGTCCAATTTTGTCAAGCGTTTCGAATTCTATTCTTGACACAAGTATAACGGAATTTTCAGATAGAATTGTGTTGAAATTCATTTTTTCTATGAGCTATTTTGGAGTACCTTTGTATTTTTTTTTATTTCTTGCTTCTGCTACGACGTAGCTATTTATGCTACAGGCGTAGCAAATGCCTACGACGTAGTTGGTCCGACCAATTTTTTAGAAATAGAAATATAATTTACTAGACTTTACCCGCGACTTCGTCCGCACAAATTATTTATACCAGATTTTAAGTCAGATCATAAGCTTTCAAAAAAAAACAGTTTCATCAAAATTGGTTCAGTAGTTTTCAACAAATTTGGAACAAATCAATGGATCTCCTAACTTTTCATTAAATATAGTCGTAAGCGTTACAATAATTATAAATTTTCGTTAGTTTAAATACGTACAAAAATTTTTTTTCATTCACGCCGTTTGAATTATCGATTAGTAAGTATACGAGTAATCGAATTGTCACATTTTATAATTTAACGAACTTCCGTCCGTCCTACCTATTTAGGACTGTAACTTTTGAACCGTAATAGCTAAATAGTTGAAAGTAAGAAGTTTTTATAACGGATTTATTAAAAAATTATAAAATGTCGATTAAATTAAATTTAAGGACCGAAAAATGATGACCCCCTCATACAAGAAACTAGTTATTATCAACGTTTTTTTCTCCTCGCTCTATCGTAAAAACGGTAATATATACAAGCGTCATACTTAGTGTTATTATAGAACAAACTCTTCATTATAACAACAAATAATAAAAACCGGCCAAGTGTGAATCGGTCTCGTGTTAAAGGACCAAGACAAAAAACATTTTTTTATGGATTATTTTGTGTGGTGATGTGGTACGGAATCCTCGGTGCGCGAGTAGCCTGACTCGCACTTGACCGGTTTTATTATTTATAACTTGTATACATAATATGTAACATCTTTGTAGAATGCATGCGGTTTAATTAGAGTCTTCGTCGGCATTCAAAAGAAAACTGCGCAAAAAAATTGAAATGAGAACGTTTAAACGAAGTTTGTAATTAAAATTGTATTTTGAATTGAAATGCGATGCGCTCTTTCATTTTTGTTTGGAAGTGAAAATATTATCACAGAGTACTATATACTGATATTATGTTTTTAGTATCGCATTTATTTTTGCGATCCTAATTTAGCATATGCTCACGACTTTATTCCCCAAGGGGGTATCTGAGATATTCTGAAAACCTCAGAACATCCACGTTTCACCAGTAGTACCGAAACTCTGTCCAGTGTGACGGGGGGTGAGCCCGTCGCCACTTGTAATGGACAGTGGATACAATACATGCCTCGAAATTGAAGCATGCAGGTTTTCTCACGATGTTTTCCTTCACCGAAAAGCCAGTGGTTCCTAAAAACTCATTGGTACGAGTCGGCCTGGACGAGGATCGAACCATCGCCTCCTGCTCAGCAGGCAAGGGTACTCGCCACTGGATCACCACGGTTTTTTCATTTCTAATTTATATCTAACATTTTGACAGTAGTAACATATAATATGATTATGCTAAAGCCCAAGTTCACTAAAGGAGAATTTTTAATTTTTATCGTGGTGAAAAACATAGTTCATAGTAAATAGCTTATTGTTGGAAAAATGTAATATAGGTACGCATAGTATGGAAACTCATTCTTGAGGTCCGGTTTCGAATCAGGACGGACGACAGTCCATGTACTCAAACGGTGAAGAAAAACATCGTAAGGAAACCTGCATAATATAGTATAAGCTGGAGAATAAATTCCGATGCGTATGCGAAGTCTACCAATCCGCATTGGGCACGCGTGGCGGACTAACGCCCATACACCCTCCCCGAGGGTAGTCCTATGCTCTGTAGTAGAACGTATATAGGCTGATGATGATGATGATACAACGTGTTAATGAATTAACGCAAAACTAGAAAGTAGTTTGTTTAGAATCGAGAGCAGAATCGAATTACCATGTTTTCAACGTAGGTAATTTTTTTCAAAATACTTAATAACTTGTTTTTAAAATTTAAAATTTACTGAAGTCGATCTCACCCACCGCACGGGCACACTCACCCTACTTACTACCAAAACAAGATTCATAAAATATAACAAATCATTTATGCCTGAAAACTTAAAATGCGAAAACTTAAATTTTTACAATCACAATAATGAAATTGTTGTTTCAATCTAATTATTTTGTTATAAATTAGTTGGGGTGTATGAGGTTTTGCACTTATTCATTAACACGTTGTATATAAAACATAAGAGGCACTTATAAAACATTCCGGGGTAGCATTACGTCACTGATGTGATGCGAATTAAAATATTTAATATTTGCCAATTCGGTATGTCATGTTTATTTTTTGGAGGGCTGAATCGAAAACCATTTCGAGATAATTGTCTCAATAATAATATTTACTTTGTCAGAGAAGTTAAAATGAAAGGAATACGGATATTTTTTAATAAATGACGTAGTTTTTCGGTCCGTCCAGTGAATTCACTGGAAAACCTGTGAACTCCTTGGTTAACTTAAAATCAACTTAAAATAACTGGCCATTATGAAAAAAAAAACATTCACAATGTCAGAATTTGACATTTTATGTTGCCGTTTCTGTTTCCAGCATGGAGTTAGAAAGAGAAGGCAGTATTTTGGTTGTCTGGAAGAAATCGCTTCTTAGCAATAAGACCGCCTTATTTCGTACCTTTTGTTATTTTTCTCTCTGTATTTTACTGTTTATATTTTGGTGTAAAATAAAGTATATTTTATTGATTGATTGATTTTTTTTTATAAAGCAGTAAGTAGTTTTTCTCCTTGGAGTTCGAATTATTTTCTCTCCACCATTTTTGCATTTATATTTATAGATTACAAGTCAAATTAAATTAAAAATTAAATGTATCATGATAAACTCAATGAATCGCAATAAAAATTAAATTGGTTTCTTAAAATTATGTCTTCTATCCGTTAAAAATATCAAATGAAGACCAAAAAATCACTTGAAATACCGAATTTACTAGGTAGCGCCTATACCGCAGGCGCCAGACAAATATACCTCTCCTATTATACCTAATTCTATAAAAATTCACCGCTGAAAAGGTTTTAAATTACAGTATTTTGAAAGAGTCTTACTCTGATATTGTAATTTTACTTTAAACTGAAGCGAAGGCTTAAGTACCTACAGTTTACGATCTAGCCCTGAAGCGAAAATTCGGATCTTTATTTATATACTAAAGAAGACTAGATAGGCAAAAACTTATTTAGACGGGCAAAAAAAGCATTGTTAGAAATGTTCTTGAAAGGTTATCAAGTAAAAAACCGAGCACTATAAAGATGTTAGATTTTTAAGTGTTTCAAATATTTCGATTTTGTAATAAATTTTATTTTAATCGCTATGTTTATCACACAATTTTTAGCATTCGAATGTCTGACAAGTTAACATGAACTAACTGACTGAATGGAGGATTAACTTTAATGAGCGTTTCTGCAACTGAGTGTAACATGAGTGTATTATAGAGTCGCATTGAGAATCTACTCCTATTTTTTCCACTTTCTCTCAAAGTCAGTTAAGAAGTATCGCATGTTCTGTTTTCAGGTTCAGCATGTGCTCACTGAGTTACTTGTATATTTCCCAAAATGACAATCAGTCTAAATATATTCAGAATAACCAAATTTGACTACCCAGTGGGGCAGACAATCAGCCCATCGACACTTTCGGACAACAACACAATAGATGCCTCGAAATGGAATGAAAACACTGTTAACGTTCAAATGCTATCTAGGCTATCCCATAATCAGTGTCATAGGATCTAGGGCCATGAGCGCCCCTGGTAAGATTAGAATTTTGCGCCCCCAAAGACATATTTTCTAAGAATAGCGCTTTGGTCGGCGTGTGCCGGAGAGTGGAAAAACGGCCAATGTTACTGAACGACTGTGAAAAAAAAAATGGTTTAAATGGAATATTTCTTTTTATCTTTTATTTAGGGTTCGGTACATATTTTGTTAAGTTAGGGACGCCGTTTCTAGGCCTATCGTAATCAAGTGATAGCATAATATTTTAATGTTGTGCGTGTAAGATAAACCTAGGTACAAAATAAGAATAGAGATGGTACTGTAGGCCACTAGATTTAACTATTATAGTGAATAAAAGAAAGTACATTAACCTAACCAAACGCGTCGATTGGTCTGTAGCGAAGTAATCATTAGTTATCTAAGATGGCGGTAGGTGGTGCACGCCAGTCGTGCGCCCCCGCTCCGCCACGCCCGCCGTTGCAAAGTCTGTGGCCGCAACAGTGTGCTTGTGCCCCAGCGGCCCGCAGGCTGTGAGTCTACAAAGTACGCCCCCCTGAGGGTTGCGCCCCTGGTAGGCGCCCGCCTGGTCAGCCCCTAGCTACGACCCTACCCGTAACACAGATTCTCTTAAAACGCTTGCATTACGAATACGCTAAATACTAGTTCTACTCACACATGACTTAGATACTAGGTTATAAAGTAGCAACTTTAAGGGTCGTTCCGGTAACAGTTCCGAGGAACAGGTAGTAACGGAATGCTCCCGAGTCCCAGACAAGTGTAAAACGATTTTAGTGTCGGCATGTTAATGGGGCATACAAGCTCAGAGCGCTTACTTTAACAAAAGTACCTACTTTCTTATTTTCTTCTTCTCCTACAAAAAATCCACTTTTGGACCTCCTAAAGAGACTATTTTTAGTAATTTCTATGATTAGTATACGCTTCAGCGGTTGCTATTAGGAAGTAATTGAATACTGCTCCCCATTTCTTAATTAATTTTAGTCTCTGGTATGATATCCAGGAGTATAGTAATGTTCATAAAAAAATCCTGTTTCCAGACTTTTAGGCCCAACTCATCGATTTTCTATCATTTTTTATAAAGAATTCAAATGTTTGATTTTACTTCACAATTGATAATTTGACATACCTACGTACATTTCAAGTTGATAAGAACGTGATAGAAGAACTATACAACGTGTTAATGAATAAACGCAAAACTAGAAAGTAGTTTGTTTAGAATCGAGAGCAGAATCGAATCATCATGGTTTTAACATAGGTAATTTTTTTCAAAATATTAAGTTGTATGTTTGTAAAATTTAAAATTTACTGAACTCGATCTCAACCCACCGCACGGGGAAACCACCCTACTTAATACCAAAACAAGATTCTTAAAATGAATCCACGAGCACATAAGCGCTTTCATTCATTGCTGAAATGATAACAAATCATTTTTGCCTCAAAACTTAAAATGTGAATAACTTTAAATTTTAACTATCAAAATAATGAATGTATTATTCAATCTAAATATTTTGTTATAAATCAGTTGGGGTGTCTGAGGTTTTGCGCTTATTCATTAACACGTTGTATAAACTAACACGCTACACGGATTTTCCGTGATCACAAAAAATAATATTGGGACTTTACCTTAATTTACACACATACTATTTTCATCTGTGTTATGTAGTTCATCTCGGCCGATGGACGTCCACTGCTGGACATAGGCCTCCCCCAAGGATTGTAATATCGACCGGTTCTGCACTGCCCTCATCCAACGGGTTCCCGCCGCCTTCACCAGATCATCGGTCTCATGCTGCGCTTTCCGGTACGCGGTCGCCACTCGAGAACTTTTAACCCCATCGTCCATCGGTTCTGTGAGCAATGTGCCCCGCCCACTGCCACTTTAATTTAGCAATTCTTTGGGTTATGTCAGCTACTGTGGTTCTTCTGCGGATCTCTACATTTCTGATTCGATCTCGCAGAGAAACTCCGAGCATAGCCCTCTCCATTGCTTTTTGGGTGATATTCAGCCTTTTTATGAGGCCTTGAGTGAACGACCACGTCTCTGTTCCATGTGTCGTTAATTCTTACAATTTGTTTTAATAAATAAAATCGTTGATATGTCAATCGGGCAGCTTGAGTGTTATTAGGCAAGTCATCCAATGAAACTTAATGACATTCCATCGACTCAAAAGATATTACAACGGGAAACTACCACAAAGTCAAAGTCAATATAATTTATTCAATATAGGAGCTTGCAGTACACTTATCAAACGTCAAATCTTTTTAAAGCTACCACCGCGTCGGAACGTGTTGTCGCTGTAGAGAAGATGCGGCCAGAAACTCTACAACATAACACGACTTATTAACTATTACAATATAAATTCTTAAGCTAAAGTTATGTATACAATAATACATAGTCTATTTAATAAAATAAAATAATTACACCACAGTAACTAAACCTTACCAGTAACTCCGACTATCCCCGTCTACATTGCCACTTACAACATTTATATGTTGTTGGGGGCACTAACTTTCTTCTACTGAATTAATGGTTCATTATTTTGCGGAACATTATGTCTGTGTAGAACCAGGTAAGTATCTTTATAGTAGGGTTTACTTTAAGTTTGCTTTCGTAAGAAGAAAGCTTACTTAGGTACGTTATTTTATGGCGGGATGTAAGTTTGTCTGAGTTGAAATTGATGCCGAAGTTTACTAGTTTAGTGACGTCAGAGGTAGGAAAGGATTTGTTTGCATACAGGATGTAAGAAAACACATTAGTAATATTAAAAGGGGTGGTTTAGACGGCTCAGGCGCAGAAAGTCCACTTCGCAAAATGTCAACCGTTCGCAAAACGTCGCTTTCGCAGGATGACGCTTTCAAAAAACGTCTCTTTCGCAGAATGTGGTTTTCGAAAAACGTCGCTTTCGCGGAAAGACGCTTTCGCAAAAATGTCGCTTTCGCAAAATGTCGCTTTCGCAAAAAGCTGCTTTCTTAGAATGTCGATTTCACAAAAATGTCTCTATCGCAGAATGTCGCTTTCGCAAAATTTCGTTTTCTTATATGAAAGCGATGGCGTTTAGTTATTATTAATATTTTATATCTGATTCGAAACCCTACTTTTACCCACCCCTCCCCCCGTGAATATCATCAAAATCGCAAGAGCCGTTTACGAGAAACCAATTATACTCGTATATACAAGTTTAGCTCGTTTAATATTATTTTACATAGGAGAGTAAAACAAAAGAGTGATAATAAAGTAACAATAAGTAAATTTTATTACATAAAAAAAGCAACTGAACTGAGCCGTTTAGACCATCACATTGACAAACGTTGACTATGGAGACAATATCGAAAATTAAAAAAAGAATCTGCTGTCCCACTGTCAAGTCGGTACGAAACAGCAGATTTTTCTATGTTTTCTCGATGTTAGCTCCATAGTGAATGTTGTTCAGTTTGATGGTCTATCTGCCAGTTGCACGTACGTTCATTAAAGTTACTCCTCCATTAAATCTCCTGCTGTCACTTTTTCTCTTGTTGACGTAGTAAAAGCTAGCAAGAGAAGTAATGGAGGATTAACTTTAATAATCGTACGTGCAGCTGACCGTAAATCACCTCGTTAAATATTACTAATCAAGTTGAAGAATTGATTTTTTTTTGACTCCAGGCCGACTTGAATCCGAAACCTTCCAAACCCGGGCGGTATACTTTCGTCCAATTAAGCTACCGAGTCATTACGTCAGTAACCCAAATTCTTCAATGCTATGGTCTTTGAGGGAGGTGACGTATCTACTGACGTTTTTTTAAAACTACCAAATCACAAATGTCCAATGATACAAATTGGAAGTCATGCTATACAGGGTGTAAGGAAAAGTATCATTAACCTTTAAACCCATACTCTACCCATCAAACTGAACCACTTTTACTACAGGGTGTTAGGGTAAACAGTTGCATTACTTTAAGTGGTGATTGTAGCCATGATACTGAACAACTTTCCCTATCAAACCTATCGGAAATTCGCAGAATTTTTGAATGAAAAGTCAAAAAGTTTCCTTTAGATTTTATAGGGAAAGTTGTTCAGTATCATAGGTACAATCACCAATCAGATTTCTTTACACCCTATATAGATGACACAACCTGTTCTAATTTCAAATTTCTACTTATTTATGGATTATTAATAGATAAACTTTACTATAGTGATTTGAATGCAAGTGTCTCTTCTTCTTTCATAAATAACAGAACTTTACGGTAATAGGTACGTAAAATCTCCCTATGGAAGTAAAGGATTTGTAAACCAACAAAAAATCTTACACCAATATCATCCTAAACAACGCAGATTTATCACATAACAACCTATAATGGCCGATGATCGATTACAGTACCGTCGCGAACAGATCCGGTTATATCAATCAACCTTTTTGTCAGGACCCCATTGTTTCCTTGTGTCTGCCGCCACGGTAGGGACTAATGTAATCTTTGACATGTCACTATGAAAATGCCTGAGGATTATTGGTTATGTTGCAGTCATAAAACAGAGAAAGGGTCCAGAGGAGTGTAGATCAAATTGGATTTAGTAAGAATTGATAAAATATTCATTCGTAGTTTATCGCATTATTTATTAATTACTAGAACTTCGTAATTGTTTTATTATCGAAGATAAAGATTTTTTTTTGTATGAATTCTTTCTTTCTCTAAGTATAAAAAGCCTCGGAAGCTCGCAACCGATCTCGGGATCATTATGAAATGGCAAACTACTAAATATTTATTATATTACGTATCCCGAAAACAGATTAAACTAAAAATAAAATATAAGTACTTTCGCGTAGTAGAATTGCAAACCACGAACTTTCTATAAACCTTTTTCTTTGCTATTTTAATAACTGGCATTACATACTATTATTTCCATATAGTTTCATATGTGTACACTGGTGGCCTATGTTTCTTTGGAAACCTGGCATTGTCTTTTCCAAACGCAAGCCATGTCGCGAGTGCAAATAGAAAACTGCTAGGACCAATAACTGGTTATAGTAACTAGATTTAGCGTTTTCTCCTATAATTTTGGTTTATCACAAGGTTATAGCGTGCATACCATATGTTCACGAGTATATTCCCCGAGGGGGTTGTCAGAGATTTTTCGAAAACTCTAAATATCTACATATCTTCTAGTACTGAAACTTTGTTCAGTGTGACCGGGTAGTTAACCCGTGGGTACAATACATGCTTCGAAATTGAAGCATGCAGGTTTCCTCACAATGTTTTCCATTAACTCAAATCAAAGTCAGTGATGCTGATTGTTACGAGCCAGTCTGGACTGGGATCGAACCATCGCCTCCTGGTTACTCGCGACTGAACAACCACGGCTTATAATTATAACATTAGCTTATAACATAAACTGGGAATTTTGATTATAAGTAAATAATGAAAGGTGTGCAAATAGATGAGTGAGAGCGACAGCGACACCGATTTTTATATTACCACCTACAATATTTTTCTTGTATATGCAGTATTTACGTACATACAATCGATTGTTCTTTCACCGCTGATTACGGAAAACATTATTTTAATAAACGATTGAAATGTGAATGAAATTAAAATATTTACCTGGGCCTTGTAATATTTATTCTTTATGGATGATGTAAATTATGCTTCTGTTAATTAGTGAAAATATGAAATGCTTTGTTTTTCTGTTCGACTGATTCGTCAACAAAGTTAAGATTTACATTGCTTTATCACCTTTAAATGATATTTAAGTTCCAGGTATTAATCAACTATGACCGCACAAGCAAGAATGATAATTTGTCTTCTTGTCAAGATCCGGACTTCTTGAGCAGATCTAAACTAAAGAAGGAAATGATTTCTTCTGTTTCTGGCGGAGCGGGTCGTATCGCAGCGGAAAATTTGTACTTCGCACACTAGAGCGGGCTGGGTTTTTGCATTGACGAATTTTTAGTTTGACGTAATACTGGCAGACGATGTAAAAACCTCTACGAACCGCTTGCACACTACGAAAGGCCGTATCGGTACAGAGCGGGCCGCATCGCACGAACGGAAATCTGCCGTGCAAAAATGTGAACCGCTCCGTCTCGGTATAGTACCTTGCGTTAGTTTATATTAATTGGACATGTAGAAGCGATCTGGGTGAATTTTTGCGCTGCGGCATTCCCCGTTGCGGCCCGCCCTAATATGCGCCTACCTTTATGAGCACTTAATCTTGTTGCTCTGTCCGTAAAATCTACAATACGAAAATTGGAATTTTTCCTCTTTTTTTCATATAAATTCTGGCTGAAAAAGTACGCAGAACAGCTTATTCACGCTCTGTTTAGCAAAGATATTTCGACGTGGCCGGTAAAATGATAAAATTTAATAACACGGTTGAAAGAGTGCTCTACCATTGTAATTTTTGCTCGAAGAACTTCCTCCTAATAAATGTTATTGGTATTTTATTATTATTTTTTTCGTTATAGGCACTTCCAATAAAGAGCATTCGTGTTTAAGGGTGCGGTCAGATTGGGGAGTTTTGTTTTTTTCACGGTCGTTTAGAGAGAATAATAATAAGTGCTTTGAGAAAATGCTAAGGCCTATACAAAGTGTTAATGAATTAACGCAAAACTAGAAAGTAGTTTGTTTAGAATCGAATTATCATGTTTTCAACATACGTAATTTTTTTCAAAATATTAAATAATTTGATTGTAAAATTTAAAATTTACTGAACTCGATCTCAACCCACCGCACGGGCACACTCACCATACTTACTACCAAAGATTCATAAAATGTATCCAGGAGAACGCTAGCGTTTTCATTCATTGCCAAAATGATAACAAATCATTTTTGCCTGAAAACTTAAAATGCTAATAACTTTAAATTTTAACGATCAAAATAATGAAATTATTGTTTCAATCTAATTATTTTGTTTTAAATCGGTTGGGGTGTATGAGGTTTTACACTTATTCATTAACACGTTGTATTATCCGCGTGGGTATTATGTGGGTATTATCCGCGCTCGCATGCATATATTGCCATCATCAATAATTTCGATGGAAGATCAAAATCAAATAAGAATAAGATAAATAGTCTTAGTTGCACACCAAGAATAGAAAAATACAATTTAAAACAACAATGAGAAGGGCAAATGCAAGTGTTAAACAGTAAAGTGGTACCACTGCATGGTACAGGCCTGCTCTCAAGGATTTGGTTGGTATGGCTGCCAGTTCAACCCCTATCCCAATGTAGACTTTACTTTTATGCATCAGAATTTCATCTTCAGCACATGTAGGTTTCCTCATTATGTTTTCCTTCACCTTTTGAGAGCAGTTGGTATTTATTATGTACATAAATTATAAAGACTCATTGGTACATGGCGGCATGTTATCTGTGCGGATTCGAAACCGGACCGTCATAATAGAGTGTCCAATTAACGCGTCACCTATGCTCTCCAACTCCCTCTCTCTTTTTGTCAATTTTCTCTAAAAATGTATAATTTGTCAAACAATCTGTACACATCTTTACTATTCAGTAACGTTAATTTCAGATTTATAAAGAGCTTGTTTACAAGAGTTGTGTTTCAATATCCAGCCCCCGTTCGAAGCAAATCCCGAGTTCCCGACCAAAAGCTATCTTTACTTCAATTAAAATAAAATGGCTAGAATAATCATTTTCGGTTAGTAATATAAAGGGGTGGTTTAGACCATCAAACTGAACAACTTTCAATATGGAGCGGAAATCGAAAAAACATTAAAAAATCTGTTGTTCCATACATTTGAGTAGGTAGCTGTAGTGCAATTTTGTATGAAACAACTGATTTTTATTAGGGGGGCTCCAAACCATCAAATTAAACCACTTTTATTATGGGACCAATATTGAAAACAGAAAACAAATTGTTGTTCCATAGAAAATGTCAATGTTGTTTTTCCGCGATTTCATTTTCGGGTGGTTTTGGTCTCAGAGTAAAAATTTCTTTAATTTGATTTCTGAAGCACTCCGCCGTATAACTATCACTAAAAATATTATATCTAAGCAGGTAAACAAGTATATCGTTTAAGCTAATATTAGTGTTTGACATACAAATATTTGCTTCAACAGGATTTAACGCAGACAGGTTCACTACTAGACTATTAACCTAAAACCAACCCTGTTACCCTTATGCCTACGGGTCCAATATTTACCCAATCCACACATATTTACCCAAACAAAACATCCTTGCTGATTCCAAGTAAACTCCTAATGAAAATAACTTTTTTGATATGCTAATAAAACTCTGAACAATTTTATTTATTGGAAAACTTTGAAAAGGAAAGTTTTAAGTTTGTTAATTACTTAACTTATAGTTATTTTGGGTAGATTTTGTGGTTTTCTTAAACTCATATTTAGCACCACAGAACATTATAAGAGGGGTTAGAAATGCAAAGTAGCGCTCTTGCTTCGGAGACGGCTGTCGCCACTTGTCTTACCGCTCACGCTGCTACAATTACGCATGCCCTCTCGTTCGCACCACGCCGCGCGCCTTATGGTGTTAAGCAAATCATTGCATAACCTGTGGCGACACGTTCCACGCCTACTTTGCATTTCTAACCCCTCTTATAATGTTCTGTGTTTAGCATCCTATTAATTAGTTCTCTAGCTTAAGTTCAGCCTTTTCGTCTAATACTCGTATCAGTAGTCCGGTTATTAATTCGGTAACAAACTTGGGTTAGCTCATCCTTGAAGATACTTTAAAGTCATTGGAAGAAAATCTCAGCAAAATAGAAGTAGTACCTAGTAAACGGAAACGTAATTTTTCAAACAGACATTTTGTTAAGACAATTCGATTGAAAACAGTAGGAAATTGTGTTTTATCTTCAGTAGTCCATATTTTATACAAATGGATATGAGTAAGGTTGTATGGAGAATAATTGTCTTTTTTTTTATCTGCCAGTAGTAAAACTTACATAGGTTTATAGAGGACCTTTCAAAATACATTAAAAACATCACACTCATTGCTAGGCTGCATCGGATCTGTGCTATTAAGGTACCAACCACTTCTAAGTTTTATGGGAGAAATCGCTTTTTCGCTAAGACCGCATTGTTTTTTATCTTCTGCATTTCTTTACGGTATATTTTGTTGAGTAGGTAATATGTTTCTTGAAGGTTTTGGTTACTTTTTCATGAACCTTTAGAGTCAAATATCTCAGCTCCGACGCGAGCTACGACATAAATGTTTCTAACAATATATTTGTTTTTTATAGTACTATTTTTTATTATACTATACTTTGATTGGTGGCTGCGACTGTTAAAAAAATGACAATACATTTACTCATACACATTTCTTTGCATTCGAATATAAAACGGAATTCAATAATGCTTCAACACAAACTGGTGTCAAAGCGTACATAGGTATCTCAAGAGATTGCACGTGGAGCCCGCATTGCAGTGCATTCCGTTTGAATCCTGATATCAACTTAACGCAATTATATCGTTAAATATTGCTTAGAATAGACTGTGTTCTGTAGAATTACATAGAGATCGTGGAAAGGGAAGATACCTATTCCAGAAAGTGTAATACCTAGAATACAGTTCAAATCTAATTTGTTCTATGTGAGAAATTGAGTTAGGCAACTGGTAGTCTTTAAAGATTTAACAGAATTACAGGATGTAAGGGACAGCCCTCCGCAAACTGAAACGGTGAACTCAGACTATCAAACTGAACAACTTTCACTATAGAGCCTACCTCCGGAAACGCGAAAAATAATCAGCTGTCCCATACAAAACTGCTGTACCTACCCGACTCAAATGTATGGGACAGCTGATTTTTTTCACGTTTCCGGAGGTAGGCTCTATAGTGAAAGTTGTTCAGTTTGATATTCTGAGTTCACCGTTTCAGTTTGCGGAGGGCTGTCCCTTACACCTGTATAATTCTTATGGTTTTATTTGGGTATTGTTCAGAGCACAGTTTCAATGGTCTGATTCAGGCACTCACGATTGAAACTTTCTGTAGAATATCGTATGAGCTAACTTGACCTACCTATGACCTGTTTATTTAAATCGTCTCTACGCGATGACATTCTTGACTGATTGGCTATAACGTATCGCCACAAAGGTCATTAAGTACATTAATTACAATAATACAAGGCACAGATCTGTGATGAATGATGATGATGATGATGATAATGATGATGATGATGTCTTCCTCACCGATACGTATGACGTGGGTTGAATAGCATGTGAGAGATTCGATACCACCAATTCTTAAAAGTAATTTTGTTGTCAATGTATCTTCAAGCCACCTCAATTGGTCTGGCTTAACGAATAGGTATACCGCAGACACTAACTATTCGGGACCAATAGCTTAATGTGCCTTTGGAAGCTCAGATCTGCTTGAAATGTATTAAAAATGTTACCCCCGATCCAAAGATTTCAGCTTTCGGTGCTCCTCTACGCAACGACTGCCTTTGAAATACCAGAGCGATTCTCCAAACCATTTTTAATTAATCAACAAACAATTTGGACCGAAACTAATCAATATTTCAAATAAATTCCCAAGCAACCTTTTGTTGTGACATGAACAATCCATTTACTAAGTAACGGTACCTTATTGCTCAAGGTGGATTAAGGTTTAGAGGGCCGGCTTTTTGCAGATTTAAGACTTCCCCAAATCAGATTATACCCAGTTTAGTCGTTCTTTCACGACATATTTTAAACGGTGTTATCATAATCCCGATTCTTAACTACTGTTTTGTAAACTTTACACTTTGCTGGGCATCGTATCGATCCAGTTTCGGAATGCATGGCAGAAGTAACTAGGCGTTATATCAAAATGTTAGCAAAACTGTAGGTCGAAAATAGAAACGACATACGGTAATGTATGATTCCCAGTTTTCCAATGGAGCACTTCATTGAGTAGTGACCCCAACTTCAGACGGCTGTCGTGCAGTCAGATGATGGAAATCCTATTCTAGATTCGAGTTGGACACTCAAATTTAGTTCGGGTTCTATGAACATAGAGCTAGGAAATAAGTGTCACTGTAGAGTAACTATAAATTCATTTCCTAACCGCTAATCTGGGCTCAGATGGTTGGAGCCGGATTTTGAGCTCAGGGACTGAATTAAAACAGTTTGCCTGTAGCGTATACATTTTCTTGATGGTTCTGTATGTTTACTTGTTTGGTTGGATAACATGGGCGATTCTACGTTTATTACCAGTAGTTCCGTGGTAGAACTAGATTGTTTTCCTACTATTCTTCATTCCATATAAGGACAAAAACGATTTTCGAATTCCTATTTAGCTTTCTGACCAATGCTGATTATCAGATAAAGTTTAATTATAAGATATAAATATTAAAGCCATAAAATTTCGTTGCTATTTGGAATGGAGTATAGTTAGTTATAGTTATATAATTTTTGATTCCCAGTAGTTAGGTAATATCTTTCTTTACAATAATAAAGAGGAAAACGACGATAAAATAGATGCCAACGCTTCCTTTAATGGAATATTTCAATATTTACGAATTATTTTCATCGAAAATTTTAAATTCTGACATGGCTGTATGAGCTCGATCCCTTAGCCTTTAAAAAAAGACAGGAGCATGGAGCGATGAACATGCTATCTGTCTAATTTTACCAATTTTTAAAAATTGGCGAAGTGCGAGTCGGGTCTCGGGCAATACAATCTACGAGTTCATCGAATAATTTGTTCAAGAAAAATTTGAATATAATATTTTTAGACTCCTATTTTATAAGCTTTAATTTTATACCTCACACGAAAGTGCAGAAAAAAAATGTTTATCCCTCTCTCACCCCTAATAACTGCCCCTCCGGCACTGGAGTTACTATAACAGTACCAAGTTTTAGCTTCCTGTTTCTTACGCTCTCCGAGAAAAATACCTGTGACAGACGGACGGACGGACAGAAACCGAGGTGTTTCCATAAGTGTTCTGTTTTGCCAATTTTGGTATGAAATACTAAAAAGAAAAGAAAATCACCCATTCTTTCCATGAACCACTAAATAAATACAAACTATACTTCATTTTAAATAAGGAAGAAAAGATTTTCCGATTCCTATACAAGGTGTTACAAAAGAAAAATTTAAAATTTTAAACTTTTATTTTTCTTTTGTAACACCTTGTAGGGGGTTGTTTAGACCATCAAACTGAACAACCAAATTGTCCCATTCATTTAGCTCGAGTAGATTTGTATGGAACATCCGATTTTATTAGCGATTTCAATATTGGTCTAATAGTGAGAGTTGTTCAGTTTGATGGTCTAAACCACCCCCTTCAACGTTTATTTGTATTTTTGTAACACCTTGTATAGCTTTCTGGCCAATTCTGATTTGCAAATATAATGTATTTATCAG
The DNA here is from genome assembly GCA_963924505.1 of Agonopterix alstromeriana. Lineage (NCBI taxonomy): Eukaryota > Metazoa > Arthropoda > Insecta > Lepidoptera > Depressariidae > Agonopterix > Agonopterix alstromeriana. Next base: position 13,427,491 of record OZ004674.1, on the reverse strand, counting down.
AAAGATATACTATCCGACATATCTTGGACGTTACTAAAGCTGTTCTATGACTAAGTGAGAGGAAGTGTTTCAAATATCTGTTTCTAATTAAAAAGCCTTAAAATTTTGTTGCTGTTTGTGATGGAGTATACGTATTTAAAAGTTTCTCTTACCGATCCCAGCTACCCAATCAGCCGCGTAGCCCCAGCAACGCCTATTGCCGAGGTCCGTACCCCTTGGGCAGGTTGCTTAATTTAATTCACTGGTTCGGTAGACCTACCAGGGCGCTTCGCCGTCACTGGTGTGGTCCGCAGTAACAAGCAGTAGCTGCTTTCTGAGCAATACTGTATAAGTCAGACAAAAAAAAAAATGTTTAGTTTCGTAGCTCGATCTCGATCGCGGGCGAGTGACGTTTATTCCGACTTCGGCACATCATTCACACTAGAGCGCCCGGCTCGACCCGGCCGCTCGCCCATCTAAACGTCATTTCGGACGAGTACTCGCGACGACAGCTATCCTGGTTTTAGCTCGGTTGACTTCTGACGTCGTATGTTCGGTAAAGAGGAGATTGGAATAGGATGTCAAGCGGTTATTTGAAGGCGCAGATTAATGATTTGAACGACGTATTTTGCTATGCAAAATGAAGCGTTGGATTGTGACAAAGCATTGTATTTCAGCGTCATAGCACAATAATAAAAATTACTTTAAATTTTTCTTAACTAGTCAATATAAACTTAAAAACATAAATTTTTACTAATTTTATTATCTGAAAGGTTGCTTATTAATCACGCGTCAACGCCATCTATCAAGCCATTTGAAACTATTTTTTCTTTTTAATTATTTTAGCTTTAGGAACATTGATAATTGAAATTATATACACAACAATTTAAATCTATTTTTACCGTGTACCATGCGACATTTATGGTTAAATGGCTAAGATGTAACTGTCATCATTTGTTATGTAGAATGTGTAATATATATAACCCTATATACGAGTATATATAAGAACATAAGTAGTATTACCTATTCTTTGTCAATGTGGTAGGTATATCGGACACGTCCGTGGAGAAAATACAACAAATACAATCAAACTAAATTATACATTAGTTTATAAATTATAATGGGTACCTACATCTAAGATGTTCTTATATGTAAAACGTCATTGGGGTACGCCATATGCAGTGGATCTCGTTTTTCTAAAACGGCGGTGTGCAATGTTAATATTTTCTGATTAACAGATGAAAATACTTTTATTATTAAACAATTTACAATAACATAAAATTGATGGCTTTATAACGCCACGGAGAATTGCCCACATGCATTTTAAAATTTGTACCAAAAACAATTTTTTAATTGTCCTATGTTTTAATTTAATAAAAAGCAAAAAACATTGCTGACAAGAAAAATAAAGACTTGATTAAGTTATCGATAAATAAAATAACAGAATATCTATTAAGCTTATTAACAGAACAAAAACGTTTTTATAAGTATTTGATCTTCTTATGTTTTTCTAATTTGGGATCAGGGAGTACCTGGACAAGAAACGTTCGTCGAATTGAAGAAAAACAACAGACATTATTCCTTTTGTTTCAATGCGGACATGACGCTTTTCTTTTTACGACTTCATTTCAGTTTTATTTTACTTATTTTGTATCTAATTATACAACGAGTTAATGAATTAACGCAATACTAGAAAGTTACTTGTTTAGAATCAAGAGCAGAATCGAATTATCATGGTTTCAACATAGGTTCTTTTAACTGTAAAATATTAAATAATTTATTTGTAAAATTTAAAGTTTACTAAAGTTGATAACAAACCATATTTGCCTAAAGCTTAAAATGCGAATAACTTTAAATTTTAACTATCAAAATAATTAGATTATTGTTTACTAATTTATTTATTTACTTATTCAAAGTCAAAACAAAGTAACAAAAATAATCTAATCCGCAACGCAGGCTTCGTCAAATCTTAATCACATACATCTATATCCGCTACAAGCTTCGTCAATGGCAGGACACAAGATAAAATCCGCATGCAAGCTTCGTCAGACTATCACCAACTAATCTAAAGGCACTGCCCTTCGCAACCCCGGCTCAAAGGTCCCAAAGATACTGGCCGCATTGCCCCTCTGGATGGCCAAAGAAATTCTCTGTACCAGAAAGATCAATCAAGATCTGATTATTGTTTCAATTTAATTATTTTGATGTAAATCAGTTGGGGTGTATGAGGTTTTGCGCTTATTCATTTAACACGTTGTACAAGGTGTCAGCAATGTCCACAAATTATAGCCAAACTTGGCTTATACTTGACATAAAATGTCATCATATTATGTTGATTAATGGCTTTGCTTTGTGTGTTTAAAAACCAACACAAAAAATTATCTCGATTTCCTAAGGGTCAGGACACATTGACCGACGGCGAACGACGGCGACCATACATAAAACCACAATTACGGACAGCTTCCTATACGTGCTTTTTGTATGGGCTCAATGTGTCTCAACCCTTATACACAGTGTCTTAAATCTTTGGTAAATACCATTCAAATCTGGGAAAGAGGAAAAATACACATTCAAAGTCAAACAGTTCTGACACGTTTATGTAAAAGCGGGAAGCTACCCCCCTTTTTCTGGTGGCACCAATTCAAACATTCAAGCCTCACGTTAAAGCAAAAATATTTTACCCATCTAAAATAGAAAGCGGAGGATATTGCTGCATTCCCCGACTTTTTAAATATGCAAATTTTAATACGATTATTGCGAGAGAGACAGCCACAGTTCGCGCTTTAACCTTTAATTAGAGCGACAGGGATGGCAGCATTGCCAGGTTCGTTTTAAATAGTTAACCTAGATGCATTTTAATTACCTTTTACAGTATTAGCTATTAAATAGTAGGTAGGTACCTAATGAAATCTGTTTGGAAAAGGTATGGAATAATTTTCATTTCAGCTTCTAATTAACTTTGCAAAAGAAATGTGGTGAGCATCCGAGTGATTTTTTAATCAATAATTCTCTTTTAATCCAATGAGATATAGAGGAAAATCTTCTACTGTGAAAAAAAGGCTAAATTAAAATAGCTGGGTATGGGTAAATTAGAAAGGTCCAGTCTATCATCCACGTATCTACATAACATTAGTACACAGCATGCTAATTTTGTATTCTGTTTGCATAGCTACAATTGTGTATACCTCACAAAATAATGAATATTTCATTATTCTAAGTCAATGGGAAGTATCCCATAGTTTTTGACGAGTTAGTTTGCGAATTAGAATAGAAAAATGTGATCTATAAATATTAGAAGTAGCAAGAAAACATCGCTGCAAATGTCTTTAATGACACAAACAATAATGAACAAAAATCTGCATAAAACGCAAAAAAAAAAAATAGAATTTCTACAATAAAATTAAATTAAATTGTATCCAAATTTTACCTAGAATAAAATAATAGCCCAATCATCATTTGCCGTTCAGAGAAAAAGTTTTTTTTTTTTTTATTTTTTTTATCACATGTTTTTTTCATATGTAGTAGGTGGCTTTGACTAATTATTATAAGGACTTTATATTCAATTTTACACCTTATCACTAAACGAGACAGCCTATAATTGCGAAATAATAACTTCGAACTTAGAACGTTTGGGGTTCACACGAGACTACTTTTCATGATTTTTAACATTCAAAATTAGAATCTCTAGTTATGGGGAATAAAATCCAAAGCTGCGGATTTCATGTTACCTCGCCCCCGCAAAAAGTGGCAGAAATGTTTGTTAGTAGTATTACACGCGTAACCAGTCCACATATAAATAGTCAAAGGTAGGTAGGTATATTAGTTAGAAACCCATATATTTCTCTTCATTATCTGTTAACTTATACACTATAACCACAAAGTCCTATAATCTATAACTATGGACGAGTTACGCGTGTAATTCTACTAACAAACTTTTCTGCCACTTTTTACGGGGGACGGGGTAGCATGAAATCCGCAACTTTGGATTTTAGGATTCTATTACTTAAGATTCTAATACTGATTGTTAAACGAGACTAGTTTGAAGTTATTGTTCCGCAATTATAGGCTGTCTCGTTTAGTGATAAGGTATACAATTGTATGCATATGCACATGATCAATTGATCTTGTAACTACCCTAGTTATATTGTCTAAGTCTGTTATATACTTTCGACTTTCTACTTACTGACTTTTCGGTGAAGGAAAACATCGTGAGGAAACCTGCATGCTTCAATTTCGAGGCATGTATTGTACCCACTGTCCATTATGTGGCGACGGGCTCACCCCCCGTCACACTAGACAGAGTTTCGGTACTACTGGTGAAACGTGGATTTTCTGAGGTTTCAGAATATCTCTGACTACCCCCTCGGGGAATATAGTCGTGAGCATATGCTATGCTATGCTGTTATATACTTTTGACCGCCATTGTTAGAGCGGTACCACAGTGCACAGTACTCGTCTCTATTTCGTTTCCTTTTTGCATAGCAATTTATATAAACAAACCCCTTGACCCACAGCACCTATATAACCACCACAAAGGCAGGAATAACACTAAAATCAAAAACATAGCGTTTCACCTAATATAATTTGTCAAGTGCAAACGCAATAAGGCGCCCACGCCATGCGCGACAAAATTAAATATTTCACGAAACCGTATCGCGTCTCAGGGGAAATCAGGGATCAGGGGTTTGAGCGTTAAATCTCATGATGGGAGGGTACATCCAGGGTTCTTTGGTGCTGCAATAGAGAGTGTTTTGTGATTTTAATGTTGGACCGTGATTTTTTTGACGGGGGTGTGTTGGATGGATAGTTTATCTCTTTTTTTGGCTCGATTCAGACTCTACCAACATGTTCTATGTTAAGTTTTTAGGTTTTAGTCGAATATAAAAATAATAGGTGACCGAATTATTTTATACTTTTTAAATTTATATTTTTTTGGCGTTGGGGGTTTTCTGTTGTTTCATAATTTTTAAAGATACTTTTAGCATAGCATAGCATAGCATATGCTCATGACTATATTCCTCAAGGGGGTAGTCAGAGATATTCTGAAACCCCGTCCAAGCCGACTTGTACCAATGAGTTTTTCGGAATTTATGTACGATTTGTAACACCACTGGCTTTTCGGTGAAGGAAAACATCGTGAGGAAACCTGCATGCTTCAATTTCGAGGCATGTATTGTACCCACCGTCCATTATAAGTGGCGACGGGCTCACCCCCCGTCACACTGGACCGAGTTTCGGTACTACTGGTGAAACGTGGATATTCTGAAGATACTTTATTTTTTATTTTATTGTACAAAACATTAAGAAGAAATTACATGGAGTATTAGCACAGTCCCTAGGAAACAGACACCTCAAGGGTTTATATGTTGAAGGGGAGTTCGAATATTACAATGTTCGGATTAACTAAGTATAGTTATAGTTATATTAAGTATAGTAAAACTACTGAACCAATTATCATAAAACAAAGCTAAGAACAAACTCGCAAAAATAAGCTTTCTATTTTAAAAACCGCATCAAAATCAGACCACACGTTTGGGACCTACGATGCCACAGACAGACGGACCGACAGACAGACACACGGACAGACAGACCGACATAGACGTCAAACTTATAACACCCCTCTTTTTCCCCCTTTTGCGTCGGGGGTTAAAAAGGGGCAGACTCACTATTTATCACATTGGATAGAGTTTGGAGATTGGTAATAATCGTATGAATTATACTGAATAATAGGTATTATTTAGAATATTTCTGACTACCTCGGGAAATATTCATGGGCATTATGCTTTACTAATTTTTTAAATTATCTTTAGTACTACCATTAGCCGAAGATTCAGTATTGCAGTTATGTATAATATAATATGAACATACATATACTAATGACCATATTCCCCGAGGGGGTCGACAGATATATTCTAAAAAATCAGATAAGGACAGGAGATAAATAAAAAGTTGAACAGTTTGATGAAGGGAACAACATTACTTGTACAGGGTGTAAAATTAAATGTGTTACATTTTAACGGGATGCTTCTGACTATCAAACTAAACAACATTCGCTACAGAGCCAATATTGTAATCGCGAAAAAGAAACACCCTGTTTTTCGGTTAATTCCCGTATAAAACGTTAGAAGCTGTGAAATTGATACTTCAATCAAAGTCAAGTAAAAAATAACTTTATAAACGACCCCCGATGCTTTTAAACCATTTTTTAGCGTTTAAATTCCCAAACTAATCGGTTGAATGCCCACGTAAATCTATGCCAATAAAAGCAAATAGCTATTGCAACACAATACGCGATCTACATCGCTCTAAAACCATTCGGCCAAAAATATGTCCTATGCTAGCACAAACATGTCAAAACGGACAAAACGTGACACTGAAATGTCCAAATATTATGATTCAATAGTGCAAGCTACCTATTCTGGTTATGAATAGTCACGAAATATCGCTTCGCAACAATCGCTTCATCTGTTTACCCTTAGGTTAGAAATAGGTTATTGGCAAACCGCAGATCTGAATTATTGACATAGTTACTCTTTCGGCCGGGCCGCCACGAATTAGTTTTTTGCTGCTTTGCAGGCACGAATCCACCGTTGTGGGCATGGTGGGTCCTAATTGAGTTTGGTAGGCTCTCAAGCTGTAAAAGATTCATCAAAATCGGTTCAGTAGCTTAAGAGTCTAGGATAGAAGTGATATTGTGATTTGCAAACAAACCCACATTTACTTTAGTAATTTTCGTAGGCAAACAGACTAACAGCTTACAGGTTTATTAATTTACTAGTGTCCGCCCCGTGGCTTGGTCCTGTACATGGTACCTGCTCCCGCGGCATGGTGCCTCGATAAACGTTTTATCGCACCTGTTAATTCGTTCGTTCGCGCGCAAAAAGAAAGAGAGCTAGGGTGCGATAGCGCTTTATCGCGCCATCATGCCGCGGGCGCTGGCCATATAATATACACTGTACAAGGTTTTGACCGCAGACATTTTATAAATGTCTACTTTACCTATAGGAATGCTATGTATCAACCTTTTTTGAAGGCTGGACCCGAGCCTGCGGCTTTTTGCGGGCTCCGCCAGGAATCTTATAATTTGTAACACTTATACTGTTATCTTACAAAATATAATCGTCGAATCGAATAAAGTACAACATCCACCGGCAACACGAGGCGTCAAAAAGTTTACGAATCTAGCTTCAGCAACATGCGTCTACCTAACGATGGCAGCGTTTCCGTTCCGCGTTGTATAGCTAACTAGAGTTTGCCCGCAACAACACCCGCTCCCGACATCGTAGCAAAGTTAAAAATGTACACCAGTTTTTATTTTAAGTCTAATCAAAAGCTTTTAATCAGCCTGAAATTTAGTCTTACAACTTTCTTACAAAAAGAAAATTCCAGGCTTTTTTTGACTGTAAAAATAACCTTCCTTTCTGGCCTTGGACTATTGTGTTTGTTGGAACTCCTTCCAAATATTCCTCAAGGACCTCTTGAGGAATATAATTATGAGCATCTTTCTGTTTCAAAAAAGGGCATTACACGTTGGACGTATTTCAAAGGTTTGCGCGAACGAAGTTACGGCCCCAGCTAGTCAAATTAATGTTGTAGACTCAGAATAGGTAGACTTGTACAGGAGAGATAACGGATGAACGGTCAGGTGTGTCAGTTTGTCATTTTATGATTTGTGTACGAGTTTAGTGGGCCGCGGGAGGTTTTATTTGCAGACCAGTTTTGAATCTTCATTGGAAGTATCAATCATCGTTATTATTGAAGAGGTGAGCCACTTACAGCTTTGACTATTTATATGTGGACTGGTTACGCGTGTAATTCTACTAACAAACATTTCTGCCACTTTTTGCGGGGGGTGAGGTAACATGAAATCTGCAACTTTGGATTCTAATTTTAAATGTTAAAAATTATGAAAAGTAGTCTCGTGTGAACCCCAAACGTTCTAAGTTCTAAGTTATTATTTCACAATTATAGGCTGTCTCGTTTAGTGATAAGGTGTAAAATTGAATGTAAATGCACAAGATCAATTGTGCTTATACCGTGGCAGAGGGAAAATGCTACCGCAAGGCTAGTCCTTATAATAATTAGTCAAAGACTTACAGTGATTGACATTTATGTCGATTATGTAGTTAATTGAATAATTAATATTTGAACCCGCCAATAATTAAAGTAATGACTAGTTAATTGTGTAATCGCAATTAACATATTATAGCTTGATTTAGCAATACATTATAAACACGGTATTTAGCAATAATTTGTTAGCTAATGGTACCAATTTAGTATTACAGATTATAAGGCGAGCGTTGGATAGAAACGTTGGTAATTTAGACCTGGTAGGGCGTACTAAGACTAAGTTGTTTTGGACGTCATAACGAAATGTCTGGTCAGAATCAGAAGTAGCAGAAACCGACGAAAGAACAGTTGAATTTAATTCAATAGTTGCGTTCTGCATGTGAACGGTCATCATGTTAATTCAGAGAAAGTAAGTTATAGTCTGTAGAATCCCACTGTTGAGCAAAGGCCTCCCGAATAAGGGTGAGAGGGAGTGGGCCATGGTGGTGGAGCCACGCGTGCCTGGTGCGGGTAGGCGGAGGCAAGTTAGTGGTCAACTTGCTGGCAGAGAATTTTCAAGCCGCCTTAATAGGCCTCTGACCTGGCTTAACGAATAGTTACAACGCCATCTGACGGAACTATCCGAGAACAACTGCTTGCGTGACTTACGAAGCATGGAAACGCTCGAGATAAAATAACACTAAACGGTCACCCATCCAAAGGCTGACCGGACTTGACGTTGCTTTAACTTCGGTGTTCGTTTCCAACACCGGAGCTCCACTCTGCCTATACTCCAGCAAAAAGGCTTGAGTTTATATGCACATATTATCATATTTCAATAATATAATTAGCATTTTAAACCAAATCCAACTCTGCAGGCACAACGAAAAAGCCCTCGTATTTACCTTAAAGTTCATTTATATTTCTGACATTACACTAGGTAGAATTTTGTTGTAAAAACCCATCCAGTAAATCTCGGAGGAGCCTCTGCATTGCGGCGGGAGCATTAAAACCACTGGAGAGCTGTAATTATAGGTGACCGATCCATTACCGAGCTTGCAAACCTGCTTCATGGTGAATTGATGTCTTGTAATGCTTTAAGGCTTGCCTTTTGTTTATGTCATCATTAGTTACCATTATAGTGGGGGGGGGGGGGGACACGCCGACAATAATCCTAATTTATAATCTGTCTCCAAAGATATAATATACCTAGAGGCGTTCAGACCACAAAACAAAATGTTTCAACTTTCTTAGGTTGGTGTGCGTGAGGAGTCATACAAATCACATCGGTGTGCGTGCATAGCGATATGGTTTATAATTATTATTGTATATTTTTTTCGACGCATTCGTAGCTTCGGCCGTCGATCTTGACATATAAATTATCAAAGCTATACAACGTGTTAATGAATAAGCGCAAAACCTCATACACCCCAACAGATTTATAACAAAATAATTTGATTGAAACAATAATTTCATTATTTTGATGGTTAAAATTTAAAGTTATTCACATTTTAAGTTTTCAGGCAATAATGATTTGTTATCATTTCAGCAATTAATGAAAGCGCTAGCGTGCTAAATATGTAATATAAAAAAAAAATTACCTATGTTGAAAACATGATAATTCGATTCTGCTCTCGATTCTAAACAAACTACTTTCTAGTTTTGCGTTAATTCATTAACACGTTGTATACCATACTAGAGTTAACCCGCGACTTCGTCCGCACAAATTATATATCAGATTTTAAGTCAGATCACAAGCTATCAACCAAAAAAAGTATCTACAAAATCGGTTCATTAGTTTTCGCGTGATTCGCGCACAAACAAACAGACACAAATTCTAAAAAAGGTTGATTTGGAGTCAGGGACACCTAAAAACTTTGACTTATATGTGGACTGGTTACGCGTGTAATTCTATTAACAAACATTTCTGCCACTTTTTGCGGGAGCGAGGTAACATGAAATCTGCAACTATGGATTTTATTCCCCATAACTTTAGATTCTAATTTTGAATGTTAAAAATCATGAAAAGTAGTCTCGTGTGAACCCCAAACGTTTTAAGTTCGAAGTTATTATTTCGCAATTATAGGCTGTCTCGTTTAGTGATAAGGTGTAAAATTGAATGTAAATACAAAAGATCAATTGTGCTTATACCGTGGCAGAGGGGAAATGCTACCGCAAGGCTAGTCCTTATAATAATTAGTCAAAGCCTAAAAACCATATCGTAATTTTTTCTTTGTAAATATCTTCAATGTACAGACCCTTCAGTTACAGTTTTATAATAGTTAAGATATGATAATGCCATATCATATAAATACCTCAACATGCTGAGCATGCAAATTTGAACCCGAATCTTCATTACTTAAAAGTCCATGCCTCTCCGCAACGCGCCATCGATGCTCTACATAATCTCTCTAATAAACCATTGATGTTTTGTAAAGGGGGAAGAATTCCCGTCCCTCGCATGACTCAATACTCAATATTCGGGCTCAGGAGCGCGCGTGAAGCGCCTGCTAACTGCCTGATTGCGGAGTGCCCCTTTGTCCCGTCCCAGCGTGACGGAACGGAACTGATTTAGGGCGGAGACGGACACAACGGATTTTCTACAGATTTTTCACGGAACTTCATTCGTTTATTTAGGCCGGAATCGACCAAACACGAGTAAATTTTATTCTTAGATTAAGGCCGTCCTTGTCATGTCACTTGTATTGATTTGATTTTAAAAAGCACAAGTGAAGTATAAACCTAACAAATTAAAAATGTATAACCTCACATTGCAATAAGTACGGATACGACCTCGAAGTCAAAGTCAAAGTCAATATAATTTATTCAATATAGGAGCTTGCAGCACACTTATCAAACGTCAAATCTTTTTTAAAGCTACCACCGCGTCGGAACGTGTTGTCGCTGTAGAGAAGATGCGGCCAGAAACTCTACAACATAACACAACTTTATATCGACGGTAGTGCATGAAAAGATGTATTCATGTGAATGAGGCTAAAGAGGTGTGTCAGAGTCGTAGCGTGTGGCGGTCCGTGGTCTCAGCCTACACCCATGGGACAATGGCGTAAGCTTATGTATGTATGTATGCTATAGGTATTATTCCTTGTGTAGTAAGTGTGATGATACATCTGCCGAATTTACGCGATGTAATTTACGCGGTTACTAGGAAAAAATGCGCGTAATAGTGTGTCATACTTTACCGTTTTTACTGACTATTCAAACAGCGCTTGTTTTGACAGTAAGTACTAAAGTTTTATACTTAATCCCAAAACTTACATATCTTCACTAACCCAAACACCTATTTTCTTTTGCTTTAATTCATTCGAAACCAAGCCAATACATTAGAACTTCAGCTACAGAATTCAACCAAAGTCACGTTGCGAAAATAAAATGCGACACTAAATCGTGAAAGTATGAAAACAGCCTAATAAGCAGGTTATTTGTTGAAATAGGGTTTGGTTAATAAAAAAGGGTAAATGAGGGATGTTGTGTGGAAACAACGGGGTTGAGTGCGATGTAAGGATTTGTCGAGATTTGTCTCGTAGGATTAGTCTAGGAAAAATAAGGTTTGAGATTGCATTAAAGACACTTTAGTAAATTGTGTTTGAAATAATATTACTGTTAATTTATAACACTTTTGTCGAGATTTCGTGGTTATATTGGCTCAGGAACCTGAGAAATACCTTAAAATCCATATAAATGTACAAAGGACAAGCTTATTTCGAAAGATATTTCTTCGAGAATACTAGCAAAAGAGACATTTAATTATCACAAGGCAAATTTAATGTACAAACAAACAGTAAAAATTTAGTTTTGAGGTTATAATTTTTGAAGACTCACAAAATATGAAATATCTACTCAAATTTACGATATTAACCGGGGACTATTATTGTTATAAGTAAAACGTATTGAATGAAGCCATCCTGTACAAAATCACCAGTTTTCCATTTTTGTTCATACCTAAACTTTATGTTTTGTAAATGTCTTAATTATTCAATAATACACAATAACAAATTGGGGATTATTGAGAATTTATGTTTTTCAGGTATTTATTTACTACATTCCAAATTATCACCAAAAGTGCAATTAATGCAACCTTCTCCATACAAAAATCCGTAGATTTCCCCGACTATAGGTACAGCGGCAGATACGAATGTTCCATTTAAAATCGAGCTTTAATATAATAATAATAAAATTGTGGTTGGGAACTGTTTTATTACTAGAAAGAAAACTTTTGCTGTATACTAAGTGTCTACCTATCAAACTGAACAACTTTTGCTATGGGAGCAAACCGATGGGAACAAAAAAAATCTGCTGTTCCATGCTAAACTGCAATGCCTATTCGACTCAAATGTATGCAACAACTGATTTTTTTTATTCCGATTGGTTTTCTTCTATAGTAAAAGTTGTTCATTTTGATGAGTAGACTCTTAGTTGAAAAGGTTGTAATGATATCAATTTCACGCTTTATAGTGAAACTTGTTCAGTTTTATAGTTTGAACCACGCCTCATAAATATTACTAGGGTGTTTTGTTACACCCTGTATAATGTAAGATTCATTTACTTTAGCATTTTTGACTAGATCAAGTCATAATTTAAGCGTCTGACCACTCAATACTAATAAATCTTTGCAACTACGAGTAAATAATTCAGCTACGATTTCTAACCTCAAAACACTACTGAAAATCCGTCTCAAAAGGATTAAGCTTTCGGGCACGTACTGAAATAATACTGCAAATGTTCTATAAACCACATTCTGGTAATACCTCAGGTCTTAGAGGTCCTTAAGGTCCTGCAACTGGCTACCAATGCACAAAATAAGCAGTAGCGACAATGATCCAGATGTTTTAAATTGTCCGGGACATGTCATGTCCCGATTTTATAATAGGTTATATTGCCAACATCTAGATTAATTAGCATAAGTACTTGACATTGTACGGTAATGATATGGCGATCTCTGTTATTACCGAAAAACACACACCCGAAACCGCCATAAATGGCGGAGCCACGTGGCCACCTAATTCGAGAGACAAACGAAAGACGTCTACTTGTGAGCCCTCTAACCACGCGACTCTTAATTCTGATAATAATTTTTCACTGTGATTTTGTCATTTTATTTGACATCATTTAATATAATAGACTTAACATTGCTTCTGATCTACAGTGTCTCGTCAAAGAAAGAATATATAAATGAATGAATGAAATATACTTTATTTACACCAAACAAAATACAATGCACAATAGGAAACAAAACTGATTATGGTACAAATAAGGCGGTCCTAGACCTAGCTAGTATATGTTGGGCCTGCAATGTAGATTCGGATTTTAATTATCTCGTGGGCGTAGAGTCGATACTGTTTGAGTAGTGGACTCTGTCTTGCTTCAACAGGCACGTGCGTTCATTGACTTTGAACGTGTTCTCTCTAATCTATTACAATGATACGGTAAAACGAGGGGTACGAGTATTATAAAATGTATACAACATTTTTATACATTTTCTAAAAAATATATAGAGGGTCTTTCTTAATACGCTGACACTTTTTTAAGGGGATGATCAGACCGTCAAACTGAACAACTTTCTCTATGGCATCAACATCGAAATCTCTAAAAAAAACTGCTGCTCCATACAAAACTGCAACGAGCCAAATGTATGGGACAGCTGACTTTTTTCGCGATTTCGATATTGGTCCTATAGAGAAAGTTGTTCAGATTGATGGTCCGGTCATCCCCTTAAAAAACTGTCAGCAAATTAAGAAGGACCCTGTATGAACAAACATTTAGAATTATTTTTACTCCGACATTTTATTTTCAATAAGTCGAATATAATTATTTGTAATACTTAAAGCATAAACTCTTGAATGTATCAAAATAGGTACTTACATTATTATTAATTTGATTTGATGTTAGCATTATGAATTCAAACTTTACTCTGGTGAGGCCCATTGAAAAGATTTTTTGCGAATTTCTAAAATATTATCAGGAATCTTTACTTAACTGTGTTAATATTTATGTTTTGCTTCTTATTATTATCTACCAGTATTTGTTATGCCTACGCTTTGAAGAGTATTATAATAAGGTGCCTTATTTACGCCTGCTCTACACATAGATACGGAATTTCGATCCGGAATTCCGAACTATAAAAAATCTCAATTCTGATTCGGAATTCAAGATCGGAATTCCGTATGTGCGTGGCAGGCGTTAGTAAACGCTCTGTTTCTCATACTGATTACAATAATGACAGTCACAGCATCTTATTTAAGGGTATATTACTGTTGGCGCTCCATACAAACGAAGTCTGGTTATATTTTCAATACTAACCAATTAAGTCAGTTAAATTTTTCAGAAACAATCTAGAAAGTAATCTCTATGTTTTTATGAATACAGATTTTCATTAAAATGTAGTTTTAAAGTTACAGTGTCTCAAATATTTCACTATAAATCTTAAATTAATCCTAGCACTAAAACTGTATATTTTTACGAAAATCTGACTTCATACAAGCATAGAGATTAGTTTCTAGATTGTTTCTGAAAATTTTCATTAACTTTAATTGGTTAGTATTGAAAATATCACCAGACTACGTTGGTATGCAGCACGCATTTACGCATTCTGAATAAACATCTCTGAACAAGTGCTGATTACTATTTCATAGGTCCCAAATAAATCAAGACGGGTACGGGTTATCTTAATTTGAAACCACGACACGCTCGAAACTCAATTCTTGTCTTCACCATCGACAACAACAGAAAATGCAGTCTAATTTAGAGATTTAATCAAGTACGAGTAGAAACAGTGAGCCCCTACTAGCCGCAAGTAAGATTACCATGCATTCTGATCTGCCCAGGACGTGTCCTGATTTTTTAATTCTTGTCCCGACTTTAATTTCAAAAATTCAGTTTAATAATATTCTGACGTTTATATCTTTAGGATAATTTCGATATTATTTCACACTAGATTGACTGCAATTTTATCTGTGTAACTTTTAAAAAAAGTGTCCTGTGTGATAATCCAGAACATATTCTATCTGTGTGCCAAATTTCATCTAAATCCGTTCGGTCATTATAGTATGTTTCAAATATTAGTAGGAAATAGGATAGGATTAAAAAATAAACTAATAATTTAAAAAAAAATAATGTGAACAATAAAGTGTTACGAGCTGTTTCGTTTGGCGAGAGATAGACAGATATGAGAGCTGACTGCCAACCTCCAGTAATAGAGAGGAACCCGAAGATGAAGAAGAAATGTATAATTCCCTTTCATCTACTTTCTTTTATCTACTACGGAACTCATTCTTTACTTTTATACTGTAATTACCTACTTAATAACGAAAAGCTCTGACTTCCACGCCTGATTCAAGTTCTCTAGAAGCCTTCTTTTATCGCCGTCTTGTTTTGCACAAGACAACCCTGTTGAGTCTTAAGAAAGCGGTAACAAAAAGTACATATATTGTGCACGGGACAGTAATCAAGTAACCGTAATGCGAATTGCGTATCCTCTGGAGTGGTGTTTTTGAAAGACATACGTTCATATCAACAGTAGAAAATGTAAAAGTTACTATGGAGATTATGCATCTTTCTACTGCTGATTTGTATGTGTGAGTTTGAAAAATCGCACTCCCGGACATAAATGAATTTTTTATTTACGCTAGTACACGGAATGTCAGTGTAACCGTGTATGAGACAATGATAGTCATATAATCAATTTATATGAAGTGACATGTCGGAGTCAGATGGCCGTAGTACAAAAAGTGGTTACGTCGATAGGGACAGCAATAAAGTGGCGATCTCCTTTTTTAACAAGAGCGAATTTGCTATGTGCATCTCTTATTGAATGCAACAAAACACGTTCCGACCTCTATAACTTCTCCCTCTACGCCTCTGGAGTGCAATTTTCTAAGCGTCACATCGCTGTCAAAAACATCGATGAGCTCACAAATCTAACATCTTTCTTGCATCCTTTAGATCTTCGAAGTTTTAATATCATTTTGACACATGACATAACCTTAGCGAATACCGAATAGGGGATCAGACTGCATAAAATATATTTTAGTTTTATCTTCTTAGTAAAAAAACGTTTGAAAATAACGCTAAACTCTCATTGTAAGGTGAAGTATAAAAAGTAATGAAATGTTGATGACGTCACTTGTGGGTACCTAGTACGATTATTCATACAAAGCGCACGTTTTGACATTCGATTAAGAGTTGCTAATTTGACTAGTTGTCTGCTCCCCTATTGACAACTCGCCGATGTTTCAACGACGAATTTAAGGTTGTAACGATGCTTGCGCGTAGAGGATTGCATTCCAGGACTTATGTAACCGTGGTAACACTAGCAACAACGAGACAGAGTCCCAATCGCAGTGAGTGCGGTCGCATACATCACTCGGACCGACAATTTATCAATTAGGCTCTCTAAAGCAACTGAGAACCCTTGTTTAGATAAGCCTTTAGTTCGTCTTATAAGTGCTCTGGGAATTGGACCGATTGAAAGTTTTTAATTGAGTGTTATGGGGGGATACATTGAAATTGATTTGCCAACATTGTGAATAGTTTATGCTTTGGTGATAATTTCCTATAACCAATTTTGACTAGTGTCTGGTTTTTCACAAATACTGTATCGCACGCAGGATATTTTATGGCTCGTAGCTCAGTTGGTAGTGAACCTGCCTGCTGCGCCGAGGGTAGGTTCGAATCCCACATGAGGCAATTGTACGAAAAAATAATATGTTAGTTAGTTTTTGTACTCAAGTTGCGGATGTTTGTATCTGTAGGGTGAAATTTATATCATTAGCATCCCTTTAAACTAAGAGTATACCCCTCAAACTGAACAACTTTAACAATGGGAGCAAACTGATCGGAGCAAAAACAAATTCTGCTGTTGCATACATTTGAGTCGAGTAGGTATTGAAGTTTAGTATGGAACAGCAGATTTTTTGCAGGGCAAAAGCCTCCTCTCACGAACAATTATAGTTAATTAACTGGTAGTACTAGATTGATTCATCTTACCTATTATAAAACTGTAACAGAAGTGTGTCTGTACAAGACATTTATAAAAAAGATGAAGATATGGTTTTTAGGTGTCCCTGACTCCAAATCAACCTTTTTTACCCGACTGCGCCAGAAGGAGGGTTATGTTTTTCGAGCGTATGTATGTATGTATGTATATATGTATGTAAGTATGTATGTATGTATGTTTGTATGTCTATTTCTTTGGCACGGCCTACAGCCTAAACGGCTTGATGAATTTTAATGTATGATGTGTCATTTGATTCGTAAAAATCGTGAGAGTGACATAGGGTATATTATTTCAAGATGGCGTCTACGAATTAAAAAAGAGAGGGGGAAGAAACAATTTTTTTTTGTTAAAAATTTCAATATGGGTATCAAATGAAAGCTAGTAATCAGACGATTCCAAATATAAAAATATTATAGTACTTTTAAGTTACCGTTTCGACACAAGACTAAAAAGTATGAAATAAACTAAATTATTAAGATAAACAAAAAACCCGACTGCATAAAAAACCTATTAACTGAAAAGAGAAAAACAAGCTCTATAATCACTAATCAGCTATAACAACTTTGTGTAAGCAAATATAATTTTATTGTTATTAGGTAGGTATTGCAGGCGGGGACAAACCAATCAATAACCAACCAAACATTTTTTTTGTCCTCGTTTGCGATACGTACGTAATAATTAGAATTTTTGTCCTTCTTTTTGTTGATGCGAGCATCACGCAAAAACTAATGAACCGATTTGTTTGACTGAAACTTTTTTGTGTGATAGCTTATAATCTGACTTAAAATCGAGTGTATAATTTGTGCGGATGAAGTCGCGGGTCAACTCTAGTTAAATATACAGGGTGTTAGAGTAACCAGGGTAAACAGTTGCATTACTTTAAGGGGTGATTGTGGCCATGATACGGAACAACTTTCCCAAAGAAACCTATAGGAAATTGGCAAAAAATTTTTTGGACTCTCTATACTAAATGCAATTAGCTGATGCCACATTTGTATGAAAAGTTGACAGATTTTTTGCGAATTTCCTATAGAATTTTTTGGGAAAGTTATTCGGTATCATGGGTACAATCACCACTTAAAGTAATGCAACTGTTTACCCTAACCCCCTATATTTTTAGAAGACAAAGTCACTGCATTGGAGGTATTTCAGAAAGAAACAGAAATCTAGAGATATCTGATTACAGAGGTCAAGTCGGAACACTCTCAGTAAAATTGAATTCAAAATGTAACCGAAATGAAGCAATAGCCTAAAATAATTATTCATCAATTCACTCAAAGCGTTCATTCGAAAATCAAACGTACAAATTCTGAAAGCTCATGAAATCTTTATGAACAATCTATGAAATCAAATTATTAACTTTATCGCTCGCAAGTCATTTAATGAGGGTTACTCATTAAGCATTAAAACTCAAACGTTTCAAATGAAACTCAATTTCAAAGTCGCGAACGAAGCGTTGAAAGTTTGTCTGTTGTACGACCAAGTTAGTTAGTACGTAGTTACATCCAGTACAATTTCTTTGATTTCAATCTGTTTTAGTTTCAGCGTAGTCAAAAAGGCGAGGATTATTCGTTTCCGTCATTTTTTAAGGTTCCGTAGTCAAAGAAGAAACTTATACTTTCGTCCATTCTATCTGTCTGTATGTCCCGCTTCAATTACTTCGCACCTACCTGCTTTAATTCGTAAAACACCGTATTTATATTATAATATTTTATTGTGAATAATCAACTCCAACACGTTAGCATTACATAAAACAGAGAGCAAGAGCATAGACAATAAAAATAGAATAGATAACATAACACTACCAAATCGAAATTTAGCATGAAGATAGATAACAGTAACCCAAAAATAGATATAAGGTTTTCTCCATTCAAAATAGCAACGAAATTTTCAGGCCATTTTGCATTACAGAAACAGAGATTTGAAACACTTCCTCTCACTTATTCTTAGAATAGCTTTAGTAACGTCCAAGATATGTCGGATAGTATATGTATCCAATAAATTAATTTCATTTGGTAATCAGGATTGGCCAGAAAGCTAAGTAGGAATCGGAAAATCTCGTCGTCCTTATTTGGAATGAAGTATAGTTAAGGTAAAACACCGGTTGTTCTGAAGACTGGATTGACGTCAAGAGCAAACCCAACTGTAACAATAAAAAATCACTAAGAGCCTTATCCTTATTGAGTTAGTAAAAAACCCATTGCAAATATGTTTTTTTGTGACAACTACGTCTACATACTACGGGTTGTTGGTTGGTATTTTTTTTATTTTATTTATTTATTGAGTTACCAACAGTTGTTACAATATTTCATACACATGATATATCATAAGTTAAAGGGCTTAATTTCTAATTGCACAACCAATTACAGGTAAATACCACATGCACATACTAAGTAGCATCCAGTGACGACATGAAGTAAAATAACATAATAAGAAAACTTAACTAGTTACAAAATGCGTTTTGGAAATACCAGTTTACTGACGCCAAACATTATCTAGATTAATTTCTAATTTTGATTTTGGTGTGTACTGTTATAATATAAATTATTTAAATTTTTAAATTATTTAAACTACGAAGAAATGCATGGTATGTTCGTTATACCTTTTTTGATATCTCGAAAACGATTGAATTTGCATTCGGAATTAATTCACGAATTTTCTTCGTACTCTTGTGTCTTTAATTCTTTTCCGAAATATTGAAAGATGTAACTGCACATGGCGACACATCAAGCTACGAAAAACCAAAATAAGCTGGCCGCGCGTAGGGAGAGTGATGTATAACGTCGCGCGGCCAGCTTACGTTTGTTTTGCGTAGTTCGATGTTTTGCCGTGTGTACTTGCCCTAAGTGGCCTTAAAACTATAATTATTACTAGAGTTAACCCGTGACTTCGTCCGCACAAATTTTATACCAGATTTTAAGTCAGATCATAAGCTATAAAACAAAAAAGTTTCATCAAAATCGGTTTTGTAGTTTTCACGTGATGCTCGCACAAGCATCGAACAGACAGACAAAAATTCTAAAAAAGGTTGATTTGGAGTCAGGGACACCTAAAAACCATATCGTCATCTTTTTTTTTTGTAAATATCCTGCACACACTTCTGGTACAGTTTTATAATAGTTATCTATAAGATAAGATAAGCTTGAAGTTTTAGCAAATTAATGGTTTCAACATCGAATGACGTGTCAAGTGTTGATGATTAGCTATCTATAAGAATTCATACCGTGTGGTGTCCTATGCGTTTTGTGTTTTGCCGTGTGCTGACCTGACCGGCTTCGAATCTTTGTCGCCCAAACCTTGTGGCTGCCAGTTATAACCACTGCACCTAACCCCACCACTGATGGTATCGATCTCCCGTTCAATCAGCAAGTCTAGTATGATTTCTCTACACGCGCGCGACGCGCCTTCGCTGCATAGAAAATAACCTGTCTCCGCGCGTTTTGGAGAGTGACAGCCGCGCTTGGTACGGTATGGAAAAAAGCCAAGTGGCGCAAGTAGAGAAATCATGCTAGACGTACAGATCTGTGTTTAGCACGTACACTTATGCACTTCAAAATATCATGCGTAGCTGAATTTTCTATAAAGATTAGCAGTCGCCGTAATAGAAGTCTACTAGGCATCCATCATCACGTTTTCATAGAAATACAAACCCATTTCACACGTTAACTTATCAACAAAAAAATCTAACAGTTATTACTTCCATTTCATAGTCGACACAAGCCACAAAATAACCGAATGTGACAGTGTCGAAGCGAAAATTTTATTTTTAAATCGGTATTCGGCAAGCCCATTGAAATGCCTCGTGGGCGGCGAGCACGTGCGATTGCACCAAATGAAATTTCATTCACAACTGTATGGAAGTCTGTACTCGATATTTTTACCTATACGGTGCATGTTTAGAATTGCAACGATGTCAATTGGTCCGTTGATTTGGAGATTTATAGTTTGGTATTTTCAAAAAGTAGTGAGAGCTGATATGATGGCTAAAAGAGATGAATTGAGGAAGACGACATATTGATCCGACCTCAAGTAATGGAATAAGGGCAGGATGATGATGATTTTCTTTGATATTTTTTTCTATTTTTAGTTTTGGGCCTAGCGATATTCCAGGGATATATTCTTATATTGTCAGAAAATTACTTTTAGCTCTTACCTGTAGATTTAGGGATGAACCTTTCTCGCTCTAGCAAATGACGTTCCTGAGCAACAAAAAAGGACAGAGCGTGAAAAAATTCTGTTCCGTTCTGCCAGATGAAGCTCAATCCTTAGAATGCCATGCACAGCGAGAAGACAAAACGAGAAAACCGTCATGCAAAACAAAGACAGACCAAAACCTCTCGATTTTTATCGCTTTCTCGGGTGTGGCATGCTAGGCCCACTGGAGATGCAATACAGGACCCATTTAAACTCGTGAGTGTAGACAGTGTCAACTCGAATCGCATCAGCTTCAGCTAGATAAAGGTAGAAGTAGATATATTAATCTTTAATGTTCTGAAAAGTCTTATAAAACTAATGGCCCGTCCTCTAAAGCAATATTGACCGTACAAATTACTTTTCCACAAAAGAAAGTGTGCGATAGTTTCATCTATTTTCGGTAATAATGCAGATTGTAAACTGGAGAACTACACAGCGACACAAAGTTGGTTTCATTCGTAGTCGAGTTCGTGACAAACTGGAAACCGGGAGTGTATCCATAACACCAACCCACTAGAAAAAAAAACGAAAATATGAAAAGATTAAGATTAGGTTAAGATTAGTTTTCAGTCATCAGCGGTAAATATTCGGTGATTGAACCGTGACTGGACTACGTACGAACCATAACTTTTCACACATATGGTATTGCGCTAATCGCGGTACAGCTCATGACAGCCGTTAGAGCCGTTTTGACAGATCGCTCAGACGTTAAAGGCTGTCAGTTACATAGAGTTCAGCGCGATGCGTGGTAATTGGATTGCAATGTGATTAGAACTGAAATTGGATAAGAATAGAACTTCGATGTTTTAAATTAGCGCTATCGGTCTCCAGATAGTCCTAATAATAACAAGACAGTCGTAGTGGTCTTATGGCTTTAAAACCTTGACCTTCGCGCAGGAAACGTGGGATCCGTCAAGTCAACTTTTGAGACTCTTTTGTCTCAGTGATTCGGGCCTGAACTGCTACCGAACTACTGAGCCATGGATTTATGGCTTAAACATTTTTGTTCCGATAATCAAATCTAAATCAATACAGTCTAAACCTAGAATTTAATACCAGTAAAGCTTGTATATGTGAAGCCATCACAAACAGTCTGACTGAAAAACACACCTACTACCTAGTCTCTATTTATCTAATTTTAAACGAATACCTACGAGTTTATCTTCAAGCCTCAGCAGTTTGATTATTATAGTTACGGATCGAACTATGCAACAACTCTGTTTTGAACGCTCGTCGTTCTAACTCCTGAGGATGCTCCTTGGTGGAGTAAAAATTATTTGGTGGGCAGGTTGTATTGCACAACGTAATACAGCTTTGTCTACTAAGTATTTAGAAGCCGAGGTCTCGATACAATCCTGTCATCTACCTATTCGAACTATTGAAAATAACGTAGCAAGTGTAGACTCAAAATTGTCCTATGGTATTATGGACACAGCTAGAGTCCCGCTACTAGGTCTGGTTCATTATTCGGGACATTGAAGTCGGGACTAACAATGGTTCTTTCGAAACTTCGACGAGAGTCGGCTACACCGCTAACGAATCCGGATGATAAAAAAGGCAGCTTTTAATTTTGTTGGGACGTGAAGTTTGGACGATTGGCAACTTTTTTACAAAGCCAGTAGAGTGGCCACTACTCAATTTCTCTTTGCTATTGCGATAAATAATAATGATCATGGAAACAACTTTTTTACCTAATAATATTCATGTTTAATTTGAATACTTAATGTGGGCTCCATACAAACGAAGTCTGGTGATACTTTCAATACTGACCTATTAAACTCAATGAAACAATCTAGAAACAAATCTCTATGCTTGTATCTTGTCTGATTTTCGTTAAAATATACAGTTTCAATGCTAGGATTATTTAAAGATTTGTATGGAAATCTTTGGGGCAATGTAACTTCGTTTGTATGCAGCGCGCATTTACGCATTCGTAATAAACGTCTCTTAATAGTTTATAGCAATTATAGCATGGTCAATAACGTGGAAAGGAAAGGCCATATCTCTAAAAAAAAAAAAATAGAGAAAATTCGACATCTTGGTGCAAGATCTTTCGATGAAAAAGGACTGTAGGTAAATATGAGATTAAAATATCGATCAATCGTCAGCGTATAACCACTCCACCTAGAGTCCTTAGGCTTTTTCATTACACAAAAATATCCAGTTACTTACTAACTAACATTATGTGCTTTAAATAGGTCGTTGGGCTTTTCGAGGAATATGTGGGGTCCTTCTTAATATGCTGACACTTTTTAAGGGATATTTTATTTTATTTATTATTTTATGATCAGACCGTCAAACTGAACAACTTTCTCTATTTTTTGCGATTTCGATGTTGGTCCTTTAGAGAAAGTTGTTCAGTTTGACAGTCTGATCATCCCCTTAAAAAAATATCAGCATATTAAGAAGGACCTTGTATATCTAAAAAAAATGCCGATAGAGAAAATTCGATATCTTGGTACAAAATCTTTCGATGAAATAGGACTATAGGTAAATATGAGATTGAGATATTGACCTATCGATCAATCGTCGTCGGTGAGCTGAGCTTCGGCAAAACGTGTGTTGAGCCAGCATAGAACCACTTCACCTAGACTCCATAGGCCTTTTCATTACACAAAAATAGCCAGTTACTTACTAACGTTGTGCTTAAAATAGGTCGTTGGGCTTTACGAGGAATATATAGGGTCCTTCTTAATATGCTGACACTTTTTAAGGGGATGATCAGACCATTAAACTGAACAACTTTCTCTATTGGACCAACATCAAAATCGCGAAAAAAAACAGCTGTCGCATACAGAACTTCAAACCTACTCGAGCCAAATGTATGGGATAGCTGTTTTTTTTTTCGCTATTTCGATGTTGGTCCCATAGAGAAAGTTGTTCAGTGTGATGGTCTGAACATCCTCTTAAAAAACTGTCAGCATATTAAGTTGAACCATTTATACATTTATACTCAAACTGAATACAATTGTATAATATGTAGGTCATTCTTGCTGAGGATGTCAGCAATCTGTGAAGGGCTTAATACCCCCAAGCAAAGCAATAATAATAATATCCAATATCGTATCCCATGATTCACTATACGTGTATAACGTAAATGTACGAAATAAAATACTTTATTGGTTCGTACAATAATGGGTCTCCTACGTTACAGTCATAACTGGGATAATATTACTAGCTGTTGTAGGATACTAATGATTTGTCCAGATTTTTCTTGAGGACAAAAAAAGTATTTATACTAATATTTCTTTGCGTACCAAATAAATATTAAAAACTGATACTACAACAGAATTCTTCTAGATACATTAAACAGTTTTATTATTTTATTTTATTTTTATTTATTTGGCACAGTAACAAAGTACAAACTAATACATTGATCTTAAAAATAATACAAATTAAACTACATCGACAGTTCTTATAGATAGTAAAAAATAAATCCAATCTAAAATGTTATTAACGAACAATTCAGGTTTAGGGTCGGCGCAAACGAGTCACCGGCCACAGCCGTAGTCGCGGACTGTTGAGAGTGGCGGCCACAGACCACTGTGCGGCGGCTCCCTAAGTGTAAACTGCTTGACGTTGTCTGTAGCCGCTGGCTCGTTTGCGCCGAGCCTTACCAAGGTGGAAATCTTCGTCTTAATGACTTCATTTTTCCTAGCTTGATTTCGCTTGACGGAATCATACTTCTATTACCAGTACAGAAAATTTCAAAATTACTATGGACATTATGCGTCATTCGATCATGATTTTGAAAGTGTGACTTTCAAAAATCACATCTCAGCTTTGATTGCACCATAAAAATATGAGAAATCTCATCTCCGCTCCGCTTGAACCATATCCACTGAAGTTGAGCAGAGAATAGCATAGCATAGCATAGCATAGCATAGCATAGATTGACATAGCATAGCATAGATTGACATAGCATAGCATAGATTGATATGGCATAGCATAGCATATAATCACGACTATACTCCCCGAGGGGGTAGTTAGAGATATTCTGAAACCACAGAACATCCACGTTTCACTAGTACCGAAACTCTGTTCATTGTGACGGGGATTTAGCCCGTCGCCACTTGTAATGGACAGTGGGTACAATACATGCCTTGAAATTGAAGCATTCAGGTTTCCTCACTATGTTGTGTCAGTGGAGAATAGATAGGGTAAATAACGAAGTCCCATTGTTTTCGACACAAATCTCCGCTTGGCTCCGCTTTTAGGATCTCGGGCCTAAGGGATGTAGCGAAATGTCCCGTGAAAAATTTATTATTCGATGATTAAATAGCTGAAGCGTAAAACGGTTTAGTAAACAATGTTCAAAGGTCTTTGGGATGTTAATGAAATCTCGTTTCGGCAGTAAATACTCGCCGGAAGATAAAAGAAAATTGCGAATACGAGAATAGATTCAAAAAGAAACGTGAATACATTTTGTTTTATAATTCTTGGGTGTCGTTTTATTGTTTCTGAGCTAAAAATTGCTATGCTCAATCTAGGTTACCTACTTATAGTAAAGGTTCTGAACCGCGAGGTTGCGAGTTTAAGTTTGTCACATGGGCACCGAATAGATAACCTTCCAGAAAAACAGCTCCATACTAGCTCATGGCTTCCGGTACATCCCTACAAGCACAGCGTCAATCTTAGACTTAAATAGTCACGCATATGAGGACAAGTTACGCGTGTAATTCTCCTACCAAACTTTTCTGACACTTTTGGCGGGGGGCGAGGTAGCACGAGATACGCAACTTTAAATTTTATTCCATTAGTTTAGATTCTAATTTTGATTGTTAAAAATCATGAAAAACAGTGTCGTGTGAAACGCAGATAAGTTCGAAAGTATTGTTCCGCGTATATAGGCTGTCGCGTTCAGTGATGAGGTATAAAATTGTATTTAAATGAGTTCGATTTTTTGATCTTTTACTTAGGCAGAAAAGCTAAGGCGAGGCGGGTCCGTATATAAATCGTCTAAGGCGGCAATACGTGAACGTTCACATACGAGAATGATCGACAGATTGGTTCTGTTGTGGTTTGGTAGAGAAATATCGCTGCGCATGTAGGGTGTACTGAACCCCGCGTGCTTGTATGCAGCTGTTTTTCTGGTAGGATATTTAGTCTGTGAGATGAGTGTAAATGAAATAGTTGAAAAGGATTGCCTTAGATGTGTGTTAGTTACTTATTCATAATCATAATATAAGTTAAAATTGGTGGCCGAATTATGAATCCTAGTTTAAGGCGAGAGATTAAAATTTTTGGTCATATTCCATCGGAGTTTTTCAAAAAAATAATCAGCTTATACATTTTTTTTAAATATCACATTTATATTTGATCCATTATCTAATGTCTCGGTGTAACAAAAACACGATAGTAGTAATTTGACGCAATAGAAATAATTTTTGAAAGTAGTTCGTTTTATGATTTTTAGACCAATTTTCTGGAAAGATTTAATATGATACGGTTCTATAAAATTTAACAATTTATTAAAGATCTGAATTTTCTAGTGTCTCGATATTAAAAAAAAATTTTAGCTTAGAAACCCATGAGCAAAGATATTGATGAAAAACACGTTTTTTTGCGATCCTGATTTCAATTGGAGCGGGATGGCTAATTACAAACATATACTTGCAAGAAAGAGACGCTTGCACTCAGATACCCTGGCCTTAAGTGATCTGATTCATAAAATGCCTCTATAAAATCTTTGTCTTTTATATGTACTTCATATTTTTGCATTCGGTATGTTACCTTAAACGTATCTTTCGTTTCTGACCACCCCGAAAAGAAATACGGTCGTGGGTTTATGTGTTCATACATGGTATCCACAAAAACAGGCTACTGTAAAAAATAAAAGAGCAACGCTGTTTCTACATTCAACACATCGGTCAATTTGACCGTCGGTTTGTAAATTGATCACGTAGAATTCGTGACTGGGGCCACACGCCCCACCGCGTCATGCTTTGCGAAAAGCCATACGCCATTTTGAAAGAATTTTCGGTTTCTTCTTATGCATTATTTATATGGGCGGTGTTTATAGCTATCTATCATCACTTGATATGCTAAAAGTGAGCCTTTCTATAACTGCACGCATCAGAAGATGGTTGGTAGTAGCAGGGTCTCTGACCACCCCGCAAGGGATTATGGTCGTGAGTTTAAATGTTATCAAATTACCAGCATTTTCAGATGCAAAGTCGTGGAGGTCGAGTAACCTGGTCTTCCATACAAGAGACGACTGTTCGATTCCCGCCCAGGCCAAGTCGAACTGAGCTTTAATAATTTTTATTGTAGACTCAATCTCGGTAATAAATCCAATAGGAATTAGTCCTACCTACGATTTCGTATTTTTACTATACTTATTTTGAAACTATAAAAGTTTAACAAAATATGTGTATTCTTTGCTTTTTAACTTTAATGGCAAGTGCTTTTAGCGATATGTCCGGCTTTTGAACAACAATTTATTTTTCTCAAATATGCTTGGAAATTTAGCATTTTGACAACTTTGCTGTACTGTCCATATAATAAAAATAAAATAAAAACCATATCTGTCGTGGTTTAGCCGCCAAATAAATTACATAGTAAACTCATATAATATAATGTCGTGTAATTTAAAAATGGAAAGGTATTTTACCCCGAAACATGGCAACCAAGGAGGTAACTTATCAAAGGTTTATTTATATTTCGAACTGGCTTGCAAATAGAAAGATGTGTATTGAAGAAAAAATGTACACTTTAACGCGGGAAAATTTATTGTTCGTCATTGATTTTGAAAAGTAATTGTATTTTAATTTCCGCGCATTATTTGAGAAAAGTACTATACTGGGTCCAACTTAATATGCTGACAGTTTTTTAAGAGGATGATCAGACCTTCAAACTGAAACACTTTCTCTATGGGACCAATGTCGAAATCTCGAAAGAAAAATCTGTTGTCCCATACAATTGGGTCGAGTAAAATTTCAGTTTAGTAGCAGATTTTTTTTCGCGATTTCGACATTGGTCCAATAGAGAAAGTTGTTCAGTTTGATGGTCTGATCATCCCCTTAAAAAAGTGTCAGCATATTAAGAAGGACCCTATATAAGCCTTGGCCACAACTACGCATTGATGGACTTACGTATGTGTGCCTCGGCTTCGCTTCGGCCCAAATTTACACGTTCGTCCATCAATGCCTATTTTGCTGGACGCTACAGTAATGTACTTTAAAATGTTTTTTATTTTTTTTTATTTGAGGAAGAACTAATTCCGATGTGTTTGTATCTATTCGAATACCCATGTTCCGATTGCAAATAAAGAAGATAATTCGCAATTACCCAACAGCTACGAGTACTTTTATTACACGAGGACAAAGTCACAGTCAAAATAAAAGTCCTTTATAAAATAATTAATAGAAAGTTCTGAACAGTAATAATTAATTTTATGTAAAGTTTTCCTAAGAGCAAACTCTTCATAATTTGGTTTCTGTTACTAAGAAAAGTTAATTTTATATTCACTTAAATTTTCTGCGGCGGAGTTACGCGCTGCTTAAACCTTGCTTCTGCTCTCATATTAGTACGACAAAATACATACATGAACATAAATATTACTACAAGGTACTACAGATTTAAAGGGATGTTTTAAAAACATCTAACTAAAATAAACAACTGTCAATATGCAGCCACCGTCAAAATCGCGCAAAAAAATATACACTGAAAAAAAAATCTACGTATACGTAGCCCGTCGCAGCTTACGTACCACGTAGCTTACGACGCGATACTGATTACAAGTGTTGCATCAGTATTTAAGTTATCTCGTACTTCATAATGAAACTTCATTCAACTCTCTTAATTAGTATCGCGTCGTAAGCTACGTGGTACGTAGCGACGGGCTACGTACAAGCTGCGACGGGCTACGTATACGTAGCATTTTTTTCTCACCACACTGAGAGACAGCAGATTTTCTTCATTCATAATAAAGAACTTTGTATGGTTTGATGGTCTGATCGTCCCCTTTAAATATTGTGCACTATTTTAGAAGGACATTGTATGCATTTGTGTTTGTATGTGTTATGTATTTATTTATACCTCAGGGTCAAAACTTTTGAAACACATAACATTTAATTTCTAATGTTTTACAACCTAAGCAAAATTCTCTCAAATCTTACGTAGCACCCAACTAAAACCAATAAAACAAATAGCCTTACAGAAATCTACTTAATTCGACCTTTTATCGGATTAAAGCTGATATCCACCTATTACAAACAAGGGGGGTAAAGCCCCCTTAAAGAGGAGTAAGAGGGGGCTAAAAGGCCTTTGTTTTAGCTCTTCGTAATTCCTTACATTCCGTCGTTAATTTTAAACTAAAATCGCATTCCGACTCCGATAGATTGTCGTATAAATAACTTTAAGGAAAAAAGAAAAAGGGGATTTCGGTAATTTATGTTGCAAGCGAGTTTATAAAGGCTTTGTTTTTCGAAAATCGAAAATGTTTGATTGTTCAATGTTGCGAATTTTTCGTTGGTTTCGGCGTTTCTGAATAACTTTACAGATTAAGATCCCACTGCAAGTCATCTACACCCACATGTTTAGGCAATGATACATAATATACGAGAGGAAATATCGAACTTTAAGGATCCTAAAAATACTCATAAGCGACTGCAGAAATTTTGTTCCTTTCCAGAAAATAGGGGACTTTGTATAAGAAAGAATCATCAAAATCAGTACAATAGTTTTTGAGTAAATCTTCCCCAATCGTAGTACTGAATATAATGGTTTTTAATTTATTGCTTAAAGAAATTCGGGGAATAGCAAAACCAACATGAACAAAATTTTTGCATCCGGCTGCCAGGGGATTACGACAGGCTTTAGGGTGGTAACCCAATTTATTGAGGACTTTTAAACTATGACCTTTCCATTGGAATATTGTCTCATTGCCTAAACAAATGGTATAGAAAACTTGCAATGGGATCTTGGAGCGTTATAGCGATTATTAATTATAAATTCAGAGAACTCTGAAAAGGTGCGTTAACAAGTTACGTTGAAGCTAATTACAACGTTAATGGAAGTGATAATAACCATCATAAAGGTACTTTAATTTCATTACCAGTTTCTTCATAAATTCACTCACTAACGGCCTTCCGTTCCATACAGTTAAACATGACAAACCCTCATAAAAACCGACAAAGACAACATTACAATACATCCTGCAATAAGCACCGAATTCTCTCCTTTCCCAGCGGCGGCCAGTAATAGGTATTTATGGGCCACACACAATAACCCATTAGTGGGCCGACATGTGTTTTCACAACGCCACGGCCCATAAAGGTCCAGAATGTTACTGTAATTACTTTCCTGTATCGGACGTCAATGTTGCCAGCTCTAATGCGTTTCTATTTTAAAAAAGATTTTGGTTGCTAACTGGCTGGGAAAATACATTTGCTTTTGATATTGACTTTCTAATTATTTTCACGATTAATTTTAATTAAGCATAAGTATATGATATCGACTATATTCCCAGGTACCCCCTCATACAGGGTTCTTCTTAATATGCTGACACTTTTTTTAAGGAGATGATCAGACCATCAAACTGAACAACTTTCTCTATGGCAGCGACATCGAAATCGCGAAAAAAACATCAGCTCTTCCATACAAAACTGCAAACCTACTTGAGCCAAATGTAAGGGACAGCAGATTTTTTTTCGCGATTTCGATGTTGGTCCCATTGAGAAAGTTGTTCATTTTGACGGTTTGATCATCCCGTTAAAAAGTGTCAGCATATTAAGTTGGACCCTATACAACGTGTTAATGAATTAACGCAAAACCAGAAAGTAGTTTGTTTAGAATCGAGAACAGAATCGAATTATCATGGTTTCAACATAGGTATTTTTTTTCAAAATGTTAAATTATTTGTTTGTAAAATTAAAAATTTACTGAACTCTATCTCAACCCACTGCTCAGGCACTCTCACCCTACTTACTACCAAAACAATATTCTTAAAATGAATCCATGAGCACGTTAGCGCTTTCATTCATTGCTGAAATGATAACAAATCATTTTTGCCTCAAAACTTAAAATGCGAATAACTTTAAATTTTAACTATCTAAGTAATGAAATTATTGTTTCAATCGAATTATTTTTTGATTTAAATCAGTTGAGGTGTATGAGGTTTTGCGCTGATTCATTAACACGTCGTATATTCTGAAACCTCAGAACATCCACGTTTCTCTAGTAGCACCGAAACTCTGTCCAGTGTGACGGTGTCCGGTGTGTAATTTTAATTAAAGGATTTCTTTACTCGGGAAGTGAGGTTAGGGTTACCTCGTCCCAAATTAATAACCTTTTTAAAACCTTCGAATCTGTTACAGTGTCACAATTTCTACAGTTATAAACCGAAATGTAGATTCGGTTTCCCCTTCGTAATTTCTAAACGATTTGATCTTGAAGTCTTCCATATTAGTAAAAATAAATAATAGATAACAACTAACACTTTTGATAGCTCAAAGTCCGATCTATGCGCTACCTATGTAAATTATATGAAATTCAAATAAAATCGGACTCCACTAACGCCATTACCACCAAAAAGCCCTAAATAATATCTCCTAAAGCTAAAAGTAATATAAAAGCTGTAAAATATAAAAGAAGATTATACTAATTCGAAAAGAGAATAATACGTAGGTACCTACCTTTTAAAGGTACCTATCTAAAAAGCGCAAAACAATCACTCACTTTTTGTTTCTTTCAACGGACAAAGGAGGTTTGCACGCTAGAGGCAAAACATTCTGTCTTGAGTAACACGCTTTATCCAGCCAACATAAAATGACCTTTTCTTTTTTGAGACTTGCACAAAATATTGTGAGTGCAAAGGTCTTATTAAAATGGACACTTTACACATGTCTTCCTTGGGGGCATGAAATACGGGCGTTTTCAAATGGATGTTGTGTCTTGTAACTGTCTTCAGTCTTCATGACGTCTTTAGTTCTTCATATCCAAAGCTTTTTGATATTTACAAAGAGTTTTAAGTGGAAAAAGTACTCTAGGCTTAAACTCATCATTATTCTGGATACGGTGAGTCCACCACAACAAATGTTTGATGTTATCGCATCGTACCAGTCACAACCTTTATAATGTGGGCCACGATGTACAGAGGACGCTCTTATGAAGGTATCGGCCAGCGGAATACCACAGAATACTATTACTTCGTAACAGATACATCTCTTCCCTAGAAAACGACAAGTTTTCACGCTTTACTGCCTTAATGGCGCTTGAATGGAAGAATTCATACAAGCGCATCGTTTACGATACGCCAAAGTGTAGATACTTATCTCAGTTTCTACGGCCGAGTGACGGAGACCTGCGATACACTGGACAGAAGTGGCAAGACACTGAAAAATGACGATTAAAGAAAGAGTTCATATATGAAGAATTTCCATATCTGTGGAGTCCTATACTGGACTTATTGTTAGTTATTTAAACTTTAAATGTGTCAAAAGCTGTTGATTTTCCAGCAAAATGAAATCGCAAAGGCATGTTATGTATGGCACATTCCAATACCTACACCGTCAGCTAAATTCACTTGCAGCCGCTGTGGAAGTGCGCGAGGCATACGACACAACGTGACCGCTGACCGCATTATTAATTTTAATATTATATAGTGGCACTTTTCGGCCCAGCGTACCTAACTTCGATCGCTTCTAAATTCCTAGATTAAAACTTTTATTGTAGAATTTAAACATATTTTAGTACCAATCTCTTCTCGTCTTAATTTCACCTCCACTGTAGCCACCCACTATAATTAGCATTCATTGCACTACTGCCTCTATCGATTGGTGTCTATAATAGGTAACTGTAATCGCAAATTCATCTGCCAAGCATTCTAAAGGTACAAATTCGTAGCCGACCGCATTCAGCAGCAGCAGACGACGTGTCGCTACGACTCGTCGTCGCAGCGACAAGTCGTTGCGTCATGTCGCTGCAGTCATAATTTCAAACCCGACTGCACATGGCAGCAGCAGACTGCAGCGCCGAATTCCACTGTCAACTTTATCGGTACTGAAATAAGTGTTTTTTTACATTGCACCCTCCGCGCCCACCCGTCGTTATGTGAATAGATCTAATGAGACTACTGGAGTGCGATTTTTGTAACTAAAACGGTCAAATCAGCAGTAGAAATATTCATAATCTCCATAGTAATTTTCACATCTTCCACTACTGGTCTGCGGTCGAGCGACAGTGAAGTCCGACCGCACATCATTGTCGTCGAGCGACTTGTCGCAAGCTACGCAGGGTATTTCATAGAAATACATATAAACTAGTAGTGTCGCAGCGACACGTCCGTCTGCTCCTGCGTGCGGTCGGCTACCAACTTGTACCTTAATTATGGCAAATATTTTCTTCATGAGGGGCTTATGACCAGCAGTGGATTTCTTATAGCTGATGATCATGATGAATAGTACTAAAAACAGTTATCAATGTTTGCGTATTACCCGGCTTAGTACCGTCTCTACCTGGCGATTTTCATAGATAATTTTAAATCCTCTTGAAACAGTTGCCTTTCACAAACTTTATGACGTTTTCTTAATATGAAAATCTCGTTTAATATTTAAAAACATTTTGACTTTCGATCATTAAAATCTGGTCTCAATTTTCTGCTGTCTTAAAATATCTGTCAAAGTTTAAAGGGCAGACAAAAGTTAATAACTTTGGCTTAAAATCGGAATGTTCTTAAATAGTTCGCCATTATGAATGATAGGTACATGACATGATCATTTTGGAGCTCTTTTTGATAGATTGATTTTCATTAAATATACAACGTGTTAATGAATTAACGCAAAACTAGAAAGTAGTTTGTTTAGAATCGAGGGCAGAATCGAATTATCATGTTTTCAACATACGATTTTTTTAAATATTAATTAATTTAATTTAATTGTTTGTAAAATTTAAAATTTACTAAACTCGATCTCATCCCACCGCACGGGCACACTCACTAAACCTTAACCGAAAATTATCATTAACCTTTAAACCAAATACTCTACCCATCAACTATGGGAGCAAACCTGACAGAGCAAAATTAAATCAGCTGTCTCATTGCAATTGAGAATGGAACAGCAGATTTTTTATGGCGCTGCGGACAGGTTTGCTCCTATAGTAAAAGTTGTTCAGCTTGATGGGTAGAGTACGTGGTTTAAAGGTTAATGATACTTTTCCTTACATCCTGTATAGGCGCTCGTGGCGAAGTGGTGCTATAGAAACAATCACCGAATGCAGAGCCCCATCATAATCGTTGTATAGTCAACTATTTTAGTTGTATTTCATCTCGTCCATGCTTCCGTAGTAACGTTAAGGGTATATCGTTGGTGCGCTCCATACAAACGAAGTCTGGATATATTTTCAATATTAAGGGGCAATAGGTTCAGACGAATATTTTCTATGAGTAACCAGATTGCCCAGCCCCCCGAAAAGTGCGTGCGTGTGACGTATTTTCGATTAATACGAATTAACAAAAGTACTTTTTATAGATTTTTTGTGATGATTTCACTAAATAAACTAATGGTGAATATGTGAGTATAAATACCAAAAATCGGAAACGATTTTAGGTTCTTCTAAAACGAGAAAAATGTTTCAAATATAAGAAAATACGTCATCTTTATGACGATTTTCTATAGAGTGAAGTCATTCTAATCGTGAATTAAATTTATGATTCCACTAGATAAACTATCCAATAATACTGAGGTATGACTTTGGTTTCGGTAAATTGTATAAATCTAGTCGAAAAATGACAAATAAAAGAAGCCTCCATAGTATTTCGTCCTACTATTGCGCCTTAACCAATTAAAGTCAATGCCATTTTTAAGAAACAATCTATAATAGAAAATAATCTCTATGCTTGTGTGTTGTCAGATTTTCGTTAAAATGTATAGTTTTAAAGTTACAATGCTCAAAGATTTCCATACAAATCTTAAATGAATCCTGGCATTGAAACTGTATGTTTCAACAAAAATCTGACAACATACAAGCATAGATATTAATTTCTAGATTGTTTCCGAAAAATTGAATTGACTTTAATTGAAAGTATTATTAGTATTTAGTATTGATTGTTAGTATTGAAAATATAACCAAACTTCGATTGTAGGGAGCGCCCAGCAAAAACTATCCACTTAATCAGATTGTCCCGGATTGTATGGCAGTATATATTCCTTAAACTACATATCAGTCTTATCAGGGCAACTTAAAATGCTATGACAGCAAGCAGCCTCCACTAAACTAATAAGGACCAAAAATCTATGAAGTAATACAAGAAATAGATTACAGATTTAGAATGCATTGGTTTTAGATTTTGACGAAGCATGTTGCAGAAACGGACATGTTGCCATTTTGACGAAGCGTTTTGTAGATTTGAAGCTTGTACCTAATTTCTTATAATCAATAAATCATGTGATCCTCTGTAGAGAATTCAATCGAACAAAATCTATTTGACTAATTTTATTCAACTTCAACCTCAAACCAAAACTCCTTTTTAAAGAAAATTTAAAAAACGAACGAGAAATTTTATTTTAAACCCTATTAATCTTCATAAACGTACAAGTTTGTAGCAATGTGGAGGAAATTGCTAAAAACGGGGGCACCAAGCCACCAAAGTCGTGGGGCACCGTCAAAACTTGCGGCGTACGTTGCTCGTGATAGTTGCCGACCATTTCTCACGTTTGATTTATAAACGCAGTAAGAGCAACACTTCAACTTGGACCCCTGGGTGTGGAGTGGGTTAAGTAAGGAGCTGTAGCGAAGTGAGATACATTTTAAGGGAATATAATTCGGAGCGTGCTGCATACAAAAGAAGTCAATGATTTTTTTCTGAAACAATCTAGAAATTATTCTCTATGCTGGTATGAAATCAGATTTTTGTTAAAATGTATAGTTTTAAAGTTACAGTGCCTCTTAGATTTCCATGCAAATCTTAAATTAATCCTAGCATTAAAACTATATTTTATCGAAAATCTGACTTCATAAAAGCATAGAGATTAGTTTCTAAAAATTTAATTGACTTTAATTGGTTAGCATTGAAAATATAATCAGACTTCGTTAATTAATTCAGAATCAATCTGGAAAATAATCTCTATGCTTGAATCTTTTGATTTTCGTTAAAATGTGTAGTTTTAAAGTTACAGTGCCTCAAATATTTCCATACAAATCTTAAATTAATCCTGGCATTGAAACTGTATATTTTAACGATAATCGGACAAGATACAAGCACAGAGATTTGTTTCTAGATTCTTTCCACAAAATTTCATTGACTTTAATTGGTTAGTATTGAAAATATCACCAGACTTCGTTTGTATGCAGTGCGCATTTACGGATTCGGAATAAACTTGTCTTCGTTCGTTCGAAGTCGAAGCCCGGTTCTCTCTTCTGTTATTTTTAATCTTCTTTTCTTCTTTACACTATATCTAGTTAAAACTGACCTCATTCGAAGTAACAATTCATTATTTAAAAAATATTGATCTTGTAACTTTTAGTTTCCTAATAGTCGTCCTAAAGGCGTCTTTTGCCATCGACAAAGCATTGACTTTGTGTAGAATCCGTGTTTCATTTTGACCTTATCTAAGTCAGTTTCAATTGAATGTATCTAAACCACCAAAAGCGTCAGTTAAAATGTTTTAACTAATTGACAAAATTTGTGATCACACGCGGCGATTACGTGGTTATACCCCATCTCGTATTGTAATTTAAAAAAATCATGGGAAAATGAGTTTTCTTTCTTTTAAAATATTTGAGTTAGAAAGCTCTTCACTTAGACCAAGACTTGAGCCACTTTTGCATTACATTGGGACCAGAGAGAAGTTTACTTCTAGATTCTACGCTAATGCTTTAGACGTGTGACGAAGTACTATTTAATCTATTCTGAAAACTAATCTGTTAGTGAAAACTATGTCGAAATTTCCTCGTTTATTTGACTCAAACTTTTATTAATGTGATTATTTGTCTTCTGTCGATCAGGGGTCTTATTGTGTAACTATCCGATTCAATCGGTATCTAATCGACATGTTGTTTTTTGGCAGTTCTTATCCATTCTGCTCCTTCGTACTGTTGGTTTAGGAAAAATAAGGTTTGAGATTGCATTAAAGACACTTTAGTAAATTGTCTTTGAATTAATATTACTGTTAGACTAACACTTTTGTCGAGATTTCGTAGTTATATTGGCTCAGGAACCTGAGAAATACCTTAAAATCGATATAAATGTACAAAGAGCAAGGTTATTTCGAAGGATATTTCTTCCAGCATACTAGAAAAAGAGACAGTTAATTATCACAAGGCAAATTTAATGTGTACAAACAAACAGTAAATAATTTAGTTTTGAGGTTAAAATTATTGAAGACTTACAAAATATTAAATATCTACTCAAATTTACGATATTAACCGGGGATTATTATTGTTATAAGTAAAACGTATTGAATGAAGCCATCCTATACAAAATCACCAGTTTTTCATTTTTCTTCTTCCATAGTTCTTCCATAGTTCTTACCTAAATTTAATGTTTTGTAAATGTCTTAATTATTCATTAATACACAATAAAAAATTGGGGATTATCGATAATTTATGTAATTTTCAGGTATTTATCTACTATATTCCAAATTATCACCAAAATTGCAATTAATTCAACCTTCTCCATACAAAAATCCGTAGATTTCCCCGACTATGTGTTCAGACAGACAATTGCTATAATGATCACAGAAATAAAATATTAGGTACTTATAATTGCCTATTACAGTCAAAGTACGTTACCGATCTTGTACACGATACAATTGGCAACTTACACAATAGCCCTAAAGATTATATTCGTCATTCTGTATTTTTCCAGCCCAGTATTTTGCCACAGGGATAGCACTACCGTCACACTGGACAGAGCTTCGCTACTTAGTGGGGGAAATCTACGGATTTTTGTATGGAGAAGGTTGCATTAATTGCACTTTTGGTGATAATTTGGAATATAGTAGATAAATACCTGAAAAACATAAATTATCAATAATCCCAATTTTTTATTGTGTATTATTGAATAATTAAGACATTTACAATACATTAAATTTAGGTATGAACAAAAAATGGAAAACTGGTGATTTTGTACAGGGTGGCTTCATTCAATACGTTTTACGTATAACAATAATAATCCCTGGTTAATATCGTAAATTTGAGTAGATATTTAATATTTTGTAAGTCTTCAAAAATTTTAACCTCAAAACTAAATTATTTACTGTTTGTTTGTACACATTAAATTTGCCTTGTGATAATTAACTGTCTCTTTTGCTAGTATGCTGGAAGAAATATCTTTCGAAATAAGCTTGCCCTTTGTACATTTATATCGATTTTAAGGTATTTCTCAGGTTCCTGAGCCAATATAACTACGAAATCTCTGCAAAAGTGTTATAAACTAATAGTAATATTAATTCAAATACAAAATACTAAAGTGTCTTTAATGCAATCTCAAACCTTATTTTTCCTAGACTAACTACTAGTGAAACGTGGATGTTCTGAGATTTAAGAATATCTCTGACTTCCCCTTCGGGGAATAGAGTCCTGAGCATATGCTATTAATAGCACTACATTTAAGTACTAAATTTTAAAGTCACTTTAATATTATTAATTAGTACTAACAAGAAGAAATTAAAATCATCAAATCAAAAGTTATAGAACCAAAACGAAAAACGGAAAAAAATTATACCTACTTTTTAAACTTGCTATATCATATCGTATTTAATACTCTTAAGTGTAATATGGCATTGATCCTCTTATTAAACATGCTTATTAAACATGACGGAAATCACAAAAAAACCTTTAGTTTTTCCAAATCTATTTGTATTTAATACCACATCCACATACATTGACTTAAATCTATGGTAACGATTATGAAAAACAAACTCACTCAAGACAAGCAAAAGCAAACATAAAAAGTTTTACTCATGTAAAACAGCCTCCACTAAATAAAGTTATTTGCAACTCAAAAACAAGGCACGATAGAGTTCTTAATATAATGGATGTTAGAAAGTTTTCATCTAATAATAGGCCACTGTAAAATACTGAATGTTAACTAAACTTTTAAAAAGAGTTATACAGGTGCTTTGTTTGAAGAACCCGAGAGTACAGCGACAACACGTTACGACGCGGTGGTAGCTTTGAAAAAGATTTGACGTTTGATATGTGTGCTGCAAGCTCCTATATTGAATAAATTATATTGACTTTGACTTTGAGTTTATTTATACAAGGTTTATTAAAAATAAACATTTAAAAATCTGCTGTCCCATAAATTTGGCTCGAGTAGGTTTGCAGTTTTGTATGGAACAGCTGATTTCGATATTGGTCCCTGAAAGTTCTTTAGTTTGATGGTCTAAACCACCTCCTTAAATGTTTATTTGTATTTTAACAACACTTGTATACTTAGTTTTTACAAAAAAAACAATCAAAACCATACTTTTTTATACCATGGTGAAGATGGTGTTGTTAGATACTGAGTAAACAATTAAATAAGTACAAAAAAATTGTACCTTAGGTCGGCAGGTACCTACTATTTATTTGTGGTTATTTTGACTGACTATTTTAAATTTTTTAAGATCTATGCGTAACATTCAAATTAATATTTAATATGTTCATGACATAAATTACTTTATAGTGAAAATGTAGATAACCGTGTATGATGCAGATGTTTGATGACCATTTTAGCTGTGTGTATCGACTGCTAAAAAATACTTCTTCAAATCTCAAGCGCTTAAACTGTTTAGAAAAAGCACAGCTTTTAAGCCGATCATAACAAATTATGCTTAATTTAGAAAATACCTTCTGTTAGGAAATATTTTGTTCAATAAGCTCTTAATCAGTAGGCAAAGTAGAGAAAAATCATATTTCTTCTATAAAAACCTGCCTCGTGGTTACTGAAAAGGAGTTTATCTATAGAAAAAAAAATTACCTACCTATAGCCATTTGATTTAATAACCCTGCTGACGAAATTTCCTCGCTTGACCTTAGGTATACAGGGTGTTACAAAAGCAAAAATAAACATTTAAAACTTTTAAGGGTGTGGTTTGAACCATCAAACTGAATAAACTTTCACTAGTATGGGCCCAACAACAAAATCGCAAAAAAAAATCAGCTGTCCCATACATTTAGCTCGAGTAGATTTGTAGTTTAGTATGGAAAATCAGATTTGTTTTTCGCGATTTCGATGTTGGTCCTGTAGTGAAAGTTGTTCAGTTTTGATGGTCTGAACAACCCCCTTAAATGTTTATATGTATTTTTGTAACACCTTGTATAGAAGACTGACTCAAAGCTACTATAAATATAATTGATGTTGGATAGGGCATAATAAAACAACTATCTTGCATCAAAAGCGATCAACACCTAAAGTCAACGCGATCAAAGTTACAGCATGTTACCTAATACTACACCAATTCTCACGTCAATCGTCATACACGATCTTCTACTTTCGTTACTCTAAATCCATTTTCACACCTAAATAACCCTTATAACAACCTTAGAATCGAACAAATAAAGGCTACATTTCAACACGGATTCCCGGAAAGTAATAAAAAGTCCGGGACCAAAGGACAGACAGAGTCCCGCGGGATCAGCGACGGGACGCGTCGGGATATGCTAGTGGGCACCTTGATGGATGACGATGGAACTAGGGTTCGTACTCAGTAGACTGTTTTCAATTGGGAATGGATAGATTGAATTGATGTCAAATGTAGGTCGATTCAAGAAAGCAGTACTTAGGCTACTTTTGGTAGAGATCAGAGCGACTAATGTATATTGAAAGTACTTCAGACAAACCAAGTTTAATCTTATTAAGTGTTTTTTTAGTTTTTTAAACTATAATATGTTAAAAGACTTATGAAAAATTGTTCAGTTATCAATTTTATACAACGGCGCGCGCGGCTTGTATATTGAAACACGTGCTTGATTAGTGCTTTATCTGCTAAGTGCTGTTATTGATTAAATGTTTTCTTTTTGCAAAAGTTTCTATTGTCAAAGCAAGAACCTGTGTAAAAAGAATATTGCTTAAATGAAGTTCGCTCAAGATGCTTGAATTCTTATTTTGTAATCGCCAAAATGGATAGATGAAAATGCATTTTCTTTTACAGGTAAAAAAGATAAAACTAATATTAAATTAAAAATCCGACTATAACTTTAGTTGCAAAATTCTAGTAGAGTCCACCGTATTCAATTTAAGGCCCTTATGTATCAAATTATCTTCCTGGCCTACTACAAATCTATAGAAACCTCATCCGTCCAAGTTTTTAGGCCATAATCAGTCTTGCTTACAAAACTACATAAAAATTGAAAAAATAACTTTCCTTTTCAATAGCTTGTTGCATAAAAATTTAAGCATTCGATACGTTTACAGAACATTAAAAAAACGTAAATGAAATTAATGCTACAGCTAACTTGATTAGGACTAAATTACTTTAAATTATCCTAACCGAAAATTTGCGAGTCGAGAGAAACCCTAAAATACTAAGCTAGGCTTCAAGTTCTTTTATTTGACGTGAGTTTAATAATTATAACTCTTTTAAGTAATGTAACGAGACTAAAATACTTGTTACAAATGTTACATAAAGAAATACCTAGGGGTATAGGGATACTATCTGGAGTAATAGGCGTCTGTTTCTAGAATCCTTTATGTCGGTTAAATCAACCATAGCAGAAAGAAAATACGACATCAGAGGCCTACGAGTTGATATTACTTACATTTTTGTATTTTTCGAAGAGTGTTCCTAGGGGATACTTAGAGACAAAAATACGTAACATAACGATCTTGGATCAAAACTAATGTAAAGCAAGCCTTTTCTAAGGCAATAAGTGAAGCGCGACTTGCATTGCGAAAGGCAAGGCGCGCTTCTGGTCTGTAACGGGGCTGTCAGATGTCGGTTGCCTGCTCTCCGGCCTGCAACGAACGAAACTCTACCAGTAATACCTTGTTTTGGGACTCCGACAATGCTTCTTTATAAAAACAACTTTATTATTTTTACTTCACTGGTTTTATTACTATTTTTTAGTTTTAGTTCCTCGTTAAACAAGCTGCCAACAAGATGGAGGTCCGGGCGAGAAGAGAGAGCCTAAAACAGACACTTTTTAAATCTCCTTTTATTTTTTTTATTTTAACAGCGTTTCATTCTACGAATACTACACTACCATTTTGTGTTGGCTCCACTGACATCTTATAAAAAACCTTCCAAGTGCGTGTCGGGCCACGCGCAGGGAAGGCTTCCGTAGAAGGGGGCTTTTGGCACTTGACTCTAACAAAAATGTTCACTTTAAAGCTTAATATCCTTAAAAATGGTTTTCCCACACCCACAACCTATCCAACGATATCCTACACCATGGGATAGACGAGAAAAATAAAATTCATCACCACTTTTCGTGTAGGGGAGGTACCCTAAAAAAATATTTTTCAATATTTTATTTTACCACTTTGTCGGCGTGATTCATATGTATAACCATGTCCAATTACAGCTTTCTAGTACTAAGCGTCTCTGAGCTAAGCCGCGGCCAGACGGACAGACGGACGGACATGGCAAAACTATAAGGGTTCCTTGTTGACTACGGAACCCTAAAAATAGACTCGAAATCTTAACTATAACAAAACTGTAACAGAACTGTGTCTGTAAATTGAAGATATTAACAAACAAAAAGTTGCGATCTTACGATATTGTTTTTAGATATCCCTGACTCCAAATCAACTTTAGTAAGTAGTAGTCAAAATGTACTATGAACTCACTGAAATCAATCACTAGACCAAAAGGAGATTGCTTGGCGCCGTTGCTCTTACTGTGTTTCGTCGTATTTAAAATTCGTAAAAAATTGGTTTTAGTGATATTTGTGACATAATTTCGTGCGGATTGTGTACCAAACAGTTGCGTAAAGCGACCGACGTAACAGGAATCTCAAATAAATACGATAACAGAACATAAGTTTTGGTTCAAGTTAACTCGTACATGGTCATGTTGGCGGCAACGCGCGAGCTTACGAAATCGTCCACAGATTCATCGTCATCTATCATCCCATCATTAAAATAAAGAATATAAGGAAAAAAATAACGAATGGCTCAAAAGGACTAGTATCCAGAGCCGTTAAAGACCTTATAAAAAATCACTAGACCAAAAGTAACGAAACTATAGGTACATTTTTATATTAACTAAACCCATCAGCAAAGTAAAGAGGGGATAGTATTAATAAAATCGCGGTTAGATATCCTTGGAGGGGAGATGTTTCGACAAATTGGGACTAAGGAATTTAATATAAATCCGGGGTGAAAAGGGGTTGGCCCTTGCCCATGATTATTAGTCTTGGACAGCTAAAATGTTTAGCTCTATCTTAGAGTAGCAAAGTCAAATCGATGTAAAATAGATCAGAAATTAGTAAAAATGCATTTGCTGTACAAAATATTAAAGAATGTTCAGTTATTTTATGTACCTAATTAATTTATCAAAATGTTACCTATACTACATTTCAAATAGCAACGAAATTTTAAGGCTATTTTGAATTACAAAAACAGAGATTTGAAACACTTCCTCTCACTTATTCTTAGAACATCTTTAGTAACGTCCAAGATATGTCGGGTAGTATATCTTTCTGATAAATAAATAAATAAAATAATTATTATTAGAAAACGTCTGAACACGGATACGAAAACATGTCATTACGATAAATAAATAAATAAAAAAATAAATAAAAAAAATCGGAATAAATAAATTATATTTGCAAATCAGAATTAGCCAGAAAGCTACATAGGAATCGGAAAATCTTGTCGTCCTTATTTCAAGTGAAGTATAGGTTTATTGCTAGCATCATCCACCTATCTGTTTATAAAGAAGTTACAAAAATATAAAT
Organism: Agonopterix alstromeriana; assembly: GCA_963924505.1. Taxonomy (NCBI): domain Eukaryota; kingdom Metazoa; phylum Arthropoda; class Insecta; order Lepidoptera; family Depressariidae; genus Agonopterix; species Agonopterix alstromeriana. The sequence goes on along the minus strand of OZ004674.1, from coordinate 13,383,429 downwards.
AAACATTTAAGGGGGTGGGTTTAGACCATCAAACTGAAAGACTTTTTAAATGTAAAATTAATAAATTTTGAATGTTAAAAATCATGAAAAGTAGTCTCGTGTGAACCCCAAACGTTCTAAGTTCGAAGTTATTATTTCGCAATTATAGGCTGTCTCGTTTAGTGATAAGGTGTAAAATTGAATGTTAATGCAGAAGATCAATAGTGCTTATACCGTGGCAGAGGGGAAATGCTACCGCAAGGCTAGTCCTTATAATAATTAGTCAAAGTTTGCAGTTTAATATCGAACAGCAGATTTTTTTTCGCGATTTTGATTTTGGTCCAAATCGTGAAAGTTTTTTAGATTTATGGCCTAAACCATTATTATTAACCACCTTAAATGTTATTTGTATTTTTGTAACACCTTGTAATTTCATTATGGATTGAAAAATACAAGGAAATTTATTTATAGTTATGTAGGCACCTCACGACCATAGACCACAGTCCTTTTTCGGAGTGCTTAGTAACATTAACTAAGTTTGTGAATAACTGATAGTTTTTGCTGATTATAAAATAAGTTTTTCATCGATTTTCTGTCCATGTAGCACAGAACTTGAGATATAATAATTGAAGATTTCTAAACACTGTCATTAAGCACTGTTTTGAGTGTGTACACGCATTGCTAGCTTATAGTCTAGGAAAAATAAGGTTTGAGATTGCATTAAAGACACTTTAGTAAATTGTGTTTGACATAATATTACTGTTAGTTTATAACACTTTTGTCGAGATTTCGTGGTTATATAGGCTCAGGAACCTAAGAAATACCTTAAAATCGATATTAATGTACAAATGGCAAGCTTATTTCTAAAAATATTTCGACCAGCATACCAGCAATAGAGACAGTTAATAGATTTTTTTGGTCATACCTAAATTTAATGTTTTGTAAATGTCTTAATTATTCAATAATACAACATAAAAAATCGGGGATTATTGAGAATTTATGTTTTTCAGGTATGTATACCATACCTACTATATTCCAAATTTTCACCAAAAGTGCAATTAATGCAACCTACTCCATACAAAAATCCGTAGATTTCCCCGACTATTACATAAAACGGTAATATACAAAGCTGTTACAGAAACTTTAGATTTCTTTTCGGAGCGTGCTCCATACAAACAAAGTCTGGTGATATTTTCAATACTAACCAATTATAAGTCCATTACATTTTTCAAAAACAATCTTGAAACGAATCTTTATGCTTGTATGAAGTTAGATTTTCGTTAAAATGTATAGTTTTAAAGTTACAGTGCCTCAAAGATTTCCATACAAATCTTTAATTAATCCTAGCATTAAAACTTTATATTTTAACGAAAATCTGACTTCATACAAGCATAGAGATTCGTTTCTAGATTTTTTCTGGAAAATTTCATTGAATTTAATTGGTTAGTATTGAAAATATCACCAGACTTCGTTTGTATGCAGCGGGCTTTAGCACTTTCGGAATAAACTTCTCTTAACAGCGTTAAATCCGATGAAATTAATATGGAATTAACAGTCAGCAACATTTTACCGGCACCAGTAATACGTACTTAAACGTAGAATGTAACAGTTTCTTCCAGATACTTTAGCTCAGAATTGTTTTATTTCAGACATAACCTATAAGAAACCTTTCTAATTCGGGACGAGATCATTTTCTGCTTCTCACATAATTACTTTACACATAATAACGTTTATTTTGGGATCAGAAATACAACACGATTTTAAATCAATCAGCGTTCGTTGACTTAGAGCTTCGGTATTGGAAACGATCACCGAAGTTAAGCAACGTCGAGTCCGGTCATTTTTTGCATGGGTGACCGTTTTAGTGGTATTTCACCTAGAGCGATGTAATTAATTATTATTTATTGACGTTATGTGGGTCATTCTTATTATGCTGACACTTTTTAAGGGGATAATCAGACCGTCAAACTGAACAACTTTTTCTATGGCACCAACATCGAAATCGCGAAAAAAAATCAGCTCTTCCATACAAAACTGCAAACTTACTCGAGCCAAATGTACGGGACAACTGATATTTTTTAGCGATTTCGATGTTGGTCCCATAGAGAAAGTTGTTCAGTTTGATGGTCTAATCATCCCCTTAAAAAAGTGTCAGTATATTAAGGGGATATAATTCGGAGCGCGCTCCATACAAACGTACTATGGTGATATTTCCAATACTAGTCAATTAAAGTCAATGAAATTTTGCTGAAACAATTTTGAAACAAATATCTATGCTTGTATGGAGTCCGATTTTCGTTAAAATATACAGTTTCAATGCTAGGATTAATTTAAGATTTGTATGGAAATCTTTGAGGCCCTGTAACTTTAAAACTATACATTTTAACGAAAATCGGACTGTATACAAGCATAGAAATTTGTTTTTAGGTTGATTCTGAAAAATTTCATTGAGTTTAATTGGTTAGTATTGAAAATATCACCATAGTACGTTTGTATGGAGCGCGCTCCGAATTATATCCTCTTAAGAAGGACCCTATATTATGCGCTTACTTCTTTCTAAAACATCAACATTCACACAATTCATCTTTTTTCTACGCTCGTCCTCTCGACCCCAAATAGTTATAAAACAATGAAATCTCAATTCAAACAACTCTCCCCCCTTCTAAAACAATAAAGACATCATACTAACAAACAGTGATGTGTAAACAAACAAATTACCAACATAATAACAATCTAAAATAATGATTTTATTATGGAAATAAAGTAACAAAATTACACCATAACGATTCTCGACATCGTTGCATCGTTTGTAGAATGTTATGAGTTGTTTTTATTTTTGTAGGTGATTACCTATGACAAGTGTTACAAAGTTTTTGTGCAGTTTTCTTCTATCGACTGTCGATTCAATTATACAGGGTCCTTCTTAATATTGTAGGGAACGAGGCCTACCGGTGTTTTATTCGACTCCGCTGGAGAGGTTTTAGTGGACTGTCGTTTTTCTGGTGGCAGGAGTGGTTAGATGTAAAGGAAAGTCTTGTTTGCAGCACTGGAGGTTTATTTTAGAGTTCCATATTGGTACACGCACAAGCACTGTACCAATATGGAAGGCGGAAACGGAGATACAACTTTTTTAATTACTACATTTTATGTTGGTGTTGCCAAATTATGGCGACACTTTTTTAAAGGGATGATCTGACCATCAAACTGAACAACTTTCTCTACGGACCAACATCGAAATCACGAAAAAAATCAACTGCTCCATACAAAGTTGCAAACTTACTTTAGCCAATTTGTATGGGACAGCTGTTTTTTTTCGCGATTTGGATGTTGTCCATAGAGAAAGTTGTTCAATTTGATGGTCTGATCATCCCTTTAAAACGTGCCAGCATATTAAGAAGGACCCTGTATGTTATTTTAAATTGTTCCAGCCCTAGGTGTCTACTCAGCCTTTCGATATATCGTGGCAGGTTTTTGTTCAAATGGTAACTCTATTCTAATGAAGTTTCGACAAAAACGGTCTCTATACGAAAATCGAAAGATTGTCAACCCACTTGGCTGTCGTAAAAGCCGACTAAGGGTTGAGACACATTTAACGACGGCAAGCCCATACAAAAGTGTTTTTGACGCCGTTCGTCTTACACGCGATAGTAAGCAATGATGAGACTCGAATAGACCTAGAAGATTTATTTCACACTTAGGTACCTTGAAAATAACCAACTTGAAAATAATATATACATATTATGTACAATAGTACCAGGTTTAATAGTCTTACCGAAATGTACCTGCGCAGACCACGAATTTTAATAGCGTGCGAAATGATATTGACCAATCAGGATGTCCCATCTTCAGTGCCTTGCCGCTATTGGCTAATTGGTTTTCACTGCTATCCGACTTTGCAACTTTTGATTAATGACTTCTGGTTTTGACGGGAACTCGGGTCTGCTCTACGAAGTTTGGCGAGCGGAATTATTTTCCTGGTCGTAGAATTAGAGAACACAGAAGCAGAGATAACACTAAGCTACTTTTTTAATTAAACAAACATAATATTTTGTTATAACAAAAACAAATAACGTCAGCTACCGGAACGGACCGCAAAACCCAAACGGCTAACTAGTGACTTTATAAATTTTAATCAAAATCTTTTGCATGAGGTCTTTAAGCCGCGGTCGTATTTGCATAGCCCTCTAAATATCATGAAACCCTTGAATTTGCATTGAAATGAGCGTAAAATGACCAAGACCCTCATTAAATGGACGAGAAGAGAGCCAGGCCTCTATTCTTTTGTCTATGCTTTTGTGTGTCCGCCATTTTGTCGTATCCGCCATTTTGTGTTGCGAAGATTTGTTTATGAAATACTCCTTTTGTTAGACTGCTAATTTACATGGAAATGTTTTTAGACAATGAAGCTGAGATTTTCGTATTAGTCCAATTGAATTTTTTCGAGAGATATTCTGGAAGCAATTTGTAGGTATGAAGCGGACCCTAATTTGTAAGATATTGGATTGAGTCGATGGTTGAATAAATTCGATAGGCTATTTTTAGATGTGGACTAAACTAAACCTTTGAGGATTAAAGAAACCAGACAGAGCGTGAATAGTAAGTTTGGTGAAAATTTCATACACGTCTTCAGAAAACATCTTGTTCGATGGAATTTTCAAGAAATATTCTTCTAGTGAACTGTTGGAAATATACTGTCTGCTGTCTCAAATGTACTCGCTCTAAACAGTAAATAAACAGCTCGAAATAGTTTCAAAATCGTCTCGGGTAATGGGTCATGTAAGTGTTGTAGTATGGGGCAAGTTAAAACAGACTTGTTTGCTACAGTCACAATCTCACAGAGTATACTGGACAGAATTTTTTAAGCTTAATAGTGTTCAAAATTAGTACAATGAAAAGACAAATACACCTTATATTCGCCTTTCTTTTGGAACATCTCTACATCTCTACCAAGGATTTGTCGGTTAGCATCGAGTAATCTTCATTTTCAAATGAACCTGATAAATAACTTGTAACCCTACAGGTTATTTATGGCTCTTCTTTCTTACTCTAGCAACAATATTTTTGTGCTATACCTACATTTTCCAGAGATCTATTTATACATATACAATACAATGGACTTACTTAAATAAATAACTTATCCAATGTTAGATCATGGCCACACCCAGCTTGGCCCGAGCTCATTTTTTAATGTTACGTACAATTTTTTTACTTTACTATGTACTATCAAACAATTTGAATCATTACACACCGTAGAACCTTCTCACAGCAAACAATTTGTTGACACATTTGAGAGAAGCTTAATGACGTTAATACAAGTGATCGTGACAAGGTTCTACGATGGGTCATGATTCAAATTGTTCGATTGTACTTTTTCATTACAATTAGCATTTATCGTGAAAATCCGTGGTGGTCTAGCGGCGTGTAACCTTGCCTGCCGTGCAGGAGGCGATGGTTCGATCCCCGTCCAAGCCGACTCGTACTAATGAGTTTTCCGGAATTTATGTACGATTTGTAATTTGTAAAACCACTGGCTTTTCGGTGAAGGAAAACATCGTGAGGAAACCTGCAAGCTTTAAATTCGAGGCATGTTTTGTACCCACTATCCATTACAAGTGGCGACGGGCTCACTCCCCGTCATACTGGAAAGAGTTTCGGTATTAGTGAAACGTGGATGTTCTGTGGTTTCAGAATATCTCTGACTACCCCGTCGGGGAATATAGTCGTGATTATATGCTATTAGCATTTATTTCCACTGAGAACCAACAGATCTTGTTTAGCCCTACCCACGGCACACCATCCTTGCTTGAAACACAACTATGTAAAAAGTCAAATAGTCGCTATCATCGAAAGCCCGTACTAATCAACCGACTTGTACATAATCAAATAAAAAAATCCAAAATCTCCAATACCCGCAACCTCGCTCAGTCCTGTGTTTCTGGCATTCGGCCACCTTACGCAGATCGTTTCACGACGAGCCAACTGAAGGTCGCCCCACATTTTGTCTGCCTGTTTTGGAAATCAGTTCTGCAACAGATGCGACCAGGACATTGTCGCAAAGACCTAGTCAAAAACCCTGGTTTTAGACGATTTATTTATGTTTATAATCAAATGAGTCCGCCTGGCTCTTATGACTTGTATCACAACGCAATAAAGCACGCAGCAGGACATCGCTCCGCATTCCGATGTCCCAGCCGAGTTTACTTTGCGGGAAATGTAGCCGCAGTGTCGGAAAAATGTTCAGAAAGAGGTTTGTTTTGAAAGTGGATTTTATTATCTGTTGCGAATCTCGTTTTCTAAGGATGGCTGGTAATAATGTCGAGTGTGTTCTTTAGGATGAAGGTTCTTTTGTTGAAGAATTTGATGAAGATTTTTCTCTTTTTAGGAGTATTGTATTATTAAAATATAGATGTTATTATGAGTAAAGGATAACTACAGAAAGAGTTTGGATTGTGTGAAAATTTTTACACCTAGGTGAGGACGGAGTTAACATCAAACAGCGGGATAATAGAGATGATTTGGATAGAGATCACCATGTCGCACCATGTCGTACTAATCAATAAAAGAAAGAGTATACGAAAGAATAAGAAAGATAATCAGAAAGAATCATGAGATTCATCTGAATTAAAATGTATTTTTCTCAAACATGCTTGGAAATTTGAGCATTATTTTGAAAACCTTCTTCGAGATAAATCGAAATTGTTGTACTGTCCGGCAAAAGTTGTATGAAATTATATGCCATGTCTATCGTGGTTAAGCGGCCAAATAAATTACATAGTAAACTCATATCTGTCGTGTAATTAAAAAATGGATCGATCTTTTACTCCGAAACATAGCAACAAAGGAGGTAACTTATCAAAGGTTTTATTTAAATTTCGAACTGGCTTGCAAATAGAAAGCTGTTTAGTGAAAAAAAAACAAATGAATACTTTAACACGGGGAACTTAGTTTTAATTTCCGCGCATTATTTGAGAAAAGTACTATACAAGCCTTGGCCACAACTAGGCATTGATGGACTTACGTATGTGTGCCTCGGCCTACATTTACACGTTCGTCAATCTGCTAGCTGCTGCAGTAATGTAGTATTATTTATTTGATAGAAAGTACTTTGTAGGACTATAAAAGAAAACTCGCCTTCGCCGGCCGTACTCGCATGGATAACTGTGTGCATTTCGTAGAAGCAGAGTGCAAAGGGATCACTGTAGCTATCAATGACTTACAATTGCGTCTACCGTATATACTCCAACCAGTTTCTCCGAGTCTTTGTGGTCTTTACACGGCAGATTTTTTCTATATTAAACGTTTTTTTTCCTTAGCCTATTTCATCTTACTTCTAGGCAAAGGCCTCCCCCATCCTTGTCTACTAAGACAATAGGGGGTTATAGGGGGGTATGGTAGTCCATACCCCCCTATAACTAAAATTACCTAGATTACAATGAACTCTTAATAACAATTAATCCTGCAAAACCAATTGCTCGGTTTGTCTATGGGAGCTACAATCATGCTCTAAGCTATTTTTTAACTTCTTAATTTGTCTAATAGGTATAGCGCATGTTAAAATACCAATATTAGTTTTACCCGCAATTATATATTTTTTTATTTTTGGTATTATCCTAGTTCTTAGGTAATGCTGTCTAATAGAAATGTTTTATCAGTCTAGAAAATCCACGCTTATTCGACTAATTCCTAAAAATAGATGGTAGTATTATACAAATAAGGTATACGTCTGGTCTGAAGCACTTCCTAAACTCCTAAGGTATGTAACGCATTTATGTTTACTTAGATCCCCAGAAACCCAGGTGGTTATCAACCCAGCTGGGTCAACTAATATTGAATACTTCTTCTTATCGTGTGGGCAAGCCCTGGTGTCAGCGTTTTTCAGACCGCCTTACAGCTTTTATGAAACGACTTCTGCCATCAGAGATAGCCACAGAGAGAGCCGGGACCAAAGGCTTAACGTGCCATCCTAAGCACGAAATCATCTTTCTTTTCAGACAATCAGGTGATTCAGCCTGCAATGTCCTAACCAACTGGGGCAAAACGCACAAAGTGACATATCACTAGGTGCCCCCCGTGTCAAGAGCCCAATGCTCTTAACCATTAGACCACGAAGACAGTGTAAAATATTACACAAAAAAACATAAACTAAGCAAACTCAGACAGTTAGTGAGCACACTGAGCATAAAACGTCGATTATGCGTGTGACCTCGCACTCTTCACGATGATCCCGCCTTTATCACACCATGAATTCTGATTGAGGAGACATTAATGTGTGTGATGGAGATTCAATAGCTTTTATGACGGTATATTTTAGGGTGTTTTTTGTTCGGTATCATTGATTTTTGCGAATACCAAATCAGGCGTGGTGATAATACGAACTTCGTAGAAGCGTAGCGTACGTTTGACAGCTGCGATAAGTACCTAAGGCGCGTTGTATCGCATGAGGTACAGGCTGTCGCGTAGTGGCATTAGGCGCATTTTACTTTTATTCCGAATGCATAAATACGCGCTGCATGCAAAGGAAGACTTGGTGATGTTGTCAATACTAACCAAATAAAGTCAATGAAATTTTGCAGAAACAATCTAGAAACAAATCTCTATGCTTGTATGTTGTCCGATTTTCGTTAAAAAATACAGTTTAAATGTTGGATTAATTTAAGATTTGTATGGAAATCTTTGAGGCACTGTAACTTTAAAACTATACATTTTAACGAAAATCTGACCAAATACAAGCATAGAGATTACTTTCCAGATTGATTCTGAAAAATTTCACTGACTTTAATTGGTTAGTATAGAAAATATAACCAGACTTCGTTTGTATGAAGCGCGCCAACAGTAATATACCCATAAAGGTATTTCCTCATCATCATCAGCATACGTCCCACTTCTGGGCACAGGCCTACCCTCAGGGAGGGTGTCGTTAGTCCACCACGCGTGCCCAAAGCGTATTGGTAGACTTCACATTCGCATCGGAATTTCTTCTTCAGCGTATGCAGATTTCCTCACGATCTTTTCCTTCACCGTTTGAGATCAGTCAGTATTACGTACATAAGTTAGAAAAACTCATTGGGACATGGCATGTTGTCAGTGCATATTCGAACCTGGACCCCCATAATTGGGTGTCCATACCTCTCCGCAACGCGCCACCGATGCTCTCCTCCATCGACACTCTCCTCCACCGGCGCTCTCCTCCACAGACACTCTGCTCCACCGATGCTCTCCTCCATCGACACTCTCCTCCACCGACGCTCTCCTCCACAGACACTCTCCTCCAACGACGCTCTCCTAATTCATTACAAAGTCTTAATACGACAGTGACACAGTTTCAAATCTCATAACAAAAATGTAGGCAGCATTGTATGTAAAGCTTCATCAAAATTCTACATTCGTTAACTTTTCCCGCGGCACTTCCGCTTCCTACAGTCTGCTTAACAAATATACTGGTACTCGTCATAATGCCATTGTATTACATATCGCGCCCGATTATCCGATCGTTGCTGATATATAATAGTACCTATGAATGAAAAATATTACCTAATCATATTTTGGATGTATTTAAGTACCTAACAAAAATTAAATTATGCAAAAAAAATTGAATAAAGGAAATAAAAAAAGTTTTTAAATCTCGAAAATGCTGGCAATTTATAGTAAAATTCACCAGTCACCATTCGCTTCTATTGAAAAGGCTATTTAATCATAAAATTCGCACCAAATTTTAAAATTATCTAATTAACTCATTAAAAAAATTTTTACGTACAATTTTAGATCATTATAACATTTTCTACACAATGGTGTGTATCGCAAGTAAAAGTGACTTCAACTTCCGAGTATAAAGTATATACACGTAATACAGACTTTTTCAAATACATATTTAGGCTTTCCTTTGAACACTGATTTCATTATGTATTTCATAGAAAAATAAGAAATATAAAAACATTTTATTTATGTAAATAAAATAAAGCTGATATGTTGAAGATCATTGCTAATTTTTCATTAATTTGTGTGTCTTTCAAATAAAGAGAAGATAGCTTCTAAAAACAAGCAAAAATGGCCCGGCGTTTGCATAGTGGGATCGTCTTACTTAGATATTTTTAGCGGTTGCGTTTAGGTATATAGGATTTGAGCCTTGACAAGTGAGCGACCAAGCTTCTGAATATAACTGCCTAACCCGTGGTCATTAACGGGAAGCTGCCTACGGAAACAACAGTAAATGCGAACTTCCCGAATGCTAACAAAGGAAACGTTAAATGCTATATTTCCGCAGCTTGCATCGGGTTGCGCGACGCTTCTTAACTTTACATTATTAACACACAAGTTGTGATGTTGTATCTTTGTCGGGGGGTTTTGGTTTTATCGTTATTGTGGTTTTGCGGAACTGAGGAAAAAACAAAAGCGGCTTTAAAAAACCGGTCAAGTGCGTGTCGGGCCACGGTCAGGATAGAGTTCCGTAGCTGCCCGTCACAATATACGGACTTAGAAGGGGGCTTTTTGACCCTTGACTCTATCAAAAATTGTCACTTGAAAAGCTTAATATTTCGCTAACGGATCCCTAAATCGAAAAATGCCTTTCCCACACTCCCAATATTTTTAAAAGACCTATGCAACGATATCCCACACTGTAGGACAGACGAGAAAAAAAATGTGCATCCCCACTTTTCAATTACTAAGCGTCTTTGAGCTAGGCCGCGGACAGACGGACAGACGGACGGACATGGCGAAACCATAAGGATTCCTTGTTGACTACGGAACCCTAAAAATCGAGTCTTACAGGAAAACTGACAGACAAACACCGAGGTCATTCGGAAATCATATTATTATGTCACGTCAAAGGCGTCGTCAATATACAATACAATCAATGCCCTGTTAGTCGGTCAGTGGATAGGTGAATATGTTGGTGGTATTAGATATCGACGTTTCTGGTAATTTAGTTATTACAGGTGGTGTTATAATCCAATTATGCGGCTTGAAAATACCTACTTTGGCAGCAAGTTCATCACTAACTTGCCACCAACGTCTGCCTCCACCTCCCATACTGGGCCAGCGTGTTGGCGCTTAGTCCACTCTTAGCCTACAAGGCTTTTCCTTACAATTCTATCTTCATAATCATCATCAGCTTTTCATCGTCCACTGCTGAACATTGGCCTCTACCAAGACGCGCCACAAAACTCTATCCTCGGCCTTCCTCATCCAGTCGATCCCCACTACCTTTTTTAGATCGTCTGTTCAGCGCTGCAGGGCGTCCCACACTACGCCTGCCAGTTCGTGATCTCCACCCTAGAAATCGGACACAACATCTATTGTCAGTTCTCCAGCATTAATCACCAGCCCATTGCAACTTCAGCTTGCTAATTTTCTGATCTATGTCAGTTTAGTTCTCACCACTTTAGTTCTCTGACATATAACAAAATTCTTGATGTGATCTCTCAGAGACACCGAGCGTAAATTGGGATCTTACAGGCTATAAACTTACATGTAAAATATAAAAGGACAACACACTTTGTCCACAAACGAGCCTGTAAATCACTCTTAACTGACGCTCAGCGAAATAATTAAAACATCGTCATTAAACCACTGGATCCTTGCCGCTCTCTAATTGCACAAAGTTTTCTGGGCGTCTCATTAAAACTATTCTGAATCGTGTGAAGACGCCTCGTCGGGCCTTTTCGGTAATTGTGGGATAGATTTGCTTTACACATGCAGTTTTGGCTTCCGCCGGGTTTGGGATTTTGATGATTTAAAGGTTTTTAGTGTGGTTTTGCGGCTATGGAAATTTAACGTTTTTTGAATGTAAATGGCAAGCTGAGGAGTGAGCCCCTATCGACCTCGTGCCGGAGCCCTTGAAGATGCTGCCAGGATTCAAGGAGCACCGAAGGTTGTGGGTGTCCCTTAACAGGATATGTACGGGGGTAGCTCGGTGCAACAGTAACGTGTACAAATGGGGTATCAGAACGTCCCCAGAGTACGACTGTGGAGCGCCGGAACAGTCAGGCACAGTGTACAGGAGTGTCCTAAAAAAAGTTTCGAGCTGATAGAAACTAATGCTGGAAGCCAGGATTTGGCTCCAAAATATAGATATAAATTTGTAATTTGATTTTATGAATAAATTCTTTTTATTTGTTATTTTTAATTGGAGGAAATAAAAGCCATAAGTAGAATAAAAACGTTTTTGAATCATCTTTTTTCAATGAACTCTCTCAAATAGGCCCTATGGATCCTACAGGCTATGAATAACAATTATTTACCTCTGTTTTTAGTTTATACAAGGTATAACAAAACACCCTAGTAGAATTTAAAGGGATGGTTTAATTTAGACCATCAAACTAAACAACTTTCACCATAGAGACATCGTCGAAAAGAATAAAAAAATTGCTGTATCAGCTGTATCCCATACATTTACATAGGTAGACGTACCTAGTGCAGTTTTGTATGAAACAGAATAATTGTTTGTTCAACCAGTTACAATCACAATGTAATCGGATCAACGTGCTGGCGGTCTACCTACAGACCTTCTTGTCTCTCTTGACCAACACTCTAATATACTGCCTTGGTACACAAACTGATAAATAAATAAAAAACTGGTCAAGTTCGAGTCGGGCTACTCGCGCACTGAGGATTCCTTACCGCACCATCACACAACATATTAACTTACAAAACAGTGTTGTTTTCTTCGGAACCTTTAGCGCGAGACCGACTCATACTTGACCGGTTTTTATTATATTCTGTTATGCTGTAGACTTTGCTCTATAATCACACCAAGTTTGACGCTTGTATATACAACCGTTTTTACGATAGATTGAGAAGAAAAAAACGTTGATAAAAACTAGTTTCTTGTATGTGGACACACCCCCCTTAAATTTTATCTTTTTGTAATTTTTATTATTTTTCAGTAAATTCACTACAATACAGCACATTCTGTGAAAACTTCAACTGTCTAGCTATTACGATTCAAAAGTTACAGCATTAAACAGGTAGTATAGACAGACAGACAGACAGACGGACGGACGGACGGACAACGTAGGCTTAGTAATAGGGTCCTTTTTTCAGCCTTTGCGTACGAAACCCTTAAAATACTGCCGGCGAACAGAAGAATCTACACGCAATTAGTGCTAGGCTTTTGACGATTTATATACGGACCCGCCTCGCCTTAGCATTTCCCCTCTGCCAACGTGCAAGATCAAAAAATCTTACGCATTTACATTCAATTTATACCTTATCACTAAACGCCACAGCCTATAATTGCGGAACAATAATTTCGAACATATGATGTTTGGGGTTCACAGGACACTGTTTTTCAACATTCAAAATTAGAATCCGTGGTGGTCGAGTAACCTTGCCTGCCACGCAGGAGGCGATGGTTCGATCCCCGTCCATGCCAACTCGTACCAATGAGTTTTTCGGAATTTATGTACGATTTGTAACACCACTGGCTTTTCGGTGAAGGAAAACATCGTGAGGAAACCAGTATGCTTCAATTTCGAGACATGTATTGTACCCACTGTCCATTACGTGGCGACGGGCTCACCCCCCGTCACACTGGACATAGTTTCGGTAATACTGGTGAAACGTGGATGTTCTGACGTTTCAGAATATCTCTGACTACCCCATCGGGGAATATAGTCGTGAGCATATGCTATGCTAAAATTAGAATCTAAACTAATGGAATAAAATTCAAAGTTGCGTATCTCGTGCCCCGCAAAAAGTGGCAGTAATCTATTTTAGTACAATTACACGCGTAACTTGTCCTCATAAAAGTAGTCTAAGGTGCTACGTACGCAAAAAAAATCCTTACTTCAACATAAACAGCAAAAAAAACATAAAATCGTAAACAATCGAACCTAACACGACATAAAAAGCACTAGCAATGGCTCTCCTTTATCGAGAAAAATTTCCATGTATTAAAATTCGACGTCGCCTGAAATTGTTATCGTTGGAAGCCTAATGACGTATTTGCATTGAAAAAGAGTTTCGTTTGAAAACGGGAAATTGTTACGAAAACATTGTTTGGTGGTGCCGCGGTTCGATATTTATGTTAGAAATAAGAGACGTGGAGTTTTGTTCTACTTAGGGGGCGTCCATTAATTACTTGAGTCGATTTTAACGATTTTTCGACCCATCATTTGGTGGTCAATGAGCCGTGGTGGTCCAGTGGCGAGTAACCGTGCCTGCCGTGCAGGAGGCGATGGTTCGATCCCCGTCCAGACCGACTCGTACCAATGAGTTTTTCGGAATTTATGTACGATTTGTAACACCACTGGCTTTTCGGTGAAGGAAAAAATCGTGAGGAAACCTGCATGCTTCAATTTCGAGGCATGTATTGTACCCACTGTCCATTATGTGGCGACGGGCTCACCCCCCGTCACACTGGACAGAGTTTCGGTACTACTGGTGAAACGTGGATGTTCTGAGGTTTCAGAATATCTCTGACTACCCCCTCGGAGAATATAGTCGTAAGCATATGCTATGCTATGCTATGCTCATTTGGTGAGATTTCGTAAGATTTTTAAAAAGTGTTTTTTTTTTTGTGTAAATACGCTAATCAGTACTTGATTGCGTTGGATTTATTTAAAAAAAAACATAATTTGCTTATATTATGTTTATTTTCAACATACTTGCTCATAAAATGGCTCTAATTTCACCGCAATTAGGCACACAATGACCTGTAGTCAAACTGTGACTTTTTCTTTACTATTATTCACTAGTGAGTTATAGGTTTTTTTATTGGTTGAGTTGCTTTGTTCTTAAAAAAGATTCTATACAAAAAAGATCGTGTTCAATAGTACAAAATAAACTTATTTTCTACTAAATAAAATTATTTTTAGTACGTATTACTTTGTTCACAAGAGTGTTGAAAAACGTCGTATGATACACGTGTGTATTGATGATTACCGTCCTCGGCTCTTTTAAGACCCTCGCCTGACGGTTCGGGTCTCAACGGCGCCTCAGCGGTAGTCACCAACATTACACATTTGTACCATAATATACTATTAAGACTACTAAGAACACAGGAACTGTTTCAACGGGGAAAAAAATTACGTGACATTTGCAGAGACAAAAACTTTTAAATAAAAACTTGTTACCAAATAATCTACAATTCATTGAGCATCTAAACCGAGGCTTAGCCTAAATATTTAGATCTAGACATTGAATTGAATTCAGAAAGGCCTCTAAATACATACAATTTACTATTGCTTACAAAATCCACGTTCTTTCTGAATTATTCATTTTACATTTCACAAACGTTTTCTGAGACGGCGGGAGTATAAACTAACTATATCAATGTTTAGGCGGAATCTACATTTTGAATTTAGAATACCTGTCCTAAGGACGCGTTCAGACGACCGTGCGGTTCACGCGGTCGGGCTCCGCGCACGCCATAATTTTTCATAGTCAACACTCAAATCATAAGCAATGTATTTTCCATGCGGGTAACACGCGGGTGCCAACATAGTGGCGTGCGCGGGTGCGGGGCGGGTGCGTGTCGTCGGAACGCGCCCTTAGCCATAAGAAAAGTTAATAATAGTGTAAAGTTGTTCAGTATCATGGGTTAAATCACCCCTTAAAGTAATGCAAGTGTTTACCCTAACACCCTATATATTTTTATTGAAGGTTTCACAAGTCCTGGCACTTTCTGGTAGGTAACATTATCAACATTGTCTGGATGGTCAATCGATTCCAGTTCTTACAATATTCGATTGACAATAATCCGAATCTACGTCTTTGTCAATATTCCTGCGACATCTGAATGGGCCGTGGTGGTCCAATGGCGAGTAACCTTGCCTGCCGTGCAGGAGGCGATGGTTCGATCCCCGTCCAGGCCGACTCGTACCAATGATTTTTTCGGAATGTATGTACGATTTGTAACACCACTGACGTTTCGGTGAAGGAAAACATCGTGAGGAAACCTGCATGCTTCAATTTCGAGGCATGTATTGTACCCACTGTCCATTATAAGTGGCGACGGACTCACGCCCCGTCACACTGGACAGAGTTTCGGTGAAACGTGGATGTTCTGAGGTTTCAGAATATCTCTGACTACCACCTCAGGGAATATAGTCGTGAGCATATGCTTATGCTTATGCTTATCTCTATGACTATTGATATTCATATATTCACTATAGTGTAGTAATCATTACAAATTTGTATGTACCATCGTGTCTAATTAGTAACAATCCACGTTTGATTCATAGCTGACGTGTTAATCTCCTCTAATTAACGCATGTTTCGACGCCGCTGTATTGTGATTAACATTCCTATATTAAATACAGTTTATTGACACCTAAATATATGCCAACTCACGATCATTATCCTCACAGGGTTATCAGAGACTTGACATTAGTTGTTGCAGGCATTAAGAGCTTCTCTTTCCACGACAATACAAGCACAGCAGCCACATCCATATAAGATTAAATTAAACAAATCCAAAATGCGAAAATGTTTAATCACAATCGTCATATCGCTTTTAGTGATAAGACCGCTATTTGTGTTGCGTTCTTTTTATTTTGTTTTGTGGCTATATGTTTTGATGTGCAAATAAAGAATATTTTTTACGTTATGGTATCACATAGAATAGCTTTTTGATGCGTTTTTTTTGACTCTACCACCGTATCAGAAGGTTTTTGGTTGTACGAGTTCTTGCACTTACTCAGTGCAGGAGGTCATGATTCGATCCCCGTCTAGGATGACTCATACCAATAGTTTTTTTGGAATGCATATACGATTTTTAACACCACTGGTTCTTCAGTGAAGCATAAACGTGAGAAAACCTGCACGCTTCAATTTTGAGACATGTATTGTACCCACTGTCCATTATAAGTGGCGACGGGCTCACTCCCCGTCACACTGGACAGAGTTTCAGTACCACTAGTGAAACGTAGATGTTCTGAGTTTCCAGAATATCTCTGACTAACCCGGGGAAGTCCTGAGCATATTGGTTCTTTCTTAATATGTTGACACTTTTTTAAAAGGATGATCAGACCGTCAAACTGAACAACTTTCTCTATGGCACCAACAACGAAATCGCAAAAAAAACAGCTGTCCCATACAAAACTGCAAACCTACTTGAACCAATAGCAGATTTTTTTTTCGCGATTTTGATATTGGTCCAATAGAGAAAGTTGTTCAGTTTGATGGTCTGATCTCCCCCTTAAAAAAGTGTCAGCATATAAATAAGGACCCTGTATGCATGCAGTAACAAGATTCGACCCATGTTAGTTAGAGATTGAAGCTGAACAAACTCATAAATAAAACCCTAGATCTAAGTGTAATTTGGTTGTGCAGAAGGAATGAGTGAGAGTCGTTTGACGAGTGCAATTTACAAGGCAAATGTGAATAGAAAAGTCAAAAGGAGCCGTCACATATACGCCGACCGACGCTGGAAAAGGTTCTAGTTAGAGGTACCTTGCTCAAATGGCGTGTGAGTCAAGAGAGACGAATAGAAGTGCGATCAATGATAAACAGAGGTCGGATTCTGCCGGTCATTCCAGGGCTGCATTTTTGTTATGTTTGTTATGTTTGTAAAAATTTACAATGCTAGTAAATGTTACACACAGTCGTGGATGTTTGAGTAAGGTCGTCATATTTGAGCTCTCGTTAGTCATGGAGAACCACGTCAGAACAAATTCACGTGAAAAAACTCTGACACCAGGGCTTTTTCCATACGATAAAAAGAAGTTCTGAAGCCATTTTTTATTGTTGCCGGACTAACCGAATTGGCTTACCTACATTATTATTGTAATGTTGGAACTGAATTGCAGTAAATTGCGATGTCAATTGGACATAAAATGTCTATACCATAAGTCATAAATCTCTCTTAAATTTGATTGTGAATGAGCTTGAATGTTAATTTTGTTGAAGAGTATGCTTATTTGCTGGTTTTTATAGAGATTTGATGACAAGGAGATCAGTTTTCCGTCTTTCATTCTTCGTCACATTATAATTTCTAAAAGAGGTCCATATTAACATTTCATTGCGGCCCTGGAATGACCGGCTGAATTCGGCCTCTGACGATAAACAAATGCTAGTAGGAATCCCCGCGCCTTGAAGGTTCAGTACAAACTTGTAGATACCAACTGCATTTGTAAGTTATAAATCGAAAAAAAGTTATGTTATAAAACCACAACTTAACGATTTTCAGATTCATTCCTTTTCTTATAGTGTAAAACCTTGCTTGTTACCAAATTTCAACGTGTAGTACCTATATAGGATGTAGTACAATACTCTTTCATATACTGTACTACAAGTTTTGATGAATAAGAGCTTGCAAAATTTATTGCATAATGATAACATACATGGCCGTTTTTTTAAGTTAGAAGCCTTGAGTTTTTACTCCCCGCAGGAACCCTCAACCTTAGTATTTCATCTTCAACTTAACCCTAAAAACGAATTGACTGAGCTTAGGTGGACATTCCGTCTTCATTGGATGGACAAAGCCAAGAAGTTGGAAAACTAAAAATAAGTTTTTGAGTAGCAGAGTTGACTCTATCCTTCTCACTGCAGGGCACAGGCCTATCCTCAGGGAGGGGTGTATGGGCGTTAGTCCACCAGGCCTGCCCAATGAAAGAAATTCTGATGCATTAAAAAAATTATACTGCCAGCGTACCAAAGCAAGTTTACTCACGTTGTTTTTCCTCACCGTTTGAGAGCAGTACCTATAGGTATTAAAGTACAATGAGATAGGAAAAATTATTAGTAGAGTAGACGGCATGTTGCCCGTGGAGTCCAACCACAACCCTTGTGGAAAATTTTGGAATCTCATAATCTTCTGTTTTAGTAAGCCGGTTGCTCTATATTAAAAATTTTAAATAATTATGTTAATTTAAACTCAGCTGCACTCTTATAAGGTCCTTGTTAATGTAGCAAAATTTATTTTAGCGCTGCGCTAGAGTTTATGTTAGTTATTGTCTGAGTATTCTTATCCATTTAGTTTATCGTATTATTTTGTAGTACCGTCTCAAGTACTTACTTATAATTTCGGGCAAAGACCTGACCTTTGGAACACTTAGATACGTGGGCACATAATTCTACCGTGCGTTAGAAGATGTGATGACTGTCTCTACTCTCTATGTAGATAGGCACTCTTACTTTTACTGTGATGGTTAGGTTTTTGGATGGAATTATGGTGTCAAGTGGTGATACAAGCCATCGTTTAAGCACTGCATAAGAAAGCTTATCCCTTTGCCGCCTCGTACAGTCAGTAACGAAAAGATGTATACATGACTTTAGTACTACGATATGGAACAGAATTGTATACATCTTTTCGTTGCTGACTATACGGCAAGAGTTGTATTGTAAAATAATAGTATAAAGGGTCCTTCTTAATATGCTGACACTTTTTAAGTGGATAATCAGACCATCAACAGAACAACTTCCTCTATGGGACCAACATCGAAATCGCGAAATAAAAATTTCCTGTCCCATACATTTGGCTCGAATCGATTTGCAGTTTGGTATGGAGCAGCTGATTTTTAATCCTGATTTTAATATTGGTCCCATAGAGAAAGTTGTTCAGTTTGATGGTCTGATTATCCCCTTAAAAAGTGTCAGCATATTAAGAAGGAACCCATACTGGGTGGAACGTAACGAGGGTCTTTCCTTTTAAGGGTTTATTCAAACAATGAAACTAAACAACTTTCCCTGGGGAACATGGGTCGAAAAACGAAAACAAATTTTGAACCTACCACACAAAAGTGCGGATCAGTCGATCTATTTTCTATGAGAGGTCCAAAAATTTGTTTCGTTGTTCGACCCACGTTCAAGTTGTTTAGTTCCAATGTCTGAATGCACCCTTAAAAGGAAAGACACTCGTTACGTTCCATCCAGTATAATTATGTAAAATAAATAAGGTTATTGAAACACTAAGCGCGCAGAAAGACGGCGCAAAACATGGGAGTTTTGGTGTCAAATGAATGCGCCCTGAAGTTATTATGAAAGTCATGCCGTCCAACCGCCCTTTCTACACCCTAATCATTACTAGATTCATAAGCTTTTCATAACCAACATATTAAACCATAATTTTTACCTCCAATATCGTACCGAAACGGTGTTCATTCACTAAATCAGTCATAATTACAGCAATAAAAGTCTAACCAATATGTGGTGCACAATATTTTTTGCGACAAATAAACCGTTGGAGATATTATCGCGATATTGGCACGATAAAACAATTTTATTGCTCGGTTAGAAATAACACCGTCTAACGATTGGTGGGGTGTTTTGATTCCTTTATTTACTCAAAATAGCTTCTGCCAGAGACTTCAGTCGCGAAGAATTTAGTAAAAAGTACTTTTGCTTTTATTTCGCGTTTCATCATCATCATCAGCATAAATAAGCCCACATTTTGATGAATAAACGCAAAACCTTATACACCCCAACTGATTTATAACAAAATATGAAACAATTATTTCATTATTTGAATAATTAAAATTTACAGTTATTTGCATTTTAAGTTTTCATGCAAAAATGATTTGTTATTTCAGCAATGAATGAAAGCGCTGGCGTGCTCGTGGATACACTTTAAGAATCTTGTTTTGGTCGTAAGTAGGGTGAGTGTACCCGTGCGGTGGGTTGATTTCGATTTCAGTAAATTTTAAATTTTACAAACAAATTATTTAATATTTTGAAAAAAATTACCTATGTTGAAAACATGATAATTCGGTTCTGCTCTCGATTCTAAACAAACTACTTTCTAGTTTTGCGTTAATTCATTAACACGTTGTATATTAATAGAAAAAATTAAAATAGAAGACTTATTCATAATTATATTCATGTTTCGTCCTCGAGATTAGCATGAATATACTTGTAGTAGCACACACGGTGTCGCCAGAGAGCACTGAATTTGAGGGAAAAAAATAAAAATTTTGTTTATGTCGACTCGGTAGTGTCTGACAGCTCGCTTGTCATTCACATCTCAGTGCTTCGCCAGTAGACATATTTTTTCTTACAGCTATCGTTTAGTGTTATTTCTTTTGCAAAATGGGGAAAAGAAGACACTCTGATAAAGATTATGAAGATAACATGCGTATAAAATCAAAAGGTTGGAAAGAAAGTTGCTGAAGCGCGGTCGCCACCGTCACCGATCAGGTTCACCGCCGCGCCATGATTCTTGCGAAGAGATAGATTTTATTTTATGGCAATAAAATTACGTGAGAAATCCTTCTGCGGGCAACCATTTGGGTTGTCACTTTATGGATAGACGTAGTATATAGTTATGATAATTGCCTTTCGGCATATAATACAACAACAATCATAATATTCATTATGTACAATACACGTGTATGATTAGTGTTATGCGGACTGCCTGAGGGGCTTTCACTTCGCTAATTTACGTGAAATCATTTAGTGTTGCGGGCAGTTTTAGGGACTGTCACTACACTAAGATCATGACTTACTTATCTTGGTCCACGAACCTAACGAGTTACTTATCTCTAAAGATAATCAATGACGAGTGACTTTTTGGACTAACATTTATCAGTTATGGTCACATTGGTATCCTAGTATTCATGCCTTCCTATTGAACAGATTATTTAATGTTACCAGGGTTATGTCCAATAAATTATAGAATTTATGACATATTTCCATTCCGGATTTCATCTTAACGGCCCACAATTAGAATCGGAGCCGGAAAACGTTCGAGGTAAATCCCGAACTATGTTTGGAAGACAATGCCAACCGGAACACCGCACTCGCTGAAGACCGTAAAGGAACCTGTCCCGTCAACAAATGCGCTGTTTTCTCGTAGACCCACTAATTTGGCGTTGGCCCGACAGCGAATCCTGGGCCACTCGACCAGGTTGTTGAACCACCACGGCAAAGATATTCAGACTGATCCGACAGTGCGTTTTTTAGCACGTAGCCACTACATGGTTAACCAAAGATCTTCGTAAAGAACTTCTTTAAAAATATTTGCCTCCTGCCAATTGCACATTAATTGTGCGTCGGATCTTAACCCTGAAGTTCTGTTTCAGAAGCTGTTCTGAAGAGACATAGGGATACCCCTATATACATTTACATTCAGATACATTCTATACAGAATTAAAGCCAAAATAATTGGCTAGTGCCTTAACGTGTTAAGCAGATGCCTTGACTTTGCTACTTGCTTCCGAGAACAAGGATATGCCATTTATAAAATTGTTAATGGATATCAGTCGACTGGTCTGCGACTGCCAAAACGTGAATTCTGCAATACGGAGAAATTTGTTTTTTATAACCTGAAAAAGGGACATGAATGATCAGCTACATAAAACAATGTTAGATAAGTTTCTTTTTGGAACAGACCTCGCTGAGACGTTGAAGGCAGCCAAAGGCATAGTCAAATCAGGAGCAGCTCCGGTAGCAAGGACACCATTTCAGACTTTGAAAAAGATAAATCCTTCCAAATAGAAGCCTTTAAACTGAAAGGTTCCTCCTCCGGATTGCAGGCCGAGGGGGAATCCGAGAGTGAAGTGTCCTGCTCAGAAGAATCAGCATGCTAACTCTTCGAGGACGTCGTCACAACGGACGCAGAGGTACACGTTACGTTGATAAACATGGTAACACATGCTGGCCGCTTATCTTGTTTTATAAGCACTATAAGCAGTGGGAAAAGATTACCACTGATCCTACTGTACTTTCTTAGATAGTTGGCTACAAAATACCTATTTTTTTTTTCAAGCCCTGTTCAATTTTCACCACCACATAATAGAATACTTTCTTATTCTGAAAAGATACAGTTCGAACAGTCAATCAAATCAGATTTTTTAGAAATTGGTGCTATTTCGCAGTGTCCACCTTGTGACGGCCAGTTTATTATCAATTATATTCTTAATACAGAAACCTAATAGTAAAACGAGATTTACCTTAAATCTAAAAAGAATTAAAAGTATTTAAAAACAAGTCATTTCAAGCTTGAAGTTTTTCGTTCAGCTCTTAAACTAATGACAAGAGACTGTTTTTTAGCTAGTTTAGATTGAAAGATGCATATTTTTTGATAAGAATGCATGATGAATCTAATAGATACAAAGATTTGAATGGAATAGAACATTGTTTGAACTCAATGTGTTGCCTTTCGGTCTCAATAATACACCGAACGTTTTTACTTAAATTGTGAAAACTGTAATAAAATTGCTTATTTATCAACAATTTGTTTGGACGATATTTTGTTAATTGCTCAAAGCTTTTCTGTTTGTGTCCAAAACATCACTGATACTGTTCGGTTGCTTAAAGCATTAGAGTTCATAATAAATATTGATAAAAGCAACCCCATGCAAATTTTTGGGATACATATTGCACTCACCAAAAATTGCCAACTTAGCTTACCACCGTACATAATATTAAAATACATAAAGAAATAAAACGATTTCAAATTTAACGGCGCTGCAAAATTTGGATTTTGCTAGGCTTAGAGGTCTTCTTACATCGATCTATTCATCGGTATATTAAGCCATCGAATATGGCTGTTTTTGTATATAACCAAAAACAACAATTCTTGGAAAGTTGTACATTTTTAAACTTGCAAGGTGTTGATAATTACGATAAGTTTATGAATATACCAGAATATTTAGCTTCCGATTTAGAATGGTGGTCAAAGGCGATTAGTAACTCGGTTAATAGTTCTAGCGATGCCTCAACGACTGGGCGGGGGCGGCGTACGTTAATAAAAGAGACAGTGGTATGTGGAATAAGGAGGAATGTTAACAGCATAACAACTATCTAGAGATCCTAGCCGTATTTTTTGGACTCAAGACTTTTGTCAAAACTTTTCGTGGTTGCCAAATCCTTTTGTGAATAGATAATACGTCAGACATCCCGTATATCAACCGTATGGACGATATTTAATTCCTTCACTTAACACAGATTACTACAGAAATAGGGAAATGGTGCGAATCAAGGAAGATATATGTTTTTTGTCTCATATATTAGCTCAAAAGACAATGCAATTGCGGATGCGGAGTCCTGGAGAAACCATCCAGACATTGAATGGGAACTCGCGGACTACGCATTTCAAAAGATATGAAGAGTATTCTGATATATATATTTTTACTAACCGCATAAATAGAAAGTGTCATTAATATTGCATATCATGACATTGTTATTTCGATTCTTTTGCCATCACTGGTTTTATCGTCTCATAGTCTGACTTTTACTTTTACGGGTTTTCACCCTTCTCGTTTATTTAAAGTCACTTCGTAAAATTATTATCCAAAAGGCTAAGGGTATTTATTGTTGTCCTATTTTGGCCTACACAACCGTGGTACCCTCTTTTTAAGAGTTTTCTCATATTAAGACCGTTAATACTGAAACCCAATAAAGATCTAATTCTGTAGCATTACAGCGACCACACCATGCACCACCAGCTTACTCTGGTTGCCGGGCTCTCATCCGAACGTCGCTGTTGAGAAGGTGCTCCACCATCTTCACTCGACTTTATGTTTGCATCTCTTTCAGAAAAGCTTCATTAAGCAGTACAATACCTGTTTGAAAAGGTGGTTTCAGTTCTGTAACAGGCCGGGTGTGAACGTTTATGAGACATCAGTTCCTATTATATTTTCTAACTAAATTTTATAACAGCGGTGCCAAGTACGGCACCCTTAATAGTTGTTGATATGTTTTTTTCACGAATACTTGGTCCGCAAATCGGAAACGATGATCGAGTCAAATGTTTTTTTTTCAAAGGCATGTTCAGGTCGAGACCTCCTCTGCCAAAATACAACTTAACTTGGGATGTGTCCGGTGTTTACTTTACTTCGCTAGTCTGTATCCAGATCAAGAATTGATACTGGAAAATATATCTAGTAAACTAAATACCCTTCTATTTCTCGTTACGGGTCAAATGCAAATGTTTTCAATAATATTGAAAAGAGATCATAGGATATGATCATTAAAATTTCTGACCTGATAAAGACATCTGGTATTAACTCAATGCAACCGCTCCTAATTCTTCCATTTTTTCCATGAGAAACCATAAATTTGGCCGGTTGTTACCCTATGCACTTACCCACTAGATATGACTAAGAGTTTACGATCTAACGACGAACTTCTTTTCATCAGCCTAAAGAAACCTTATAATTCCGTCTCGTCTTAGACACTGGGCCGTTGGGTTAAAAATACTCTGTGTAGCTCAGGCATTAACGTGTCAATATTTACTTATCACAGTACGAGCCATGCTGACACATTCAAGGCAATTAAGTTAGGCGTTATCTTAGACTTAATAAGGAAGACCTGTTGCAGTGGCAATTCGATCACCTTCGGCAAATTTTATAACCGAATTGCTATGAATGACTCTAGCCTTGATGTATTTGCTAGAAGTATAATAAGCCATTCTTGGAATGATTTAATAATGTTACTTATCTAAATTAATTGATTGTTATAATCGATGCTAATGATTAGCGATCTGATTTCTTAAAATGTTAAAGATTATTTTTATCTGTTAAAATATTGATTTTTCTAATTACAAGATCATTACTTATGTTTTGTTATAAGATATTTCACGTCTTTCGCAATTGCCTCTCAATATCTACAAGTATATTCATGCTAATCTCGAGGACGAAACATGAATATAATTAATGATTAAACGAACTTACCTGTACGTGAAGTTCTATCATAATTATATGAAATGTTTCGTCCGAAGAGATTAGCATCCCGCCCTTCCCTGTGTTATACACCTTCCCATACATGTTACATATTGCTACATGGACATGAAATATCTAATATGGCTAATCTCCGAACTAAATGACAAGCGAGCTGTCAGACACTACCGAGTCGACATAAACAAAATTTTTATTTTTTTCCCTCAAATTCAGTGCTCTCTGGCGACACCGTGTGTGCTACTACAAGTATATTCATGCTAATCTCTTCGGACGAAACATTTCATATAATTATGATAGAACTTCACGTACAGGTAAGTTCGTTTAATCATTAATTGTATTCGTATGAAAAGATTCAGTAACAGTTAAAGGTATGTTTTGGTAGTTGGTAGAGGTTGAAGTAAGAATGCATCCATTAGTTAGGCCGCGTTCAGACGACCCGCATCCACCTCGCACCCGCGCACGCCTCTCTCGCAGCACCCGCGTCTTATCTACATGAAAAATACATTGCTCATGAGTTTCAGCCTTATGACTATGACACATTATGGCGGGCGCGGAGTGGGTGCGGGTCAACTGAACGGGACCTTAAGCCCAGGTTCTAAGGCCGAGATTCAGAGACGATTTTTAAGTCTTAGCTCGAACTCCCGTATGTCAAAATCCATACATTTTTGCCACGCTTAGCTCGAGCTAAGACTAAAAAAATCGTCTCTGAATCTCGGCCTAAAGGTAGCGTCGAGCAATGAGGAGATTTAATTTAAAAAAAATCAAACACTCTGGCAGGATGGCGTTGTAATCGTGCCAATTCAGCTGTCAGATCGAAAGTGTTTTTCTCGATTCCGTAATTTGAGGGAGCAATTTTTTATTTATTAATAATTTTATTATGGTTTTAATATGAGAGACGTTTTGATACCTCAAATAGATTAACTTTTTGTGCAGTAAATGTTCGTTTATGTGCAACAAACGAAAATTTTCGGTGCTATTGCGTATTTATTGGGAGTGAAAAATTATCAATTGGCAACACCACCACTATCAAACGTCATTTTGGAGTTTGCTTGGCGCCATTGCTGTATTTCGTCGTATTTGAAATTCGTAAAAAATTGGTTTTAGTGATATTTGTGACATAATTTCGTGCGCATTGTGTACCAAACAGTTGCGTAAAGCGACCGACGTAACAGGAATCTCAAATAAATACGATAACATAATATAAGTTTTGGTTCAAGTTAACTCGTACATGGTCATTTTGGCGGCAACGCGCGAGCTTACGAAATCTACCACAAATTCATCGTCATCTATCATCCCATCATCAAAATATAGAATATAAAGAAAAAACATAAATAACGAATGGCTCAAAAGGACTAGTATCCAGAGCCGTTAAAGACATTATAAAAAAACCAGTCATTTGAATGATGCAAACCATAGACAAACAGCACTTTTGACTGTCAATGTGACAGGTTTTTCTGAACTTTTAATATTTCCATCTACTGACTTTTCGATTTACTAGTCTAAACTTAATGTTCACAAACGGCAGATTTTTGTGGGCCTTTGTAAAACTAACACCTTAACATCACCAAAAATCTTACGAATAAATATTTTTCATTCATTTCATTTCATTCATTCAGTCTTGGAAAACGCCTCATTGGATGAGGAAGGCCGAATACAGAGTTTTATGGCGCGCCTTCGGTGAGCATTATATTTAGCAGTCCACAATGATAGGATGATGTTGATGATAGAATCAGGTAATATGTTCTTCATAAAAATGAACATATTACCTGATTCTATCCCACAATCACGATCCCATTCCCAACTATTCAGAAGAAATGAGATTTTCATTTCACGATAAAACAACGCCGTACTTAATCTAAAAAGGTTGGACTCAATGTCCATTTAGGACCTAAACCAATGCCCGGGGACCTAATGAAATAAGCCATAATAGAAAGAGAGGGCCCAAAGCAATAACAGTTTTAATTATGTTAAAAATTACGCGCGGAAAGTTTGCCGCATCTTCCACTCCATTTCGTTTTTACTGTTATGTTTATTCCGTACGGGATGGGATGGTGGTGGGTATTTTTTGTTTTAATAAAGGTATACCGGGATCTCGTGACACTAATTTCTTACTGGAACTGTATTCTTCTTTAATTATGAGATTTATTCGTTGTGGTCGATAAAACGTTGCGATTTTAGCTAAAAATTGTTTACCACGGTTTTTGAGAGTTACGCGGTTATTATTTAATCTAGAATTAAACATTTTAACGGGTTCTTACCGCGTTTTGGTATATTTGAGTTCCCGATATTTCGGCAGTGTTACAACTGCCATGATCACGGGGTGACTGAGGAACTGCAGGTAGATTTTATACACCAGGCTACGTTTTTATACGGCAGGTATACCGGGAACTAGTCGGGGAAAACTACGGATTTTTGTATGGAGAAGGTTGCATTAATTGCACTTTTGGCGATAATTTGGAATATAGTAGATAAATGCCTAAAAACATAAATTGTCAATAATCCCCGATTTTTTATTGTGTATTATTGAATAATTAAGACATTTACAAAACATTAAATTTAGGTATGAACAAAAAATTGTGAAAACTGGTGATTTTGTACAGGATGGCTTCATTCAATACGTTTCACTTATAACAATAATAATCCCCAGTTAATATCGTAAATTTGAGTAGATATTTAATACTTTGTAAGTCTTCAAAAATTATAACCTCAAAACTAAATTATTTACTGTTTGTTTGTGCACATTAAATTTGCCTTGTAATAATTAACTGTCTCTTTTGTTAGTATGCTGGAAGAAATATCTTTCGGAATAAGCTTGCCCTTTGTACATTTAAATCGATTTTAAGGTATTTCTGAGGTTCCTGAGCCAGTATAACCACGAAATCTCGACAAAAATTTTATAAACTAACAGTAATATTATTTTAAACACAATTAACTAAAGTGTCTTTAATGCAATCTCAAACCTTATTTTTCCTAGACTAAACTTAAATATACCTAAACGCGGTAAGAACCCGTTAAAATGTTAAATTCTAGATTTAAAATGTTTAAGGTGATCTTTTCTACGATGTTATAATGAAAAACATTATAACAATAGCTCCGGAAACGCAAAAAAAAATCAGCTGTCATCATAATATACATTTGAGCCGGGTAGGTACAGCAGTTTTGTATGGGATAGCACATTATTTTTCGCGTTTCCGGAGGTAGGCTCCATAGTGAAAGTTGGTCAGTTTAATGGCCTGAGTTCACCGCTTCAGTTTGCGGAGGGCTGTCCTTTACACCCGTACTTCATTCCAAATAAGGACGAAAAGATTTTACGGTTCCTGTGTAGCTTCCTGGCCAATTCTGATTGGCAAATATGATTTATTAATGAGAAAGATTTTTTATAGCTTATTTTGTATCCCACTGTTGGGCAAACGCCTCCTGTCTTTTGAGAAAGATAAACTAGCCGACATTACTTGGTCGTCACTAAAGCTATTCTAAGAATAAGTGAGTGGAAGTGTTTCAAATCTCTGTTTCTGTCATTCATACCTAATAACCTTAAAATTTCGTCTATATTTGGAATGGAGTATTAGGAAGGAAACAGCAGTAAACCACCCCGAAGTATGTATAGCGAAATTGACCTTTACAGATCATTGGTGGCCTGTGGATGTAATAAAAGCGATCGAAGAAATACTTTCGTATTTCGAAGTGTTATACCGTCCTAAGCAGATCTAAGAGGAAGGATCTCCATAGAGTCCGCATAAATTTACGATTGTAGTTGATCTCTTTTGTCTTATGACGTACCTTTAATAGTAGAAGGAGATGGAACTATAGATATTTGTTTATGCGGCTGTCCACTTTTTTTGAGCTAGTGTGTGTGAAAAGTGACCGTAAACATAAGGCCATATGTCACTTGGTGCCTTTTGTCTATACTACTTGACACCACACACTCAAACCTAAACATCAAAAAAAGTGGACACTTTACAATTAGTATGGCTCACTCTAGTCTTAAAGAGAGATCCTTCCTCTTAGAAGTAGATAAAACAATATTCAATTTATTCGTGTGTGTAACAGTACCTCTTGTGATGAATGTCTTCATTTGAAATTCGAAGTATAACTTACAGAATCCGCTAGCAAACTCCACGTTGATTCATGTTATAAAGAACATTAATCTCTTTCTAACAAACAAAATAATCAAAAATCTTGAATTAAGAAAGCTACGTATTAAATAGCATACATTGTAAAACAAGTCATAAGTGACAAGCGTTTCAAAATTATAAGCATTCACTAGGCAAACATTTTTACAATGGACATACATGGATTGTTTTTAACGTATTCAAGTGATGATGATGACCTTTAGCTCGATACTCATGCATCGAAAATCCGGTAAAGTTATAGGGGGCGCGCACTGATGATTTTAGTCACCGTGACTTTTTCGTCACTGTTACCATGTCTATGGATCCTTATGGATACGTGACAACTGGGTCCATAGGATCCATAGACTTGGTGAGAGTGACGAAACTGTCACGGTGACTAAAATCACCAGTGCGCGCTATGCTTTATACTACATAAAACGGGTCGTACAAATTCAGTGATAAAGCCAGTCGTTTGGGGGTTTCAAGACAATTTGAAGCAAGGCTTCCTAATCCCAAGCCCGCGAGCCAAATTTTGCACTTCTAGCAGCGCATTTCAATTTGCCCGCAAACAGCACACAAGCTGCTTATTTCAATAATTACAAACTTAGCTGGTTTTAAGAACATGATTATTTGGTATGAATCAGTATAGTATGGTGTGGTGGCCCTGAAGCTTGCCATGAACCACTTACCGGAAAAATTTGTTGGGCAGCCTTGGTTGTTCATCCTGGAGCTAGAGCGGTGAACCAAAAAGTGTAGGTACAATTTTTATTCGTATTATTTTCAGAACAATATGTATACGGAAGCTTCTTTCGTGATTTCCTGAATTTGAATCAGTTCGCCATATCGTCGAAGAGTGCCCACTCAAAAAGTATACTGGGAACTTGGGAATATTAAAAACCTTGTTGAACTGACGAAAGTGTAAATTCCAATCTCGCGTTTTTCTTCTTGTGGGTCATCTCCTATCCAATCATTAGGGTGTTTAAACCCTGGAGATTGCAGGGTCTTATGTTTTGTACCACACCAGAAATGCTAGCAAGTGATAAACTTCGAAATGAGTTTTCCATCAAGAAACAATCAACATAGGAAAACTTTTCACAAGTTATCTGTAATTAACAGACGTTACAAAACGAACGAAAGTTAATTCTAGCCAACTTCCAAATCTGGGAGGTTTTGAGAGTTTCATTTTAACATATTTTAAGGAAGATGTTTCATACTTTTATTAATAATTTTTGATCAAGATTCCCTTCTAGCACATTTTATGTTTTTGTTTTATCTTCTAATTTCAGGCGAATATAATATCATAGGTACTTACTAACTAAGAATTTGTAACATGGCATGTATCTACATACTCACTTGTATTAGGTATGCACAGTCAACATTAAAAGTATTCTAAGCTGTAATGTTGTCTTGTTGGGAAATAAAATTAATTATGAATAATCATTGACTTGTTACTAGTTGGTCTTTGACTAATTATTATAAGGACTAGCCTTGCGGTAGCATTTCCCCTCTGCCACGGTATAAGCACAAGTGATCTTGTGCATTTACATTCAATTTTATACCTTATCACTAAACGAGACAGCCTATAATTGTGTAATAATAACTTCGACCTACTTTTCATGATTTTTAACATTCAAGATTAGAATCTAAAGTTATAGGGAATAAAATCCAAAGTTGCGGATTTCATGTTACCTCGCCCCCCGCAAAAAGTGGCAGAAATGTTTGTTAGTAGAATTACACGCGTAACCAGTCCACATATAAATAGTCAAAGTAGTTGGTAAATCAATGTGAACAATATATTGTTTATGAATGAATACAATACTAGAATCTAACTACTAAACTACTATTTGTACTGACTAAATTATGCATTCGGGTTGGCGATCGCAGTTCGGTTGAATGAGTGTACGCAGAGGGTGGTGCTGCCCATCCTCTGGTAGGACCCTTAGTCGCCTTTTACGACACTCACAGGAAGAAATGGAATGGTGCTATTCTTAGCCGGCACCACACGGAATCCTACGAACCTAAAGATAAACCTACGTAACATAATTATTTCAAATAAATAATTATAAATAATCCTGTTTAGTTATCGACGTTTTGGACACTGTTTCCAGATTAAGGGCCTATGTCGAAAAATAATTGAAGCGAAATGGGCGTGTGATAGCTTATATTATAGCTTATATTACTGCATGATGCGAGAGAAAGAGAAGGGGCGGCGCGCGCGCCTGAAACGACGCAAGCGTAAAACAAACTTTATTTAATTGTGATTGTAATATTAAAGTTCAATTATGCTCTAATCAAACTTTATAAAATATCAACCTCTTTTTTTTTAAATCAAGTCTCGTGTTTCAATTATTCACTGTTTAGTAGTTCCAAGCGTTTATCGATAAAGACGGAGGCTACTTTGGCTTGTTTTTCTATCGAGAAAATGTGTCTTAATCGTGTTTTGGCTTCAATTTTTTCACATATCCTCTTTTTTCGAATATATTTTGAATCCAATTTTTTCACATATCCTCTTAAGAGAAGTTTATTCCTAGTGCGCGCTGCATACAAACGAAGTCTGGTTATATTTCAATTCAATTCAATTATACTTTATTGCACACCAAAACAGAACATACATTTAAATACAGATAAAGAATTAAAAGTAGGTACAAATAAGGCGGTCTTATCGCTAAAAAGCGATTTCTTCCACACAACCTTAGGGTAGAGGAATGAACAAACGAAACAATATTGAAAAAAAAAATTATATTAATAATAGGAATGCGATAATATTTTCAATACTAACCAATTAACGTTAATGAAATTTTGCAGAAACGATCTAGCAACTAATCTCTTTGCTTGTATGGTTTTCATGCTTTATGGCAGATTTTCGATAAAATATACAGTTTCAATGCTAGGATTAATTTAAGATTTGTATGGAAATCTTTGAGGCACTGTAACTTTAAAACTATACATTTTAACGAAAATCTGGCAACATTCAAGCATAGAGATTAGTTTCTAGATTGTTTCTGAAAAATTGCATTGACTTTTAATGGTTAGTATTGAAAATATAACCAGACTTCGTTTGTATGGAGCTTACCAACGGTAATATACCCTTAATATTCATTAGTAGATTTAAAATTTCTACCCCAAAACCTACAAAATAGACTTTATTTTCCATATAACCCCAGGTCCCAGACGATCCAACATGGCCGGTCTGGTAATTCGTACGATCCGCCGTTCGTTGCCAAGATCATCGCAGGCAGGAAATTAAGTTAAAACTCTCCCGAAATTTGGCACGTACTTAGATACGAGATCAGAATCTTGGGTCTAATGGCCTTTTTGTGCTGTTTGTGGAACATATTTTGTAAAATCGAAGTTATTATGCTGCTATCGAGATTTACGAAAATTTCATACTGCGTAAATAATAACTGATTGAAAAAACCGTCCACGGGCGTGTCGGACTCGCCCATGATAGGGTTCCGTAGCCATTGTATAAGTAGAAAAAACATATTAACTGAAAAGAGAAAAACAAGCTCTATAATCACTAATCCGCTAGCTTTATTCCAGCTATGAAATTTGTAATGAGCCATTTTGATTTCAAAGACCGGAATTCTATGACCAGAGGTCTCCCACATAAACAAGCATATCAGCATATTCTCACCACTATATTCCCCGAGGGGATAGCCAAAGATATTTTGAAACCTCAGAACATCCACGTTTCAGTGTGACGAGGAGTGAGCCCGTCGCCACTTAAACCAACTATAAACCTACAATTTTCGAAAATTAGCTTTTTAGAACAATGAAATCAATTTGTTTACTTTACGAAGGAGTTATAAACTATCGAAAGTTCATTCATAAATAAAATATAAATATTCATTTCATCGTAAACAGAACAATAAACGTTTCCATAAAACTTTTACATCGATTTGAATAAAATATGAACCAAAACTTTGTCGAATAATAAATCAAGTCACGCACTTTGATATAATTATCTGTGTCCTGTGTTTTTAAGTGCAACGATATTATACCTAATACACAAATCAACATTGACGTAGAATACTATGGACGCCGGGTCTAATACAAAAAGTGTCCTAGACTAAACTACACAAAACTAAGTACGTGTAGTAATATAAACCAACTAAAAAAAATTAAAATGCTCGAATTCTTTGCCATCCCACTCCCCCATCGCGGCACGGTGCGAGCCGCGAGCCCCGCGTGCGCCTAGTCGGCCGATCAAACGAAGACTGTCGCGTAATTGGTTCTCTTTTTACATTTTGGTGCTCTTTTGGTTCGGACACTTCTGAGCGCGGACCCTTCGTCCAGTAGTTGGTAAGTCAATGCAAATCAAGCATTACTTATAACTAATATACCAACCTATACAAATTGTAACAAAAAACCCTAGTATTTAAAGAGATGACATGTCGAAAAAAAAACCGGCCTAGTGCGTGTCGGACCCGCCCATAACAGGGTTCCGTAGCTATTGCCTAAGTAGAATAGGAAAAAACTAGTGATGTCGATTCTTGAATTTGAGCGCAGATATGCCGAGATATAAGCATTACATCGAGCATCACCATTGGACGAGACCTATCCAACGACACGTCACTCGATTTAAAAAAAAAAACAATTTCAATATAAGATCCAATAGGTGCAAAAATCTGTGAGTTATTGAGGCATACAGACAGACAGACAGACGGAATGGACGGAAGTATAAGGGTTCCTTGTTTGACTACGGAACCCTAAAAATTATCACTGTGTTTTTCTCAATGCTGGCTCCATAGTGAAAGTTGTTCAGTTTGCTGTTCTAACCATCCCTATAAATATTTCTAGGGTGTTTTATTATACCTTCTAAGTATATTATAATATCTACGTAATATAAGGCAAAGTTAGTTTCTGTCCACCCGGGATACGGACGTGAGTTTATGTGAGCATATGCTCACGACTATATTCCCCGAGGGGGTAGCCAGTAGTACCGAAACTCTGTCCAGTGTGACGGGGGGTGAGGCCGTCGCCACATAATGGACAGTGGGTACAATACATGCCTCGAAATTGAAGCATGCAGGTTTCCTCACGATGTTTTCCTTCACCGCAAAGCCTGTGAGTTTATGTGCATGTTTATATGCATTCTATATCTAGAAAATTCGAACTCGAATTACAAGTAGGTAGGTATGCTGCAGTAGTATTACTTTCGTACCAAAGTCTGAACAGTGGACCCAATTTAAGTTACTAAGTTAATTTGCACAAGTCGGATAGTGGATAGTGAAAACTCGGCCCTCAAGGCGAAGTTACGTATAAATGTTACAATGTGTCACTTCCAAACCAACATTGTATAACGGATACAGTTTTCATAATATTCAGTTGCAATGTGGAATATATAGGGTCCTTCTTAATATGCTGACTCTTTTTTAAAGGGATGATCAGACCATCAAACTGAACAACTTTCTCTATGAGACCAACATTAAAATCGTGAAAAAAAATCAGCTGATCCATATAAAATTGCTGACCGCATCGATCCAAATGTATGGCACACACATCGGCTATAGCCTCCAATAGCCTCGGTCACATTATGAGAAGTGAAAAAGACCGACTTTTCCATATTATTCTGCAGGGGAACATTTTGGGAAGACGAATAATGCCCAGTAGAAGAAGGACTTCCTGGCTTAAGAACCTGTGTGCATGGTTCGATATTAACTCTACATCACTATTTATGCTGGTTTTGTACAAAAATTGTTTTCTGTATTTTGTACCTCCATTCCTCATGCCCTGCAGTAAGACGTACTGTGCAAGTCCACTTCTTCGTCTTGTGGTACCGTCTTGTATCGGAGGTTGGCTATTATTGGGGATATTCGGACCCTGGAGACCGCAGCCTTAAGGCCGGTTTCAGAGTCACGCTGACCGCCAGCGCTGGTGGTCACCGCACGGGCCACGAGCTAGGTGTTACCTTGTTTCCGTTACCGTTTCATAGTGAAAACTGACCCGCGTAGTTCAATTTCAAAGTGCGAAACGCGCGCTGACCGCCCGCGCTGGCGGTCAGCGTGACTCTGAAACCAGCCTTAAGGCTGCGGTCTCCAGGGTCCGAATATCCCCAATGATAGCCAACCTCCGATACAAGACGGCACCACAAGATGAAGAAGTGCACTTGCACAGTACGTCTTACTGCAGGGCATGATGAGTTGATGAGGAATGGAGGTACAAAATACAGAAAACAATTTTTGTACAAAATCTGTATTATGGAAATCTTTTTGCAAGATAACCAAGATGCTCTATACACTATATACACTGAAGGGACAGCAGCCTGATGATATCACGTTGCCTAGCTATTTAGTATTGAAGAATAAGAGGGGAAGATGTTGCTCAAATCTATCAGCACAAATAGTAAAACAAAAGTCGTTCTTCAAACATTCTGTTGTCTAACATCGGATCACGGTATCAAAACGAACAGCCAAAAATCTGGTTTTTGAAAAATATAACGTATTTTGAAACCTCCTGCGGCAAACGAGCACGCTACGTTTTATTTCGTTTCCTATAAAACGACTACCTGGCGTCCTGTTACACCGTTTCGTAACAAACAGGAGTTAGAGATATACCAGACAAACCCAAGCAGCAAAGCAGATCATGATTAAATCAATTATCTCTTTAAATGCCTTCACTCCATTTAAACCAAGGCAAGCTTTGCTGAAGTCTGTATTAATAAATTCAAGTTGTTCTTAGTTATCAAAAATACAAACTTTAGAACTGGATAAGTTCATTTAGGATATCAAAATCCATGTAGTATTAACTTTAAGCGTTCCTTTCAAATTGCAATTTTAAGTGGTTGATTACTCTAATAACTCTTGTGTCAGTACCAGTAAAGGGACAGGGAAGAAAATTAACAAGTTAGTGCTATAAGTATTGTGTTTTTAGAAGGAATAATGAATATAAGTAAAGTTAAAAAATTGGAGAGCAGGAAATTTTCGATGTCGTGCGTGTTCGAAAATATTTGATTGAAAAATTCCATTCATGCAGAATAGGTATATCACCTAATATTTTAGCACAGACTAACCTACGGAAGCGTGTATGTGCTGTAGCAAGGTTATGACATGGCGTAGCTAGGGATTTTTCTTAAGGGAGGCAACCGGCCAGCCAGCTCATCCATCAGCCACCGCCAGTGGCAAGACTCAAATTTGACTAAAATATGAATAGATCGGTATGGGTCCAAAACCTAGAGCGAGCAAAGCAAGCTTTAGATTTAACTAAAATACGACTAGGTCTTAATTCAGGTACGTATGAAGCAAGCTCGAGTAGGTACAGTATCTATAATTATTTAATTATTTCTTCAATACTTTTCATTTTTGTGAAGGGGGCAACGGACTTTCTGAGATGAGCGGCGCCCACCTCTGCCCTGCCTAGCCTAGCTACGCCCATAGGTTATGTTGGCATTTGAAGGACTTCCGGTCAGAATCGTTTGTTCGGTGTGATAGCGACCCCGGAACGTCGTGTGTATCGGTCTGTCACACACGCTATCAGTGAAGTCACTTTTTTCCCCAACTTTTTGTTTATTGCCAATCCGTACGGACTTTTCAACCAAAGGCCGGTGTGCAGTTTAAATAAAATTCCAGATATTGTTCAGTGCCTGTTACATTTAGCTTTTCCAGTGTTTCCTTTACAGTTCATTTGTGGATGACGACATGTTGTGAATAAAACATTGGGACATTTGGGAATATATAAATTTGGATTCTATTCCTTGAACATTAAGATGCTATGTGTATAATTCTTGTTCGATGGGTGGCCTATGTAACTATTTTGAATAAATTATTTGAGTTTAAGTTTGCTCGATAGTCTAGTTAATATTGAATGTATCTATGAAGCCGAAGATTTAGGGTAGAAATCCCTTAAGGGGCATTTGTATAATGACTATAAATTGTCTCGAGCCATGGATGTAATGTTGTAAAGGATACAGTAGGTACCTTTATATCTATATAATATATTACATATCGTAAAAACACACTTCTGAAATATTTCGATCTGAATTCTGGATGAATCTATCAAACCAAGATTGTGATTGTGTGATTGTGTGACGACTAAATTCACAGAGGGTTGTAATTGAAGGCACGGTTTATACAATATAAACCTTATAGTAAGTAGCATAGCTTCGTTTTTGTCGTAAAGGAGAATCGCGCCCGCGCCTCCAGGTGACGTCGCCGAAGATTATAATTGTGTTACTTGACCTTCCCTGCCGTGCAGGAGGCGATATGGTTCGATCCCCGTCCAGGCCGACTCGTACCAATGAGTTTTTTGGAATTTATGTACGATTAGTAACACCACTGGCTTTTCGGTGAAGGAAAACATCGTAAGGAAACCTACATGTTTCAATTTCGAGGCATGTATTATATCCACTGTCCATTACAAGTGGCGACTGGCTCACTCCCCGTCACACTGGACAGAGTTTCGGTCTACTAGTGGAGGCGCGGGCGCGATTCTCCTTTACGACAAAAACGACGCTATACTACGTAACTACTATAAGGTTTATATTGTGTTACTTAGATTATCCACCACCACCACACGTCTCTTCTGCATAAACCGTGGCTTATAGGATGGAGATTAACTATTATTTGCCAACTCTAATGAAACAAAATTGAGTATTAAGTTTGCGTGTGTTTGTCTGTGACTAAACTGGTCCTACGACTATCTCTGATCAGGATTTCCACTAAAAGCTAAAAGAAATAAAACTTTAAGAAAGGGAACAGCACTCTTTATTTTCAACTGTAAATATAAAGGTCGTACTTTAATGGTTCTCCCCTGTCGCTCTTCATCCGAATCTTGACGAAGTTTGAGCCAATTCCACCCTCGGTCACGTTGGCTGTTGCACCAGAGTTAGTCAAATCGTAGGCCAAAAGTCCCTGCAAATACAAAAATTTGACGTTACAAGAAATCTTTAGTTTCGTCTTTAGTTTTTAGGGGTGTCCCGTACTGTGGAAAAGAAAGCGCTTTATACAGGGTGATCCAGACCATATCGATATAATATTTTTGGGGAACTTCCAGGTAAAAATATGTTCTTATTTCACCCGATTACAAGAAAAGATTTTTTGTTTATACTTATCTCTCTTCTGGAGATTATTTAGTTACAAATTTAGAAATTTTTATACCGTTTGTTACCGTGTTATTGACTGTACAACAACAACAACCCAGAAAGTGTGAGGTGAGGTGAGGTATCTGAAGTCAAAAGGGGGCGGGGAGTGGCCGTTCTGTATATAGAACTATATACTATTACCTATTCTGCGCCTAAACACTAACTGGCGGTCAAATCAGGCCATCTAAATAGTAAAATAGTCTACCTTGAGTCAACTGACTCCCAACTGAGTAGCAAGTACCTAGTATCTACCTACCTACCTATTTAGATTATTATTAGTATATTTACTTTATGTAACTAACCTGAATACACCGCGCAGGACCTGCCGGCTTGTTAACCATGGTGAAGTTGAAATATTCAATCCTTTTTCTCAATGTATTTTTAGAATAACTGACTTCATGGTGATGCACCAGTTCTCTTTCCACATTTGTTCCCAAGAATGTATGTTTACATTCTATTCTAACTATAAGCACCGCAGATAATAGAAAAAAAGAAAAAATATACAATCTCATTTTGAAGAAAGAAAAAACATAAGTTGTTGATTCGAAATTCGAATTGAAAATGGCGAATGGTCGGTGCATGTTTTAAAATACGTAAATAAATTCTTAATCATCGATTCAAATAATGTGTTTATTTAACGCTGTAATCACCTGTGTAAATAACTTTTTATTTGTATTTACACAAATTCACAACAGATAACGAATTAAATGTGTATTATCTGAAACTATTGATTGTACTTTTAATAAATGTTGATGAATAAAAGCCAAACGATGGGTAGGTAGTAAAGTAGTTAAGGGGGTACCGAGCCTTTTGTGTTGCCTTCGTAGAAATAATATAGCTATAGAACGGGCATTAAAATAATAATAGTCGCTAATAATACGAAGTGAGCCTGAGAAAATCTTTATTGTTTATTTGTTTGTCCCTTTCTGCGTATGCGATATTTTTATTTGACTTACTTGAAATTGCATACAAAATCTTGCAACTAAGTCAAACAAGGGCACGATTTCTCATTCATTATTGTGTAGACCTGATGACCCTGGGGGCTTGGATGGAAACCACTCAGCACAGTTTCACAGTATTTATGGAATAACCAAGTCGAATCGCAGTCAAAGATAGAATGTCGCAACCGGCCAGAGTTCCCTCCGCGATCAGTCTCGTCATTTGGCGGGAAAAATAAAGTTACCGGATTGGTCGGCCAATCACATGCAAGCAACAAGTCTACCAATCACAGGCGAGCCCGCGAGCGAGCGAGTTGCCAGCATTGGAAAACGAAAAAGAGTAAATCGATTCGAATCGATCAGTTTTCAAATCGATTCCGATTTCGATTCTCAAATCAAATACCGGGAAATAATAAACCCTTACAATCGTCCGTCCTGACAACGTGTGCGTCCCCGCACACGATGCCAAGTGGCACCCTTACAATCGGAACTATGGAATTATGGCCAGTTGCACAATCTTTATAATATCATAATTATAATCTAATTAACTATCTACTAAATGTACTTAGTTTATTTACTTAAATTCAAGCGACAACGGAAAAGAAAAAAAAAAATTTTTGAAAAATTCAAGGAAGTAACTACTAAATTACAAGGATACTTAATTTAATTAAGTTATGCAAACAATTATACACTGCAAAGATAAATACTACCTTACTTATTTATCCAATACTTTAATATTTTACATTACTTTCAGTGAATATTATACAATCATCAGAACGTTATTATAGGTACAACATTATTAGAAACCAAATGAACAATAGGCACTTATGTGACCAAGTTCACAAAATCGACTCATGGGTAGGTAGGTATACTTAAAAAAGGCAGCAAGCAAAACAAGCCATCGAAGTTTATTTTTTTTTTGCCGATCGATTGCAAAAATATTATAATACTTAGACCTCGAACGATCGATTATCAAGGTACATAAGTAAAATTCGACTACCGCCTCGAACGATCGATTATCGAGGTAAAAGAGATAAATTCGACTACCGCCTCGAACGATCGATTATCGAGGTAAATGAGATAGAAACGACTAACGCCTCGAACGATCGATTATCGAGGTAAATAAGATAAAAACGACTTACGCCCCAAGCGATCGATTATCGGGGAATCACTGAAGATGCTTACAAGCCGATCGATTTGCTTGTATCATCAGCAGGGAAACTTGTTCTAGCGTTGGTCGCACCAAGACACGATCCGATCGATTGCCGTGCTTGATCTGCAACAATAGAACACTGTTCTGTAGTATTATGCCACAATAACCTCACATAAATGATGTAAATGAGCATTAAAAAAAAAGGTGAATCAGCGCAAATCAGAATTAAGCAGTTAATAAATCGATATAAGGATCACATAACTTTTAAATGGGCATATAAAATGTATTATTGACAACACTACCAAATTTAATCATTATCAGTAACACCGTCGCTGGTGTCAGAATCGTCCTCGTTTACCTCCAAAGCAGCAACATGAATCCATGGCATCATTCGATCTGATGCAACAGTCGTAGGACGCTTGTTCTGCGTGTCCTTCAAGCCCGGAATAGGCGCTAACATGTAACGATCACTACCTAAGACTTTGGTAACACGATATGGCCCTACGTATGATGGCATAAGCTTTTTGCTTTGCCCATCGTT
Source organism: Agonopterix alstromeriana (assembly GCA_963924505.1). Classification (NCBI taxonomy): domain Eukaryota; kingdom Metazoa; phylum Arthropoda; class Insecta; order Lepidoptera; family Depressariidae; genus Agonopterix; species Agonopterix alstromeriana. The sequence goes on along the minus strand of OZ004674.1, from coordinate 13,342,065 downwards.
GTTAAAACTCGTCTTCGTTATCTTAACCAGTTCTCCTTCCTTATAGTCGCGTGCTGGTTTCCTACCCTTGTCGTAATATTGCTTCTGCTTAATCTGTTCACTGTCTATTCTATCTTTTACTTCCCTACGTATAACTGAAAGATCGTTAGTTTCTCGTGTTTCTTCAATTACTTCATTTAAAATAGGGTTTGTTTCACTATTCATATTGGTGCCAAATAACACTTCAGACGGTGTTCTGCCAGTTGTTTTGTGAACGGTATTGTTCAACCCCCATTGGATTTTCCCTAAATGACTGTCCCAATCTCTTTCACCATGTTTCATATTCAGCGCCTTTAGAGATCCAAGGATAGTACGGTTGTACCGTTCTACCTGGCCGTTAGACCTTGGACTGGCAACGGCATTGAGAATATGTTTTACACCCTTGTCAAGGCAAAACCTTTTAAATGAATGAGATGTGAAACAGCTTCCACGATCACTGATAAAACGATCAGGTGCTCTAAAGGTGCTAAAGATATCCTCTAGTGCTCGAATTACATTTTGCGCATTTGTATTTCTGACAGGTCTTATGAAACAGAATTTGGTGAAGGCGTCAATGACTACGAATAGGTGAGTATACCCCTGTTTTGACTTAACGAAGGGACCGAGGTGGTCAGCGTGCAGTGTGTGAAACGGAGTCTCTACTTTCGTTATGGGGTGTAGTAGACCCTCTCGTGTGTTCGAATTGTTTTTTGCATAGGCACAGTCAATACAAGCAGACACATACTTCTTGATGAAACGGGACATTTTGGCAAACCAATAGCTTTTCTTAATTCGTTCTAGGGTTTTTTCAACGCCGAAATGTCCTATTTCATCATGATTTAGGCGACACACCTGCCACCTTGCTCCCTTCGGTACGACCCATCGAATATTGTTTTTGTCGCCACCTAAACAACGAAACAATTTGTTGTCTTTCATGGTGTAGTTATCATTTATGTAGCGAAGACCTTTCTCATCGAGACCACTATTTAAAATATTACGAATTCTACATAGCTCAGAGTCTCCTAGCTGGAGCGTGTGCAGCCAATCTTCACTACTAATGGACATGACACTAGGTGGAAATTGTTCTGCTGGAATAACTTCAAACTCCGAGATGGGATTCCGGGACAATGCATCGACATGACTCATCTTTGCCCCTGCCCTGTACTCTATGGAACAATCGAATTCCTGCAATAGAAGCCACCAGCGTGCTATCCTTGGGATGAGATCACGCTTCGAAAATGTGGAGCGAAGTGCGCTACAATCGGTGATTATTTTAAATGACATTCCTAGAAGATAAACCCTAAACTTACGCAACGAGCAGACTACCGCCAACGTTTCCAGCTCGTAAGAGTGGAAGTTTTTCTCTTCCGGAGAGGTTTGCCTACTATAATAAGCTATTGGAAGAAAAGCGTCACTGCCAGTTTTACGCTGAAGAAGTATACCCCCAACACCTAACCTGCTCGCATCAGTGTGTAACTCGGTTTCTGCAGCTGGATCGTATATTGCAAGAATTGGCCTATCGATCAACCTAGACTTCAAATTTTGAAATGCTTCCTCTTGATTTTCGCTCCATTCCCAGGCCTCATCCTTCTTTAACATCTTAGTAAGAGGAAAAGCGATTCGAGCAAAATCCTTAATGAACTTGCGGAAATAGCTCGCAAGTCCTAAAAATTGGCGGACATTGTGAACGTTCTGCGGCCGAGGGAAGTTCATCACACTAAGAATCTGCTTTTCACTGGGTCTTAAGCCTGCGGCACTAATTTCATACCCTAGGTATTCAATTTTGTCGCGTAAAAAGACGCATTTCGACAGATTCAACGTGAGATTCGCATTTTCTATAGTCTGAAGAACCTCCCCGAGACGCTGTAAACATTCATTTGGATCACTACCAAAAATAAGAATGTCATCAATATACGCGGTTGCCTTGGTGAAACGAGCAGAACCTAAGATAGCGTTTATCATTCGCTGAAAGACAGCAGGTGCGTTCGCCAAACCAAATGGCATCCGATTAAACTCGTATTGGCCATCTGGTGTGACGAACGAAGTGAGATGTTTGCTTTGCTCTGAAATAGGCACCTGGTAGTAGCCCGATGCGAGGTCGAGGGAGATAAAGCAAGCTTGACCTGTAAGACGTGCTATCTCGTCCTCAATGATGGGAATAGGGTATCTCTCCTTCACTGTGACGGAATTTAACATCCTATAGTCGATGCACATCCTAAAGGAACCATCCTTCTTACGTACAAGCAAGATCGGGCTAGCGTACTCAGAGACAGACTCTCTCACTATCCCTGCATCTAGCATCTCGTCTACCATTGAGCGCACCTTTTCTCGTTCGTGATGTGATAACCTGTAAGGACGATAAACGATGGGCCGCTGACTATTCAGTTCTATATTCATTTCAGCCACGTTAGCGCAACCCAAGTCCTTGAGCGACGAAGCAAAACAATGTTTGTACCTGTTTAATATTTCAACCAGCCGCAGTTTCTCGTCCGCCGACACGCTCCCACCTACACAAATATTGTTCGCATCCAATTTACTTTCATTTGTCATGGGAGGACTCACAGGCAATTCCGGCGCTTCTACAATAACCCGATTGACGAAATCGACACGTTCTGCCCGGCAAAGTAAAGATCCTGCTGGAATGAGGCAACTAGTTGTACAAGGGATGACACCTACACCAACGTAACCACTTTTAGAATAATAAATTCCACCGCATACAAAATATTGTGCGTTGGGTTTCCCAGAAAAGCTATTCCTTAGCAAAACAGTACCACTAAAAGCGGATCCCGTCGATGCCCTTATTGAAGCTGCACCAAAAAGTTCGATCGTAGCAGCAGTTTTGATCTTTAGTAGACTCTCACGCTCAATTCCTAGATCGGAATGAGGCATTTCATTACCTATATCGATAAATTGCAACTTTGATGCATCCTTGTATACGATAATATGTGGTTGCTCTGTGAAAGACTGTCCTATCAGAATGGATTTTTCTAGCAAATGATCGCTTACAACTTTGGAAGGAACATTAGCTTTTACTCCATCTACAGATATGTTAAGTGACAACGCTCCTAGCGACTGCACAACACCATTGCCGAAACCCTTCATCAAGGACGGTACGTTATCATGAACTAATCCGAGATTTATTGCGACTGATTCCTTCACTAAAGTAACCTCACTTCCAAAGTCTACAAATGCCTCTAGTGACTTGTCATTTATTGTCACCTCTTTAGTGAATTTTGAATTCGGATTAGGATCAGCGTGACTATTTATTGAGCCAATGCACATTGTTTTGGGCACATTGTTAGTCTTCACCGTGTTGTCGTCAACCTTACTAAGACAGTTATTGGCTGTGTGCCCAATCCTATTACACTTTGTGCACTTTAATAAAGGTTTAGTGCAATACAAGTAACTGTGGCCCTTTTCCTTACAATTATAACAACCTGTTGCCAACCCAGTTCTAATAGTTTTTGGATTGTTATTTGTTGGATTCGAATTGTCAGTATTTTTATTTCTGAATTGATTTCTTTCTATTTGATAATTCGAATCTTTGTTACTGACCAAAAACTGCAAGAGCTGGTCGGGGTGAGAACAACGCAATGCTAGGGCACCGGACCTTAGAGTCCGGTCAGTCAAGCCGTGAATGATGCAGTCTACTGCACGTTTCCCAACTATATCGCACTGATTAACAAGCGTTAATTTTTCATAGTAATAGACCTCTATTGGCTCGTTAAATTTGCTCTTCCTTTTAAGCATATCCTCCAGAACTTGGCCATAATTTTGTTCATAAGGAAAAGCGTTTACTAATTTATCCTGCCATTCCGGCCAAGTGAAAAGAATAGAGCTTAACCCTTCATACCACGTCTTAGCAAGGCCTTGAAGTTTTTGCATGGCAAAATGAGTGATGGTTTTGTCATCCCAGCCATAAACTGAGGCGCACTCATTGACCTTTTTTAACCAAACATCGATACGTTGATTCTTAGTAGATGGGTCAAAATTAGGCAAGATGTTTTTGTGATCAAATTTTTGAAATATTTGTGCGCTCTGAGTCGGCTGTGATGCAAAACCATCCCTAACACAATTTAAAATATCCATAAAATCTTTCTTAGAAAAAGAGGGGCTACGTGACCTTTTAAACTGTCCAGCGTTGGCACGTTGCTCATCGCGTTGCTCTGCTTGCTGGCTGCTACGCCACTCGACGTGTTGCTCTGCGTGCTGGCTGGCACGCCGTTCGACGTGTTGCTCTGCACACTGGCTGGCACGCCGCTCATCGTGTTGCTCTGCGCGCTGCTTGGCACGCCGCTGCTCAGCGTCCCATCGCCGCGCAGACGTGTCGCGGCAGCTACGACTCCTATCCCGAAGCCCGTCGGCCTGCAGTGATGCTGTGCGCCGGCCATCCCGAGCGGAACGAAGTCGCTCCCGCTCTCGTCGGAGTTCATTCTCCAGGATGTGGAGCCGCTCTCGGCCCAGGTCCAGGTCCAGGTCCCGCGGACGGTGGCTGGAGCTTGGAGTGTGCTGCAGGCTCCTGCTTCGTGAAGGACTGCGACGGTCCTCACGAACGGGCGTCTCGAGGCTGCGCCCTGGATCTCGACTTCGATGACCCAGCCGATCGTCCATTGTCTGAAAAATAGCGCGTTATAATACCACTTTTACTTTAAACTAAAATTTTGAAATAAAAAGTTAAAAGGACAAATATCTCGTAAACCGTGCTTCCTAGCTCAAAAAGGATGAAAAAAAGTCCCCCTTTAATAAACCCCCTCACGTGGGACGACTAAAATCTGAACAGCAACATCATCATCGCCACCAAGCTCACACTAAATAAGCTGCAGGACTAAGCGAAAAACTAAAGCTATATTAGCACTTACATGTAGGTAGATATAAAGTAGCAAGCTAAGCACAGCTTGAAAAGAACAATCCTAATCCTAAACTTCAAAGGAAATCTGCATCTAATAATGCCACGTGACTGAAAATTACCACGTGGATGATCCATCCATTTTGTGGCTCCATGGTTGTGGACCACGTGTTTAGTTCAAAATTAAAACGTGCACTTTTTATTTAATTTTACTGCTAATAAAGAAAAACGATTTTAACTGGATGAAAACTAAAAATAATTTCAAAACGCAAAGCATGGATTTAAAATAGCAAACCGAAATAACGATTTAAATTAAAAATTTGTGGGCGTTACTTACGCAAAACAGCGATGGTTCTTCCGCTTCTGATATGTAGACCTGATGACCCTGGGGGCTTGGATGGAAACCACTCAGCACAGTTTCACAGTATTTATTGAATAACCAAGTCGAATCGCAGTCAAAGATAGAATGTCGCAACCGGCCAGAGTTCCCTCCGCGATCAGTCTCGTCATTTGGCGGGAAAAATAAAGTTACCGGATTGGTCGGCCAATCACATGCAAGCAACAAGTCTACCAATCACAGGCGAGCCCGCGAGCGAGCGAGTTGCCAGCATTGGAAAACGAAAAAGAGTAAATCGATTCGAATCGATCAGTTTTCAAATCGATTCCGATTTCGATTCTCAAATCAAATACCGGGAAATAATAAACCCTTACAATTGTCATATTGTGTATTATAGCTAACAAGAAATTATTCAGAAGTGGTTAAACGGGCCCTAAGTATAAAAATAAATCCGCAGAGACCCGATAAATTGCGAATCAGCAACGACTACAATGTGACATTCCTGTTTTTTGGAAATGTTGTTTAATTGTTTAGAAATAAAAAAATACGATTGAGAGCAGGACAATAGGCTCGGTGACCCCTTAAGTTTATTATTTCTCAAATAATTATTAGGAGTCGGTGCAATGTCATGCTGTTCCATTCACCTCTCTTGGTCGTCATTTCAGCACTCTCTCCCTTCTATAGGGTCCCCTCTTAATATGTTGACGGTTTTTAAGGGGACGATCAGACCATCAAACTGACCAACAACCAACAACAACTGAACGTTCCATATAAAAGTGCAATCATACTCGAAACTCGATTTCGATGTTCGTCCCATAGAGAAAGTTGTTCAGTTTGATGGTTCCCTTCATACAATCCATCCATCTATTCTTCGGCCTTCCTCACCTACCAGTCATCCAAATTCATAATTGTCCTCCAAATTCATACTTATCCTCCAAATTCATACTTATCATCCAAATTCATACCTACTTGTTTTTGCTGCCAACTCCCTTATTTACAGGGTGTAGAAAAATACCTTTTTTATTAATTGGAGCCTTTAGGGGGTGCTTCAGACCATCAAACTGAACAACTTTCACTATGGAACCAACACCTAAATCTCGAAAAAACACCAGTTTCATACAAAACTGCAGTACCAACTCGACTCAAATTTGTATGGGAAAGCTGATTTTTTCTCGCGTTTTCGAAGTGAAAGTTGTTCAGTTTGAGGGCTCCACCTGTTTTTTTTTCCAACCTGTATAATTTTAATAGTGACATGAGAAAATAGAGCTCAAAATTATGGTGTAAGAGTAACGTATTTAGTCTTGTCAGTACAAGACCAGCCGTGAGTTTATAAGTTAGGAGGTAGTTTATTGTGTTCCAGTTTCTTAAAACATTAATTCTCTTCCATAAACCAATATTTTGGATCACCCTAAACAGAAGAATCTCACGTACAGAAGATATTTTCAAATTGGTCGACGATTTCAGCTTTAACAAAATCTGCAAGATTCACAGAGCCAACGGCGAGCTCAAATATTTCACACCTCTGTGAAATATGTAAAGTATGTGTTTCGTTGCAACTACCTAAGGCTACGAATAGGACAAAATACTTTTTTTAGATAAGTTTTAACGCCAAATACAGAGCTTGGGGATACAGTTTCTTCGACGTGTTTATTTGCACCAAAGGTCACCTATAAAACTAATACACACGATTTCATATTTCCCGAAAACCTGGATTAAAGTGAAACTTGCCTACAGATGTACCCTACACTGAGAAAAAAATGCTACGTATAAGTAGCCTGTCGCAGCTTACGTACCACGTAGCTCATGACGCGATACTGATTACGAGTGTTGCATCAGTATTTAAGTTGTCTCGTACTTCACAATGAAGCTTCATTATGAAGTACATCGTAGCATTTTTTTCTCAGTATACGTGGAGCTTGTAATAGTCGAAGTACCCCTTATATTTACCCCAAAAGGGATTACCTACGAACGATGACTTATAAAATAATGTTTTTGCTTTGTACTGATTCCTATGGAACCGCTTCCATTAGATTGGCATTGTGGTTCTATAATAATACCTACGAAGCAGAAATCCGTCCGCTCGCATAGCACCGATTCCGACCCAGTAGATGCGTAGGTACCTTGACACTCTTCACATAGACTTTTATTAGTATATACAGTATTTTCTTCGAAATCGGTACCTAGTTCTGAACTCTGTAGATTCATCATCACCATCGGGCTCTACCAAGATGCACACCAAAACTATCCTCGGCTTCCCTATCTAGTCGCTCCCAGCCTTTCCCAGGTCTTCGGTCCGGAGTTCCACACTACGCCTGCCAGTTCGTAGTCTCCATTCTAGTACACGGACTTCACATACCCGCTGACATATAATGACCAACCCATTGTGTAGATTTGCTTACAGATTTCTGTATTTATATTATACACAAACTAGACACAAACGCAGTTCCGTATGGTAAACGACGTCTAGACAGCCAGGGCAACGCCGGCGCCTCTACAAACCACGAGGTGTGTCATGTTATGGGCTTGAAAAGTGTTGCCAACCCTATAGTTTTAACTAGTCTGCAGTATTTCTCGCAGATTAGAGTTGGCAACACTACAAAAGGGGTTTGATTTTGGCTTTCGTGCATGCGTCTCAAATGAGTCACCCATAAAGCTAGAAACAAAGTATCTACCTACACATAAAGTTACCAATAGAGTGACTAATAGCTGAGAGAGCCAGATGTACCTAGCGGCACCACTGTATAGAAAGAAATACGTGACTCGAGACAATAGAACCGTTTTTGGGGATATTATCACAGGGTAAAAATGCAGTTTCTGTGAATAATTGTGAATCTAAAATGAAATCGTAGATAATTTTATGAAATATACTAACACTATTGCATTAAATTTTACACGAATTCACGTTAGATTCGGAATTATACACAGAACTTGGTTTTTAATCTGTAGATAATCTCCTGAAAACCTCCAAAAACGGTTTCATTTGACAATCCATGTCAGTTCCTCTCCTCATGTAAGGTATAATAACTTTATGTACCTACCTACCTGCAAGCCCAGCCATGTAAAAATGTAAGTATATAATTGAGTAAGAATCTAAATAATGTAATCAATACAGAACTGAATCTTTTACAGGTCTATCTACATTCCAGATCCATTAGTCATTATTGTTAACAACTTACACATAATTCTGAAACTTCTGTTTACTTATAATTAAAGTGAACCACGGTACCTATACCAGTACAAGATAGTATGAAGAACATTTTAGAATAATATTAAAGACGATAGCAACATATTAAAAATTCAAGAATGTTTTGGTAAATTCTACGCTGAATCCCATATGTGGCCAAAAGACGTTATATAAATCAGGAAGCGAAGAGACGGGAGCATTTTGTCCTTTTCGCCTATACTGCATGTTATACGGATCACGAATTAAAGGATAAGGATATGAGAATTCATAGTTCCAGTTCAGATAAAAAGTCCTCTGTAAAAAAGCATATTATAAACTGGATGATTATTTAAATGATCAAAATGATTATTGATATTGATTGATATATTGATTGATATATTGATTGATATTGATTTACTTTACTGTATAGTATCAATTATTTTATTATATAGACTATGTATTATTGTATACATAACCATAGCATAAGAATTTATATTGTAATAGTTATTAAGTCATGTTATGTTGTAGAATTTCTGGCCGCATCTTCTCTACAGCAACAACACGCTTTAAAAAAGATTTGACGTTCGATAAGTGTGCTTCAAGCTCCTATAGACAATATAAGAAATAAAAATCATCCCACATGTTCGACTCAGTAAAGTCAACACATCTTTCATGGGGCACTGTATACGCATTTTAAGATACCAGAAGAAATTCTAAACTTGCCAGACAAAAAGTTTAAGTCCCTATAAACTCGAATGAATGACCAAATTGTATTGTATTTATACATCTTTATTTTTATAGATGTTTGTTGTAAAGTTTCTGGCCGCATCTTCTCTACAACGGAACTTTTCTGTCTTTCACTGTCCCATACATTTGAGTTGTGTTGGCGCTGCAGTTTAGTATGGAAAAGTAGATTTTTTTTTGTTCTGATCGATTTGCGCATAGTAAAAGTTGTTCAGTTTGATGGGTAGAGTGTACGTGGTTTGAAGGTTAATGATACGTTTCCTTCCACCCTAACAACCATTAAGTTACCTAAATTCTCCGTTCCATGAACCGGCTAACGTACTAGCGCAATATTTTACAACCGATGAGTTATGGTTGCATGACGCCTTACCAGAAATTATCATAATCATAACACAACACGACCAAACGTCGGATATTGTAACTTATGTCTATATTATACAGAATGTTTTAGATCGTGTTTGAAAATAATTTTAGACGCATGGTTAGATAATTCTTGTATCAGTGCTGCAGTGGTACTACCTATACAAGTGGTTGAGTTTCAATGTGGGAACCCCATTGCAGCCTAGAGTCAATCGTTATTCCCAAAAACACTGTATTATCGACAAAATCTAGACTATCTCTGTTTAAAGTTACTTGATTATCTACAATTGGTACATTTGGCAAAACAAATTTTATATATTTCGTTTTTTTTTTGCATTAAGTGCGAGGTTATTTGCGTTAAACCAGTTCAAAACTTGTTGAAGGGTATAATTTACGTCGTCAAGTTCTTGGTCCTTCCTATTTACTTTAAAAATCAGAGAAGTATCATGAGCAAATAATACTATGTTCGACAAGTTTTGTACCATACATAAACTCACGACCATAACCTCTATCAGGATGGTCAGAAACAGTGCTACTACTGCCAACTGTCTCGCAAACAGTCTGCTCAATTTCAGTCTATCCTATCCTATCCTACTATACTATATACTATTTAATTTAATATTATAAATGTCCAAGTTTGTGACGAAGTTTGGATGTTTGTAAGGTTGTATGATTGTGGCTCAATCACGCATGAACGACTCAACAAATTTGGATGAAAGGAATACTAATAAAATATCTTCTGGATTTACACATAGGTACGATACTTTTTTAAAGTCCACGCAGATGGAATTGCGGGCAACAGCTAGTAGAAAATAAAAATAAAATCGGCAGACAGTTTTTAAACGTGACAAAAGATGACAGACAAAAGATAAAGGCTACAAGGATAAGTGCCCGAAAGTAACATCCAGGAAGTATGTCCTTTGGCACCGTGGAGTGGATATCAGAAGGTTGTAAGTGTACTTCCGGTGAGGACCTGTCAAAGGCGCCGGATGTATCAATTTGGAGACGCCATCGCCATCTTGAAATATTGGGAGTGTGTGGATTTTTGGCGTTTCGGGATAACTTAGGCAGTGTTGTTTTGAATATGGGTTTCTTTTTCGATGTGTATGGAAGGTAATATCATAAATCTTCTAATTTAGATATTACTTTACGCAAATATGCTTCTGGAGGAAACTTTAAGGTAGGTCCAAGGTCCCGAGCTACCTTGAGTTTGAAGTTATTTCCTTCACTTCTTCCTCGACTTGACGACGGAGGAAACTCGAATTGAGGAAATTTCTTTGGAGTAGAGGTCGACTTGTGCGTATATGGATTTTAAGAAATAAGTGATTTTGCAGGCCCAATTCCAGAATGTGTAGTAAAAGTTACATGAACATAAAGGTGGCTCGTCAATCCCACGAGGTCAACTCGAGTGGCGGAAATCTCGAAAAAAAATCTAATTAAACAGGTGTTATTTATCTTTCGTCCCCAAAACACTGCGTAAGAAATCTTATATCCGTTTTTCACCTCGTCGTAAAACATCCACTGGAAAAAATGGCGTAACTATTACAAGACGGTGGTCTCCGGAACCACACGGCCTTTAGCAGGATTATAAGGATAATTTTAGAACCTTAAAATAAAACCTCCCGAATGGAAAAGGTAGTGAAAGCAGACCGACCGTCAATTAAAATTCAATCAATATTAAATTCCAATTAACATAAAAGCTGTCTGGGAGCATTATGTCTGGCCGAATGGACGGAAGGTTCGATCTGATAACTAGGTATATACCTAACTACCCACCATACCTACCTATTCTACAATAATTGTTTATTAATGAAGGTACCTATAGTCAGGGCCGTCTTTACCCGGGGGCGCAATAGATGCGTCGTACCCGAGAACAGGGACCTAGGGGGCGCCAGCCCATATTATATACCATGCGTAATCTGCTAGTTTTAATTACTTAAAAAACATTAATTATACCTAGCTATACATATAAGATCTAACGAAATTAGCTGAAACTATTTTAAGACAATGATCAGACCATCAAACTGAACAACTTTATCTATGAGACCAATAGCGAAATCGCGAAAAAATATCTGTGGTCCCATACATTTAGGTCGAGTAGGTTTGTACGGAACAGCTGATTTTTTTTTTGCGAATTTGATATTGGTCCCATAGAGAAAGTTGTTCAGTTTGATGGTCTGATCATCTCCTTAAAATAGTTTCAGCTAATTTTGTTAGACCTTATATAATAACCAAACTCAAAAATCAAAATGTACTATTCAAAATAATATAATTTTTGTCCGTTTGTTTTAAATGCTCCGTATTATTTTATTCGTTGTAATTGTATGTACACATTATCACTGTTGCGGGTCTGCTGGAAGAAATCTCTTAAGAGATAAGCTCGCCCTTTGTACATATCTTCTATTATTTGTTGTTACAAATAAGCTCGCCCTTTGTACATATCTTCTATTGTTTGTAACAATGTGGTTGTGTGTACAATAAAGTGTTTTACTTATAATTACCTATAATTATGGATAGCTTTCTGACGTCATTTTTGACTCTACCACCGCGTTGGAAGGTGTTCCTTAGCCAATTTTATTACAAGAATTAAATTAGCTTGATAGAATGCTTAGAAGTGGGTCAAAAATTCACTCGCAAGTTTTGTACACCAAACATAACAAGACAAGTTATAAAAGCTCGTAACTCGTAAAAATATTAACATTAGTAGTAACTATTTGGCATGGAGGGCGCAGGCACGCTGATTTTCAGACCCCGGCGCGGCGTCCAATATGGTTAGAATACGTATACGTAGAATACTATGGACGCCGGGTTTAGTACAAAATACTCAAATAAGTTGTCCGAGACTAAAATACACAAACCTAAGTACGTAGGTATAGTAATATTAACGACCTAAAAACATTGAAAATGCTGAAATTCTATTCCGTCCCACTCCCCCATCGGGGCACGGCGCGAGCCGCGCGCCCACGCGTGCGCGTAGTCGGCCGATCAAATGAAGACTGTTGCGTAATTGGTTCTCTTTTTTATGTTTTCGTTCTCTTTTTATTCGAACACTTTTGAGCGAGGACCCTCCGTCCAGTAGTGGTAAGTCAATGGTTAGAATGGTTAGAACGGCCATGTATACACCCACCCGTGTCGTCGCAAAGCTCGAAATAGAACATACAGTAGGTACTTAAGGTTTCCTCACAATGTTTTCCTCCGCCGAAAAGAAAATGAGTCGTCTAAAAGCGAAATCAAACGACAGAATTTTTAAAATGTCATTCCAGAATACATTTAAACGCGTCGAACCTCCACGTAGGTAAATCCGAGTGTAGAAAGCTGGGCACTCGAGCGCGGTTTTATTTAATTTTTTACGTGACTTCCCCCGGAGCCTCGCTTTCACAGCAAAACGTTTAACGTAGGTAGGTACAATGTTCAAGCTTTACCTTTTAAAATAAACACGAATGACAAGAGAATACAATGTGAATAAGGTGCGCTGGACGTTTTCTGTGTCACTGTATTCATGGACTAAAGACAATAAACTATACAGGTTCCTTCTTAATATGCTGATACTTTTTTAAGGGGATGATCCTAAGAGGAAGGATCGCTCTTTAAGACTAGAGTGAGCCATACCAATTGTAAAGTGTCCACTTTTTTTGACGTTTAGGTTTGAGTGTGTGGTGTCAAGTAGTATGGACAAAAGGCACCAAGTGACATATGGCCTTATGTTTACGGTCACTTTTCACACACACTAGCTCAAAAAAAAGTGGACAGCCTCATAAACAAATATCTATAGTTCCATCTCCTTCTACTATTAAAGGTATGTCATAAGACAAAAGAGACCAACTACAATCTTAAATTTATGCGGACTCTATGGAGATCCTTCCTCTTAGGGATGATCAGACCATTGAACTGAAAACTTTCTCTATGGGACCACCATCTAAATCGCGAAAAAAAAATTAACTGCTCCATACAAAACTGCAAACCTACTTTAGCCAAATGTATGGGACAGCTGATTTTTTTTTCACGATTTCAATGTTGTTCCCGTAGTGAAAGTTGTTCAGTTTGTTGGTCTGATTATCCCATTAAAAAAGTGTCAGCTTATTAAGTTGGACCGGAATATGTATACCGGAAGTTTTTTTATCCCGTTCCGAAAGATTCGGGGTGGTTCAGACCATCAAACTGAACATCTTTTATTATGGGACCAAACATGAAATCGCAAAGAAAAAATCAGCTGTTCCAAACCAAACTGCAATGCCTACTAGACTCAAATTTGTATGAGACAGCCGGTTTTTATACGATTTCAGGTTTATAAAAGTTATTCAGTTTAGGGTCTCAACCACCCCTGAAAGGTACGGAACGGTAAAAAAAAATCAACCGGTAAATAGGTATCCCAAATAATTTATTTTATTTAATCAGGGTGTTAACATAAATGTGATACATACTTGAGACTTGCTTCAGACCATCAAATTGAACAACCTTAAAATTCATGCTGTTCAGAAGATTATCTTTGTATTTCATGACCAAAATATGGTTGTAAAGCGAGAGCATGATAACAGTAAATGGTAGATTAAATCTATAGGGTCCTTCCTAATATGCTGACACTTTTTTAAGGGGATGTTCAGACCGTCAAACTGAACAACTTTCTCAATGGCACCAACATTGAAATCGCGAAAAAAAAAATCTGCTGTTGTATACAAAACTGCAAACCTACACGAGCCAAATGTATAGCACAGCTGATATTTTTTTTGCGATTTCGATGTTGGTCCCATAGAAACGGTTATTCAGTTTGACGGTCTGATCATCCCCTTAAAAAAGTGTCACCATATTACGAAGGACCCTATATAATGCATAGTTAAATTAGTAAATATGTAAGTGGTACCAAAAGCAGTCGCTCTGACAATCGGACCTAAAAAATCTGTCGTGTGGGGACTCCCTCGTTCTCCGCATCTCAAGACTGCCCTAAATAAGTATCAAAGTAGTTATCTATAACTATAAGTACTTCCACAATATTGGTGTACTCGAGACTGAAACCCCAAACACTTGTATCAATCGGTAAACAAACCCGGAGCCAACGGTCTGGAAAACCCCGCTGGAGTAGACGACAAACAGATAATTTTCCCTTTATAATGGTCCGTATCACGGGATATCCAAACCCTTTAACTTCGGAGTACATCAACACATTAGCTCGGTTTGTTGATCCCGCTTTTGTTACTGGAAAAAGTTTCTGAGCAAAAGTTTTGTGATGTGGTTTTTTTTTACCGTAGTAGGCGCTTGAACGCTTATAAACTAATCGTTGTCAGACAGATAACTAATCAGGAGACCGGACCGATTGCGCTAATTTAAAACATCGAAGTTCTTTTCTTATCCAATTTCAGTTCTAATCACATTGCAATCCAATTGTGCTGAATTCTGCATCCCGCTAAACTCTATGTGCCTTTATCGTGTGGGCGATCTGTCAAAACGGCTCTTACGGCTGTCAAGAGCTGTACCGCGATTAGCGCAATACCAAATGTGTCAAAAGTTATGGTTCGTACGTAGTCCAATAATGGTTCAATCACCGAATATTTTCCGCGATTGCACCCCTCGTCTACCACCCTCACATTAACTTAGGTAGGAACACAAATCGTTCTCGACACAATCTCAAATTTTATTCATAACTAGATAGGTAATATAGCCAGTTATTTATAGTAAGAGCACACAAGACAAGTTCATACATAACGCTCGCAAAGAGTAAATTGTAAAACATTTCATGTGTGAACCGCACTGACGTGATATATTGCACGCTTGCGTTTCTATAACATTCTACAATAAGAAGACCCTTGATATAACTCGTATTCCTTCGTGTTAAGATCGAAACTTGTTTAGTTCAGAAGACTTAAGTTTGTAACGAACACGCATTGTGTACGAACGCATTAAGTATATGGCGCGGAAATATTCGTTTATTCCAAAAATGCTTTTGTTTTAAGATTTTTTTTATGGCTTTGATGCTGAAGTGGTTTTCCGCTTTTTGGCCAGATTGTTTCTCAAAGATGTTAGTTAATATACTGACGGCCAAATTGTTTTTGATGGTGACTAATGGATTGACAGGTGACAGTGGTAATCCTGAACGGTAATGCCTCCCCTCATTTACCACGTTTTTGAAGGGTAACTAAAGAAATAAATATACAGGGTCCAACTTAATATAATTAACTTAACTTAATTAAAGTTTTAAATGTTTATTTTTACTTTTGTAACACCCTGTATAGGGTCCCTCTTAATATGCTGACAGTTTTTTAAGAGGATGATCAGACCATGAAACTGAACAACTTTCTTTATGGGACCAATGTCGAAATCGCGAAAAACAAATCTGCTCCTCCATACAAAACTGTAAACCTACTTGAGCCAAATGTATGGGACAGCTGATTTTTTTTTCGCAATTTTGACATTGGTCCCATAGAGAAAGTCGTTCAGTTTCATGGACTGATCATCCTCTTAAAAAACTGTCAGCATATTAAGTTGGACCCTGTATAATGAGTCAACACAAAAGATTCAATTGGGTCGAAGTGTTGCTGCACCCATAATAAGATAAGAAGAAATACCCGCGGCAAACAGTGAATGGGACTACCTCAAGACAATTGAAGAAAAGGAAAAACTAATAACGACGGACAAGGTTAACTACCTATCATCATCATCATCATCATAGGCCTTAACATCTGTTGCAGATGATTTAAGCAGTGGGTTTAACGTAGGTACCTATATGGAAGGGTATACTTATGTACTTTATATGGCGGACCCGAGTTATTTTGTAACTATACTTCATTTCAAATAAGGACGAAAAGATTTTTCGATTGGCCAATTCTGATCTGCAATATAATTTATTGATCCCAAAGATATACTATCCGACATATCTTGGACGTTACAAAAGCTGTTCTAAGAATAAGCGAGAGGAAGTGTTAAAATATCGGTTTCTGTTATTCAAAATAGCCTTAAAATTTAGTTGCTTTTTGAAATGGAGTATTGCCACTGAAGTTGAAATCGACTTACGAATCTTATGATGAGCGTTAAAGATATCATCATCATCATTAAAGGCCATTTGTCACCAAAAAGTCGAATCAATTTGATCCGCTACTCACTTCCTAACTTTGCTACGAATTAATTTTAGAACCATATAGGTGCCTATTACCTCCTGACTTGAATACTTACCTAATATAGATATTGCATTACCCTACTAGAAGTAGGTACCTACGAGATTTGCAGCTAAACCTGTTGATGTGTTAGTAAGTACATATCATCAATCAAGATTCATGCACCACTAGCTTTTACTGTGCTATGGTCCTTGCTATAATTTATCTATGATGTTAATAGATTGGCAAACAGGCTTACAGTTGAAGTAAAAATTAATACTTACCTACTTCTGAATATGAAGACAATCCGACTTTTTAGGGTCTTTTTAGGTTTACGTCCGTCCGTCTGTTCGCGGCTTAGCTCAGAGACGCTTAATACTAGAAAGTTGTTATTTGACATGGGTATACATATTATTTTATTTAATATATTCTTTGGAATAAATTAGTTTTCGATGTAAAAAAGACGAATTAGTTTATTAGAAGCTATCTTATTTTCCCGTTGCTTTGTTTTAAATTGAGAAGTTTGATCACGTGGCCAAAAAAAAACTCTGCGTTGACTTATAATTTCTCTTATTTTATCACGCCGACAAAGTGGTAGAATCATATTTTTTTTCTCGTCTATCCCATGTGTATCGTTGGATAGGGCTTTTAAAATATTAAGCTTTAAAGTGATTTTTTTAGAGTCAAGTGCATACCTACGTCTTTGATTAAATTTTCTCTTTGTTCATTTGGCAATGTTGTTCAGTATCATGACTAAAATCACCCACTCTGTTCAAATTACGCTCCTTTTGGCGTAATCGGGTAACAGGGACATTTTTTTTTAGGAATTTGTTCATCTTCGTGGGTTAGTTATAAAAACCTATAAACTTTAGTACTTAAACAATAATCACAAAGTAATATTTTGTCTAAAGGAAGCTTAAAGGAAGTGATAACTGATAGGTAAATACTAAATAGGTACCTAATGAAATAATTATAATTATAATGTCTTCATGGTCAATTCAATTTGTATCGTTTTGCATGGATAACCAAATCTTCGCCTCTTCGTTTCGACTTGAAAACTGTTCTTTGTGTCGATTGTACTGAAAAAATAAAATTACTTACTAGAGGGCAAGTAGGTAGTAAAAAAATCGTATACAAGGTGTTACAAAAATACAAATAAACATTTAATCGGGGGTTAGACCATAAAACTGAACAACTTTCACTATGGGACCAATATCGAAATCGCGAAAAATTAATCTGATGTTCCAAACTATACTACAAATCTACTCGAACTAAATGTATGGGACAGCAAATTTTTTTTTCTAGGTTACGATCTTGGTCCCATAGTGAAAGTTGTTCAGTTTGATGGTCTAAACAACCCCCTTAAAAGTTTAAAATGTTTATTTTTACTTTTGTAACACCTTGTATAAGTTAAAAGAGAGTTTGTTCTCTTTAAAAAGGGCTAACTAAAGAAGGGACCTTACAAAATGGTATAGTACCACAGAATAAATACTAGTACTACCTAGTACAAATAAATCATGGAGCAATTAGCTATGCTCCATGTTCAAAATTGATTCCAGATATCTCTAATATTTACCAAATGTTTTTTTCTTCCACAATCTGACTTGTTGAAGTATGGTATGGACACAGAATAGGAAATAGTACATAGAGTCCTTCTTAATACTCCGACACTTTTTTAAGGGGATGATCAGACCGTGAAACTGAACAATTTTCTCTATGGCACCAACATCGAAATCGCGAAAAAAAATCATTTGTTCCATATAAAACTGCAAACTTACTTGAGCCAAATGTATGGGACTGGGATTTCGATGTGTTGGTGCCATAGAGAAAGTTGTTCAGTTTGATGGTCTGATCATCCTCTCAAAAAGTGTCAGCATATTAAGAAGGTCCCTGTATAGTGTATGGATTATTTATCCTATTGGTGTCGGTTTTTTTAGGTTATCTACTTATAAATCATAAAGTTACTAATAGCTGAGAGAGCGATATGTACCTAGCGGCACCACTGTATAATAGAAAGAGATACGTGGCGCGAGGCAATAGAACTGTTTTTGGGGATCTTATCGCAGGTTAAAAATTCGATTTCTGTGAATAATTGTAAATCTAAAGTGAAATCGTAGATAATTTATTTACTCAAAATTCAAAATTGTTTATTCAAAATAATATCACATAGATAACTTTTTGACGTCATGTTTTTGAATCTACCACCGCGTCGGAAGGTGTTCCGTTGTAGAGAAGATGCGGCCAGAAACTCTACAACACACTTCTTTTAAACAAAACAAAATATACAAAGTACAATTACATAAATTAAATATTAAATTACATAGAGTAACATTGTCAAGACCAGACATTTTGGTCATTCAAATAATCATCGAGCTTATAGTAACCTATTTCATTAAACTATTTCATTAAATTATCCACGATTTCACGTTAGATTCAGAATTATACACAGAACTCGAATTTTGCCCTGCCGATAATCTCCTGAAAACTTCCAAAAACCGTTTCATTTGACAACTCATGTCAGTTCCTCTACTCCTGTATTTTTTTTTTATTTTAACTCTTTATTGTACACACGGAAATTTATATGAAAACAGCATAATAGACAATTACAAAGGGCGAGCTTATCTCTAAAGAGATTTCTTCCAGCAAACCCGTAAGGTATAATAACGTTATGTTGAGTCACGTTGCAGGGTTTGCCCCGAACACTTGTCTTTCGCGTGGTGTTCGCGCGGTTCGCGTCTCAGCCTGACACGAGGCTCCGCAATCCTTCTCAGTAGTGTTCTTACTCAAAAACAATCCTCGAGATTGGATAGATACTCCCTCAAACCACTTGACACTGGCGGAAATGCGGTGCTAACGCACAAGCAAGAAGTCCATTAATTATTAAAAAAAAATATATACGTTATGTTATAAATATGTAGGCACGTACCTATGTGTTCTCCAGTAGACAAATAATTCTTCTCCTTTCTAATCTTTCTTTTACAATTTCTGTAAAGTTTAGCAAGACTTCTGGAGCCAAGAGTGATAGATAATTCAAACAAATTAAGTCGTCTTCTCAACTGTTTGTGGGACAATATAATTTGACGCCATACTTTGCTTGTATGAGTTGCATTACGTAGTGCCATGTCATCCAAGTAACTGAAATATTACAAGTATTTTTTTAAATTAAACTTGCAATTTGGTTCCAGCATACAATAGACAATCAAATTCCTTTCAAAAAAGATAAGGATATATTAGGTTAGTGCTTAAGCTAGTGTGCTACTATAGGGCGTTACCAAAAGTCTAGCTACGAGTACCTATAGCTAGACTATTGGTAACGCCCTAGTAGCCCAACACCACATGGCGCCTTCACACATATTCGTACAAATTCCGCATTCCTACAATTCCACATTCGTACAATTCCACATTGGGAGAATTCTACTATCGTACAATTCCACATTCGTACGATTCCACGTTAATTGTACAATTCCACATTTTATATCTACTAAAATATTTTTTCAACAGTCGGGTAAAAACACCATAAATAAACCTAAGAAGTAAGTAATTCCGTTTATAATAAAGTACTCTTTGCTAACAATGTTTCAAAGAATTTTTTTTTTAAGTTTTATTAATTTAACCCCGAAACCTTCAATAGGTAGGTATGCTAAAAGTTGGTAGTTTCGCTACAACTACTGTACGTATACCCACTTACGTTTAAAATATCGTTGGTAGTAGGTATAGTGGTAGCAAAGTTGTCAGGCTAATACCAAAGTATATACCTACAATCTACATTTTTCGTGATGGTTAGAGTTGTGTTTGTTTTATAAATGTACCTACCTAAGTATCTTTTAAATAAAACCGGTCAAGTGCGAGTTAAGTTACTCACACACCGAGGGTTCCGTACCACACCACCACACAATATAACAAATAAAAATGTTGTTGTTTTCCTGGACCTTTAACACGAGACCGACTCACACTTGGCAGATTTTTATTATTTGTTGTTATACTGTAGAGTTTGATTTATAATCAAGCCAAGTTTGACGCTTGTATGTATTACCGTTTTTACGATAGGGCGAGAAGAAACAACGTTTATAATAACTAGTTTCTTGTATGAGAACCCCCCTTAATTTTTACTTTTTGACATTGTTTTTATTTGTTAACAAATCCGCCGTAATAACGCATATTCTGTGAAAATTTCAACTTTCTAGCTATTATTGTTCAAAAGTTGTAGCCCTAAATAGGTAGGTCAAAGTAGGCTTAGTAATAGGATCCCGTTTTCACCCTTTGGTTACGGAACCCTAAAAATAGAACGTCTTGTCTAGTTCATCATTCTTTATTTTCATCTTTTCATATTTGCCGGTAGTAAAGTAAGTGGCTAGACAAACAACAAAATTTAGAAAAATGTCAGCCGCTAAGAGAGAAAGCACGCGAAAAATAATCAAATTATTTAAAATAAATGTGTCTCCGAGAAACTTACGAAAATATTTTCCAAGACAACTCCAGTGGCAAAGATGATATGGCATCTCGCTTAGTTTCGTGAAATATTTTAGAGCCAAAAACAAATATTCCTTTGTCAAACATTGCTTGAAGTTTGTATTTTAAAAACTTAAAGAGGGTAGATAAGAATGGGGAGACAGGAGAGGTAAGCAGATAAAGTGTTGAATTTCTTGACTTCGAATGAACTTGGCGTTTAGTTAAGTAGGTAAGTAGGGTACTTTTGTACAAGGCGTTACAAAAGTAAAAATATTAATTTAAAACTGAACAACTTTCACTAAGGGGACCAACATCGAAATCGCGAAAAAAAAATCTGCTCTCCCATACATTTAGCTCGAGTAGATTTGTAGTTTAGTATGGAACATCAGATATTTTTTCGCGATTTCGATGTTGGGCCCATAGTGAAAGTAGTTCAGTTTGATGGTCTGAACAACCCCCTTAAATGTTTATATGCATTTTTGTAACACCTTGTACAGAAGACTTACACCCTGTACTTTTGAAACTCCACAATAGGCCTTCGACTTTCATTGATCCGATCCGGGATCAACTAGGTACTTACGTAGTGATCTTTACACAATACAAACAACACAATGGAAATCTCATCTAACTAGGTACTTCGTTTAATCCACCATTACAAGATATCATAATCTAAAATCACAACTGGCCCCTTATCTAAAAGACCTTAGAGCAGTCACCAATTTATGTTTCATAAACATCAAAACCCAAGACTTGCTTAGTCATTTGCTGATATTTATCTGATCCAGCCAGTAAAGACACGATGCCTTTTGCTATGATAGCTCCGGTTGCTTCATTGCGAAGTTGTGCTGCCATTACAGCATTGTTCCCACTCTTCAATGGTGTTGTCTCCACAATGATTTTGTCTCCTTTGAATGCTGATTTTAGGAAGCTGTGAATAAAAGGTTCGAGAACTACAATAAATCAATCCCAGTAGTTACTTAAGTACTAGGCTGAACTTGTTTAGCTGATCGGCTGAGGCCTTTCATGTCACCTACCTATAATTTGTTCCAGACAGCTATCGAATTTTAAGGGGTATTTTAATAGTACATTATGATACAAGTGAGCAAAATTGGTCATTACAGCAGAGGCGGGATTGCAGCACGAGCCGTCAGGTGAGTGCTGTTATGCTAGCCGAGGCTGTAATGACCAACGGTCACGTCTTAAATACGACGTTTTTCAACATACTTGCGAGGAAAAAGTAATGAAATTTAGTAAAATACAACAATTTTAGACAAATACCTAGGGGTGGAAATTTTTTTATTGCAAGACCAGTCTCTTTAGTATGATTTCTCTTCATGCGTGCGGGGTTTTCCGCGACATGTAGTAGGTATGGAAAAAATCTGAGTCTCGCGAAAGTAGAGAAATCATGCTAGAGGCGCAGAGATTATATTTTAAGAATTACTTAAACTTTCTTTAGTAACATCTAAGATATGTTGGATAGTACTCGTATATCTTTTTGTTTGGGTATTATACCGGTTTGCTAAACAAAATTGACCAGAAAGCTGAATAAGTCGCAATATTGTATTTTCATTTGGAACGAAATATAGGTAGGTATTTCTAATTGATCTGCAGTTTTACGGGAAAAAATAGGGATCCGCATAAAAGTTTGTGAGAAAGATTGTTGGTCACTAATTATATGCCTGTGACCTCTCATTCATAGTATTTGTATTTATACTTACTTACATACTAACTTTTAACACAGGGTCTTGACACTTTTTTAAGGGGATGATCAGACCGTCAAACTGAACAACTTTCTCTATGGCACCAACATCGAAATCGTGAAAAAATCTGCTCTTCCTTACAAAACTGCAAACCTACTTAGCCAAATGTATGGGACAGCAAATTTTTTCTTTTTCGCGATTACGATGTTAGTCCCATAGATAAAGTTGTTCAGTTTGACGGTCTGATCATCCCCTTAAAAAGTGTCAGCATATTAAATTGGACCCTATACAGACCACTAAACAACCAAGTAGACACCTATTATAAAACTATAACAGAAGCTTGTCTGTAGTCTGTACATTGAAGGTATTTCAAAAAAGTTTCGAAATGGTTTTTAGGTATCCCTGATTCCAAATCATCAATTTTTTGGATTTTTTTTCTGTCTGTTTGTTTATTTGTTTGGTCGAGCATCACGCAAAAACGACTGAACCGATTTTGATGAAACTTTTTTGTTTGATAGTTTTTATTTGACTGATAAGAATTTGTGCTGATGAGGATTCTTGTGCCGAACGCCGTCGGGATCGGACGCATCTGTCTCTCCTGTAGAACAATGTTTTTTGTTTGCGCGTAATAAGGATCTTCTATTATCTGATCTCGTCACGCCTAGGGCGAAAGTTCCAAAGATCTTATTCCAGTTTCTTTATTGAAGTTAACGGACATAATATAAATTACATATAACATTAAGTTTAATTCGGGAGTGAGTGTGGATGTCAGTGTGTGGGTGTGTGGCTGTGGTGGCTGAGCTGCGTCGCGAAAAACGCACGAGGCAGACTCCGGGTGAGATCAATCCAGTTTTTTTTTGTTTTTTTTGTTTTAACTACTACTTAGCTACTTAGGTACTTGTAGTTTTGTTGAAGGAGGATATCATTTGGTGTGCCCAACACCAATACGAGCGGGTACTGACGGGTAGGTACATGTAGCCTTGTCCGCCAATCTAGAGATCCACAACTAACGCTGGTTTCTTACTTTTCATCTCATCATTGTGCATGTTCTTGCTTGGCCACATCCGGTCAATGTGTTCTATACATTTCCCACTATAAACTGTAGAAGAAGTTTTGTGGCCTTTGATACCACCCTGTGTATACTACCTATAAAACTAGAACTATGCCACAGTATAGGTAGGAGTATCTGGTGCTATCGTACAGTGTGGATGCTCCCTGCACTGGCCCCAGTTTCTGGGGTCATTTTAGGGGCGCCGAGCGGGAAGCACATACAGGAGGCGCAAGCGTACACGCGGGTCGGCACGTAAAGTAACGTCATGTTGAGTCGCGAGTGCCGAACTTGTGACTATACTCATCGGCTCCAGAAATATAGAATATAGGTACCTACAGCAATCGAACCATTTCCAATAACATATCTGTATGAAATATAGTAGCATCCAGGTATTCAAAATTTTTGTGCAGAGCATCCAACTTTCCAAAATAACACATGTGACGGTGTTCCAAAATACTACTCGCTCTACCAGCCAAGCTGCCAAACACGTGATGTTTTTAAAAAAAAACAAAAGGGAAAAGAAAGGAAACAAGATATATTCGTATATTAAAAAAGCGCCCCTACAAACAATACCTACCTAAGCAGTTAAATAGCAATTGCGCTAGACTCGCATCGTAACTTAAACAATAAGGTACCCCATGGCACAGTAATAAAAAGTAAACTTAAAATAAAAGCAGAATAAAGGTCGAAACCGACAAAAGCTGAAACAATAGAGTCCAAACATCTGGTCATTTTGAAACATTTGGCCATCTTGCTACCTACGTCTCTCAATACCGTAACGATTTCAATATTCACCATGCTGCACTCTTGAACAACATGATCGATACCGAAACCAGTCTCGGAAGTAACTTTGAAAATTGAAATCGATATAAAAACAGAAATTCATTGATGGGGCCTGGGCCGGAGAATATTATATTAATCACCGCAGCTTCTGAATACTATTTACTAAATGTAACGAAACATCTACATTCACCACAATCAACTAACTTAAAACATAAAGAACCTGCCTCAACCCAGCTGACAATGACACGCTGCTAAGTTTATAGGATACGTAGTAACAATACCTACAACTCCTAGGCCCATCGGAAACACACAAATGGTAGATTCAACAGGCCAACGTTTTCTAAGAATTTAACACACCCGCTCCCGAGCCATAAGCAGGCAAGTCACTACGTGTCGCAATACGGAATGTAAATGGATGTGTCTTGCTGCACGACCGAAAAAACATAATATACTCGTATTAGGAGCTTCCCAACCGCCAAATAGTAATGCTATTTGGCGTGTACAAGAAACGCACGTGATCAGCGCAGTGGAAACGACTCGTCCGAAAATTATAACTGGATCCTAAGGTGGTGGAAAACGGCTTAAAGAATATAGGACCGCATTAAACTATAAATTTGCGGGAATGACAGTCTCATTGAACTATTTTTTTATCTCGAACCACGTACCGGTGGAAGAAACCTCTTGTATGTCCTGAACATGTAATCTAACTCGTCAAATATCTAAACAATCGTATCTCATCCTCCTGGGCGATTTTAACGCTCATAACTTTTGCTGCAATTAGATTAATATAACCTACTACAATATAGGCATATTGGCCGAAATTTGATTGAACTGCTTTCGATGTCGCGCAACAACACTATAATATATGAAAGTATAAGTTACCTGGGACATTGTGGACAATAGGAACAAAGACTCCCCACGCTGATCACTATAATCACCTACCAAGACTGAAAACCTAAAATTAAATTTTACTAAAGACGAAGCATTTCTCTATCGTTATAGAGAAATACTATGTATAAAAAATTTATTTCAAGACCTAGTAAAAGAAAAACGTCAACGAGCCCAATTGGAATCACCGTGAGCTAACAAGAATCAAACCTGGATCTTCAATAACGAGTGAGATGCGGACCACGTAGTGAGCGTTGCACATACGGATTCAGTACTGGGTTTTAGTTGACATACCAAGGAGTCAAACCCGAAGAAGTTCCCCATACACTACAACATCTTAGCAATCTACAGTCTTCACAATTAAGTTTCACTTACCTAGAGGTGAAGGAAGATCCAATAAGATAAAAACTCAGACCAGCCCAACTAGAAACACCGATGTGCTAACAAGAACTAATGTTTGCTAACCTGGTACAAACTAACGATATTCTGAAAGATCATATATCATTCGCTAACGCATAGAAGAAGCCCGTACTAACCTTTGAAAAATTTAAGAACACGAAGACGGAAAATTAAGTGCTACAAGAATAAAAGTCACCTACAAATTCATACGGAAACACAAGACGTAAACTTCGGGAAGCCAAAGTGAATATTGTTTCAATATCCAATTGGATTGAAATCAGGAAATGCAAGACCCTGGAAAGGACATTGAAACTGAAGAATACGAGATTAAGACAAAATCCATCAAATAAAGCCAGGACAGGCGCTGCACGCTACCATCGGATAGAAGATTAAACGAACATTAGCAGTCCCTACTCCTTCCCCCTCTAGTTTATAACACACCAAGTATAGTATCTATCTTCCACATACTGGCTTTACGATGACCTGTTTCGGGCTGGTTGCAACCTCCTTTCATTCCTCATCCTGACTGCGAAAAGCCTACACTCCTGTCCTATCTACATGGCTCACTGGTGCCTCGGGCAGAAGATTGATGTCTATACCGAGGACGCAAGTGCAGCATCAGCTCGGAGGAGCAGTTCGTGTGAACATAGTATTGCCATGCAAACGATTAAAAGGCGAATAGAGGTAATGTTCCAAGCCTAACTATAAGCTTGATTGCATGCATTGCAATGCTCTGAGCTCGCGAGCACCTCTACAGAGTAGCTGTTGCGCTGGCCCCCCTCATATAGCTGTCATCTTTGCGTCCTTGCAGCAGTACTGCTGGCTGGTGAGTCAACGGAACGGAACGGAACGGAACGGAACGGACTGATAAGAATTTGTGCTGATGAAGTCGCGGTTAAAAGTTCATAATCAATAAAGTCTCGTAGGCCCCCAATGTAGGTATAAGTAAATCATATAAAATATAAATCGGCTAACTATAGATAGATAATGCTTACTCAACATGCAAGTTAGTTGTCCAAGATAATTTCCCATCGGTGTTGCCTATCTGAGCAAACATGGACACCGTGTCGATTACAGATGATATGAAGCCCCCGTGTAGGGTGTCCATATTGTTACACATGCTGGAGTCTACCGTGAAGGAGCCTTGGAGACAGCCTTCAGATGCTGAGATTAGATTTATCTGTAATATTATAGGTAGGATAGGTAAACCAGCAGGCCAACATTATTTTAGTTAAATATTAAAACTTTATTTTACACCAAAACATAAACAGCCAATAAAAATCTTAGGTACCTAAGTAAAGTGCCTATACAAGGTGTTACAAAAGTACAAATAAACATTTAAGGGGGGGTGTAGACCATCAAACTGAACAACTTTCACTATGGGACCAACATCGAAATCGCGAAAATAAATTCTGATGTTCCATCCTAAACAACAAATCTACTCGAACTAAATGTATGGGATAGCAGTTTTTTTTTTTCGCGGTTTTGATGTTGATCCCGTAGTGAAAGTTGTTCAGTTTGGTGGTCTAAAAACCCCCTTAAAAGTTTTAAATGTTTATTTTTACTTTTGTAACACTCTGTATAGGGTCCCTCTTAATAAGCTGACACTTTTATAAGGGGATGATCAGACCATCAAACTGAACAACTTTTTCTATGGCACCAACATCGAAATCGTGAAAAAAAATCAGCTGTCCCATACAATTTGCTAGAATAGGTTTGCAATTTTATATGGAACAGATGATATTTTGTTCGCGATTTCGATGTTGGTCCCATGAAGAAAGTTGTTCAGTTTGACGGTCTGATCATCCCCTTAAAAAAGTGTAAGCATATTAAGAAAGACCCTATGTACCCATACTTAAACAACTATCAGCCTACATTCTAGCAGCCAGCTAGCAGCATTATTAAAAAGTCTTACCTTACTGAGAATTACGTTTGTATCATATTGATTTGGTTTGGTCTTTACGTAATGATCCATGGCTTTCAACAAACGTAAACCGCGAGCACTTGATGCCATAGATACTGCTGGATTTACAAGGCTTTCTTCTAAACAATAGAATATTATAATAGTACAGAGTTTTCGTTTTCGTCTGGTTTTGTATGCAGTTCGCGCCTTTTTATACGCGGTAAATGTTGTGTTGCCGCTGTAAAAATTACTGAAGATTAGTAGAACCTCTGTAGAATAATAAATGATTTCGTTCATTTATAAAGTTTTTTTTTTTTTTTTGGTCTTCTAAAACGACAGACATTATTTTAAAACTAAAAGCCAAAATGGTGTGAAAGAATTTCATTATGGTAGCTTTTTCTCTACTACGGAAACAAATTTTCGAATCTGGCAACACTGGCCAAATCAACAAGCGGCCTCTCAGTTCGGTTTTTTTCGCAAAATTGCAAATATAATAATAATTAAGCAATTTCCAGTGTTCTTCTCGTATACTATATTGTTAATAGTGTTCTAGTTCTATTTTCTGCTATTTTACATAAAGAAATGCCTATTATTACGATCTATTCTAAGTGACAGATGGTACAGTGTTAATCCGCGCCAGATTTCACGCCAATTTCTCTACAACTCAACTGAATTTCTGCTTGAATTATGGAGGATTCCAATAGAATCAACACCGAAATAGAACCTGGTCTTCAAGATACAGGTACGCATCATATTTTCATAATTATCGCCTTTGCTAATCTTCGGTCTTATTTGACATCCAATGGTATAACACGGCTGAATTACGAAGGCGTTCATGTAACACAGGACACAAATTGGATTATTGAGACTTAGCACGTTTTCTTTGTATTTGTAGGTATTTTTGGAACAAAAACACTTCCTTTGTACGTTCAATTAGTTTCAAGTATGCCATTTGTGCACTAAATAACGTTTTAAAGGCTTATCGGTGATTCAAGATGCTCAGAACCCAATAGTATTCAAAATAGTCGTGTTATAATACAAACATCAATACCAATGTTTCTTTTCTCTATGACTGTGTAATGTTTAATGTAATAAAGATAATACACTACAATAACATTATACAATCCAATTAAATAACATAAATTATTTGTTGTTGTAAACTGTATTAGTAAACAAATGCGTAAATCAATAAAGCTATAACTGTTTCTTGTTGTTCGATTCTGAACCTTCGGTGTAAGACATACGGTCGATTTTTCTGTGAAGTATTTTTGTAGGTTATGGAGAAAGTTAGGCATTTCATGCTTTTCTGATTTTTCTGCAAGCTAACAGCCTATGACTAAGATTGTTTAGAAATGAAGCTTATGTAATTCTATGATAAGTCTAATTTGGCATAGCAACAGAATAAATTTGTGACTTTGGTTGGGACCAAAGAGATTATACCTAATAGAGTGAGCCATACCAATTGTAAAGTGTCCACTTTTTTTGACGTTTAGGTTTGAGTGTGTGGTGTCAAGTAGTATGGACAAAAGGCACCAAGTGACATGGCCTTATGTTTACGGTCACTTTTCACACATACTAGCTCAAAAAAAAGTGGACAGCCGCTTAAACAAATTCTACTATTAAAGGTACGTCATAAGACAAAAGAGACTAACTACAATTGTAAATTTATGCGGACTCTATGGAGATCCTTCCTCTGAGGTTGGGACTCTAACCTATCCAAATATTTGGTCTCGCCTATAACATTACATCGTCCATTATTGCTAAATCAACAGACAAAATTCTTTTAATTGACGCCCTATTTTTGACTTTTAGTTTTAGTGCATTATAATGATTTAGTTTCTATGAGAGTTTTGTTCCATTGGACAAGACCTATCCAACGATACCACACCTGATTTAAAAAAAAAATCCAACCCCTCTTTCATTGTATGGAACAACAAAATTTTGTTTCTTCATAACTACTACATTTCTGTTTTTGGGTTACTGATATCTGTCTTAATGCCGAATTTCGATTCAATGGGTACAAAACTGAGCGAGTTATTGAGGCGGGGCCTATAGACAGACAGACAGAATGGACGAAAGTATAAGATAGATAGATAGATAACTCATTTATAAGGGTTTCTTGTTTGACTACGGTATCCTAAAAACGGTAGCGAATAAAAAGTTTAATGTTTAGAAACATGCTACTAAACGGCAACACAGAATAGGTAATAGTATAAAGTTCTACATACAGAACGGCCACTCCCCGCCCCCCTCTTGACTTCAGATACCCTACCTCACCTTACACTTTCTGGGATACTTGAGGGAAGCCGAGCCTTGCTCGGCAGTCAGTAATGCAGTCAGGCGCGCTCACCCATAGTATTTGACTACATCAAATTTAGTCTTTTCAGTGCATAAAATAACGCTAAATTCATATTTTCAGTAATTCTTTAGCTCAAATACTATTTTTAATACCAGAATGAATAAAAAAAATGTAGATGATGTTCATACAATGCGTGGTGAGTCAACTCTACACATATGTTAAAGACAATTTGCACCAAGTGCGCATGTGCAAAATGCATGTGCTATTGGATAGCATTACCTAAAAACTAAGAAACTACCAAAATGTATAGTGACAGGTACAATTATTGTATTGCAACGTCGATGTACCTAAATAGACAAAATAAGAAGTAAAATAGCTTGAGTGTGATTGTAGCTCCCACAGACAAACCGAGCAATTGGTTTTGCGGGATTCATTGTTATAAGTGTTCACTGTAACCTATGTAATAATAATAAATAAAAAAAAAAAAAAAAAAACCATCATGTCAAATCCAAAACATTGTATGAAGTGCCGGACATGTGGCGGCAAACAACTTGACCAATATGGGAGGGGGTGAAGGGTGTTTGCAGGTAGTGCTTTTGCCTACAAAGTTTGTTTAGCGCTTGTAGATTAAGAAAAATCCATATCAGCTTTTTTTATTACGAGAGATGTATAATTATGCTCAACTGGATATTGGATACACCCCATTTCTACATGTTACAACATGTTCAAAGTCAAGTTGGTGAATCTCGTTTGAATCAGGGTCATTGAGCAAGTTTATTCACCTGCCTTACAAACTTCTAACAAAAAAAATTGTTTCCTTGCTTTTTGGTAGTTAGGTAGTTTGATTATGTTTATAAAATAATTTTTGTTTCTTTAATTTTGTTCTAGGCATATTTTCTTTTAAATTTTCAAATTGGAACGATTATTAATTATTGGAGAGGTTAAGACCGCCTTATTTTGTGCCTCTTGTATTTTTTCTCTGTATTTTACTGTTTTTTTTTTGGGTGTAAAATAAAGATTATTTGTTTTGATTCATTATTGTATTATAATATTCTTTCGTTGAATAGTAAAAGAGAGAAAGATCACATTTGGTACAACTATTATGTACCTATAAACCTTAAAACGACAGATTGCAAGATATAAACAGAAAGAAGATTTTAAAAACAAATATTTGCTTCAGTCTAGCACCGAATTTCTGCCAATGTCTAGTAACCAAATAATCTTATAACCAAAGGCATATTTGAGCCAATAACAAATGGCTGATCCTCGTTGCAAGCTCAAATGCAAATGACACAACTGCTTGTTAACCAAATTGCAACAACTGCATCTTTTACATTCTTTTTCTGTTTGTGGTATATCATTGACTTCGCGTCACAGTAAAGATATTTATGTACCAGCCTTAGAAGCTTGCAGACATTTAATAGGTCTGGTACTAACCATACATTAAATCTAAATTTAGTGAGTTGTTTGTCAAAAAAAATTATTGTGGGTTTTTAGAATTTTTGTCTGTTAGTCCACGCATCATTTAAAAAACTGCTGAACCTATTTGTATCGAGTTTTCACTATAGCATAAGGCTTAGTTTGGATTAACATATAGGCTTTATTGCATTTCAATCGGTTTATTCAATCAAAAGTGCGTACGAAGCGGGCGCCGCTAATATAAGAATACGTTTCATTATACATTTTATTTTTCTGATTCCAGTGCTGGACTCTCACCCAAACGCCGCGGGGGACTGTCCAGTCATGAAAACCAACGGCAACACCTCCCAGACCTTGTTCCCCGAAAGTCCCGTCTATGAGCCCGAAGAAGACTTCGTGCCATTCCCGAAAGATGAGGTTTGTATCTGTCTAAGTTGTACTTCATCTGCTGTGATAGCAGATGCATCTCTTCTCATCCTAAAAGCAAGTCTTGCTACAACTGCATGATTAAAAAGATGGTAGTTGTGGCAATTAATAGAGGGTGATAGTATTTTTCATCCATTTAAATAAAAACTACACTGACTTATACATCAAACTTATTTCTATAAAAGGTAATGTGAAATCGTAAAAAAAACAGCTGTTCCATAGCTTTAAGGGAATATAATTCGGAGCGCGCTCCATACAAACGAAGTCTGTTGATATTTTCAATACTAACCAATTAAAGTCAATGACATTTTTCAGAAACAATCTAGAAACTAATCTCTATGCTTGTATGAAGTGAGATTTTCGTTAAAATGTATAGTTTGAAAGTTACAGTGCCTCAAAGATATAAATCTTAATTTAATCCTAGCACTAACACTGTATATTTTAACGAAAATCTGACTTCATGCAAGCATAGAGATTAGTTTCTAGATTGTTTCTGCAAATTTTCATTGACTTTATAATTGGTTAATATTGAAAAAATCACCAGACTTCGTTTGTATGCAGCGCGCATTTACGCATTCGGAATAAACTTCTCTTAAGTCATGCAGGCATTGCAGTTTTGTATAGAACAGCTGATTAGTGACTTGCGATTTCAGGCTTGCTCCCACAATAAAGTTGTCCCGTTTTATGTGTAATCAGTTATGGATGCTAATGACTTCTATTTCGTCATGTAAAAAGCTGTAATAAACCATCCCGAAAGGGATTATGGTCGTTGTCTTCGCTTCCGGGAAGAATCTTCCTCTTTCGGATCTACCTTGTTCGCCGCCATCTTTTACTACAACAGTGCTAACTATCTACTCATCATAAAATACTATATTCAGCAATTTACAATCCTTGTACAGTTTCGTTGATAGGATTCCTTATAGTTGTTATAATCTATGTATGTAAAAGAAATTCACCTTTCTAATGTAACCTCTTTAAATTTTCAGGACATCATTAATGTATCGGATGACATTAAAGCTTCAAGTTCATCAGAAACAGGTATTAACATTGTATAACCATAAACCTTACACCATTTTGTACGAAAAAATTTTTTTTTACAAAACACTTCGTGTTATTTGCACCTTTGTCCATTTTCTACATAAAGGCTGTGTAGAAACTAGGAACTAGAAACAAATGCCGCTGGTAACAGATTTTGCCACGTCGGTTGTACAGCATGGCGGCACGTTATGTGGCGGTGTGGGATAACTGCCGGATAGTGACTTTTAAGTTAAGAAATTAACCGGTTGGCGTCTGCAATTATCCAGCTGCCACACCCAGGCCGACGGCGACGCCAGCAGCATAGTGTATACCTTAAATAAATTAATTTCTGTCGTGGCATTTAATTAATAAATATAGCACAGCATAGCATATGCTCGCAACTCATATTCCCCGCATTAATAGATTTAAACCTGATATTCCAGATATTCAACCACCAACACAGACAAAAAGAAAACTAACCGACGAATCATCCGACAGCAACTCCAAAATCCAAAAACTTGACCTCAGCGATGAAGAATTTACTGTTTCCACCCAATCTTTAGATGACGAAGTATCAGCTATCACCAGTGCACCGAAAAGAAAGCTAGAAGACCTGGCATTACCATCTACATCGAGAGTCCGAACGCCAGTAAGATCAAGCCCAAGAAAAATAACTAAACGAAGCAACAGTGCCGATGTAACCAAGCCTAAAACCCCCAAGACACCCAAGTCAAGGCCAGCCAGTGTCGACATCACTAAAGGTCGTAAAACACCACGAAAAATCCAACTAGAATTGAAATCAAAACCGATATTGCAAGAAACGATTATCTCTGACAGCTCAAGCTCTAGACCAAGCGTAGAATTCGTCAGAGAAATTCCTCCACCAAACAAAATTACTGAAACAATTGAAGAAGAAAGCTCAGAATTGAATGATTCACAAAATTTCCATTTAGTTCTTTCACCGTCTCCCGAGGAAGAGTCAAATGATGATAAAAAAGTGACGAAACCTGTTTATAGCAGTGATCCTGTCTTAGTTAAAGACAGGGAAGAGATTCTTGACCCTGGTAAAATTGCACCAACTCGAAGCGAAGGTTATAACTACTCTGATCAAAGCAGCAACTTATCACAACCAAGATCCGACTTTAAAGGAAGAACCACAGATCAGGAAAGCACAGACAGCGTTTGCTCTATAAGCATGGAAAGCCCGGATGTACCAACTGTCGCTTCAAAGCTTATATCCAAGTTATCTAACGGTGACTCGTCGACACCTACAGAAATAGCTGCAACAGGGAAACACACTGATGATAGTGACTGCACTCCAGATATGATAAAGTTAAATACAAACAAAGGTAAAAGGGGGAAGAGCGAATCATTTAGAGTCAGTAACAATACCACACCATCTACAATATCACCCTTGCAAAATGGACATTCAATACCAACCAATACACCTCAGATACCAGTCTTTGATGTTCATTTAAGCCATAATGAAGATTGCGAGTTTTTGTCTTTGGTCATTGTACGAACTGACAATGATCTAGGCATGGATATTTGCAGGGAATACCAAAGAATTTCCAAACGGTTTACAATTGATCCTTATTTAGGTGATGTATCAGTGAGTAACTCTCCCTCGAGCGTAACTAGTGGCGGTATGATCAACTTGCCGAATAGAACATCTTTTGCTTCGACCGTGTGCTCAACATCTACCTCCAGCAGCAATAGAACCAGTGACGGAAATTTCGTTGTGCCCCAACCACCGCGAAAATCTGTATCCAACCCAACAGTCTCCGTCAAAGGATACGAAGCGCTAATGAAGAAGTTACAAGACATATTTTCGCATATCAGAGAATCTTCCGTGGACGAAGCTAATCGTTCTTTAAGCGACGATAAAATTTCAGTTGGAATCCAAACATCGCTCAGTGATGGTTCCTCAATGAGCAACGGGAACGCTAGTCCAGAGGAAGTCGGCAAATGTGATAAGGCTACTCCAAAAAGCTCGTTGAAGAAAACTCGGGTTCGCGGCCGACGGCATTTAGCTGGCAAAACTAAACGAGCTATCCTTCCAACGCAACCAGAAGAACCAGAATACATGCACGGTATGAATTCCCCAGAGATGGTGCCAAGTAACGGCGAAAACGGCAAAATGTCACCGATCAAATCTCCCAAAGAGGAAAAACCATTATCCGCATTGGCAACACCGAAAGCTGTTAGCAAGTTGAAGCAGAAGAAACGACCTACGTCACCTAGACCTGCAACTCCTGTGGAAAAAGCTGTCGTGAAAACTGAATACCCTGGTTACGAGCCAGATACGGTAGTGCTAGCGAAATGGGTAGACAAAAGATACTATTCCGGTCGTGTATTAGAAATTACTGAGCCAAATAAGTACCTGATTAAATTCGATGATGGGCAGAGTAAGGTATTGTTGGACGATTTCATAATATTCGGTGATATGAAGAGGCTGCCTTTGCAAGGGCAGTCAGTGTATGCTTTGGTTGATGAGGAACAGAATTATGAGCCAGGATTGGTGCTGGAAGTTGAGGAGAATGATAGCGGCACTGTTACGTACCGATGCACTACTGATGGGTAAGTTAACTTATTTTAACATTACTATAGTGCATCCAAGATAGCTCCGTGATTTTGACGGATCGTTTTAGAGCGATTATTTTACTTTCTGAAAATGTTTGAGCCGTAAAACCTTTTATGTTAAATGTTAATTAATCCTATCTATTATAAAACTGTAACAGAAATGTGTACATTGAAGATATTTACAAAAAAAAGATTATATGGTTTTTAGGTGTCCCTGACTCCAAATCAACAATTTTTTTAAAATTTTTGACTGCGATTTTTTTTAAAACTACTGGACCGATTATGGTGAAACTTTTTGTTTGATAGCTTATAATAATAATAATTCAATTCAAAGTATTAAAACGTCTTTCACATTTTTGCAATCATAATCCTTTTAATAAATGAAAAAATATCTAAAATTGGGGAGTCGAGAAAAACACGGAATATACATTTTTATGATTGTAATGCCATCCATCCAGTGTCACTGAACTATTTTTGTTTAATGAAAACGCCTCATTATTTGTTTTCAGAGACACCCTAGTGATGGTAACGGCAAGCGAGCTGTATCTAACAGAAGATCAGGCCAGGTCTATAAAGGAGACAGCTAGGCCTCGCTCCCCGGCTGCGCCTGCCACGCCGCGGCGACGGCACAACAGGGAACTGGACCTCGATAATATTATACAGGTAACAATATACTTAGTGGTGACACATTCTTTAGGCCAAGACCAAAACCATAGTCAGTTCAGATATTACTTACAAGTGATATTTCAATGTGGTATTCTCACAGAACATTATAAGAGGGGTTAGAAATGCAAAGTAGCGCTTTTGCTTCGGAGACGGCAGTCGCCACTTGACTTCCCGCTCACACTGCTACAATTACTCATGAACTCTCGTTCGCATCACGCCGCGCGCCTTATGGTGTTATGCAAATCATTGCATAACCTGTGGCGACACGTTCCACACCTACTTTGCACTTCTAACCCCTCTTATAATGTTCTGTGGGTATTCTAATCTAAATGTAGTTCATCATGCGATCGATAGATGGCGTTGACGTGACCTGGGTCCGAAAATGGTAATTTCGGCTAAAAAAAGTTATAAAATAAATGCACGTCACTGTTTCAGACGCAACCGGGTGACGGAGTGCCTTATCTTGTTTAACTGCTTATTTATCAAATTACTTGTTACTATTTTATTTTTAATTATTATCATCCATCTCGAACAGTCTTAGCGCGTAATAATTATTGGTAATATCTTCAAGAGTGCTTGTTTTTTCTACAAGTTATCCAAAGTTTACAAATAACGCAAATGACATTAAAAAAAATTACTAATTAATATCTTTAGACTAACTTAACCTAGGATAAACTACATTGTTCATACAAAGCGGTTGCTGATTTGACTATACTTCATTCCAAATAAGGGCGACGAGATTTTCCATTTCCTATTTAGCTTTCTGGCCAATTCTGATTATCAAATGTAATTAATTTATTACATATACTATCCGACATATATATTGGATGTTACTAAAGCTGTTCTAAGAATAAGTGAGTTGAAGTGTTTCAAATCTCTGTTTCTGTAACGCAAAATAGGCTTAAAATTTCGTTGCTATTTGGAATGGAGCATAGTTGTCAAATAGCCTATTAATAGGTGGTAGGAGTCGCGTCGTAGGTGTGTCACGGAGTGGTCGCGTGTCGCCTTCCTGCCCTCCGGCCTGCCACGAAGCTCCGCGCTTTTATTTGTTTATTGTCAACAATCCTTGAGATCAACGAAGTATCAATTACCGAACAACTTTAAGCACATTTGCTATTATTTAAACCTGACATAGGAAAAGTCATCGGCAGCACAAAGGAGCTACAATTTTAAGATGAGAATCGTTGATTGCGATTCGCGTATGCAGGAAAGGGATGGAGATATGTCAAAAATGCGTGAAAAATCTTACCTTTGCCTGACTAAGTTACAAGATTTTGTAAGCAATTTCAACTTAGTCACTATAAATAAAATACGCAGAAAGGGACAAACAACGTAGATTTTCTCTTGCTCACTCAATCATCATCATCTCAGCAGATGGACGTCCACTGCTGGACATAGGCCTCCCCCAAGGATCGCCATAGTGACCGGTCCTGTGCTGCCCTCATCCAACAGGTTCCTGCCGCCTTCGCCAGGTCGTCGGTCAACCTTGTGGGTGGCCTACCCACGGTGCGCTTTCCAATACGCGGTTGCCACTCGAGAACTTTTCAGCCCCATCGGCCATCGGTTCTGCCTCGCCTACTGCCACTTTACTTAAACAATTTTTTGGGCTATGTCAGCTACTCTGGTTCTTCCGCGGATCTCTTCATTTCTGATTCGATCTCGTAGGGAAACTCCGAGCTCACTCAATGCGAGTAGCGTTTAAGCCTGTCTCGTTTTCGAGACTATTATTTTAAAGCCTTTTCTAGTCATTCTCCTCTTTCTACTATTAGAATAGAATAATTTTTAAACATTCCAGTATATTTTATTCACCAGGGTCCGCGGAGTGCCCGAAGTCGAGACAAGGGCAGCTCAAGTGCCCGAAAACGTGTCACTTCACCTAAGAGCCCCAAAGCGTCTACGTCAGGTAAGTGAGTTACCATTAGAAACTATTAGCAAAACTATGCATTGTTTGTTATTGTACTGATGATACAGAGGTAAGGGACAGCCGGGCAAATTCTGGAACGTTGACCATCAAACTGCACAACTTTCACTGTGGAGACAACCTTCCGAATGACGTCACTCGGTGCTTTGAAATCTCTATGGTAAATTTGAAATAATTAGCCATAATAAAATAATATTTATATCGTAGACTGAATATTATCAAGACTACCTACTGGAACGGGACTTGACAAAAATGTATGAAAAATCGGGCCTTTGACTTAGTTGCAAGATTTTGTATGCCATGTTCCGATGAATTTTTCTAACTTACGTACGTAATATCGACTGATCGCAAACGGTGAAGGAAAACATCGTTAGGAAACCTTCATACGCTGAAGAGGAAATTCTGATCTGTATGTGTATTCCACCAATCTGGAGTGGAGTGGTCCACCCATCTCCCATGGGTGGTATTATAGTGTTTTTCTTAATATGCTGACAGCTTTTTAAGAAGACGATCAGACCATCCGATGTTTCATACAAAACTGTAATCCTAGTCTACCCAAACGTACGAGACAGCCGATTTAATTATCGCGATTCCGATGTTGGTCCAATGGAGAAAGTTGTTCAGTTTGATGGTCTGATCGTCCCCTTAAAAATCATCAGCGTATTAAGAAGAACCCTCTATACGGGGTGTATGTGACAGCCTAGCAAATACTGAAACGATGAACTCAGACCATCAAACTGAACAACTTTCACTACCGAGCCTACCCCAGGAAATGCAAAAAAAAATCTGCCATTCCATACAAAACTGTTGTACCTACCCGACTGAAATGTATGGGACAGCTGATTATTATTCGCGTTTCCTGAGGTAGTGAAGTTGTTCAGTATGATGATCTGAGTTCACCGTTTCAGTATTTTCTAGGCTGTCACTTACACCCTGTAGGTTGATGATGGTGATACTGAAAACTCCATATTTGCAGGCCTAAAAAGTAAAATTACTCCAGTGGGACGCAAGCGGCTGGCCAGCGAAAGCAGCGAGATGAGCGAGAGTAGCAACTCCGCGCCGCCGGTGCGTCTCGAGGAAGTCGCGGGCGTCGAGCCTGAGGTACAACGGACGCCACGCAAGATCGACGGGATCAAAGGTTTGTTGCTTCACCACGTATTAAGTACGTGAAAAGTCCGCAAAGCCGCATTCTTAGCAATGTCCGTACATTGTCGACATTGTTCAGGCAGTTTTCGCAGAGTTTTTACAGATCATATTGGGCATAAAGCTAGGCTGCCGTTGTACAGAGTTGACTTTGAGTTCATTTCAGCAGTACACTGCTGGTTGTGCGAGCACCGGCTTCTCTCACATAGCCCACATATCCCACACAGCACAGCACAGTTACACAACACAAAGAACAGTTATGTACGCCTAGGGAACGCATTGTCAACAGTGTTCAACTGAGATTGTACGAAGTGCCAGTGACAATGCAGTATTGTCAGCACTACTATGCTGACATATAATGTTCATTTGGTCCATTCATTGCAGACGGTCCAATCTCAGCTGTAAGTATATTGTCGACAATGCTTGCTCATGGCGTACAAGGCTGTGCTGTTTGCTTCGTGTCACGTGTGAGATGTTAATACAAACAACGCTCCTAAATAAATTTAAAAGTGATCAAAGGAATAATCTGAATCCGAGGGCACTTTGGTCTAATTACTGCGACATCTCGCTTGTTGACTCTATACGGAGAACCGTTCATTCTGGGCTGGGAACGACAAGAAAATTTTATTTGAACACAGTTAATAGTAACTAACTATCGTCGAATTCGCGAAATTTGATTTTAGTGGTCTTAATACTTTTTAATAAAACTTCCAGCCGGGCCACTCCAACTGAAAGGTGCTGCCAAACAGAACATCGGCAAGAAGAACTCGAAGCTAACAAAGTTTGAGAACGATGAAGACACAGTGTCCAAACTGGGTCCCATCCCGAGTGGGGACAGCAAGCTCTTCGCGGGACTACACTTCTTGTTAACATGCACCGAGCCGCCGCGCCGGACGAAAGCTGAAAAGGTATTTAATTTTATAATTACTTCAGAAGTTTCGTTACTTCGGTCGGCACAAGTAAAAGTACTACATACAAATTGGCCATTCACTGCCCTCGAACTTGTAAATTATGATTAATTTCTTCTCTTTATTTACCAACACCTGCCTTCATTACAAAGCAGGTGTTGGTAAATAAAGAGAAGAATTGAATCATGATTTATAAGTGCAATTGCTCCATATACAACGTGTTAATGAATAAGCGCAAAACCTCATACACCCCAACTGATTTATAACAAAATAATTCGATTGATACAATAATTTAATTATTTTTATAGTTAAAATTTAAAGTTATTCGCATTTTAAGTTCTCAGGCAAAAATGATTTGTTATCATTTCAGCAATGAATGAAAGCGCTAACGTGCTCATGGATACATTTTAAGAATCTTGTTTTGGTAGTAAGTATGGTGAGTGTGCCCGTGCGGTGGGTGGAGATCGAGTTCAGTAAATTTGAAATACTACAAACAAATATTTAATATTTTGAAAAAAATTACCTATGTTGAAACCATGATAAATCGATTCTGCTCTCGATTCTAAACAAACTACTTTCTAGTTTTGCGTTAATTCATTAACACGTTGTAGTTGCAATTACCCCATAGTTACAATTACCCCGGTAGACCTTAAAAATTTTGCCTCTAAATGGGCATTATTTGGCTTACTTTACCTGTACTATCTTAACTATTATAAAACTTGTAACAGAAGTGTGTCTGTACATTGAAGATATTTACACGAAAAAGATTACGATATGGTTTTTAGGTATCCCGGACTGCAAATCAACTTTTTTTAGATTTTTTGTCTGTGTTTGTTTGTTTCTTTATTTGTAACAGCATCGCGCAAAAAATACTGAACCGATTTTGATGAAACTTTTTTTGTTTGATAGCTTATGATCTGACTTATAATAATAATAATAAAGCCTTTATTAACAAGCATACAAGTTACATGGCACCTAATTTTTTATAATATACTTAAACTAAATTAGGTAACTATTATATCTGACACCGTTTGGTAGTTAGGTAAGCAGTTTAAAGATTTTTACAGATTGTATTGCTTTTCTCCTCCTAGGGCTTTCCACAGGCTTCGATCCTGTGCGTTTCTCAGCCATGATATTCCTGCTGCCTTTTTAATGTCATCCTCCCATCTCAGTTTTAATGTCAACTTTGACGTTGTCTCCCTTTCTTTCTTTTGTTTTGTCTAGGGCATCATTCCGTCACGTCTTTGACCCAATTATCTTTCTTGCTTCTAATCAAGTGACCTGCCCATTTAAGCGCAAAACCTCATACACCCCAACTGATAAATAACAAAATAGTTAGATTGAGACAATAATTTCATTATTTTGATACTTAAAATTTAAAGTTATTCGCATTTTAAGTTTTGATGCAAAAGTGATTTGTTATTATTTCAACAATGAAAAAAACAAAAACCCGACTGCATAAAAAACCTATTAACTGAAAAGAGAAAAACAAGCTCTATAATCACTTATCAGCTATAACAACTTTGTTTGAGCAAATATAATTTGATTGTTATTAGGTAAGTATCGCAAACGGGGACAAAGACAATTTTTGGTTGGTCATTGATTGGTTTGTCCCCGCCTGCAATACCTACCTAATAACAATCAAATTATATTTGCTCAAACAAAGTTGTTATAGCTGATAAGTGATTATAGAGCTTGTTTTTCTCTTTTCAGTTAATAGGTTTTTTATGCAGTCGGGTTTTTTGTTTATCTTAATAATTTAGTTTATTTCATACTTTTTATTCTTGTGTCGAAACGGTAACATAAAAGTACTATAATTTTTATATATTTGGAATCGTCTGATTACTAGCTTTCATTTGATACCCATATTGTAATTTTTAACAAAAAAAATTGTTTTATTCCCCCTCTCTTTTTTAATTCGTAGACGCCATCTTGAAAAAATATACCCTATGTCACTCTCACTATTTTTACGAATCCAATGATACCTCATACGTTAAAATCTATCAAGCCGTTTGGGCTGTAGGCCGTGCCAAAGAAATAGACATACAAACATACATACATACATACATACATACTTACATACATACATACATACATACGCTCGAAAAACATAACCCTCCTTCTGGCGCAGTAGAGTAAAAAGTGCTAACATGTTCATGGATACATTTTAGGATTCTTGTTTTGGTAGTAAGTAGGGTGAGTGTGCGCGTGCGTTAGGTTGAGATCTAGTTCAGTAAATTTTAAATTTTACTAACTAAAAATTTAATATTTTGAAAAAAATTACCTATGTTGAAAACATGATAATTCGATTCTGCTCTCGATTCTAAACAAACTATTTTCTAGTTTTGCGTTAATTCATTAACACGTTGTATAGTAGTTATGTCTACAACTTTAGTTTTCTGACGTATTGTTTTCAGTTGTACTTAAAATCTGGTATACAGGGTCTTTCTTAATATGCTGACACTTTTTAAAGGGGATGATCAGACCATCAAACT
The DNA here is from genome assembly GCA_963924505.1 of Agonopterix alstromeriana. NCBI lineage: Eukaryota > Metazoa > Arthropoda > Insecta > Lepidoptera > Depressariidae > Agonopterix > Agonopterix alstromeriana. The sequence goes on along the minus strand of OZ004674.1, from coordinate 13,299,465 downwards.
GAACAACTTTCTCTATTACACCAACATCGAAATCGCGAAAAAATATCTACTGTCCCATACATTTGGTTCGAGAAGGTTTGCAGTTTTGTATGGGATAGCAGATAGCATATTAAAAAGGACCCTGTATTATTTGTGCGGAAGAAGTCGCAGGTAAACTCTAGTATCTCATAAAAGTATAATGATTAACAATTCGTGTTAGTTCCAAGAAACGCGTCACTACTCGTCGGAGGAGGACGGGGAGACGACGTCGACGATGGCCGGCACTGACACCGAGGACCTGGAGTTCTCCGACAGACCGTTCAACAAGGAACGACTGAAGGAACAGCTTGAAGCCGGCGGAGGCACTGTTTACAGGTGACATTGTCTTCTACTTGATCAGGATTAGGAAGCTATAGTGCATCCACGATAGCTTTCTGATTATGACAAATCATTTTAGAGATGTGACATGTCTACTTTCACAGATATAACTGATAATACTGGTATGGTACTAGCTACCAATATATTAATAGGTAATGACTAGTAGTTGATAGGCTTATTTCCACGTTAATAAGGGAAAGCAGTCTCCGTTTTACACGTAGCAAAGAATGAAGTAAATAAAACATGTATTACGGAAACAGAATTGATAATTCACTAATATAATAATAGTTTCGATTCCGTTATTTATGTCACAGTCCTACTGAAAATGCAGTCACGTTGAACCTTGCGCGAGCGGTATTCATCGCAGCGTGTTGTTAACTTATTACTAGTTTTTTTTTTCAATTATTTTAATTTCTGATAATATTTGAGCCATCCAAACATTATGTATGCATGCAATTATAATGATTTTTAAATAATATTGTATTCTTTAAATATTTGAAAAATATCGACATTATTTAGACGTCGTTTCAAAGTCACGTCATCCGACCAAATCTCATATGTCAGTAAACCGTTGTATTACTTTAAGGGGGGATACTGAACAACTTTCCCTAAGAAATCTATACTAAATTAGTAAAAAAAATATTTCGACTTTTCATACAAACGTTTGATCATCTGATTGCATTTAGAATGGGAAGTCCAAAATTTGTTTGCCAATTTAATATAGGTTTCTTTGGGATAGTTGTTCAGAATCATGGTAACAATCACCCCTTAAAGTAATGCAACTGTTTACTCTAACACCCTGTATAATTTACTACTGTAGTTACGGCGCCAATTCTATATGGCCGTTTTAGCTCTCGACGTAACCACTAGGAGCGCTGTACAAAATTCAATACGCTAATGGGAGTAAATCTACTGTAGTATACTACAGTGTAAACTCATGGTAGGCCTCCAGCACATTTCGAAGCCGTGAATACCATCGCAGTAGAAAAATATCGCGGCTCTGTCAAAATATCGGGGTTAGAATACGAGAATGTTGTTGGAATGAACTGTTACACTCACAATCTATATCTTTGTAATTCGCAGCGCGTTTCTCATGCACCTATTTGTATAAGCGAAGCTTCAGAGTAAGTTAAACCATTGATTATTATATGTTTTTACGGTTTTTCGTGTCAAAAACTCTGACATTTCAATCCTTTCAACTTTAAACCAATCTACGTTCCAGCCACTTCGACGACGTACCAAAGAACAAGTATTCCGTGTGCAAGCTGATCGCCCCGCGTCCCTGCCTCACCGCTAAGTACATCCAGTGCCTCGCGGCGGATATCCGCTCCGTGTCCCACGTGTGGGTCATCATGAGCTGTGGGGCGCGAGAGCCGCTCGATACCGACACCTACGCGCTGCCGGCCGGCTGGTCCATACAGCGGCAGACCTTCCTCAACTGGGTAACTTATCTTAGCTATTATTGTAAGTACATCCGCTCCGTGTCCCACGTGTGGGTCATCATGAGCTGTGGGGCTCGAGAGCCGCTCGACACCGACACCTACGCGTTGCCGGCCGGATGGTCCATACAGCGGCAGACCTTCCTCAACTGGGTAATTGAATCAAGCCCTTTTTTAGCCACCTTTACTGATAATAGGAGTCAGGATAGGAACAATATGACATACACATAGGGTAATTTTTCGTAGGATGACGGTTTTTTAATGGGATGATCGGTCTGATCATCATCAAACTGAACAACTTTCTCTATGGGACCAACCTCGAAATCGTGAAAAAACTGTTTCATACGAAACTGACTGGTCCATACAGCGGACCTTCCTAAACAATTTCAAGTTAAGTTTGGGTTTAGATTCACTCCCCGTCACACTTGACATAGTTTCGGTACTACTGGTGGAACGTGGATGTTCTGATATTTCAGAATATCTCTGACGTCTCCCCGGGAATATAGTTGTAACCAAATGTCTATGCTCAAGTCTGGTGACCGATCGCGCTGAATAAATGTCTACTAAATCGTCACTGTACCGCTATCGAATCAATTCCTGCACCTGTGATAGATTGGTCTGTTGCGCGCGACAACTTTATTCCTCACTTTTCCTCTAAGCCTAAGGTGTATTATGACTATTTGCTATGTCGCGTTGCTATGCCTCACAGAGTGCACTTTGGTGTCTGTAAAAAATATAACTCATAACTAATTAAATGTTTCAGGTGCCACCATCGGGCAAGCGCAACACATCGTTCTTCAAAGACAAGCTGATCCTTCTGTGCGGGGACCAGGACACGTTCGTCAAGTTCTGGGAGCGAGTGTGTACCCTGGCGGGCGCCAATACGCGCGTCGTCAACGAGGAGGACCTCAACATGGCCGGTGCGCTCGCGCTCGTCACAGAGTGGGACTGCCCTCACGAGGTACGCTTGCTATCTTTCATGATCATCATCTCAGCCGAAAACGTTTACTGTTGGACATAGACCTCCCCCAAGGATCGCCACAACGACCGGTCCTGCGCCGCCCTCATCCAACTGGTTCCCAGGCACTAAGTCATCGGTCCACCGTGTGTGGGGCCTACCCACGCTGCGCTTTCTGGTACACGGTCGCTACTCGAGAACTCTTCGGCCCCATCGGCTGTCGGTTCTGCGAGGAATGTGCCGCGCCTATTGCCACTTTAGTTTAGCAATTCTTTGGGGCTATGTCGGCTACTCTGGTTCTTCTGTGACCCTTTTCATTTCTGATTTGATCATTGCCCTTTGAGTGACTTTCAGCCTTTGAGGAAATAATGCGTTTTAGTGCGGCAGAGTAGGTAGGCTTCGAAACTAAGCTACCTACACCATGGAACTCATGTCAAAACATTTGAAAAGTCAATTCGAAGATGCGTATAGTCATAAACACAATGCGCTTTTTATCATTCTAGGTACAAAACAAAGCAAACCAAGACAACATTCCGCTCGTGTCAACAACATGGGTCGTCCAGTGCCTGATCGAAGCGCGAGTCATCGCGCCCACCAGCCACGACAAATTCAACTTTATGTACACGGAGCCCGAATGATCCTGGGACTTCAGAAAGGTACTAATTATACGTGAAAATTGACACTTAGGTGCAAGTTTCGATAAACGTGTGGTGCCGTTTCGCGATATTTGACGTTTATAGTGTTAGTGTAAAAATGACATTGAACTTTTTGACAAAATCTATTCTTATAGGTGTTTTTATGATTGCTGGGGTGGCAGAGACTGTTCAGAATGTGAACTGAGTTAAAATTTAGTATTATTTCTTTGAAATTTCTCTTGCATCTTTAAATCAATAATGAAAACTAGATACACAATCGAATCCTAAAATGGCTGATTCAAAAGTCTCACAACATTGCTCCTTCTCGCACACAAGTAAACATATTAGTTCGGACAAAAATATAACAAGATTTTTCATTAGGCGTCTTGTTCTTATATTTGATAGGTACAATTTTTTTGAATTTTAATTAAATATTTGTTTTTTTCTATCAATGGAATTGAAGACATTGTTACTCAATATCTGCCTTTTTATCTATTCATTGATTATATAAATTACGCGTTTGAGTATACAGGGTCCTTCTTAATATGCTGACGCTTTTTTAAGGAGATGACCAGACCATCAAAATTAACAACTTTCTCTATGGGACCAACATCGAAATCGGGAAAAAAACAGCTGTCCTATACGTTTGGCTCGATTAAATTCACAGTTTTATATAGAAGAGCAGATTTGGATGTTGGTCCAATAGAAAAAGTTGTTCAGTTTGATGGTCTAATCATCCTCTTAAAGAACTGTCAGCATATTTAGAAAGACCATATAATTCTAATTAATGAAATAAAAACTTTTAATTGATTCTAAATTAAATGAAATATGTCATTTTTGTTACATAGACTTCTTTAGACCACTCTCTGTCTACCTCAAAATCCAAACTTGTTGTTGTAACGACATTGAAATGTTTTCTTGTATCAAAGAATTGATCGTTGGGTGAATTAAATTCGTAGCTATTAAAATAAGTGTACTATTTATAAAACTAATGGGATTTTTAACCAAATAAGTGTTTTTTTAAGTCTGGAAATTATCACTATAAAATCTTTTAGAGTTCGCTGAGGCTAACGTTTGGGTCTTAATCATTAAGAGGTATATAAAATGGTTGCATTTGTCCCAGGAAAGTGTAAAAACTTAAATATTGTAGTAATACTAGGAAAATCACAAGCCATCGGATAAATGTCAAAACAAAATGATTTAGAATCTTATGGATTGATTTCAATAATATTATTATGACTTCGTAGATAAAATGAGAATAATCTTATTCAAATTGTGAATGAAGCTCACAATAAACACGGTGATCTGATCTTGTAGTGCATTAGGACTATTGGTAAATAAAATTGCCCGTTGTCCTGTAAATGCGACTATGGGTAAAGGGTGAATTTTAACGAATATTGCTTAAGAATCCAGTATGATTGTAAAATACCCGTAAAATGTATCGTGACAAACCTGGAGTGCGATTTTTGAAACTCATAGTTTGAACTCAGCAGTTAAAAATGTCAATATTACTATGGAGATAAGCATCTTTCTACTGCTGATTTGACTTTAAAAAATCGTACTTTAGGAGTGCGATTTCAAGTCAAATCAGCATTAGAAAGAATAGAATAGCATATCTCCATAGTAATTTTGACATTTTCAACTGCTGAGTTCAACGAATAAGTTGCAAAAATCGCACTCCTGAACTGAAATATGTTTTTTGACTGGTAATAATCCGTGGGTTTATAATTTGCCTAGGATTATTTACATAGGACATTTTCTGTTTTCACAATATGGTCATTTTGTCTCATTGATCTATACGATGATTAAGATAAGATCATGTTATTATGTAATAAAATAATAGGGAATCGAAAACTGAAATTTTATGAGTGTTTTTAGAATGTTATAAGATGTACATAGTTATCCTTAAAATTTGGGTAGCTTAACTTTCTTCCAAATGATATAAAATTATTACAAAAAATGTATCAACTTCATCTCAACAAAATTTCATGAATTTCTTTGAACTGTTGTCACTGCCGAATTGTTTTGAAGCGAACGTTTTGACTGAATCATTCAGGTTTTTATCATATGTTCCATATAATTGCTACTGTATTGATATAAATGTTAACGTTTTATGTGTTCGTGTATTGTAGTGAACGGTAAAAATAAGTCACATCAAAATGTATGTACAAAAAAGATACTCCTACTCGTATTTGGTGTAGGAAATCATACCTTATTGCCACAAACTAAATGTAAAAGCCAAAACTTCAGAACAATTTATTATTAATGTTGATTCTATAGGTAGCTATATAAGTATATTAACTTTGGAGGTTAAATTAAATCTTGTAAATGGTCTCATTTAGGTTATAGTAAGATAGGGTATTCTTACGCCTGGACAAACTATTATGGGCGTTTAAAGAAAGAATCGAATTGTAATTTTTCGTTATTTCTTTTTTAATTTATCAGTTTTTCCTATGCATAAAGGCAAAGCCAAAATGTTAGTAATTTTTTTCTAAAACTACGATTTGTACGCGACCTAAAAGTATGAGCAGACTTTATTTGGCTTTTTCAATGTTACTCTCAAAATGTAATAACAAACCAATCAATAAAGCCTATGATAAAAAATTCAACTAACACTCAGTACGGATTCTTACCTCTTGTCAGTTTTTCCCATTTGTATGAAATGACAGTCAAGTCTCTAAGGTGCCTGTTCTATCCATATATTTAGCATAATATACTGCGTTAGATCGGCTACGGATTATCCAAGGCAAAACCAAAAAAACCTAAGATTTTGAAAAAAAAAACGGTGTTCGTTCCGTTGACAACTGACGCTAGTTCCATACAGGCTCATAGCGTGTTCGTGAATGGTCACGTCTATCTATCTCGCTCTAACATACGTTAATGCTATGCCCTTTCTCTTTCGCATTTCAGATCTAACGTAGTATATACTAAATCTATGGTTCTATCAGCATCGATAAAAATTGTATAGAAGTTTCAACGAAACAATCTTAAAATAACAAATATCATGGAATTTACTAAAAATTTAATTACATCTGCCGCCGTAGTATGGCAGCGTGATATAGCGCTATCACGCCTTCGCTCTCTTTCTGTTTGCATGCGAACAAATGAGATAAAAGGCGTGATATAGCCGTATCACGCGCAACGTGTTGTACACAAACTTCTGATACAAGTTTTAGCGATCGATGCCACTGTTTGCCACTCGGACTGTGAACGTCAAGAACTAGGCTGCAATCGCGATAAATATTCGGTGATTGAACCGTGATTGGACTACGTACGAACCATAACTTTTGACACATTTGGTATTGCGCTAATCGCGGTACTGCTCTTGACAGCCTTTAGAGCTGTTTTGACAGATCTCTCAGACGTTAGGGTCTGTCAGTTACGTAGAGTTTAGCGCGATGCGGAATTCAGCACAGTTGTATAGTAATTGGATTGCAATTTGATTAGAACTGAAATTGGATAAGAATAGCTTCGATGTCTTAACTGAGCATTTCAAATAATTGCAGTCTTGTTTCTTTTTCAAACGTACAGCTATTCTAAAAGGGAAATATAGTTACACAAAGTCCCGCGGTTCACAGACTATAGTTTGTAACAACAACAATCCAGTTTTTTTAAAAATCTTTTGTATGTTTTACATTTTACATCTTGGGAACTAAGCTTATCAAATTAATGTTTGTATTTTCCCTATTTTAGGAGTATACAGGGTCCTCCTTAATATTCTGACGGATTTTTAAGGGGATTTTGAGGGGATTGACCAACTTTTTCTATGGGACCTACATCGAAATCGCGAAAAAAAAATCACCTGTTCGATACATTTTGGTCGAGTAGGTTTCAGTTTAGTATGAAATAACTGTTTTTTTTTCGCTATTTAGATTTTGGTTCCATAGAGAAAATTGTTCAGTATGATTGGTCTGATCATCCTCTTTAAAAACCGTCAGCATATTAAGTTGGACTCTGTATAGCTCCTTATTAGAGAGTGGAAGATTAAGGCAATGCCTTGCAGTGAAAGCCTACTAGCAAAAGTTTGGTTTATACTTTTTTTCCTGTCATGACAGCGAAACTTCGTCGAAAGATTTAGTCTGTGTAAAAATTCTTGTAGATTAAATCTTGGCTTCAAGCCATAAGGGCGCCTCCACGAAAACCTTACTTATATACGCCCCTATGGCTTGAAGGTCGCGATACAACACTAGACTGCTACGCTTATTTGCAAAAAACGTCAACAAATTGACAAATTGTATAACCTAGTGATTTAATTTTAGGTTCGACTGTATTTATTTTGTATTATTTTTTATTCGTTAATTCGATTTTTTCGGTTAAGCAGTATTTTTATGAAAAATCCTAGAATTTGATTCACAAAATTTAGAATTCGTTTTTGTTTTACAAACGCTTATTCTTTTTAAGTTTTTTTTTGTTATAAAACCAAATTTAACTCCTAGTTATTGTACAATGTTCTAATGAATGTGTTGCTTAGATCTGAAATGTAAATATTAGGTAAGTTAATTACGTCATACATAAACAGTGATCGCTATTATGTTGAGTGATTTTTGAAAGCTAAGTCAATGTGGCAGAGTATTTTAAAACAACATCATTTTGTAAGGTAAAGGCACGATATAAGAAAGAGTATCTAGACTACATAGTAATTCAATAGTGGCGAGGCGAGTCGCGCGTGATATAAGCGTGTTCCAGCAAAAAGCAACCTCGTATGAAGTGTCTATATAATGCCACCCATTGGAAATTTTTTGAGATATCACTCTCGGTGTCCCCCGTGGGAATCGAACCCACGACCTCCGTGTCAAGAGCTCAATGCTCTTAACCATTAAACCACGGAGGCAGTTGGGCAGTTACGCAGGCTTTAAATAAAACGTTCAAAATAACTACCTAATTTCGATCACTGTACATAATACATACATGTAGTGACTATTTACTATGTATCAAGAGATTACGTCTGCAGGGTAAAGTCTTGATGTATTGACATTATGAGGCTAAAAAATAGGACATTGATGTGACGATTTTGTTGGGTCCAAACACCGAGCGAAGCCGGGTTCTCTGTTCTGTGGGCCCATAGACGTAGCAAGGGTTGACCACATCTGTCAGTCTTCATGCTCTATCCTTTTCTATCGCTCAGGAACGTCATTTGCTAGAGCGAGAAAGATCGCCGATACTGCCGCGCGCGATTGGCTTCACGCTGTGTTCTCGGTCTAGCAAATGACTAGAGATTTATTTAGTATTAATAATGATGATGTATAATTCTAGAGCATTGACGTAGAATACTATGGACGCCGGGTCTAGTACAAAATTCTCGAAAAAAAGTGTCCTAAGTTAAACTACACCATCCTAAGTACGTGTAAAATAAACCAACTAAAAATATTGAAAATGCTGAAATTCTTTTCCATCCCACTCCCCCATCGCGGCACGGTGCGTGCCGCACGCCCGTAGTCGGCCGATCAAACGAAGACTGTCGAGTAATTGGTTCTGTTTTACGTTTTGGTGCTCTTTTGGATCGGACACTTTTGAGCGCGGGCGGACCCTTCAACCAGTAGTTGGTAAGTCAATGTTCTAGAGATATATATATCAACCTCCTTTATTTCCAATCTGGTATCAGTTTTACGAGATGAATTCCCAATTATATGCCAGTTACTTCTGTACCGTGCAGACGTAATACTTGAAAATAATGTAATATTTAAACAGGTGTGACTGAGATCTTGTATCGCAAAAGAATACTTTTTGAATGGGAAATTGTTGTAAAATTGTTCTTGGAGCGACCTTTGAATGCATTTCTTTAGTTTTATCAGGCTGATGTCATATTGCTATTAAATTAATTTGATGATTTGTTTATCCTTTTATAATGCAATAAATAATTTTGATCGTTATTAGCGGGGTTTACGATTGAATTTCCCAATTACCTAGTTACTTATTTTAAAGTAAGTACCTATTTAACAGTTTACCGATTCGAGTACTTACTTATCTTATTAAAAATTACGAAGCACGTGATCTTCAAAACAATCATTTATTTCAAAATTGTACATAAAAACTATAATACTAAATAGATAATAAGTACTAAAATAAAGAAAAATGTATCATTTCTTAGTTTATTGAAAGTATTTTTATCGATTTTGATTACATTATTATCGGTATGTGATATCAGCCAATAATTATTATTGTTTTTCTTCATTTTAATTATTTTATAAGAACGTAATGATTACTTGACATTCATGTTGCATTTTAGCATGTTTCCTTTTGACGTTTGTTTTTGTTGAACTATCGTGGCAACTATTGTTTATATAAGTCTGGTAGAGATTGTAATGTATTGTAATAACAGAATAAAATAATAGAACTGAATTCATTTTTATTCCTATGGATAGAATTAAATACAGCGCCATCTATTGATTAGCATAGGCAGTGACTCGTTTATCGCTTCGAATTTGCATTTTTCCTCTCTTGTTGGAATCGGTGATAGTATTCGATAAATCCTACAGGTTGCGCTAGTAGGCCTAGCTTTAATGATTCTGTTCTGTGAATACCGAATCGGCAATACTGTAGTATTCAAAAAATCCTCGAGAGAGAGCTAGTGGTAACCGGTCAAAACCACTTTTGACTGCAAAAATCACATCACAATTTTGGTCGCAAGAAACCTAACATGCAAACATTTATTTTGGTCTTCGCTGCGCCCCCATAGCCCAAAAAATCTTTGCAAACATGCTTGTCGCTTCGCTCCTCGCTAACCTAACCGACCGAGTTAAATCTGGGGTCTAAAAACTTTTGCGCTGACAGGTTTGCTCCCATAGTAAAAGTTGTTCAGTTTGATATTCTAAACCATCATTTGCGTTCACTGAAACCACCCCTTTATTACTAGGTAGGGAGTTTTGTTACACTATTTACATACAATTGTTGGTACCTAATCTGAAATGCTAGGTAGAAACAACTTCGACAAGGAGGCCGCTAGGCGCATCAAACTGGGATGGGCTGCTTTCGGGAAACTCCGTCAAATATTTTCCTCGGCTCTACCACAATGCCTCAAAACAAAGGTGTTCAATCAGTGCGTCCTGCCAGTGACCAGTCCAATGACCTATGGTGCGGAAACTTGGACCCTGATGATATGACTAGTTCATCAGTTCAAGGTCACTCAGCGAGCTATGGAGAGAGCTATGCTCGGTGTTTCTTTGAGAGATCACATCAGAAATGAAGTGATACGTCAGAGAACTAAAATGGCAACCTTACTCTAACAAAAATTTTCACTTTAAAGCTTAATATTTCGCTAACGGATCCCTAAATCGAAAAATGGTTATCCCACACCCACAATAATTTTAAAAGATCTATCCAACAATACCCCACACCATGGGATAGAGGTGAAATGAAAATTGTATCCCCACTTTTCGTGTAGGGGATGTACCCTAAAAAAATATTTTTCAAGATTTTATTTTACCACTTTGTCGGCGTGATTAATATATATACTCATGTCAAAATACAGATTTCTAGTACTAAGCGTCTCTGAGCTAAGCCGTGGACAGACTGGCGAAACTATAAGGATTCCTTGTTGATTACGGAACCCTAATAAAAAGTTAAGTAAGTAGGTACTCTACCTAACTAATTCTTTTAGCAAAATTTTATTTCTGTAGCAACGAAGTTCAGGCTTTGAGTTCAATTCTTAACATCTTGTATTTATAATCTAAAACTTAAGCACAATGGCACTACTATAAAATTTAAAACGTCTACATTTATCATTTAAAACAATACATTCACTGTTCAATTACAAACCGGGGTGATTGATACGAATGACTTCTGGATACAAAAGTGTATCGTTTAACCCTAGGCCAACAGCCATAGGGCCTTAAGGTTACCTTTATAAAAGCAATTATTAATTCCATGTTAAAACAGTTTAGTTGGAACAAACGTTTAAGTTGGTCGCTCAAGGATTTCGCGAATGTGGGAAAGTTTAGTGACGTCATAATGTTGGATGCCTAGATAAATACCTAAGTGGTTTTGTGTGGCTATCATGGATCGTGCTCGAATCAGTGCTCATCGCAATACTTGGGATAATAAAAAAGGAAGTCGCTTAGGTAGGCTTGTACCGACTTGTAGGTATATCTTTACTCCATTCAAAATAGCAACTAAGTTTTAAGGCTATTTTGCATTAAAGAAACAGAGATTTGAAATACTTCCTCTCACTTATTCTTAAAACAGCTTTAGTAACGTCCAAGATATTATGTCGATATGTATCCAATAAATTAACTACATTTGGTAATCAGGATTGGCCAGAAAGCTAGATAGGAATCGGAAAATCTCGTCGTCCTTATTTGGAATGAAGTAATAAAACGTTGCTATTTTATTTTCTTTGGGCATTAAAGTACTTGTATTTAATGAACGCTGTGTCTCTTACATTGCTCATTTTAGGTAACTACCTAATGAGAATGACAGTCAACATCACGTTTTCCATACGTTCCACCACGCTGCCCATAGTGAATTGCGCATTTTATCCTAAACATGTTTAAGCCTAAACAGTTCTTGGTGCAAGCCACCCTTAATATACTTAGCTGGGTGAGCAAATAGTGTTTTAGCCAAACTTCTAGTGCTCTTACCTGTAACGCAGATATAATTTAATATTAGATATACAGGGTGTAAGTAACAACCTAGCAAATACTGAAACGTTGAACTCAGACCATCAAACTGAACAACTTTCACTATGGAGCCTACCTCAGGAAACGCGAAAAAAAATCAGCTGTCCCATACAAAACTGCTGTACCTACCCGACTAAAGTGTATAGGACAGCGAATTTTTTTTCGCGTTTGCTGAGGTAGGCTCCACAGTGAAAGTTGTTCAGTTTGATGGTCTGTGTTCACGGTTTCAGAATTTGCTAGGCTGTCATTTACATCCTGTATTATTCAATTGTATTTTCATAATAACTCTTTAGGATTTCATAGAACCACATAGAACTATCTTAAATATGTATCGGTCAAATACCGTTTGGCTATTTAGCGTCCTAGTCGGGGAAATCTACGGATTTTTGTATGGAGAAGGTTGCATTAATTGCACTTTTGGTGATAATTTGGAACATAGTAGATAAATACTTGAAAAACATAAATTCTCAATAATCCCCAATTTTTATTGTGTATTATTGAATAATTAAGACATTTACAAAACATTAAATTTAGGTATGAACAAAAAATGGAAAACTGGTGATTTTGTACAGGATGGCTTCATTCAATACGTTTTACTTATAACAATAATAATCCCCGGTTAATATCGTAAATATTATACGTGTGTTGTTGATCGTTTGGTTGGAACTTTTATTGTGATAGTGATGAGGTTTTGATCGATACAATACATACCTAAATTATCTCACTACCATAACTACTTTCGGGGTGGCCAGAAAACTTTGCTACAACTTACCAGCTGTCTTACATACAGCCGGAACAAGGGTCTGTAGTGATAGAAAACTCTGTTATTAATATTATTCTACTCCATGTGAACCAAATAAATGAGATAAATTATAATTATTTTTAAACATTTCTGTAGATAATTACCCCTTATCACCATTGAGTTGTTTACTCCAATTATAATGATAAGAAGAAGTTAAGTATGTATCTACATCATGTCGCTGGGTGAATACAACAACGGCACAAGTCAAAAAAGTTGATTTTGAGAAAAATGACATTAAAGTTGGCGCGAGAGAGTGCGCGCGAACAAATTCGTCTGTAGTTACTACACAGTAAGGGTTAGATTGTTGATGTTTGCCTTTTGTATATCTGTGTTATATCAGTAATCTATAACAGTTGAGAATTTTATTTATATACTTCAATATTTTTATTTATAGGGCCATAAATATGGGGGTTCCGAGTTATGCCAGTTTTGCATTAACTTTTTGGTACGATTTAGATTTATGCCAGATAATTATTGAGAAAACATGAAGAAATGTGATAGTAATTAGTACCCAAAATAAAACACAATTATGGCATTAGAGAAGAGACGGAAGAAATGGGAATTTACAAAGCAATGAGGAAAAGAAAATTTGATCTGTTACTGAATTGGCGGAAGTTGTCTGATGAGATCCTATCAGATCAGATACACAACGCATAAGCATATCTTATCTTATCTTCTTATCTTGTTGTGGGGGCTGGCAAGCCAGCAACACTTCGACCCAGTGGGATCTTTTGTGTTAGCCCCAACTTTCTTCACCCTTCAAATACATGGTCAATGAAGGAGGCAACACCATTGAGGGGAAGAAACCTAAGGTCTCCCGGTTTTGCGTTTTGCCGCCAAGACATCACAGTCACCAAGTATATGTTCCATGGTCTCTTCATCCTCTCCGCATGCTCGGCAGCTTGGATCTAGGGTTAGTTTCATTTTGTGCATCATCGTGCCTGTAGCGAAGTGCCCAGTGAGGGCTCCGGTGATGGCACGAGCCTTGCTCCTGCTGTTGTTCAGTATGAACTTTGAGACACAAGTTGTCACATTGCTGATAAATTTCGTAGAGTGTTGTAGCCCTGCAAGGCCGGACCACTCCAGCCTGTGTGTTTTATCAGCCCAATCCCTAATGGCCATTCTTATGCTGCATGCCGGGATTCCCACACTTGGTGCTGGGCCAACCATCTTCCGTTCTGACCCAGCCCTCGCCAGCTCGTCAGCATTCTCATTACCCTGGACTCCGGTATGTCCCGGGACCCAAACTAATCTTACGGTATTGTGAAGACCAAGCCTGTTAAGGGTCTTCACTCCGTTTAGAATTAGCTTGGAATTTACATAATAGGAGTTCAAGGCTTTGAGAGCTGCTTGGCTGTCACTTAGGATATATATAGTCTTGTTGGCTACCTTCCTATATATATTCTCCTGCGCACAGGCTATGATAGCATACGTCTCTGTTTGGAAGACAGTTGCAAATTCTCCTAGACTGACACTTTCGTTTTAGTCTTTGGAGTGTATGCCTGCACCCGTACCTGACTCGGTTTTTGAACCATCGGTGTACCAAACAAGAGTGTTTGAGTCCGGGGTACGCAATCCACGCTTCCATTCATCCCTTGTTGGGACATATATTTTGTAGTTTCTCTTGAAGATCCGTGTGCTCGGCATTGTGTCACCGATCATGTTGAACCATCTTTCAAGCTCACTGTCCAGTCTCAATGCAGTGTGCCTTAACTTAGGCATATCACTGTGCCAGGTTTGGGTCACTTTCATTCTGTAAAGAGCCTTAGCCGCTTCAGCTTGTATGAATATATGAGCATATGCTCACGACTGTATTCCACGAGGGGTACTCAGTGATATTCAGAAACCTCAGAACATCCACGTTTCACCAGTAGTACCGAAACTCGGACAGAGTTTCGGGACAGATACACAACGAGTTCGATGATAAGAGCCAGACCAAGAAATTACTCGTGAGCCCAATCACATGTTGATCTCAATAGATCTTTTAGTACTGCTTAAATCAAGAACGATGTGTAAAACAATTATCAATCTCTATCTTCGGTCTTCTTACCAGCTACCTATTTTACGTAGTCAGGCCAGTTGGCCGTCCCATACTATTTAATTATAAAATAACCACGCTAGTTTGTAGCTTCTGTTCTAGAACACATACTCCTTATCAGTTGCCAGTTCTTCAGCAGATATAACAAGCCTATTGCCACTTCAGCTTGCTAATTTTCAGGGCTACGTTATTTGCTTTAGTTCTCAGACGTTACTACTTCATTTCTGATGTTATCTCTTAGAAAAACACCAACCAGTAGCTGTTTCCATAGCTCACAATGATGGACTAGTTCTATCGTCACTGTTCATGTGTCTGCCTTGATCCCTATGTTCAGGTTGAATACCTTCGTTTGCAATTGGATGAATACGTCGTCAGATATTTTCATCTGGGGAAAGCCAATGAAAAGATCTGTGGAAATTATCTCAGAGGAAATAAATGGAGACATCCTGACATCAGTCATTTGGGATGAAAGATGAATGATAAGAAAAATAGAGGTAAGAGGAAAAGAAAACTGGATTTTAAAAGCATAAAGGTAATATTGAATATGCAGGAATCAGATTTACCAAAGCTATATATTTACGAAGTAACCATACGAAAGCAGTAATAGAGCCTCACGCTTACATAGCTACGCTCTTTTCCACAAAATTACACTATCACATTGTTTTAATCTTCTGATCTGGAACTTCATACAACAGATCAGTCTTCTATCTATACTAGAAAGCCATGGTACAAAAAGCAGATTGGTAGATGATCATAAGTCAAAACTTTATAGAAGAGATGTTATGATTCCCTGAAGAGTTGGAAGTAGGGAGGACCTACTTTGACATCACAAACCTTCACATTGTGGTTTACAGAATATAACAGGGGTAGTTTTTGCAGACGGGAATAATTTTAATTCAACTTTTTGACTAAAAAGTGTCATTGTTGCATAACACAAAATAACAATTTTATTTAATGTAGTAGTGGCACAAATACCATCTATCGCTTGATTCAGTGAAATATCGAGTCAGGTCTATATTGCACAAGATAAAGTATGCGATGTAGAACCAGAATACGGTGCTAACTCAAAACTGCCAATTTTTGAGTTGTGCCGTTGTTGTATTCACCCAGCGATGTATTCGCAGATCAAGGGTACAATTGATATCATTAGCATCTTTTTAAACTAAGAGTCTACCAGAGGATATTCTAAACTTGCCAGACAAAAAGTTTAAGTCCTACTATAAACTCGATGATTATATGAATGACCAAAATGTCTGGTCTTGACAATGTTACGCTATATAATTCAATATTGTATTTCGTAAGTGTACTTTGTATATTTTGTTTTTTTTAAAAGATGTGTGTTGTAGAGTTTTGTGGCCGCATCTTCTCTATAACGGAACACCTTCCGACGCGGTGGTAGAGTCAAAAATGACGTCAGAAAGCTATCCATGTGACATTATTTTGAATAAAACATTTTGAGTTTTGAGTTTGACCTATCAAACTGAACAACTTTTACTATGGCAGCAAACCGATAGAATAAAAAAAACTGTTGTTGCATACATTTGAGTCGAGTAGTCATTGCAGTTTAGTATAGAACAGCTGATTTTATTTTGCTCCTTTAGTAAAAGTTGTTCAGTTTGATGGGTAGACTCTTAGTTTAAAAGGATGTGCTAATGATATCAATTTCACCCTGCATAGGTACCCAATGTACAATACCTTTGAAGGTTTCAGGATGAAATTAGTAAAGTGGATGTGGCTAGGCTTTCATTCACAAAACACTCCGTAGGAATCATCATCTTATTTTAGAGCTCCTGTCAGTGTTGTGATGATGATGATGTCCTCCACAACGTATCCGTCGACGGCGACCCACATTGGTTCCTGGCGTGAGCTTGGATGTGACTGGAGAATCCTAGTTTTGTCTTAAAGACCCTGTTACACGCAGCACAATACAGTAGTCGAGTTGTAAGTGTAATTGAATGTTGGTTTGGAACGGGTCTTGGCTTCAAGGGTGGCTAATAGATACCTTCATATTCTCAAGTCTGCCTATCCCACCATGAGACAGGCTTGAGAATATTAAGGTATCTATTTATTTATTATTATTATTTAACACTTTATTGTACCTACACACGGCGACACATCAAGCTATACAAAACCAAAATAAGCTGGCCGCGCGTGGTCGAGTAACGTTTTACGTCGCGCGGCCAGCTTGGTTGGTTGGTTTTGTATAGCTTGAAATGTCGCCGTGTGTACACATAACATTACAGAAAAAACAATTAAAATAGACATGTAGAAAGGCATGTCTATTAGTATATAGGGTGTAAGTGACAGCCTAGCAAATACTTAAACGGTGAACTCAGGCCATCAAACTGAACAACTTTCACTATGGAGCCTACCACAGGAAAAGCGAAAAAAAAATTTGCTGTCCCATACATTTGAGTTAGGTAGGTACAGCAGTTCTGACTGATAGATTTTTCCGCGTTTCCTGAGTTAGGCCCCATATTAAAAGTTGTTCAGTTTGAGTCTGAGTTCACCCTTTTATTATTTGCTAGGCTGTCACTTACACCCTGTACAGGGTCCTTCATAATATGCTTACGGTTTAAGGGGATGATCAGACCAAGACCTTAATCAAAACCGCGAAAAAAAATAACTGCTGTCCGGTTCATTTGAGTCGAATAGGTTTGCAGTTTTGTATGAAACAACTGTTTTTGTTTCACGATTTCGATGTTGGTCTTGTATAGAAACTTGTTCAGTTTGACGGCCCGATCATCCCCTTAAAAAACCATCAGAATACCTACAAAGAAGGACCCTTTTTGTATGAAAGTAAATAAGTAGGAACCTTCATTTAATAATTTAAAAAAGAAGCATCCTGAAACGAGTAATCATACTTACAAGAAACCTATTTACTTATCAATATAATTAATAACATTTAAAAGACAAGTCGAGTTGTAGATAAAGCTTCATGGACGCAATAAATGGTAACTTGTTTACTTCATCTCTTATCTGTCCAGATAACTAAATTATGTACGTACCTAATGGTTGAGATCATGCTTTATATTTAATTTTTAGGGTTACGTACCCAAAGGGTGCCAACGGGACCCTATTCATAAGTCTACGCTGTCTGTCCATCCTAGTCTAATGGATGTATTAGTATTTAAGAGATACACGTACTTTTTGTTGATGACCACAGATACGTAACGTACACACGTCGACACATCAATCTACGCAAAACAAACATAAGCTGGCCACGCGACGTTACCTATATAGGGTCTTTCATAATATGCTGATACTTTTTTAAGTGATACAAGAAAACATTTCAATGTCGTTACAACAACAAGTTTGGATTTTGAGGTAGACAGAGAGTGTCTAAAGAAGTCTATTTAACAAAAATGTCATATTTAATTTAATTTAGAATCAATTAAAAGTTTTTATTTCATTAATTAGAATATAGGGTCCTTCTAAATATTCTGACAGTTCTTTAAGAGGATGATTAGACCATCAAACTGTACAACTTTCTTTAAGGCACCGACAACGAAAACGCGAAAAAAAAATCAGCTGTCCCATACAAAACTGCAAACCTACTCGAGCCAAATGTATGGGACAGCTGACTTTTTATTCGCGATTTCGATGTTGGTCCCATAGAGAAAGTTATTCAGTTTGACGGTCTGATCATCCCCTTAAAAAAGTGTCAGCATATTGAGGAGGACCCTGTATATTACTCTACATACGCGCGGCTAGCTTATTTTGGGTTTTGCGTAGCTTGATGTGTCGCCGTGTGTACAATCAGGGGTCGTAATTTCGCAAAACATGTACCTTTCCACATAAAGTAAAATTTCGTCGAAATGGTCCGGCTAGGTAAATAAAAATTCATAACTCTGGTTACAAAACAGATTATATCAAAGCAAATTACATACCGTTAGAAAGCTCTAGAGATGTTTTATAAACTCAGAAGTCTTTTATCATTATAGGTTTTTTTCTTATTGCAGTGCAAAGTTCATCTTTAAAAAATTTCTGAACTCTTTTTAAGTTTGAGGGCCAATAACTTTGTTTCTAGCAGTAACCTGCAACGGCTATCAATCTTAACAGGACCTACCAATAATTAATATTCTAATAAAAATAAATTATCCTGATCTGTCAATTAAAAAAAGTTATAGGAGTTTAAAAGTGGAAAAGTGACGAATTTTAAAAATTTTAAAAA
The DNA here is from genome assembly GCA_963924505.1 of Agonopterix alstromeriana. Lineage (NCBI taxonomy): Eukaryota > Metazoa > Arthropoda > Insecta > Lepidoptera > Depressariidae > Agonopterix > Agonopterix alstromeriana. The sequence goes on along the minus strand of OZ004674.1, from coordinate 13,280,447 downwards.
ATCATTCTCATCAAAAAAAAAATTGGGTCTAGGTTAAATCTTTGGGGCTGAGTAGGTAGTACATGACCTACCATTGTCGTGTGTTCAACGATCTGCCGAACACCCTGTATATTGATTATTTATTTACTACCCAAGTTTAATAAAGAACCACCCCATCAAGTCTTTTCCTATTACGATCATAAGTAACAAAAGATAAAAATAAAACACTAGACGGTAGGTTATTTTCGTCAAAAGCAGAGATAATAATTCCCTAACCACCAGTTTTGGCCGCCAACGACTGGCCACTTCTAAAAGCGGCGTTAAGATATCGCCAAACGTAAGTATCGTCATAAAAATAACACTAGAAAAGACTGGGAGAGACAAGTGTGAGTGTTTTGTATCGATAGAAAGGTTCCGTAGTTGGTACAATAATTTTCGGTAGACTTTGAAAAGGACTGTCGGCAGCAATCGTCAAAGAGATGAGGGGCGTTTGCAAGGGGGTTTAATTTAGATTATCTTTGTAAACCATGTACGTTAGGGTATCGTCTAATTGTCCCTACCAATGCCATAGCGGGGGGCTCTTGCACCAGTGGCCATACATTTTTGCCCAGTGTCCTTTAGTACATTAGACACATACAACACAAACGTATGAGACAATTTCCTTTCGTTCATACAATGCCCCATGTAAACGCACACGTACTCCTCCATTAAATCTCTTGCTAGCTTTTACTACGTCAGCAAGACAAAAAGTGACAGCAAGAGATTTAATGGAGGATTAACTTAATGAACGTACGTGCAACTGGCAGAATGTCTAAAATTTAAATACGCAAATCCTATATTTCTTCAACATCGATAAGTTTCCTGCAAGAAAAATGTCTCTTATCGAATCTAAACCCGTTAAATAAAAGAAATAATTTACTCATGCCACAGACCCACGGAACCCTAAAACAAAACCCATAAGTTAAGGGAAACTCTCCCGAGAGATCGCTTGTCACGTTATCGTTTTAGATAGAACTCTTGCGGTTTAGTAAAAAATATCCTCCATGTTATAATGACAGCTTATTTGATTTACATCTCAATCTTAGATTATTCCATATTCTTTTGAACGTTGCCGATAGTTATTATAATTTCTTTATGTTATAGTAGTTAGTATTGAGTAGACTTCTTAATTGCTTGGTAGTTGTGTATACCTGTGTAATAAGCATATGCTCACGACTATATTCCCCGAGGGGGTAGTCAGAGATATTCTGAAACCTCAGAACATCCACGTTTCACCAATAGTACCGAAACTCTGTCCAGTGTGACGGGGGGTGAGCCCGTCGCCACTTATAATGGACAGTGGATACAATACATGCCGACGAAATTGAAGCATGCAGGTTTCCTCACGATGTTTTCCTTCACCGAAAAGCCAGTGGTGTTACTAATCGTACATAAATTCCGAAAAATTCATTGATACGAGTCGGCCTGGACGGTGATCGAACCGCCACTGGACCACCACGGCTTCTGTAAACATGTGGTACCTGTATAATGAAAGACGTAATTCCATACTAAAATCCCTGTGACATCGCTTTGAGCACCTATGTTGTTACCGGGAGTGTTTTCTCTCCTGACAGTAATTAAAAATTAAAATGATGATAAATAAGTACCTCTCTAGTTAAATACCAAAATACTTTTTAAAAAAACGACTGCATTTGAAATATTTTATTGTAACCATCCTATGACTTGAATCGTTTCAACTAATCCGCCGGTTTGATGCTTTTACAAGGCTGACTATTGTTTCTAAGGAGGCTAACTATACTTACTAAGGTATACCTAAACATAATAAACATTGAATAAAGTATCCGATTTTTACCACTAACCAGTTATAAAACTTTACACTTACTGCCATTTACACGTAAGGTCATTAAAGTTGCTCGGTTAACGCTCAGTTGTAGGAACGCTCATAAGAGATAATCTTCCATTAAATCTCTTGCTAGGTTTTACTACGTCAACAAGACAAAAAGTGACAGCAATTGATTTAATGGAGGATTAACTTTAATGAGCGTTTCTGCAAATGAGCGCTTGTCTCTCGCTGTCACTTTCTGTCTCGTTGACGTAGTAAAAGCTAGCAAGAGATTTAATTGAGGATTTACTTTAATGAACGTACCTGCAACTGACGACACCAAATTAAATATTTATGATAGAGCTGTGCCAGATCTATTGACACCACTGCCCACTGAAACTGTTAGCCCCACTTGTGTCAACCTAGATTAGCAATAAACTCCAGGTAAAGTTAGCCATGATTTTTTGTATACGAGTAGCTAGGTTAGCAATTCACTATGAGAAAATATCTCTCTCAGATGTTTTCCTATAGGCGCAAGTGGGGTTTATTCTAAAACTCTTCATGAATTCATACACACTTCACATTTGAAACTCAAAGATAACGCCGCCATTTCGCTTATCTTCCAACCATCAAAAACAGCACAAATGACACTTTCTTTACAGCCAGTAGGAAACTTTTACGAGTTTTCAATAAATATAAGGAAAATTCGTATTTGGAACGAGGTGGGAGGCAGATATTTAGACCAATCAGAACGCGCCGCGGGGTCATGACCCCGCCAATGACGCGGGGTTACGCCCTTGCGTAATTACTTATACGCAACGTAGATACTGAAAAACGTACGTAGCTATTCGTATAGGTATTGTTTATAAGTCTTTGGGTTCGGAACTTGGTCTCTATGTTGAACTACATAGAATTCATTTTACGCTGCTTTCTTTTCGAGTCTCTATAATTAACTATATACAGGATCCTTCTTAATATGCTGACACTTTTTAGGGTCATGATCAGACCATCAAACTGAACAACTTTCTCTATGGGACCAACATCGAAAACGCGAAAAAAAAAATTTTGTCCCATACATTTGGTTCGAGTAGGTTCGCAGTTTTGTATGGGTCACCTGATTTTTTTTGGCGATTTCGATATTGGTTCCATAGAGAAAGTTTTGCAGTTTGATGGTCAGATCATTCCCTTAAAAAAGTGTCAGCATATTCAGGAGGACTCTATATAGAGGGCCAGCAGCCTTTTTTTCACGATTTCGATGTTGGTCCCAAAGAGAAAGTTGTTCAGTTTGACGGTCTGATCATCCCCTTAAAAAAGTGTCAGCATATTTAGAACGACCCTGTATGTATAACACAAGTGTTCACAGTTATAAATGTACGGATACTTTTTCCACATACATACAAAAAGTGGATAAGCATAAAAGGTCTCTACCCTCCTCTTCTTTTCGTGACAAAGGTTTAGTCCTCTCCCATGCAGGTTGGGCACAAGGGACATTCTAGCGTATTCTGGATAGGTTACCATACAGTGTGTTAGCCCACGACCTCCAATAGCATAACGAACGATCGACCTGAGAGCGAAGTTGATTTAAGGATTTCCACACTGGCCATTACAGATTGTGTCCGGGAGGTTGTTCCTGTAGAGAAATGAACTCTGATTGTGGAGGTATCCTTACCTTCCGTAGAGTGCATCTTGTAGTAGATTTACCCCCTCAGAGAAGGGGTCTAGTAAATGACTCTAGCAATGGGCATCAGATATATTGGGTCTTTCTTGATATGCTGACTCTTTTTTAAGGGGATGATCAGACCATCAAACTGAACAACTTTCTCTATGGCACCAACGTCGAAGTCGCGAAAAAAAATCTGCTGTCCCATACATTTGGCTCAAGTAGTTTTGCAGTTTTGTATGGAAAACCTGATTTATTTTTTTGGATTTGGATTTTGGTCCAATAGAGAAAGTTGTTCAGTATGATGGTCTGATCATCCCCTTATAAAAGTTTCAGCATATTAAGAAGGATCCTGTATTGACGATGTTTTGAGGAACTAAACCTCTCTTATGATTCCCCATCTATACTCCATTCAAAATAGCAACGAAAATTTAAGGCTATTTTTAATTACAGAAACAGAGATTTGAAACAATTAGCCCCACTTGCGCCAACCTGGATTAGCAATTACCTCTGGGTTAAATAGCTAACTCGGATTTTCTGCTCTACTAAAAATCATAGATTACAAACTTAACCTGGAGTTATTTTCTAACCCAGGGTGACGCAAGTGGGGCTTACTCTCACTTATTCTTAGAACAGCTTTAGTAACGTCGGATAGTACATCTTTCTGATAAATAAATTAATATTTGCTTATCAGAATTGACCAGAAAGTTGAATAGGAATCGGAAAATCTCGTCGTTCTTATTTGGAATGAAGTATAGGTTGAAGTCACTACGCAGTAACCATCAAAACTGGCTCTACAAAATCGGATAGACCTTTCAAACTAACATTGTTCGATGGTCCGCAAGTACGAGTAACTACCAGTTGCACGTACGTTCATTAAAGTTAATCCTCCATTAAATCTCTTGCCGTCACTTTTTGTCTTGTTGACGTAGTAAAAGCTAGAAAGATATTTAATGGAGAATTAACTTTAATGAACGTACGTGCAACTGACTGTAAAATCGTTGCACATAGGTAGGTAACCTACTCGTGGAAAGTCCCAGACAAAAGTCAACTAACAACCCAGTTTTTCTAAGGCTTCATTGGTTCTTCGACCTGATTATACTGTCCGGAAGATTACCTACTTATTATTACGTCAGTAATCTATCTTTCTTACCTAACATTCGGGGAAGCATACATTTTATAGCATTTTATCGTATATGGTAAGTTTTAGGACAACTATACTTCATTTCAAATAATGACGGAAAGATGTTTCGATTTTTATAAAGCTTTCTGGCCAATTCTGATTTGCAAATATAATTTTATTTATCAGAAAATATATACTCTCAGTCATATCTTGGACGTTACTAAAGCTGTTCTAAGAATAAGTGACAGGAAGTGTTTTAAATATCTGTTTCTGTAATTCAAAACAGTCTTGAAATTTCGTTGCTATTTGAAATGAAGTATATCTAGATTAACCTTGCTTTGCTATACGAAATTCCTAAACAATCTGCCGCCCTCGTTTTTACATTATTTAGAGGTCGAATTTCAAATAATCATTCTAAGTATGCATCTAGGAGATACACGACATATAAGTTTGTAGGGTTATACTTAATTATGAAGTTTTCTTGATGATAATGACGAAAATGAGTCTAAAGTTGACGCTACGCTAGAAGTCTGGTTTGAGCTAGTCGTTCGAGGCGACTAAGGGTTAAGATTTCTTTTTCAGTATCGGTAGCGACCTATCAACATATTCTATCCTGTAAGGCTAGTGCTTGGATACCACGCACTACAAAGCGATAAATCAAGAAAACCGGCATTCGCGCTCTTTTTTTTGGCATGCGTAAAGTAACAAAGACGGAAGCACATCTAGATTTATCTCGTTTTTTCGGTGGTGACATGCTAAGCTCACTGAAACCTTCAATATAAGCTGAGCCAAAAAACTGTGTGTTTAATAAGAAATTTGCCTTTGTAGCGTAGACTCTAACCACCCCGAAAGGGATTCTAGTCGTGAGTGTCTCTGACCTGCATTACCCAAGTATACCTCATGATAAACTCGTGGTAGACAGAGTCGTGACCGCGGCGGGGTGGCGGGCGGGGGGTCTCACGTATTGATTTTCAGGACGCGCAAGACGAAAGATTTCTTGCAGGCTGATGCTGGAGGACCGATGCCGCTGTGAACTGTTGGATACTTTTATTTTGTTTATTGGTTAGATCAGTAAGCTGTTTAGTTGCTTTTATGATATATCTTGGATGATATCACCTGTGTACTGAGGTTGTGCCTATTTTTTAACTGTTTCAGGAAGGTAGGATTTTTTTATAACTACCTACTATCTTTTAGACGACGTTGACGTAAAATTTATTTACAAACATAGCTTTTTAAAGTCATTATAAGACTCTACGCGCTACTTTCGATGGAAATACACTAATTTTTTTGTAATGTAATTAACAAACTTTTACTACCTACTTAAACATTTTGGAAGTCACAAAAGTCTCGTTATATTTATAAAAAAAAAAAAGCTTTCCGTGTACATAGTACAGTTGTTATAGGGGTGGTTCAGACCATCAAACAGATGTGGAGAAGATTCGTTGGTAGGTAGCAGGCTCGGCGATGAGAATGAAACCAGCGGATTGATTAATAAAGGTATAATCTTGATTTCGCAACTGACAGGTTGAACTTGAATGAAATACAAGAATGAGAATAATGTAAATGTAAGTAAGTAATGCGTGTAGACGCTTGCGCGGACGCTGGGCGAATGCCAGAGCACAGTGCGGCGAGGTGGGGGCTCGCGGAGCCGGTTCGGGCGTTAACATATTGCCCCCCTTGGAACGTCAGGTTCCAACTTTGCAGCTGGCAGTGGGCAGAGCCTGTTGAAGGCCCTTCGTAGAGTCCCCGAAGTGGTGCGGACGTCGGCCACACGGTTGACGCCATCGGTGCCGGGGTAAACAGCGGTGACACGGCCGAGCAGCCATCGGCTAGGCGGCAGGCGGTCGTCCTTGACCAGGACCATCTCTCCTGGTTGTGGTTGTCCTCTATCCTTGCGCCATTTGTTTCGTTTTTGCAAGTCTGAAATGTATTCTCTATAAAATCTATTCCAGAAGTGAGCCTTCAAAAGCTGAGTTCTGTTATATCTGGATAGGGTGCTTATTGAAGTCTCCTGGACCTGGGGAGCAGGCAACATGGTAAGTGAACGACCAATCAGAAAGTGCGCAGGGGTGAGAGCAATTAGATCGGATGGGTCGGATGAAATCGGAGTTAGAGGTCGAGAATTCAGAATCGCCTCTATTTGTACCAATACTGTATTCATTTCCTCGTAATCTAAGTGAGCCATTGATAAGACGCGTTTTAAATGCTGCTTTATTGCTTTGACCGATCCTTCTGCTATACCATTGAAATGAGGGCTATATGCTGGACAAAAATTGAATTTAATTTCTCTTTCTGCAGAGTATGAAATTATATCGTCGCAATTATTCCTTAAAAATTTAGATATCTCGTTACAAGCTCCTACGAAGTTAGTACCATTATCAGAGTATATGGTTGCAGGGCTGCCTCTGCGGGCAATGAATCTATTTAATGCGGCTAAGAAGCCTTTTGTACTCAAATCGGTCACAAGTTCAATGTGTACTGCACGAACTGCCAAACAAACAAATACACATATATATGATTTTATAAGTCTACAACCTCTACCCTTCTTGCTCGCTATGAGGACTGGGCCGGCGTAGTCTACAGCCGTGTTAGTGAATGGATAGTCAGCGTGTAATCTACTTTCAGGCAAGTCACCCATTATCGGCTGGTATGTTTTACCTGAAAATCGACAGCATTTGATACAATTGTGAGTGATTTTTCGAGCAAGGTTACGACCGTTAATGATCCAGAACTTGTATCGTAAAGTAGCTAATAACAGCTGTGGTCCAGCGTGAGCTAGTATCTTGTGATAGTATTCTACTAACAGGTAAGTGATGTGATGAGAGGCGTGTAATAGAATTGGATATTTTGAGCTATAATCATAGTTGCTATTGGACAATCTCCCTCCCACTCGTATGAGACCAGAGTCATCTATGAAGGGATTTAAATTTAGTAATTTGTCCTTTGCAGGCAGAGTGCCTTTACTGAATAAAAATGAATATTGTTTATGAAATATATCGGATTGTATTATTTTGCAAAGTGTTTTTGTAGCTGAATCCAGTTCCACTGTTGTTAGTGGGCCTGTAGATTTATTAGAATTTCTGCAATTATTTGTGAATCTTTCTATATAAGCTGTAACGTGCTGTAACTTGCGATAATTTGAAAAATCGTTAGTGAAATTATTTTCTTTCGTTTCATTAGTTTGTACAAGACACTGGAGCTTGGTTTCAGGTAGGGACTGTGTGTGAATGTTTTGTGGTTGTGCGGGCATCTGAATGTCAGTGGAGTGTAGGTAACGTGGACCTCCCCACCACAAAAATGAAGAATTCAGTTGTGTGGCGTTGAGCCCCCGGGAGCCTATGTCGGCGGGGTTCTCACCTGTGGGAACATAATTCCACGAATTAATATCTGAATTCTTTGTAATTTCAACTATTCTGTTGTAAACAAATTGTTTTAAAGTTAGTTTGCATGTTTTTATCCAACCCAACACGATAGTTGAGTCACACCAGAAACATTCTGAATCAATGTTTAAACGTAATGATTTTTTGATTTTAACACCTAAGTGTGTGGCTAGAAGAGCTCCACAGAGCTCTAACCTTGGCATGGTTAATTTTTGTTTCAGTGGAGCCACCTTGCTTTTGGCTAGCACTAAATGAACTGCTACCTTACCACTGCTTGAAATAGAGCGAAGGTATGCGCATGCTGAATAAGCCTTTATAGAAGCATCGCTGAAAATGTGTAACTCGATCCTAACTGGATAGTCAATAAGAACCCGTCGCGGGATTTTAATAGAATTTAATTCACGAAGATGCTGTATAAAGTTATTCCATTGTGACTCAATATCGGCGGGTAACTGTTCGTCCCATGAAATGTTTTTAGACCAAAGTATCTGCAAAATGAGTTTAGCTTGTAGCATACAGGGATTAATTAAGCCCAATGGATCGAAAACCTGTGCGATTGAGGATAAGATTGCGCGTTTGTTGATGATGTTCTTATGTGTAGTGTTATTTATGGAAAATAACAATGTATCATCTTTACATGACCATTGGAGGCCTAGTGTTTTCGAATATTCATGTTTCGCTAAATTTAATAAATGATCATTGTCATTTTCACCAATTATTTGATTAAGTATGAATGGGTAGTTTGAATGCCATTTGCGTAAATGAAGGTGGGCCGTCTCCAGCTCTCGGATGACGCCCTTGCATGTTTGAATGAGAGTAGTATCATCATCAGCCCCTGTGACTAAATCATCGCAGTAAAAATCGTGTAAAATAGTTTCACTCACCGTCTCGTCGGCACAGTCATGGCCTAACTGCGTAATGCATCTGGTTGCTAAGTATGGTGCAGAAGCTGTTCCATACGTGACAGTGTTTAATTTGTAAATTTTGATTGGTTGTGTTGATTGTGACCGCCACAAAATTTGTTGTAAATGTCGTTGATTTTCGTTAACTAGAAATTGTCTATACATCATCTCTATATCAGAAGTTACAACAAATTTGTGTTGTCGGAAGCGAATTAAAATGCTCATCAGATCGTCTTGCACGGTAGGGCCCACGTATTGAATATTGTTTAAAGATTTTCCCGAGCTTGTAACTGCTGAACCGTCGAAAACAGTTCTTAATTTAGTTGTGAGGCTGTCCTCGCGCAAGACCCCGTGATGTGGCAGAAAGTAAGAGACCTTTGTGTTTTGTGTATCAGTATTTTCTGTCATGTGACCTAATATTAAGTACTCATGCATGAAATCTACGTATTTTTGTTTGAATGTAGGATTGCGTTTGAATTTACGTTCTAATGCTTGAAATCTGATAAGTGCTTGTTGTTTTGAATCGCCGAGAGACTCGGGCGATTCTTTGAATGGTATGGTTACCACAAATCTGCCGTCCGATTGGCGGACAGTTGTTTTAGTGAATATTTCGCTGGGTGAATACAACAACGGCACAAGTCAAAAAAGTTGATTTTGAGAAAAATGACATTAAAGTTGGCGCCAGAGAGTGCGCGCGAACATATTCGTCTGTAGTTACTACACTGTAAGGGTTAGATTGTTGATGTTTGCCGTTTGTATATCTGTGTTATATCAGTAATCTATAACAGTTGAGAATTTTATTTATATACTTCAATATTTTTATTTATAGGGCCATAAATATGGGGGTTCCGAGTTATGCCAGTTTTGCATTAACTTTTTGGTACGATTTAGATTTATGCCAGATAATTATTGAGAAAACATGAAGAAATGTGATAGTAATTAGTACCCAAAATAAAACACAATTATGGCATTAGAGAAGAGACTGAAGAAATGGGAATTAACAAAGCAATGAGGAAAAGGAAATTTGATCTGTTACTGAATTGGCGGAAGTTGTCTGATGAGATCCTATCATATCAGATACACAACGCATAAGCATATGCTCACGACTATATTCCCCGAGGGGTAGTCAGAGATACTCTGAAACCTCAGAACATCCACGTTTCACCAGTAGTTCCGAAACTCGGACAGAGTTTCGGGACAGATACACAACGAGTTCGATGATAAGAGCCAGACCAAGAAATTACTCGTGAGCCCAATCACATGTTGATCTCAATAGATCTTTTAGTACTGCTTAAATCAAGAACGATGTGTAAAACAATTATCAATCTCTATCTTCGGTCTTCTTACCAGCTACCCATTTTACGTAGTCAGGCCAGTTGGCCGGTGGCCGTCCCATACTATTTAATTATGAAATAACCACGCTAGTTTGTAGCTTCTGTTCTAGAACACATACTCCTTATCAGTTGCCAGTTCTTCAGCAGATATAACAAGCCTATTGCCACTTCAGCTTGCTAATTTTCAGGGCTGCGTTATTTACTTTAGTTCTCAGACGTTACTACTTCATTTCTGATGTTATCTCTTAGAAAAACACCAACCAGTAGCTGTTTCCATAGCTCAATGATGGACTAGTTCTATGGTCACTGTTCATGGGTCTGCCTTGATCCCTATGTTCAGGTTGAATACCTTCTTTTGCAATTGGATGAATACGTCGTCAGATATTTTCATCTGGGGAAAGCCAATGAAAAGATCTGTTGAAGTTTTCCCAAATTATCTGAGAGGAAATAAATGGAGACATCCTGACATCAGTCATTTGGGATGAAAGATGAATGATAAGACAAGAAGAGGTAAGAGGAAAAGAAAACTGAATTTTAAAAGCATAAAGGTAATATTGAATATGCAGGAATCAGATGATTTACCAAAGCTATATATTTACGAAGTAACCATACGAAAACAGTAATTGAGCCTCACGCTTACATAGCTACGTTCTTTTCCACAAAATTACACTATCACATTGTTTTAATCTTCTGATCTGGAACTTCATACAACAGATCAGTCTTCTATCTATACTAGAAAGCCATGGTACAAAAAGCAGATTGGTAGATGATCATAAGTCAAAACTTTATAGGAGAAGCGATGTTATGATTCCCTGAAGAGTTGGAAGTAGAGGAGGACATACTTTGAAATCACAAACCTTCACATTGTGGTTTACGGAATATAACAGGGGAAGTTTTTGCAGACGGGAATAATTTTAATTCAACTTTTTGACTCAAAAGTGTCATTGTTGCATAACACAAAATAACAATTTTATTTAATGTAGTAGTGGCACAACTACCATCTATCTCTTGATTCAGTGAAATATCGAGTCAGGTCTATATTGCACAAGATAAAGTATGCGATGTAGAACCAGAATACGGTGCTAACTCAAAACTGCCAATTTTTGAGTTGTGCCGTTGTTGTATTCACCCAGCGATTTCTTCACACACACTCTCAACCATTGATGAGGTTTGTTGAGTGGCGGAAACCGATTCTAACTCAAAGAATTTGTTGAGTTTCTCTTCGAGCTCAATGTTATTAATGAAATGGCAATGGACTGTATTTGTAATTGTGTCACACCCACTCGCAACCGATGAACTGGTTTGTTGAGAGATGTAACTGTGTTTAGTGTGACTAGGACTTTGAATGCCTATGGAACCTGAGACTAGCCACCCTAGTTTCGTTTCGACTAAGGTTGGTCTGTTTTTGCCTAAGTAAATGCGATTGTTTGATAAAACCGCCCAAAATAGGTCGGCGCCCAGCAACATCTGCACCTCTGAAGGAATACCGAATGTAGGGTCAGCGAGGTGAACGTGATGGGGAATGTTAAGTGAATCACACTTGATCATGTTTGTAGGTATTGACTGTGTGATATGGGGAACAACGAAACAGTTGACTTCTGCCTCGTAACCACTGTTTGTGAGTGAAGAGATTGTGACGTCACATCGTTTTGTGATTAGCGAGGATTGTTTATTCAACCCTTGTACTGAAATGGATGTCGAATAACATGGAATGTGTAACTGATTAAGCAATTTTTCTGTGATAAAACTTGACGTGCTGCCGTTATCGAGCAGTGCACGTACCTTGTGCAAGTGACCATTGTGGTCTGCGATGCTTATAATAGCGGTGGATAGTAGCACCTGACCTTGATGCAAAGATGAGAGTGTAACGTTGTTGTCATTTACTGGATTACTTGGAATTAACTGCATATTCTCCGGCTTCGGCTGTTGCATCGAAGGGAGTACGACAACATTTTGTGGATTCTGATTTGAATTCTGATGAACAGTATTTTTATGAATGTGTAAAAGAGTATTGTGTCTACTTGAGCAAAGTTTGCAAGGGCCGTATTTGCAGTGTTTCTCGTCATGTCCTGATTGCAGGCAATTTATACAAAGTTTTAATTGTTTAACCGCTTCAATACGATTTTCAATAGGCAATGATTTGAATTTCTGACATTGGTAAATAGCATGATTATTCTTACAAACAGGGCATGGATGTTTCTTATTTGTGCGAATGTGAGGTGATGGATTAGCTATGAATGTCTTGGGTCGCATGTGAGTATTGTCACTGTGTCTACGCTGTGATTGACGGTTTGATTCTTCCATCGTTTCAAGCAAGTCTGCGCGATTTTTTAGAAACTTATTGAAATCATCTAAAGTAGGAATGTCCTTTATGAGGTTACGCTGGGTCTCCCAGTCGCGAACACTAGCAGAGTCTAACTTGCCTGAAACCATGTGGATTATCAAAATGTCCCAATGTTCAGTATGTAATTTGAGTGTTTTAAGTGAACGTAAATTTTTGTTAACCACATCAATGACGTTACGTAAAGCCTTTGATGACTCTTTAGTAACAGGCTCAATGTTAAATAATGCTTGAACATGATTGTTGATTAAAATTCTACTATTGTTATAGCGACTACATAATAAGTCCCATGCGACTTCGTAGTTTTCGGCAGAAAATTCTAACGACTGAATAATTAAAGCGGCACTGTCCTTTAAGGAGGCCCTCAAATAATGGAATTTGTGAATTTTTGAAATAGATGTGTTTGTGTGTATAAGTGATTTGTACGTGTCGTGAAACTCCAACCAGTCCTGATAGCGACCAGTAAACGTAGGGAGATGAATGACAGGTAATTTAATGTTTGGCCCACCTGGACGTGCACCACATGAACCTGAACCTGAGACCGACTCGAAGTCTCGATCAGCAGAGGCAGCTCCTGGCCTCTCGTTTCTACTCAGCAACTCTTGCGCGGCCGCAAGCGCTGCGAAGTAGTTGCTCTCGAAATCGCTCCGTTCCTTGAACTCCGTCTCTGAAATTTCCGATGAAGTTTCTATTTCAGTTTGAATTGAATCAAATTGATTGTATAATTCTTGAAATTTATCTAAGCGATTATTCAATTCTAGCACTTGTAGCTGAGTTAATTCTTTGCTTAGCAAAAGAGGTTCAAGATATGATTTAAATAAGGTAAGCTTTCCTTTTAAGGAGCCCCTTTGTCGCTTAAAAACTTCCATGATTATGAATGACTATGTGAAAGGTAATTAATTAATGAATAATAAGCTTAGAAAGGGAAATTAAATGCAACTTGTCCTGTGAAAGAAAGTAAATATGCAATGCAAGTGAGATAAGAAACAATGATGACAAAAATAGACAAATGAAACGATACTTAAATTGTGAATAAAGCCACAAGGTCGGAATGTGCAAGATAAGCAGTATTTAAAGCAGTGCGAGGCAAACAAAGCAGGCGAGTGCAGCGCGCGAGGCAAGGAACCGGTCCCGGCGCATACGTCACACCCGGCCTGAGCGCGGCGTGGCGCGCTGGCGCGATGTTTCAAAGCGGCGAATCCCGAGCGCCTACGTCACGACTGACGCGGTCGCTTCGCTCGGCGGTTGGCGGCTCAAATTTTTCTAGAATTTGAACAAAGAAAATGTTAAAAACACGTAAAAATTTATGCTTCTGCTGTGAATTACGTAAGTATTAGTACAACAAAGGCAAGTTGAATAGTCAAACCTCTGAAAAACAGTTCGATAATTATAGATACCTATCGATAGGATAGGCACCTATTTAGAAAATGAATTTAACGAGTGAATTAATCGAGAAATTATTGAGAAATGAGAATAGAAAGTACCTACTTGATTGGGCCCTACTATTGAAGGGAAACACAACATAAAAAAGTGTAGGTATTTAAATTGTTAGGAATAAAGATAAGACTTAAATACCTAGATAGGTTTTATGTTTATGAAAATGAGTAGGTATGCAGGAACCTACTAAAAATAGGTGATTAATTTATCTATGTAGGTAGGTACCTACTGAGAATGAAACTGAAATTAAGTATGGACACTGATTGCGCAATAAGTAATCTGATTGGAACGAACTCACGTAACCAGTGTGCACTGCAAACCCTTTTTCTTGGTCCCTCGTTCGATGTGAAGACCGATGAATCAGGTTGAAGCCCGAACCAAATTTTTGTATTTCTGGATACGTGCTTGAAAGTCTTGAAATATACTTGAATATGCGATGTATGACGATGATTAATGAGTTTGAACTCTGTGTTGAATGATTCCGTGGCCAGACTTCAAATCTTGAACGCCGGCGCTGTCCTTGTTCGACCTCTCCGATACGTCCTTTGTCTTGCAGCCAACGTGGACCTTGACCGGCCGCTTCAAATGCCGTATCCGGCTCGAAAATTATGGAGAAGATTCGTTGGTAGGTAGCAGGCTCGGCGATGAGAATGAAACCAGCGGATTGATTAATAAAGGTATAATCTTGATTTCGCAACTGACAGGTTGAACTTGAATGAAATACAAGAATGAGAATAATGTAAATGTAAGTAAGTAATGCGTGTAGACGCTTGCGCGGACGCTGGGCGAATGCCAGAGCACAGTGCGGCGAGGTGGGGGCTCGCGGAGCCGGTTCGGGCGTTAACAGATGATTTATTAATTATAAGAAAGTAGGTACAAGCTTCAAATCTGCAACGCGCTTAGTCAAAATGGCAACGTCCGTATCTAGAACATGTTTCGTCAAAGGTTAAACAAAAAACAAATAAACGGGATACCAGTCAACAACATTGCTTTATTCGTCATGCGATCGTTGTTAAGTAAGGCGCAACTTTTAGTATAATTAAAATTTCAAGACGAAAACTGATAACTTTATTGGTATTCCGTAACAAAATACTTACTTATATGATATAGATTTACATCAGCAAATTACCTTAAGAGAAGTTTCCGAATGCGTAAATGCGCGCTGCATACAAACGAAGTGTGGTAATATTTTCAATACTAACCAATTAAAGTCAATGAAATTTTGCAGAAACAATCTAGGCACAAATCTCTATGCTTGTATCGTGTCCGATTTTCGTTAAAATATACAGTTTCAATGCTAGCACTAATTTAAGATTTGTATGGAAATCTTTGATGCACTGTAACTTTAAAACTGTACATTTTAAGGAAAATCTGACACGATACTAGCATAGAGATTTGTTTCGAGATTGTTTCTGCAAAATTTCATTGAGTTTAATCGGTTAGTATTGAAAATGTCACCAGACTTCGTTTGTATGGAACGCGCCAACAGTAATATACCTTAACATTCCAATTAAAACATAAATAATTATTCAAACAAACTAAAATCTAAACCTAAAACATAACCTATTCATACACTACAGAGACCCCATTCATCTGTACGGTACAGTAGTGAGATCAAAGGACCTGCGTGAAAGCCTCCCACAGAGGTCTACTTTCAGTACCCTCTCTAATGAGGGCTGTCTGCCAGTCTGTTTGACGTTTCATCTCTACACCATTCTGTTTCAGAGGAACATTATTTTTGTTTCTTAAAAAATGTTGGTAAGGTAGGATCTGATTTCCGTATGACAATATGTCCCCTTTAAATTAATTGAAGCTATTTGAAAAAAAAAAGAACATTGTAAAATTCTAGAAAATAATAAAGAATAAAGTGTTTAAAAAACCGTTTCACTATAATATTAGCATAATATTTTTCCTCCAAGACAAAGTTTTTAAAGGTCAAGTGGCAGGTGAAAGCCTGTTGTCCTGTGACATCTCTTCAAGCTCACCGTCACCGTGAACTTTGTCCAGGCGCCAGTCTCTACAATACTATTATTATAATAATGTAGGTAATATTAAGTCGGATATTTTTTTTACCAATCGACTCCGTAAGTCGCGAGTCATTTTGTTGGGACGGTCGTATCGGTCTAATGATTTTTATCATTTCGTATTAGCTCTTATATTATAACAATCCTTGTGATTACGAAACTCCCAAAACCCACCCAACATTCCAACCCAACCCTCTCACCATCATTCGCCACCCTTGCACTGCAGTGAGATCTTAGAAGCTACAACTTAATCAGCCTACACTGAGAAAAAAATGCTACGTATACGTAGCCCGTCGCAGCTTACGTACCACGTAGCTTACGACGCGATTCTGATTACTAGTGTTGCATCAGTATTTAAGTACTTCATCAGTTTTGTCTCGTACTTCACAATAGAAGTAATATAGTACTAGTAATTATAGTTTTAGTTTCCAATTAAGTATTATTTGATGCATGGTTTGATAGAAACTGTCAACAAAATATGAAAGCTTTGCAACGTGCAAGCAACGAAGCTCATTGAAGCTCCATCCTATAACGAACAATCTGAGGCTTACAGAGGATAATCCTTTGAACATCGGCCCTCTGTGCCCGTTTGATAGGATCACGACTCTGGGAAATTATAGGCAGGCAGTCTAGATACGAGTACAGCTGTTTCAAATCTGACTGGAAATTTTAAAATCGAGTTAGTAAGGCATATTTTGAGTATGTACCGTATGTCGTACGTACACCATACACAAATAAATATACGTCCGTATTCCCTGGGAGGACATAAACCTTGCTACAAGTAACAACCTCAATTTACGGGTGCAATGTTTCGTACTGCATTTAAATGCGTTATATACTTTAGGGGGTCCATCAAACAGAAAAATGTTTTACCCAATATTTAAATTGCTAAAAAATATCAGCCGTTCGGGTCCATTTCGGGTCGAGTGGCTATGAAGCTTTCTACGGACCGATAAGAAGTTTTACGTGATAAAATGTAATGATTATTCCTACTACATTTACAGTTTGCTATGAAAAGTCCTTACACAGCCAAATCAACTAATCCAGCTATTATACGAACATTGTTGGTTCTACTTTGTTTACCATCACAACATACCTCTATGCTCTATTTCCAAAAGCCACTAAATACTAACAAGGCCCCAAACAGCCTAAACACGAGTGCAGTTAATCAGCGGGATTGAACCACGAACCCTTCGCTAAATTAGTGCATCAACCTGACGCACTCGATGCAAACATTACTTTGATGATGACCGCAATGACTATGAACCTGTGACACTGAATTTATATCCTACCAGAAATGCAGCTTCATACATACTCGCAGCAGCCGGTATAGTACGACAAGGAAAATAATTCCGCTCGACAAGTCATTTAGTAATCAAAGGGTGCAAGGTCGGATAGCAGCGAAAAGGGCGCGAAAACAATTAGCCAATGGCGGCATGGTATTGAAAGTGGCACATCCTGATTGGTCAACATAATTTCAAGCGCTGTTAAAATATGGCAAATGCGCAGGTATATCGGTAAGACTTATAAACCTGGTACCACTGTACACCCCTATATGCGTCGCGTGCGGCATTACGTAAACGTTCACGTACGATTAGCTAAAAGATGAGCGGCAGTTTGGTATAAACATCGATGCGCATGGAGGGGTGATCTGGCCGCCACGAGCTTGTATCCAGTGGTTTTTCTGGTAGGATTGACTATTCAGTGCCTGTGACGTTAGGTAGGTACATAAATTATAGTCGATGCCCCAACCCCCATCTCTGAACGTAGCGGTTCTACGTTACATCAGATGCAGGAGGATAGGGAGAGAGTGCATCTGTGTTTAGCGCACTCATTCATGCCCTTAAAAATATCCTGCATAGAGGTATGTAACTGGTGCGTTCCTAAACAAGTAGTGGCTGTACTTAGTCGTCTAAATCGGCTGATGAGATCGGGCGGAGTAATCGTCATAATCATCAACAGTGGGTGCTCAAAAATATCGACAAAAATATCCACCACTCGTGCAAAAGCGAACTAGAAGACTTCACACACCAGATTCACATAAGAGTTTCTTCTTGAGAGTAGCTATGCAGGTTTCCTCACCATGCTTTCCTTCGCCGTTTGAGAGCAGTCGGTATTATACGTGCATAAGTTAGAAAAATTCATTCGTACGTGCGGATAACGTTTCCCGGACCCTTAATGATTGAAAGTCAACGCCTGTACGGAACTCGCCACTGATATTCTACTACATTCATTACAAGACCTACTATTTTTGCTTTCAGAGAACCATGTGATTCTCAACATGATATTAATTCAGCAGGCAATGTGTTCGTAGTCTTCCGTTTCGTTTTTTATTAGACTATAGTCCAAAGTTTTCGTAGTCACTCGTCACAGGCACTGGCTGCTAATTGAACAAGACTCGCATCATATTAATTATTCATTGCTCTGTGTTGGTTAGCGTTTACGTTCTGTTTTAGTTGATAATGTGGTTAAGTTAGTTCTAACTATTTTCTAGAGAAAATGTAATTCTAGTTCAAGGGTATGCGAAAAAAATGAGTAATTCGAATTAAAATCTGCCTGACGGGATACAGTTAGAATATTCTAATTTATACCATTTTCGAAATAATGTTAAATTTTACTGGGCTACGATCCTGGGGTCTTAATGTGTAACTACTCGATTCAATCGGTTTTAAATCGACATGGGGTTTAATGACAGTTATAAGCGAATCTGCTTCTCAATATTTAGTTAATTCATTATAATGGATACAGTACAGTCATAATACGTTACCGATCTTGTAAACGATAAAATCGGAAACTTAACCAATAGCCCTACTTATATATATTCGTTTACAAATGTAAATAAAAAAGCCCGTTTAACTGTGTAGTTTCTTCAAAACCAGGGAGTGCAAGGGGAAACAATTGAAGTGTTTTAGAAGAAAATACACATCCCTCTCCTGATGCCCATGGAATCGGATGGCCGGAAGGACCTCGTTGGATTTAGGCAGCGCAGGACGGTCGTTGTGGAGATCCTTGGGAGAGGCACATGTCCAGCACCGAACGTCTACTTATCGGATGAGATGATGATGATAAATCTATACAGAAATCAGTACTTGTGTGAATTAAACACTCTAGAAGTTTTAACACATTCATACATACATGCCTGTGTCCCATTGGGGTAGGCAGAGATAATTGATCGCCATCGGCTACGATTCTGACATAGCTCTTTTGCCTCTTCCACAGTCATAAGTCGTTTCATACACGCTCGTCGGTTTCGGGTACATTTGATCTGACCTTCCTTAAGTAAGCCGTCAATTTGGTCTGCATACTTACGTCTAGGGCGACCCCTTTCGACTGTTCTATTCACTCTCGCTTTAAATATTTCATACGTCAGTATACTATCACTCATCCTTTCCACATGACCAAACCATCTCAACATTCCCTTTTCAATCCTTGTCACTATATCCTCTTTCAGTCCACACTTTTCTCTAATTACACAGTTTCTTATTCTATCATTCAAAGTCAAACCACGCATTTATCCTAGATTCATTCCTCTTCTGCCATACCCAACATTCGCTGCCATACATCAAAGTTGGTGCCAGCACACCGTCGTGAACTGCCAAACTTTTCAAAACACAAATCTAGGAAAAGGGTGTAAAAAGCTCTATTCGAACGATACGTATCCTTGAACCATCAAGTACTTAGAAAATCGCATCAGATATCCTCCGAGCGATAATTTAGGGTGATTTCGAGCCGAGTGAGACTTTTTGGGGTTCGTTTGCATTGCAACAGTGGCAGATCATGGGGATTACGAAAGGATTTGGTGTCGAAACTTCCCCTTTCGGTGTTTTGTAGACAGTTGTGATATAAATACGTGGCTACCTGCTTACATCATGTAAACTAAGCATCAGTAGGTAATGTTTTTGTTTAAGTCCACCCTTGATTATTCGATCAACCATCATCATCATCATCCTCTACCTGTCTCACTGCTGAGGTTTCTGTTTTCTGGAAGAGTTCTTATATGAATAAAGAAGAAATTTAGATTTTGGTGCTTACACAGAGTGAAATTGATTTTAAACTAAGAGTTTACCCATCAAACTGAACAACTTTTAATATGGGAGCAAACCGATCGGAGCAAAAACAAAATCAGCTGTTCCATACTAAACTGCAATGCCTACTCGATTCAAATGTATGCAACGGCAGATTTTTTTGTTGCTCCGATCGGTTTGCTCCTATACTAAAAGTTGTTCAGTTTGATGGTTATACTCTTTGTTTAAAACGATGCTAATGATATAATGATAAAAAAAAATTTCAGGCCGTTTCCAGTAAAATTTTCATTATCAATTTTTTATATTGGAAAGAAAAATAGAGGAGATGAGAGGCAATAGAGGAAGACCTAGACTCTAGACAGAGTTATCTACCACAGGTGAAAGAAAATGTTGTTGCATTGTCGTATCAGGAACTCACGGAAAAGAGACTGGATCTGAGAATACTACACCGGCGACAAGATCGAGCTTTTAAATAAGATAATATTATTAGGGTTCCGTACCCAAAGGGTGAAAACGGTACCTTAGTAATACTAAGCCTACGTTGTCCGTCCGTCCTACCTATTTAGGGCTGTAACTTTTGAACTGAAATAGCTAGACAGATGAAATTTCCACAAAATGTGCGTTATTACGGCGGATTTGATAAAATGACAAAAAGTTAAAAATTAAGGGGGTCCTCAGATAGAAACTAGTTTTTATCAACGTTTTTACTTCGCGCTTTATCGTAAAAACACAACCGTCAAACTTGGTGTGATTATAGAGCAAACTCTACAGTATATCAACAAATAATAAAAACCGGCCAAGTGTGAGTCAGTCTTGCGCTAAAGGCCCGGAGAAAAAAAACTTTTTTGCAAGTTAATATGTTGTGTGATGGTGTGGTAAGGACCGGCTCGCACTTGACCGGTTTTTTTTATTATTAAGATTTTCCATCGACAAAGGTACATGTTATAAAAACTAGGAATCGGAAATCCTTTACGTACCATACTGTTCAGAATGGAGGAATTTATGTAAAAACAAGGGAATTCCAAGGGGCGGAACCACCTGCCAATGTTCCGCATATTTCGTGTCTTGTCAGCATATTTGAATGGCTACAGGGTGTTCTTGAAGATTACTGTTAGCCTTACTCTAACACTAAGCTTAAAGATTATATTTTGGTAACGATTTTTGCTTTTTAACCGAATAAGGAGGAGGTTATCAATACATCAGTATTTTTTTTATATTTTATTTTTAATAGAAATATTTTATTTATTTTGAATCGTAGGTTACATAATTTGGTATGTCAAGTTTTTTTGGTCTTCATTTTATATTTTTTACGGATAGAAGACATAATTTTAAGAAACCAATTTCATTTTTATTGCGATTCATCGAGTTTATCAACATAAATTTAATTTTTAAATTACTTTGATCTGCAATCTCTAAATGCAATTGGTGGAGAGAAAATAATTCGAACTCCATGGCGAACAACTACTTACCTACTGATTTATTCAAAAAATATTTTTATCCTTCTCTTCTAACTCTATGCTGGAAACAGAAACGGCAACATCAAATGTCAAATTCTGACATTGTGAATGTATTTTTTTTTCTTAATGGCCAGTTATTTTAAAGTGATTTTAAATTTACCAAGGAGTTCACAGGTTTTCCAGTGACGTTACTGGACGGACCGGAAAACGCTGTTATTTTATTAAAAATATCTGTAATAGATTACGATATGGTTTGTAGGTATCCCGGACTCCAAATCAACATTTATTAGATTTTTTATCTGTCTGTTTGATTGTTTATATGTTTGTAACAGCATCACGCAAAAACTACTTAACCGATATTGATGAAACTTTTTTGTTTGATAGCTTATGATCTAACTTAATATCTGGTGTATTATTTATCCGGACGAAGTCGCGGGTTAACTTTAGTGCTATTATAATAAAACTGCAACTGAAATGTGTCTGAACATTGAAGATATTTACATGAAAAAGATTAATATTAGATATGGTTTAGGTGTCCCGGACTCCAAATCAACCTTTTTTAGAATTTTCGTCTGTCTGTATGTTTGTTTGTTTGTATGTTTGTAACAGCATCACGCAAAAACTACTTAACCGATTTTGATGAAACTTTTTTTGTTTGATAGCTTATGATCTGACTTATAATAATAATAATAAAGCCTTTATTAACAGTCATGCAAGTTACATGGCACTTAATTTTTAATAATATACTTAAACTAAATTAGGTAACTATTATATCTGACACCGTTTGGTAGGTAGGTAAGCAGTTAAAAGATTTTTACAGATTGTCTTGCTTTTCAGCAAACAGCATCACGCAAAAACTACTGAATCGATTTGGTTGAAACTTAGTATCTCACTTAAATTCAGACTATAACTTAAACTATAATATAACTTGTGCGGACGAAGTCGCGGGTAAACTCTAGTATTACATAAATATGATTAATAATTGGATTTGAGTAAAAATAGGAACAGCCTGTATTTGAAACATGATCCCGTGGGAGTGCAACGGTTCATTTCTTCCAATATTAACCAGGAAATTCCTGTTTTTCTAGTCGAATCTTAGAGGGACAACGTGACAGTCCTATCAGAGTTATCTTATAAGAAATGACATGAAGCTTTTGGATAATACACTAATATGAAGCACTTATTTTTGAAGCTATAATATTAATTATTGATTTAATATTATTATTGATGCAAACGAAATTCTATGTACGTAGCATAAGCATAAGCATATGCTCACGACTATATTCTCTGAAGGCTGCCAGAGATATTCTAAAAACACAGAATATCCACGTTTCACCAGTACCGAAACTCTGTCCAGTGAAGGTCCAGTGTGACGGGGAGTGGACCCGTTGCCGTTGGAGAGTGGGTACAATACATGCCTCGAAATTGAAGCATGAAGGTTTCCTATGTTGGTATGTAACAATATTAGTAATTAAACCGACTCGATAACTTTGTTCCATCTGTTTTGTCCCACTCATGGGCAAAGGTCTTCCCTAAACTCTTCCACATCATGTCTCTGTTCGGTGCGACGTTCCGACGTCCGACATAATGATGACTAAAATATAACGCATTGTGTTAATATAGTAACTTATTCGGCCGGCTCCGAAAGGCTCCGATAATAGCACCAACGCGGACTGGTGTCTAAAGGCCTGTTTCACCACTTCTGAAATATTTCGTATGAAAGATATGTCAAATTACCTTTCGATGTTGGTTCCATAGTGAAAGTTGTTCAGTTTGACGGTCTGATCATCCCCTTAAAAAGTGTCAGCATATTAAGTAGGACCCTGCATAAGCTAACAAGAACTTATCCAGAAGTGGTAAAAAAGGCCCATAATATTATAAGGGTGGGCGCATATCTATCAGCGGCGAAGAAGCCGAAGGAGGCGAACGAAACGAATTTCCTTTTAATTTTTCTGACGATTCGTCCGATTTACCGCGGATACTCGTAAGTGTGCGAAGTGTCATAGAATTTCATACAAAATTTCTGAAATTAGATACTTTCGCCTCCTTCGGCTCGTTCGCCGCGAATAAATATGCGTCCATCTTAAGGCGACTATAATCTCATCAGGTATCGTCGACATTTCAGATTCGCGATCTTGCAGTTATAGCCACTGCATCTGAGACAACTTCTGATTGTATCGGTTTCCTGTTCCATCAGATTGAAGAGAATAAGGACAAGAGAGTACACACGGTGGCACATCAAGCTACTCAAAACCAAAATAAGCTGGCCGCGCGTTGGTAGAGTAATGTATAACGTCGCGCGGCCAGCTTTTATTGGTTTTGCGTAGCTTGATGTGATACCGTGTGTACATGTGTGTTTAGTGCACACTTTGAACGCAACTAAGTTCTTAGTAGGTGACTGCTTTTTATACATAGTGAAATTGATATCATTAGCATCCTTTTACAGTCTACCCATCAAACTGAAAAACTTTTGCTACGGGAGCAAACCTATCGGAGCAAACATAAAAACTGCTGTCCCACACTAAGCTGCAATGCCTACTCTATTTAAATCTATGCAACAGCAGATTTTTTTGTTCCGATCCGTTTGCTCCCATAGTAAAAGGTGTTCAGTTTGATAGGAAGACTCACAGTTTAAATGGATGCTAATGATATCAATTTCACCCTTTACAAGCAATCTATGTAGACTATATTCCAATTAGACTAACAATATTTCCAATTCAAAAAAATAGCAAAGTCTATTAAATCCTTTGTTTTAACTTGAATTTTACAACCCCAGCCAATAGTCCATGGGAATGTGTCCACAATTTTTTCCTTCGCCCCCGTTTCCTGGTTCAGCGTGATTTGTTCGCCATTTGGAATCGAAAACATTTGGTTGTCCCACACCTGTTTCGCTGTTCCCACGGTTCCGCTGTGTTCCGCTTGGAAATGGGTCAAATGGGAATAAAAACGAGGTTTCGGACGCACGTGTTCTTCTAATTAATGAATCTGGTTTTACCAAATTATTTTCCATTGTTCTTTGATTTTTGTTTTAGATTGTTTTGAAATTCGATTTTTTATCCGAGGAAGTACCTATATTGGACGAATTGGTTTTTGTATCGACATTAATTTTGTTCGTAATCAACTCTAGCGATATAGCTTGACCATACTAATTTAATATGCAAGGTGTTACAAAAGTAAAAATAAACATTGAAAACTGTTGACGGTTGTTTAAACCATCAAAATGAACAACTTTCACTATGGAACCAACATCGAAAACGGGAAAAAAAATTCAGCTGTCCCATACATTTAGCTCGAGTAAAATGTGTAGTTTAGTATGGAATGGAACATCAGAATTTTTCCGCGGTTTCGATATTGGTCCCATAGTGAAAGTTGTTCAGTTTGATGATCTAAACCATTCCCTTAAATGTTAATTGTATTTTTGTAACACCATATATATTTTATAATAACAACATGTGACTACTAATAAAAAAACATTAGAGGCTTCATAAATTACTGATGTAAAAAAGCTCCAACGAATATCTTAGTTTTTTTCAGTAATTTTTTCAATTCGGATAACAATTTTCTACGATTTTACATGAGCCTTGCATCACACAGAAAAGAGAACCAGAAGAAGATTATTATGAGGACTAATTAGTTCGAGAAATAGTGTTCAACAAACTAATCAAATTAAATTTAAACTTATCTTCAGAAGTCTTTATGACCTTTGTCCACCCTTTGTCTAAACGAAATGAAGGAACTTATCACCAGAGCTACACATATCAGGAACGCGGGCTCCACATAAGTATATTCGACTTCTGCGGGTCCTCTTTTCTGTGCAAGAATTTGCAAAAATAATGTTATCTGGGAAAAATTATACGCTGAGGGGTTGAGGGAAATACATATATACCTACTGTAGTATAATAATTAATACCAAAAATAATAAAGTATTAAACTTAAACTAGGAAAATTAATTAACAAGTCAAGCTTGCAAACAGCGCACCCTCCTTGCGACAATTTTAACCGATAACGAATGTCACGTGCTTATAATTTATTGCCGTAAGTCCTCCTTCATTTTCATAATTTGGAGCATTGTCTTTGTTATGGAGAAAAACTCAGTTGATTCATGCATTTGTGGTTGGTTTTGGATCCTACCGAAATTTGAAAGATTTAAAAAATCATCGTTGACTGGAGTAGCTCGGAGTCAACCAAACTTTGAATTTCAATGTAGAAAGACAAGGCAAGAGGTGATATTGGCTTTGTAGTCTTTTAGCAGCTGCAGCGATGCGCAGTTTCAGTGCATGTTACTTCCTTCCTACTTACTTTTAACCATACTGGAAGGGAAGATAGAGGGGAAGAGAGGCAGAGGAAGATCTAGACAGAGTTATTATCCAGCCCAAGTGAAGGAAAAGATTGATGTCGAGTCGTATCAAGAACTCATGACACTAGCGGAAAAGAGACAGGATTGGCGAATGCTTTACCGACCAGAGCGTAGCTCTTAAATAAGATGATTATGATGATGCCTTACTAGAAAATTTCTACATCGAGATAAGACATTTATACTACTACTATACTAAAACATTATATCTGAATAGATAGAGGCGAGACGAGATAACTCCATGTTCATAACTATGGGTAGGTTGATCAGTCACCATGTATACGTTATTAAACACATGTCAAACAAAGGTACTTACGTAGTAACAAATATGGATTCCAGGTTCCTCACGAGTCGCGAATTCCCTAGCTAACGACTCAAAACAAAATTAATTTAAAACAAGCTCTCTTCCTACGGGACATGGATCGTCAGGAAGTCCAGGTGTAATAAATCAGGGGCTCCGTCGACGTACGACGCCAGATTAATTTCATTCCGCGCCGCGACTCAAAACTTTACCATACTAATTTGAATCCCGGTCGCAGTCGTTAACGGTTGAGCACCCCTGCAGTTTTATCGTACGCTAATTTATACCGTACCTTTTGCACAAAAGGTGCAGTTTTGATTAAAGTTTTTTAGGTAAATTAAATTATGTTAGCTAATTTAAAATTAGGATTTATGTGTATGGTTTCAAGGTTGCAATTTGTGTGAAATGGAGCATGTCAAAAGTATGTTTTGCTGGGTTTGCGCTATAAATTGCGATGGGAAAAGCTGTGACGTGTGTGAGCTGAAAACCAGCAGTATGGGATTCAGTCGTGAATGAATGAATGGATTGAACGGATTTTAATGAAATATCACCTACATTTGTCATTCAAAACATGGGTTTGAATTGGAACCGTGTTGGTTTGAAACTTGTTACAAATTCGGACATAAGTCAGAGGTTGTCAGAAAGTGCACGCTCGTAGCTCTAAACTAGATTGACTAGGAACATGACAGCTGTTAGTTATTATAAAGCTTTGACTATTTATATGTGGACTGGTTACGCGTGTAATTCTACTAACAAACATTTCTGCCACTTTTTGCGGGGGGCGAGGTAACATGAAATCCGCAACTTTGGATTTTATTCCCCATAATTTTAGATTCTAATTTTGAATGTTAAAAATCATGAAAAGTAGTCTCGTGTGAACCCCAAACGTTCTAAGTTCGAAGTTATTATTTCGCAATTATAGGCTGTCTCGTTTAGTGATAAGGTGTAAAATTTAATGTGAATGCACATTGCACAAGATCAATTGTGCTTATACCGTGGCAGAGGGGACATGCTACCGCAAAGCTAGTCCTTATAATAATTAGTCAAAGGTTAGATTCAATATAATTATTGCAAACCTGCGAACATTCGAACTAGTCCTTATAATAATTAGTCAAAGTTATAAAGGCACCAAAGTAAAAGGAGAACGCCCAAGTTACTGTGAGTCCTAGTATCGGTATGGAACGTAATTGAGTCACAATGTTAGGTATGTACATTAATTTAATGTAATGTTTTACTATTTTAAAATATACTTAACTAAGAATTATATAATTGAAGGAATTTCGCGGTATAGAGATCACGAATCCTTGCAACTCTTCATCACTTTAAGCACATTATTGTCTGTCGGTAGTAAAAACGAACAAAGAGTAGTTTTTATTTCTAACTAGTTCCTTAGTTTTATTCTGAGAAGATTTAAAATGACCGCCAGAACAGCCAGAACCTACACTTGTCATAAGGTATAGTACCTAAAACACAGCAGTAAAAAGCCTAAAAGTTAACTGTGCCGTAGAATACGTCTTGAATTTTTTCTCGATGCTGTTAAGAATATGAATTACAAATATTTATTCATCATCATCATCATCATCGTCCACTGCTGAACATAGGCCTCTCACAAGGCGCGCCGAAAAACTCTGTCCTCGGCCTTCCTCATCCAATCGCTCCCCGCTACTTTTTTTAGGTCGTCTGTCCAAATATTTATTGCCTTTTATCTATTATAAACTAATGAAAATGATCGATTTTGGCATATTTCAGTTTTATTGAAATTGTGTTTGATGTTCTAAAAATGACACATGGACTTTAAACTTATTGCCAGGCCGTATTAAAATTCGTTACTAACCTGAACGTTCAACTGAACGTTATACTCCAAAAAAACAGACACCCACATGCTCACAAAAGTTTTTTCCACGACAATCACCTAAACACCCATAAAATTAATTGTCACTAATGTAACTTTCACACTCTTGTCAACTCCAAATGACCGTAAAATAGGCTTGTAATTACCAATGTCTCTTTTGTACATCGACAAAGAAATACAAAAAAATGTTACACTTAAAAAAACAAATACATTTCTAAATTAATCTTTATTAGGCTAGAAATAAGAGTGGAGTAACATTTTAACGATTGCATAGATATCTTTGTCGATATAGATGTCTCAATGTACGAAATGACAGCTGCATACCGCCATATTGATTTTGATTCATAAATTTACGATGTCCACCCACGGCCACGGTCGGCATGCGACCAATTTTTTATTGTCGTTGGTAACATCTGACTGGTCATTACAAGGTCATTTGTGCTACTTTGTGGTCAATTTATGGTTCATTCATTGATTTGTTGCATCTTTTTTTCGCCTTTAACTTCATTCCTTATATGATGAAAAGATATTGCGACTACTATTTAGCTTTCTGGCCAATTCTGATTAGCAAATATTTATTTCTCAGAAAGATATATTATCAGACATATCGGTGAACGTTACTAAAACTGTTCTGAGAATAAGAGAGTAAGAGTTTAAAATCTCTGTTTCAGTAATTCGAAATAGCCTTAAAAATTTGTTGCTATTTGGAATGGAGTATAGTTTTATTCAAAAGTTAATTAAGTGGAAAAACATGTTGTTTTATATCAGTTACAATAATTTCTATCGATACATTTCTAAATTTTAATTATTTTGTCCCATATTGACAACACGAATATTTTAAATAATTCTAGCGTCTCATGGTCGTATCAAATATGTATGAAATATAAATCATTGAAATATATATTATTTTTTTTTGGTTTTATACAGGGTGCCAACCAATTAATGCCAAATTAAACCGTTATTCCAGAATCGTTAACACACAAATGGCGATATTTCTTGAAATCCTTCATAGATATTATATTTCCAAGTAAGAACCGAATGTTAACATATTTATAAGTTAATCCTAGTCTAATTCCGAAACCATAAAACTTAACTAAAGTAACATCTACGAGTATTGAGTAAGTAGGTAAGAATAGAAAAGGCACAATTTCGTTTTCTGCCTTTTGTACTTTGACTTCCGTTTGCTTAGTGGCTTCTGTCATATGGTGGCCATATTTCCGTACAAATAAACAGGACAAAAATTGAATTATTGGCATCCTTTTAGTTATGTCTTAGCCCCTCTTGCATTAACCTGGGTTGACAATTACCTCCGGGTAAAATAGCTCTGTAGTTGTTTTTCTATACAAAAAATTATGGGTTACCAACTTCAACAGGAGTTTATTGCTAACACAGGGTGACGCAAGTGGGGCTAAGAGTCCTGTCATCAAACTGAACAATTTTGACTATGAGAGACAACTTGAAATATAAAAAAAAAACATTTCCATTTGAGTTGAGAAGGCATTAAAATGTAGTATGGAGAGGCCATTTTCCATCACGCGTATAGTTTGCGGTTTGGTCAACTAAAGGTCAGATAAAGCCTCCTTAACCCTTGAACTGCCACGGACGCGATATTATTGAACCACCCATTGTTTATCTATTAGTTATCTTATAGTCGGGTTGCGAGCGGTTAATATATAGGGTCCAACTTAATATGCTGACACTTTTTTAAGGGGATGATCAGATCGTCGAACTGAACAACTTTCTCTATGGCACCAAATCTGCTCTTCCATACAAAACTGCAAAAATGTTGGTGCCATAGAGAAAGTTGTTCAGTTTGACGATCTGATCATCCCCTTAAAAAAGTGTCAGCATATTAAGAAGGACCCTGTACATGCCTCTGGCTGAACGAAAAGTTAGTTACACCGTCATCAGATGGAACTATCCGGAACCAACTACTTAAAGTGCCTTCCGAAGCACGGAACTTCTAATAGTAAGTAACTAACTAAAAACATAAAACCGTGTCATTGTAAAATATTACCAGTTCACCTAAACGTTATCCTTGTTTATCTCCGCGTCCCAAATATCATGGTCACCCCACAATCGGTACAGTCACCACCGCAATAGTATTACATGTCAAACGGAATCCTCTTACCCCCCTCCCCCCATTCCTTACGTTTGGCTCGTCTTAACCGCGACTCTACAAGGCTTCCCGCAAAACTTGAGTAGTCTTCAGAATTAAACAAATAACGCTTAAGACAAATAAATTAAATTACTGTAGGTGATATACAGGGGACATTGATATCATACCGAAGCAATACCAATGAGTTTTTCGGAATTTATGTACGATTAGTAGCACGCCTGGCTTTTTGGCGAAGAAAAACATCGTGAGAAACCTGCATGCTTCAATTTCGAGGCATGTATTGTACCCACTGTCCATTACAAGTGGCAACGGGCTCACTCCCCGTCACACTGGACAGAGTTTCGGTACTAGTGAAACGTGGATGTTCCGTGGTTTCTGAATATCTCTGACTACCCCCTCGTGGAATATAATCGTGAGCATATGCAATGCAATGCATTCATATCATTAGCATCCTTTTAGACTAAGAATATACCCATCAAACTAAACAACTTTTACTATGGTAGCAAACTGATCGGAGCAAAAAAATCAGCGGTTCCATGCTAAACTGCAATGTCTACTCGACTCAAATGTATGCAACAGCAATTTTTTTTTCCTTCGATCGGTTTGTTCCCATAGTAAAAGTTGTTCAGTTTGATGGGTAGACTCTTAGTTTAAAAGGATGGTAATGATCTATGAATTTCACCCTGTAGTGGTATTTCACCACGAGCGCCATTTTGGAAATCTTCCTAAGATTATGGTGACAGTGACATAATGTTTGTCCTATTGCTTCGAATGTGGGTAACATGTCAAGTAGTTTATGGGAGTATCTATCCCAATCTCAAGGATTGTTTTTGATCAAGAACAAGAAGAGATTGAGGATTGCGGAGCCTCGTGGCAGGCAAAAACGCGACGCGCGAACAACACGCGAGACAAGTGCTCGGGTCAGAACCTGCAACGTGACTCCCTGATGAAATTTACTACTAAAAATAAACAAAATGATCTTCCATTACTTTGATTTGATATAATGTCAGTTATTTAAGAGGATTCGAACTCAGTGCCTTGAAATTTCAAAAACCCAACTCTGTTAAAGTTTTCCTAAGATTGGAAATATTCTGACTAATAACAAAATATCAATACACAATTCGAAAATGCATAAATCATTTCTAATTATTCAACCTTTACCCTAAACAAGGTTTTTTGAAATGGAACCAAACTAATAATAGTGCCAAAGTTCCTTCTAATGGCGGATTTCACCTCCACCTTCCGTTTCCGTTTCCTCAAATACACATAATATACTTACTTAGTTTATTAATAAATCAACCACATTTACATAAATCACTTAAAATTTTAATACAACTGAAAATAAACTTTAAAACTATATTCAGAAGTCCAAAAGTTGTTTAAAATTATGTTTACAGTGAATGGACATCAATATTTAAAAGAAATATGAAATTTGTGCTCTAGATAATAAAGTTCATTTTGAATTGTGCGGCTAATAGTTTCATAGATCTTTGAAAAAACACGCCCATCTGTTTCAGGACTTATGAATAGATGGAGAAGATAAATATTTAATTAAAACATTAGTATAATCTTTATCTATTTCGTATATTATAGTGCCTGGGACCGAAGTTTAATTATGAATTAGGGATTATTTCACGAATACCTAGGTAAGGGTTCGAGAAAGTACCGTACTAAATTACGCGGGTTCTGTATTCAAATGTAGGTATATTTTTTCAATGCTATGAATATGCCTGCATATGCTTACGACTATATTCCCCGAGGGGGTAGTCAGAGACATAAAACTCTGTACCTACATCCACGTTTCACTAGTAGTACCGAAACTCTGTCCAATGCTACGGGGAGTGAGCCAGTCGCCACTTGTAATGGACAGTGGGTACAATACATGCCTTGCAGGTTTCCTCACGATGTTTTCCTTCACCGAAAAGCCAGTGGTGTTACAAATCGTACATAAATTCTGAAAAACTCATTGGTACGAGTCGGCCTGGACGGGGATCGAACCATTGCCTCCTGCACGGCAGGCAATGTTACTCGCTACTAGACCACCACGGCTTTCCAATGTTATCATACCTATAAACTCAAAATTAGATTACTTTAAATTTTATTTGGCTATGTTCATATCGTGTCATAGATATCATATGTTACTCAGTCATAGATTCTAGACGACTTAATTTCAGGTGCCGTTCCGTTCATTTGATAAAACTTCGACCCCTAGGCCCGGGGTTCCTTGTAACGTAAGCTGATACCTGGATGACCCCTCGGAGGACACGGCACGTGGTACTTCCTTCCAGGACACTCGAGCTTGAGACCACTTCCACTTGAGGTGCATTACGTTACCAACTCTACAAATATTGTCAACGTTTCTTTACCGATCTATAAGTCACTGACTGTTACAAAAGTAAAAATATACATTTAAAACTTTTAAGGGGGTTGTTTAGATCATCAAACTGAACAACTTTCATTATGGGACCAACATAGAAGTCGCGAAAAAAAACTGCTTCTTAATACAACGCGGTAATGAATTAACGCAAAACTAGAAAGTAGTTAGTTTAGAATCGAGAGCAGAATCGAATTATCATGGTTTCAACATAGTTAATTTTATTTTAACTTTAAATAATGAAATTATTGTTTCAATCTAATTATTTTGTTATAAATCAGTTGGGGTGTATGAGGTTTTGCGCTTATTCATTAACACGTTGTATAAACATTCAGCTTTTAGACTTTATTTATGTCATTGGACCGTTAATTGCTATCTTACGGTCTCCGAGAAAAATGCCTGTGACAGACGGACGGACGGACCACCTAGGTGATTCCATAAGTGTTCGGTTTTGCCAATCTTGATACGGAACACTAAAAGAAATATTATGTAAAGTAAATGTTTTTTTTTTTTTTTTTTATCAAATAAACAAACATCTTATGAACTAAAAGCATTTTTAAACCCGATATCGGTTTGTCCCAATGCAGAATCATATTCCAACCCTATTTAATTACAATACTAATTCTACAAACCACTTATGATGGTAATAAACTCCACATAATGCGCATAAAATTACTTCCAAATAAACATTTAAAAAAACTAGGGAATCGCTTAGCAAACCCCCTATAAAAAGTCCTTAAGTGCTATCGTTAAAATTCATTGGCTCTAAACATCTTTTCCTTTGCCTCAACTTTTTTATAACGAGACAATTCGTAGTCTACTTCCCGCCATAATATTTCCATTCTTTCAGACAATACAACAAAACTTGTGTTACCATCAAGATAACGTAAAGAAGGACTCTTTCATCCTTATTTCGTTGGCATAAGAACTAAAATTCGAGTCCTTTTCGTTACAAGAGCAGTAAATATAAAATTGCCAAGGTGTATATGATTTCGAATAATCGCAAAGATGGGGGAGTAGTCAAAACTGTCGAAATGTGTCATTTTTATAACCACATTAAGAAGGGTATTTTGGGGTCGAAATCGAATCTTTTATTTTTATTCATGGCTCGTAAAAGCTTTCTGGTTAAATTTTAAATCAATGTTGACTGATTTCTGGTTCAAATGGGTAAAATTTTTTTTTGTTATACGATTCTGCCTGTATTTTAGAACCAAATTTATATAGGGTGTAAGTGACAGCCTAGCAAATACTGAAACGGTGAACTCGGTCTGAGTTCCATAGTGAAACTGAATAACTTTCACTATGGAGCCTACCTCAGGAGACGAGAAAAAATCAGCTGTCTCATATATTTGAGTCGGGTAGTTTTGTATAGGACAGCAGATTTTTTTTCACGATTTCGATGATGGTCCCATAGAAAATGTTGATCAGTTTGATGGTCTGATCATCCCCTTAAAAAGTGTCAGCATGTTAAGAAGGACCCTGTATGTTAGAAGAACAGTAGGCAAAACCTAGACATTTAAGAAGAACGGAAATCTGACAAAGATCAGGTACAGAGATTAGTTCCTAGATCGTGTATGAAATGTTGTATTGACTAATTATATTTGTTTATTATAATTACTTAGGTACATCAGACAACATTTTAATATAAATAGTAGTGCTATCCGTGTGATAAAGTACCTACTGAGATGGAAACTGAAAATATTGCCCAAAACCCCAAATCGTGCCCCCCCCCCCCCTCCCCTTTATAAAAATACTGGGGTGAACATTCTGAAAATGTTTTAAAATATAGCAAATCGCGCTATCATTAACATTATATCAAAAATTTCTCTTAGGTAAGATAAACTGGTTAAAAACTTTTCTTCTTTGTCTACTTAAACAATTAGCTACGGAACCCTATCATGGGCGAGTCCGAAACGCTCTTGGCCGGTTTTTTCTAAACTTGAGAGACACTATAATATTATACAATATGAACCAAAAATTACTTAACCAACAAAAATTATAAAAACATTACAAATAAGTTGAAAAACGCTCCGAAGAAAATATTTGAAGAAAGAAAGAAGTGATTATCAAAAACTGTTGTTTCTATTTTTAAAAAGGCCTACGACCTCTGCATAACATTAAATCGACTTTCTTACGCAATATATCGGTACACACTCCGCACTCAATGTAGTGGAACGCATCGAAACCCTGCGTGAAACGAAAAGAACATTCCATTTTAAAAGTAATAAAATTTATTGCTCTATATTCCCGCGCGAATTCATATTTTGTCCCTAACCGTGACTGATTCGATACTATTTTCAAGGTTTTATAGTAAAAATTCGCAATAAATTATCATTTCCATAACTAAATTGATTAATACGATGTCCAGTAAACTGGGGGATAGCATTTATAATAATAATTTTTAACAGTTTTTGGTTCTTTTGGTTTTTCAGTTTTGAAATTAAACGGCCATATTTAAAAACTCGTTTTTTTAGAAGTGTAAACGGTTTAAAATAATGTCGACCACTCAGTAATATTTATAATAATTATCATTCGTACAAACTTACATTTTTAAATTTCGTATTTAAAAATTTTTTTTTTCTTGTGGATCACAAATTATCTAATCAAATCATGATAGTACCGATGGAACAACCAATGATACTGGCACAAACTATTTTCTTCCAACTTCCAACGCCGCCGCCGTTCCATTTTTAAAACTGAAGGTATTTTTTCGTACACTCCCAGCATAAAGCTGAAAGATAAGACGTCACATTAACAGCACTCCTGCCCGCTATCGGGTACTGAAACGGATCTTTAATGGGTGATATTTTTTGTTCATGGGAGGGGTTAAAGGTTGACCAATGGCGTCGGGACGCCCGTCGTAATGCAGTCTTGCTACGATAAAGTTGGAAAATGTTGGAGTGGGAGGATGGAATCTATTCTTGGTTTGCGTCTGTTTGCAATGTACTGGTGTGGAGGCAAGTGCATTTGGAAATTTAAGGTTATGTTTAACGGTTTTTTAGATATTTCTAAAAAATATAGTTAGAAGTTATAGCAAGTTTCAGACCAGCCCGGATTTTGCGAAACGTCCTTTGATAAATAATGAAAACTAGATACTTATCTACACAATTAACGTGCCGTTCCAAGAAACGTGCACTAAAAGTGCACTCAAACGAATATCTAAGAGCTCTATGGTTTAAGTGTACAGACTTGAAAATAACATTCAATTTTTAAAAGTAATACAATTTATTGCTCTATATTCCCGCGCGAATTCATATTTGTCCCTAACCGTGACTGATTCGATACTATTTTCAAGGTTTTAATATCTAAAAGCTCTATGGTTTTAGTGTAGAGTCATCTAGCCGTTAGACAACCATGATCAATTCGGACAATTTGGTAAGACTTTACAGGAGCTGTGCATCTAGTGTTTCGTTAGAGATCAAAGAATAGGTAAAATGATGTTTGAACCTACAGCCAGGGATGTACCGATATTGCCTATAGGCACGTATCACGAAGAGATGGACGAGAGATTGGTGGGAATCTGGGAAGGCGGTGCTCATCGATAATTGAAAAAATAAGTAATTAAATAAGATCTTCACATATGTAGCTCAAATCTGTCAGATACTATCGGAAGATAAACTTGCAGATCGTTCTGTTTACAAGGTGTAACAAAACACATTAGTACCCAATATTTAAAGGATGTTTTGTTACACCCTGTATAAAAAATCGTTTTTATTAACAGTTGTGTAGTTGACTGTCCCAGGTTAGTTTATTCCTGGACAGAGCACGTGAAATAAATCCACACTGGGATTATGCGCGCGTTTTGGATTACATGCATTTCTTTACATTTTACTTGGAAAATTGTATGTATTTGTTAATGTCGCGATATCTAAACAAATAAAATTGTACTAGGAGTGTGCCTGTACATTGAAGATATTTACAAGAAAAAGATTACGATATGGTTTTTAGGTATATTTGACTCCATATCAACCTTTTTTTAGAATTTTTTCTGTCTGCTTGTTTGTTTTTTTTAATGTTTGTATCAGCATCACGCAAAAACTACTGAACCGATTTTGATGAAACTTTTTTGTTTGTTAGCTTATTATCTGACTTAAAATCTGGTATATAATTTGTGCGGACGAAGTCGCAGGTAAACGCTCGAAGGATTATAAAGTAGTACTTACAATACGTTTTAAGCCGTGGTGGCCCAGTGGCGAGTAACCTAGCCTGCCGTGCAGGAGGCGATGGTTAGATCCCCGTACAGACCGACTCGTACCAATGAGTTTTTCGGAATTTATGTACGATTTGTAACTACTGGCTCTTCGGTGAAGGAAAATATCGTGAGGAAAACTGCATTGCTCAATTTCGAGGCATGTACACACTGTCCATTATGTGGCGATGGGCTCACCCCCCGTCACACTGGACAGAGTTTCGGTACTACTGGTGAAACGTGGATGTTCTGAGGTTTCAGAATATCTCTGACTACCCCCTCGGGGAAAAATAGTCGCGAGCATATGCTATGCTATGAAGTTTGTTTTTGTAATAATGCTCAACCTAACTTTTCTTTTTATTAAAAAAACTGTAACAAATAAATTCTACAACCTCCACTTTTCGAAGTCGGTTAAAAGCACAAGAACCGACTACCAATTCCACGTCATTTCAAACGAATGTTTCATCAAGTGACAGTTCATTTACTCCAATACGCTTCTCACTAATATTAACCGCCGAACAAATCACTCAGCCACGAAAATAAAGTGGATTCCATACAAAAAACTCATTCCCTACAATTAAAAAAAGCCAAGTTATTTAGATTTCCATAAATACTCGTCGGTAGACTACCGTATTTGAAATATATCTTCCTGACTACTTTTTTAGGGCCTAAGAAGTTTTGTCGAAGCGATATCGAATTGTTAGTGAAACTATTTCGATTGCGTTTATGTTCATTGAGAGATTTAATTATGATTTATTGCTATATTTATGTATTATTAAACTATTTTTAATTATATAGGCTGTGGAACTCTCTCCCATTTAATATAAGAGACTGTTGAAACAATCGCTTCATTTAAAAAACAAGTCAACAATCACTGTCTGTTCACTAAACTAGTATATTTATTTATTTATCTTACTGTTTATATTTTCATGCTACATACATGCCTGTATATACCTGTATCTTTATACAGGGTCCTTCTTAATATGCTGACACTTTTTTATGATCAGACCATCAAACTGAACAACTTTCTCTATAGGACCAACGTCGAAATCGCGAAAAAAAACCTACCTACCTACTAAACCTACTTTAGCCAATTGTATGAGACAGCTGTTTTTTTTTTGCGATTTCGATGTTGGTCCTATAGTGAAAGTTATTCAGTGTGATGATTTGATCATGACCATAAAAAAGTATCAGTATAATAAACTTTAGACCTTGTATATAATATGTATTTATTAGTGTTAAATACTATTTTATTAAATGTGCACACTATGCCTGCCTCACTTTGTATGCGCTCTCTGGATTTGTTTGTCTGGGTTTGCTGGAAGAAATCTCTTTAGAGATAAGCTCACCCTTTGTGATTGTCTATTATGCTGTTTTAAATTATATTTCCATGAGTACAATGAAGTATTAAAATTAAAAATTAATAATGTAATGAATGTTACAAATAAATTATGATTATGATTAAATAAATAAATAGGCTTAATTACATATTAGACCGACGACCTAGTGAAATGATCCCGTTGAATGAGGGTCGCACGTTTCTATATACCTACCAGCTTAATAAAATTACAGATAATTAATTTCTTTGCCTTTGTCAATCTAAACAATAAATAAATAAAAAAGTTACTGCCGCGTAACGCCAACAATTTTCGCTTCGCTTCATCTTCCTCTTTCGATATCCAAAACCACCTTTTTCAACCACCCCAGTGTTTTACCACAACACATTATACTTATTTGGTTTTCAAATCCACAAGAACATTTTGTGTCGGCATAAATTGTGAGAGGAGACAGTTTCCGACAAATACGATCTTTTACTAATGACTTTTTGTTCAGGATTGTACCCGGAACGGTAATCAAGGGGGTTGGAAATAGATTTAGTGACAAACTGTTTTATTCGTTATTTCTTTGTTATTAAAGATTAGATTGATTGTGATTTGAGTAGGGTATTTGCATAAGTAAACATTTATAATGCATAGTGGACTATTGTTTATACAGGGTCCTTCTTAATATGCTGACACTTTTTAGGCGATGATCAGACCATCAAACTGAACAACTTTCTCTATTGGACCATCATCGAAATCGCGAAAAAAAATTTGCTGTCTCATACATTTGACTCGAGTAGGTTTTGCAGTTTTGTATAGAACAGTTGATTTTTTTTCCCAATTTGATGATGGTCCCATAGAGAAAGTTGTTTAGTTTGATGGTCTGATCATCCCCTTAAAAAAGTGTCCGCATATTAAGAAGGACCCTGTATGTACACACGGCGACAGATCAACCTACCCATAGTTGAACTCTATGTTGATGGGCATAAGGTCCAACTATGGGTAGGTTGATCTGTCGCCGTGCGTACACTTTTTTATTATTTTATTTATAATTAACGGACTATTTGCTTGTGCGTTAGCGCTGCATTTCCGCCAATGTCAAGTAGTTTGTGGGAGTATATATCCCAATTTCAGGAACTGTTTTTAATCAAGAATAAGAGATTGAGGATTGCGGAGCCTCGCGGCTGGCAAAAATGCGACGCGCGATCACCACGCGAGACAAGTGCTCGTGTCACTTTTGAATCTTTCCATTCATAGTTAAAATCATTCTAAAGTAACGTAAAAATTCGTCATCGAATTACGATTTTTATTTTAAATACTTTTCTGCTTTAAAATAAAGTTGCAAATCAATTACTTTGTATACTGCTCATGAAAAGTATAAAAATAATGGACAGTGATAATAAAAATAGTTATAATCGTAAGAAATCAATAGGTAACTATTATTCAAATGCGCAAATAAAATCGATATTTCAACAATAGGAAAATTATCTGCGTCCCTTTAGAAACTCAAAAACTGCATAAGGTAAAACCGGAAGGTCAAGCCAAGCACAAAAGATTAATGACCTAACAAGTGTCATACAAAACGAATTCAGTTCTCAAGAACATCCCTAAAACTTCACTATTCATCAATATTCAAGAAATTCCACTTTCTAACTAGTTCAACTATTCACGTATGCACATAAATCGTAACAAAGATCCGCGATGCCTTTATCCGCGAATTCTCACAAAGGTCAGGATCGAACCCGGGACATTAATTATAAATTCTGGACGCGGACTTATGATCTATCGAGCTTTGTCCACTAAAGGTCACCGGTTGACCCGTGAGAACTGGCCACTGCGAAAAAAAAGTAAAAATAATGGAGTTTAAAATCACGCGACCCTAAAATTTGAATATACCCCAAGTTTGAAATTCGAATGGGTCTGTAAAGAAAACAGAGCATTGTGTGATGGCCGGTCAGCTTTTGTGTGCAAATAATTTATTCTGTCGCATGTACGACGTCCGGCGATGCAGTGCCATCGTATTATTATTCAAATTTGGAAGCAGGTGTGTGTGGACACAAACAGTACTGACCTTTGGATTGATAAAATCCAAACCAACTGCTTGTTTTAAGTTTTGAAATCGGTACAGAATATTTTGAGTAAAACAACAATGCTTATTTTACGTTGTCATTTCAGAATACGCCAGGAAATAATTATATTACAAACCTAACTAATATATGGAATGTTATTTAATAACAAAATTCTTAACCAACTTTAGAAAAGAAGGTAATCGATTCGACCGTCCAGGGGACAGCGACCCGGAGCCATTTTATAAGAATTCGTTTCCTTTTGGGTCTACCCCAATATTTACTACACTTTTTTGGGATAAACCTACCGAGCACTTCTTTCAAAGTAACTATGATGAAGAAGAAGAAGAAGAAGGAGAAGAGTTTAGTAGAAGATCCCAGAGACACATTGTATAAGACCATTTCCAAATATTAATGGACAGGTCAATCCGAGGTTGTGCTGAAATCCAATTAAGCTAACATTATTATACCGACAGGTCCTAAAATCTTCAACCAACATATTATTTATCTTGACTACATTAAGAGGATAGTCCTTCCCACGCACGCATAGCACACGAGCGCACTGCATACAATCGAAGTTCGATCCAATTAATCCATTAAAATATAAAGTTTCAATGCTAAAATTACTCTAATACAGGGCCTTTCTTAATATGCTGACACTTTTTAAGGGGATGCTCAGACCATCAAACTGAACAACTTTCTCTATGGGACCAACATAAAAACGCGAAAAAAAATCTGCTGTACCACACATTTGGCTCAAGTATTGCAGATTTTGTATGGAACAGCTGATTTTTTTTTGCTATAGAGAAAGTTGTTCAGTTTGATGGTCTGATCATCCCCTTAAAAAAGTGTCAGCATATTAAGAAGGACCCTATATGTAGAAAAACTAGTAGGATTACAACAAAATCATAATCCACCTCCATAATATTTCATCTCTATTTCACACAGCATCACTACCATCTATTTACAATTCCGCCTCCCTCTTTACCGGTCATAACCGCTGGATTTTACCCAAAAAAAGGGAAATTCATTTTATCGCCCACAAAGCGCGGTCATCAATCAATATGGCGGATTACTTGTCCTCTATCGATACGATTTCCACTTTAATCATTATACCCTTGAGGAAGGGAGTAGAATGTTTTTGGGGTAAAATATTACTATTTTAGGTATTTATAGTTTTAGTCAGTGAGTGATCCTATGTCCAGCAGTGGTCGTCTATCGGCTGAGATAATGATGAATGACTTTTGAGTCTGTGAGTTCCTGTTCGCACGACAGTTTATGCAATTTCTCTTTATTTTATAAAGAAGTTATGTGCGGCTCCAGTTTTTTGTAACACTAATTACTTTGTAATTGTACTTTGTATATTTTACTTTGTTTAAAAGATGTGTGTTGTAGAGTTTCTGGCCGTTTCTTTTCTACGATCAACGTGATTTTAAAGTAAAAAAAAAACGGCAAAAAGTTATCTATGTGATATTGTATTGGGTTTTGAGTTTGATTCCAACCTGAAACCTACAATATGCTACTGGTGAACTTAGCGACAACTGCACACCTCAAACGTCATTTTGTAGTTGTAGCAATGTTTCATACCGCCGCGCACAAAAAAAGATATTACCAATGGGGCCGGATAGCACAGTCGGTACTGAACCTGCCTGCTGTGCCGAGGGTCGCGGGTTCGAATCCCGTAAGGGATAAATATTTGTATGAAGAATATGAATATGTGTACCCGAGTCTTGGATGTTTGTATCTACAGGGTCCTTCTTAATATGCTGACAGTTTTTTAATAGAATGATCAGAACATCAAACTGAACAATTTTCTCTATAGGACCAATGTTGAAATCGCGAAAAAAAGTCAGCTGTTCCATACTAAGCTACAATCCTAGTCGACGCAAATGTGTGGGACAGCTGATTTTATTTTCGCGATTTCTACTTTGGTCCCATAGAGAAATTTGTTCAGTTTGATGATCTGATCATCATCTTAAAAAGATGTTAGTCAATCATCTTCAAAATCGCAACACAAGTCCAGGCTAGATTCTGGTACTTTAAAATGTGACTACATAATTTGCGTGACAATGTCCAAGATAAAAAAAATACAAGAATTTCATTTACTTCGTCATGCTGAGCCACTCATATTTAGTCAATAAACCCGCTTCCAGAAGTCCTAGAAATTTCGTTCGCATGATGGGTTTGGTTTTGTTCTCAAAATAAATTGTCTTTGATAAAATGTTTTTGATGAGTTCTTCAGTTTCAATAGGTAGGTATAGCTAGTAAGAGAACCAAGTGAAATAAGGATTGGATTGGATGTAATCTGGCGGTGTATTTAAAGAGGACGTTTATCGGTTTCCCGCCGAGGAGCTTGTGATAAAATTTTACGAGGAACGGTTAAAGGGTGGTAGAAATCAGTCAGGCGGTGTGCGTTTCCACAGTTGGACTGTCTTGAAGAGAATTTCGGTATTACTGGTGAAACGTGGATGTTCTATGGTTTTAGAATATTTCTGACTACCCCTTCGGGGAATATAGTCGTGAGCATATGCCTTAACTCATGGAATCGTTTCTGATTTGTAAGTAGGTACATAAAATGTGAAAATGGCTAGAAAACAAGCGACTGACAAACAGTAAACGTGGTATTGCGGGACTATACGGGGTGGAAAATTTAATTTGTTAGGTAAATACTTTAGGGGGTACTTCAGACATTCAAACTACGATGAAAAATCTGCTGTTCCTTAGAAAACGTCAACAGAAAAACCCTTAACTACATACAGGGTCCAACTTAACATGCTGAAAGTTTTTTATGGGGATGACCAGACCGTCAAACTGAACAAATTTCTCTATGGCACCAACATCGAAATCACTAAAAAACAGCTGTTCTATACAAAACTGCAAACCTTCTCGAGCCAAATGTATGGGTCATACCCTTAAAAAAGTGTCAGCATATTAAGGAGGACCCTGTATAGGTAATAAAAAGGTGGCCTAAAAAAAGTTACAGCAAATCAAAATCCATCAACAAAATTACAAACTGCTCAAAAAAAAAAAACCTACCTGCAGCCAACATTAACCGTTCGTTAAAACAGGTTAACCATACCAACAACAATGGAAACAAACCCTTGCAAATCGTATCCATAAAGGGTTAGCCGATCCCATAAGCCGGCCCGCTATCGCTTCGGCGTGATGGTAAAATATGCCATATTCACGCCTTAGGATTTACGTAGACCCCATGGCGACTTTATGGTGATTTTTGCGTGACTTCTGGTAGAGACAGTTTGTTTTTATGTGATGGATTAGTTAGGATTTAACACATGTGGTGAGATAGGATTCTGGAAAATTTGACAATCTTGAAAAAACTAGGTACCTACTTCGACATTTCTGCCGCCACATTTGATTCTTTATTCTTATTAGCATAGCATATGCTCACGACTATAT
The DNA here is from genome assembly GCA_963924505.1 of Agonopterix alstromeriana. Taxonomy (NCBI): domain Eukaryota; kingdom Metazoa; phylum Arthropoda; class Insecta; order Lepidoptera; family Depressariidae; genus Agonopterix; species Agonopterix alstromeriana. Next base: position 13,236,969 of record OZ004674.1, on the reverse strand, counting down.
TCACCAAAGGGATAGTCAGAGATATTCTAAACCACAGAACATCCACGTTACACTAGTACCGAAACTCTGGCCAGTGTGACGGGTTGTGAGCTCGTCGCCACTTGTAATGGACAGTGGGTACAATACATGCCTCGAAATTGAAACATGCAGGTTTCCTTACGATGTTTTCCTTCACCGAAAAGCCAGTGGTATTACAAATCGCACATAAATTCCGAAAAACTCATTGGTCGGCTTGGACAGGGATCGAACCAACGCCTCCTGTACGGCAGGCAAGGTTACTCGCCACTGGACCATCATAGCGGTTATTCTTTTTAATTGTGGTGTCCATCCTAGTTTTAATGATTTTGCAAATGTTTAGCTTAAATAGCAAAATTGGTTGACGTTGTACGATTATGAATAAATATTTGGTGACATCAAGGGTTGTTTTTAAGAGAAAAAAAACACTGTCATAAGCCATTATACAATTAGAGCTTCGTTGTAGGCCAGAGAGTAGGCAACCGACACGCGACCACCCAATAGCAGAATAACAACGCAACACTGAACTTTTCTCATGTAAATACAGATAACATTTAATTAACGGTCTATGTGTTTATAACATTATAAATCTACGATCTTTTACCCGCGACTTCGTCCGCACAAATTATACCACATTTTAAGTCTAATTACATGATTATACGAGTAAGCTTTAAAACAAAAAAGTTTCATCAAAATCGGTTCAGTAATTTTTGCGTGATGTTCGAACAAACAAACAGACAGACAGACACATAAATTGGTGATATAGAATCAGGGACACCTAAAAACCGTGTCGTAACTTTATTTTTACACACTTCAGTTACAGTTTTATAATAGTTAAGAAGATGATTGTTGGGAAACTTTTGGGAAATTGAAACAGATCGATGGGAAATAAATAAAATGTGTACATTTAAATCAAGTAGGTACATTACAGTAGGTAAATGATTTTCAGTGTACTGTACTACTGTAGTTACGTGGCCAGTTTTGTATGGCAGAAATTAGTTCTCAACGTAATCACTAGGAGCGCTGTACGAAACTCAAATGGGAGTAAAATTACTGTAGTATACTACAGTATAAACTCATGGTATGACTTTTATCGAGTTTTGTTGAAAATCAGTGCAATGAGGGCGTTATGTTATATTTAGGTAATGACAAGGTTGTAATTATGAGTTATAAAATTAACGATAACCTCTCTTTTATTTAAAAGAATAGATAAGAAGTCTGATAAATGTTTATTCAATTGAATTGTTTGAATAAATTAACATTATTTTATGTCCTCTCCTTTTCCTAGTCTAACACTCAATTGCAGAAATGCTCATTCAACTTAATCCTTCATTAATTCTCTAGCTAGCTTTTATTACGTTAACAAGACAAAAAGTGACAGCAATAGATTTAATGGAGGATTAATTTTAATGAGCGTTTCTGCAACTGAGTGTTACTCGTTTGTTTCATTTATTTTGAAATATTTATGAGATTATATTCGTTCAACAATAAAAACCTTTTAAAACTCAAACGTCAACATCAATTCAGAAATGAAAAACATTTTTATTTTAATCTTAATAAAATATTCATCGATGCGTTCACGCAACTAATCCGTGTCACTTCCGAAAACTTTTGATGACAACAATAGGATAAATATGTCGTCCAGAAAATCGTAAAAATAATTCAAAAATTGAATAAATTCAGCCGTCATGGGAACTGTCGCCGAGTTCACGGTTTAACTAATAAGGGCTTTCGCTCAAAAATGCTAGGTCTTACAATGGACAGTTCGATTCGTGACGCGATAAATCGATACGGAAAGTGACATTATGTTTTGAATATGGAACGTCATTTTTTTTTCTTTTTTTTTTTGCTGCGGCGCGTAGTCCGTCGTCTTTGAATAAGAAAGAAGGGGGCCAAGGCAATTATATTTTGTGCAAGCAAAAGATGTCTTGTATAGAGCAAACTCGGACAATGAAATCCAGTGGGGTTGCACCTTTGGTGTGGTCTTGTGCCTTTATTATTATGCCGACATGTTTTGTTTGGAAATTGTGACTTGTCGTAAGATCTGAGATAACAGTAAAAGTGACCAGATGTCTATATTTTTAGGAAGGTTGAAAAAATGCAATGCCAATTTGTTACGGTTCGTTTTTTTTGACTGTTGAATTAAGTTTAGAGCATTTTTCGTTTGAAGTTTTTCATAGTAAAGATTTGGTTGTTTTTTTATAGTTAGTCATTGTTTGGTATACAGAGTGAAATTGATATCATTAGCATTCTTTTAAACTAAGAGTCTACTCATCCAACTGACCAAACTTTTACTATTTTCTCAAATGTATGCAACAGCAGATTTGTTTTTGCTCCGATCTGTTTGCTCCTATAGTAAAAGTTTTTCAGTGGGTAGACTCTTAGTTTAAAAGGATGTTAAATGATATCAATTACACCCTAAAGATTAATTAGTTACTTTACTTTAGTTACTTTACTACACCCTATAGATTATTAGCTCTGACCATTTTTATTATGAAATTCTCTATCTTGTAATTAGTAAAGGTGAACTTTATGCTACTTGTTAAAAAATGGTGGCAGTTAGTCAAACATCTTCTGATTATACTAAAAATCTGAACGTTTTTAAATTATATTACGTAAATACAAGTGAAAATTTGGTAAGCATACAATTTAAATACTTACAGATTTTTTACTTAAAATATTTTAATAATTTATTTACATTCCAGGTGTAGTCAACATTTTTTTAATCCCCATAAAAAGTGAAGCAGTCCGTTTATTCCTGGGGCGTGAGACACTTTTTTTTTCAAAATAACTAGAGCTTGTTAGTGGTCAGTATTTTTTAACAAAAGACGGGCAAATTTGTACAACACTCACCGCGAGTGGCTGAGAAAACATTTTTTTATTGCTATATTTTTTGTATTAATATTTATGGCCATGTCTTACAAAAAATCTTTACTAGCGCAAGGAAGCGTTATAAATAAATTGCAACAAAAAATTATAAGTACAACATTTATTAGAATGGCATTAGGTGTAGGTAGGAGCTTAATTTCAAATAATATTGGAATTAGATTTACCGTTTAAAACTATACACTTACTTACTACTCGTAGTTACGTACGATTTGTAACCGCAGCACTGACTTTTCAGAAGAAAAAAATCGTGAGGAAACCTAGTGCATGATTCAATTTGATGGCATGTATTATATTGCATCATAATTATGTGCATTAAAAGTGAGTGACGATGGGCTCACTACTTGTCACGTTGGATAGTTTGGACACTGCTAGTTAAATGGGGATATTCTGTATTTTAAATACCTCTATCTGACTATGACTTGGGTGGTAATGAAATCATTAGCGAAATTTTCAGGGGTGGTTCCGGTGATCAAAATGAACAACTTTTAATATGTGAGCAAATATGAAATGGCAAAAAAAAAACAGCTGTTCAATACTACACTGCAATGCGGCACTTGACTCAAATGTCAGCTTTATCAGATTTGCTCCCAGAGTAAAAGTTTATTTTGTTCACCTGACCCCCTTTTAGCTTATGATTTTATGATCACCCTGTATAATTAGCCAGCCATCAGAGAAAAAGTTATATCCTGTAAGATTCCACTGCAGGGCAAAGGCCTCCTCTCACGAATAATGGTGAAAGGAAGTGGGCCATACTGGGCGACTTGATGGCAAGTTAGTGGTCAATTTGCTGTCTGAGAATTTTCAGGCCGCCTTAATAGCCTCTGACTTGGCTAAAAATAGTTTTCTTTCAAAAATATGAATCTTCCACATTCTCAACTTAAACACGAATAACTTAACCTTAACTTAACTTTTATTAATAAAAACGAGGTATTTTTAGTGGACATACTCCGTCAATATCGTACCCCTATCCATCACGAGGGAAGAAAGGGAGGGGGGGACCACTATTGACATAAAATTTACGAGATTAATATTTACAAAAGGGCCCTCTTATATCTACATACCATGTTCATATAATTATAGCTAGAAATAGGTTTGTTCTAAATATTTCTTAAACTAAATTGTGCTCGAACTCTGCCCGTGGGTGTCGTAGGGCACGGTTACTTTTTTGTGGCAGATAGGTCACCAAACCACTTGATAAATCTGGTGAGTTGAGGTTGGGAATCTGGTCAGTTGAGAACATGGTTGGGAATATGACGAACTGCTCACCAGCGATAATTTCATCTAGAATTCTAAATGGACTAAAAACAAAGTTTCTGTTCATCTCCAAAGGGAATATGCATGCGAGTTTATGGATGTATGTAATATATCTTTGTGTCCACTGGGCGCTTACAATCCTTTTTACCCGACTGCGTCAGAAGGAGAGTACTGTTTTTAATTTATTATGAAATAAAAAGAATAATCATTTCTGACCAATTTCAATCGGTGTCGGTAGTACACAGGGAACCAACTGACAAATGAACACACTTTCAGATTTAACCTTAGTTTAGATTGTATTATGATGGTGGTTGTCCAGAAGAAATCCCTTTCAGTGATAAGAACGCCATTTTTGTGAAAAGATATTTTTTTTAACGCAATGGTATATGTTTGCTAAATAAATTAATTTAATTTGTGCCATTATGTTCATATTAGGTGTTCTGTGTTTTTTGTTTTGTTATGAGTTTGTGATTTAAATCTACGGAAAATGTTACGCATCTTATTACCAAAGATAAAATCTCCTAAATCTACCTTCCCGATATTATTTAAATCCAAAAATCTACAAAAATAATTCCCTTCCGCATAATAATCCCGTGTTCAACGATCCATCACATCATGCACTTTATGTCAACGGAATAGATGCTATTTTCTAAATTGACCACCCCTATGGACAGTACTTTTATATCCGTATCCCCTTGGCGGAAGATCGTTGCTTCTCACGGCCACCGTATAATTTTGCTATAAATAAAATTGCACTGTAAAATTTCTTGGATATTAGACGAATCTTATATTGCCCGTGACGCGATCATCGATTCATCAAAATTTTGGACAGAGTGTGTTTCAATATTATCGTTATCTTACTCTTCGGTGGAGTATTCGCCAATCCTGTCTCTTTTCCGCTAGTGTCTTGAGTTCTTGATACGACACGACATCAACCATTTCCTTCACTTGAGCTCTAGATAACTCTGTCTAGGTCTTCTTCTGCCTCCCTTCCCCTGTGCCGTGGTGGTCCAGTGGCGAGTAACCTTGCCTGTCGTGCAGGAGGCGATGGTTCGATCCGCGTCCAGGCCGACTCGTACCAATGAGTTTTTCAGAATTTATGTACGATTTGTAACACCGCTGGCTTTTCGGTGAAGGAAAACATCGTGAGGAAACCTGCATTCTTCGATTTCGTGGCAAGTATTGTACCCACTGTCCATTACAAGTGGCGACGGGCTCACCCCCGTCACACTGGACAGAGTTTTGGTACTACTGGTGAAACGTGGATGTACCGAGGTTTCAAAATATCTCTGACTACTCCCTCGGGCAATATAGTCATGAGCAAATGCTATGCTATGCTACTCTTCGATAAATATTCCTGATAAATAACAATATAGAAATTATTCAGGCACGCCCTTAGTCAAGTATTAAGATTTTTTCACCTATACTTGAAAAAATTGTGTTGACTTTCTATCTTAATTCCAACTTAATAGTTGGGTCAGGATGAGAAGCTTTTTGAAGCTCACAGAGATAATTTGAGAAAATTATTTCTTATCAAATTAAAGATTGAAAAAGTTTGTCTCGGGCGGGACTTGAACCCGCACTCTTCCAAGTTGTCTCAAGTTGCAATGCTTGACTTACGTGTTGGTTAGTTTGTAATAACTTCCAGTAGATGACGCTTACGTCCTCTTAAGATGCAATAGATTGAAAATTTCGTTCTTTGGCTAGTGGACTCGGTAGCGAAATTGGATAACGCACTTGGCCGGTTTGGAAGAGTGCGGGTTCAAGTCTCGCCCGAGACAACATTTTTCAATCTTTAATTTGATTCGATATAACACAACATGACTGGAACATGTTTATAATCCATATTAGTTGAAATTATTCCTTAGTCTACAGAAAAAAAAAATTGGCCTAATATCAGCATATTTATTATGTCCTAATAAACAAAATAGTTTTCAATACGTTTCTAATGAAACCCTCAATGTGAGAGATCTGTCGGGTACAAAAGAGCCCGATATTGGCTCGATGGGGTCTCTGATTACGACTCGTAACAAAAGTCTAGATGGTGCAGATAACCCGGTAGCTGTGGGTAAAATTCACCCCGGGGTAGTAATAGGGATGTCACTGTTTTGTTTTGAGAAAAAAACCTCGGAAATTTTTTCGGAATTTTAACCATAATTTTTATAGAGTTCTTCGTTATTTGAGTCTGCTTACAAGTAATTTTTACGATCATCACAAACTGTTTATTAACTAAGTTATTTTATTTTATGAAACCTCATTACGTAGGTATATTTATAGTTTAGCTTAAACTGACAATCTTTTGTTAAATAATTAAGCATTTTCGATGGATAGAATTTTTAAATACATGAATATGGATAGTACTGGGCTACAATAAATACCTAGTTATGATAACTAAGTCCTTACGGATGAAGTTTTTGTAAAAAAATGTAAGTAGGTGCTTAAAAAATCCATCGATTACCAACCCTAAATCCATCACAAAAGGTGACTGACTACTGCAGCCAGTACCCACGCAATGAGTGACATAATAACCAGTACAGATCACAGATAAGCCATTAATTTGGCTCAAGTATCGTTTCATATCAAAATTATTCCCACAAATACCACAATATGTTTTCATTTCCACCCCATCCTTCTAACCTTTAGCACAATTACAACAAAGTCGAAAATCAAGCGTAAATCTTTTCAGGGAGGTTGGATTTAAGTTAGTTTTTCTGGAAGCTAGAAATTGATATCGAAGCTCTTTTGTATAGGAATACAAAGGGCATATTGTTTTGGCAACGTTTTTCTGGTTTGTAATGAATATGTTTCCCTGATTAGGACTTTAGGGCTCTTTTAATATTTGTGGCAGCCCTTGTGGTGAGGTTGATTGATTAATATGCTAATGTGTTTGCCTCCATTCGGTTCATTTATACAGGATGTTTTACTACTATGATTTAGCGATTAAACTGAATTAGTGTAGTTTGAGACTCGAATACGAGATAGTTTGTGGGACCGAACAGGAATGATGGAATAATTGAGAGGATGCTTATGCCTTGCTACAATGAGCGACGTTGTCTGAGGATGATAGAAACTGTTAATTTCTACGTGACGACATTATTTACGGTTTAAGTGATTATTTTTGTTCACTTATACAGGGTCCTTCTTAATATGCTGACACATTTTAAGGGGATGATCAGACCGTCAAACTGAACAACTTTCTCTATGGAACCAATGTCGATATCGCGAAAAAAAAAATCAGCTCTTCCATACAAAACTGCAAACCTACTGAGTCAAATGTATGGGACAGCAGATTTTATTTTCGCTATACCGATGTTAGTCCCATATAGAAAGTTGTTCAGTTTGATCATCCCCTTAAAAAAGTGTCAGCATATTAAGTTGGACCGTATATTGGTGATTGGTTTACCGATTTCGAAGTTACTTCAAAAGTAAGATATATAAACAACAATAAACTTTTCATAAACTGGTATCGTTATAAACAAGATTAAATACTGAGTATTTTTCTATCAATCTATAACGTCACGCTTCTTTCCCAGTGGGGTAAGCAGATACTAGGATTATAGTATTTAATACAGTCCTTATAAGTATAAGATGTTTCGCCTCATTCACATCCATGCATCTTGTCATACATATCCACCGGTATGAGTATTTATTTTTCATTGATTTCGCTGGATCATTACATAAAAACCTCGATTGACTTTAACGGTACAAAATTACTACACTAATTTGATCTACGTGCTCAAATCCGGTTCATACAAAAGGTACGTATCAAAACATTGTTAAAACCGTATCAAAAGGTTATTCATAATTGCAATTCGCGTGGTTATAACCATTGATAAACACGTGTTATTGTAGCTAATTGTGGGATCATAGGTCTTATGTCTTAGTGTCTAGAGTCTGATATGCCAATTAAAACGTGCTTGTAATATTAAATAGGTAGGCTGGTTGTTTAGACTAGAGTGCGAGCGCAGATTTACCATCTAATCCCTTAGCCAATTGGTTTTATGAACCCTCGATTTCTGAATCTCAGGTGTTGTGTCCTTTTGTAAGTAACTTCGTTCTCAAAATGTGCAGTACAGATATCTAATAATTTATAGTATTTACGAGGATTTTGTTTTAAGTGTTAAGTCACTCTGAGGTTCTTTACAGGCCTGGACAATCGCTCAGAATAGTCTGACACTCAATGGGCATAGCGGTGTGGGGACCATAGTAAAGATAAAACTGTACAAACCACAACAAATATGACCTGTAACCTTCCATAGTAGACACTATGGAAACAAATATTGATTAATAAGATTTTTGTATATTTGTGTTAATACAAAAACAAAATGCCCTTTTAACATTTTGTCATTATTCAAAATGTAAACTAGTGTAATAATTTCGCAAATCGTAGCTCGGTTTATGTAGTTTATTGTAGTAAGGCTTACCACCTAAATAGGTATATATTTCAATAAAAATTGTATTAGGTATCTAACCTAGACCAACACCCTACCACACTAAATTAAAATCTTTATTTACACAAAAATAAAACATAGGTTAAGGTATAATTCATCATCATCAGCCCATCATCGTCCACTGCCGAACATAGGCCTCTCCCAAGGCGCGCCACAAAACTCTGTCCTCGGCCTTCCTCATCCAATCGCTCCCCGCTACTTTTTTTAGGTCGTCTGTCCAGCGGGCAGTAGGGAGTCCCACACTACGCCTACCAGTTCGCGGTCTCCACTCTAGAACTCTGACACCCCACCGGTTGTCAGTTCTTCGGCAGATATGACCAGCCCATTGCCACTTCAGCTTGCTAATTTTCTGAGCTATGTCAACCACTTTAGTTCTCTGACGTATCACTTCATTTCTGATGTGATCTCTCAGAGAAACACCGAGCATAGCTCTCTCCATAGCTCGCTGAGCGACCTTGAACTGATGAACTAGTCCTATCGTCAGGGTCCAAGTTTCCGCACCATAGGTCATTACTGGCAGGACGCACTGATTGAACACCTTCGTTTTGAGGCATTGTGGTAGAGCCGAGGAAAATATTTGACGGAGTTTCCCGAAAGCAGCCCAGCCCAGTTTGATCCAAGGTATAATTACGTACAGGATAATGTTAAATATATTTTCCAAGGGTCAGTCGGCAAAATCTGGTAATTTTTATGAAATAAGTGTTAGAAGGGGGGGCATATGTCCCGTAGTGGACATCTATCGGCTGAGATAATCAATTATTTGATAGATAAGTGTAAATGAATCATTAATAATTAGTATTCTTCATTGGAAATCAATTTGTGAATTACTTTTACACTTTTTGAACATTTTTATGGCTATATTTTGACCTGAAATAAGCAATGTTCTACATTTTAATACCAAAAAGAACCCCGTTATTCAAAGAAATTGATTTGTCCATGGCGTTTGGTGACGAATATCAATTTTGGCACAAAAACAGTCGGTTCGATTCGGGCGGAGACTTGACAAATTTACGACTCTTTTTGCCGCGTATTTTTTTGTAAAACGCATCCGTTTTTATTGCTTCCCGTAAGTACCGAAAGACTCGCGTTTTTGTTTTTTTTTTCGTTTTTTCGGTGAAAGATTATCAACCTGAGTGTCAACTCAATTTTATCGTGAACCCATATTTCTTTTGACAAAGCTCGAGTATGATAAATTTTAAACGTTTTATAACTCTGTCGACCACATCATAAATCAATGACACTCTAGATTGTGATGTTTTATGAAAATATTTCGTTAAAACATGCTTCGTGTTTGATTTCGTGGTGAAAAGCCGTGGTGTTCCAGTTCCGAGTAACCTCGCCTGCCGTTCAGGTAGCGATAGTTCAATCCCCGTCCAGGCCGACTCGTACCTTGTACCAATGAGTTTTTCGAAATTTAGGATCGATTTGTAACACTACTGGCTCTTCGGTGAAGGAAAACATCGTGTGGAAACCTGCATGCTACAACTTCGAGGCGTGTATTGTACCCACTGTCCACTACAAGTGGCGACAGGCTCACTCTCCGTCACACTGGACAGAGTTTCGGTACTATTAGTGAAAAGTGGATGTTGGTTGGAATTCCCTCGGGGAATATAGTCTGAAGCATATGTGTTCAAATTTTTTGGTTAACTATAAACCACATGCACATACAAGGTGTTAAAAAAAAACCTATTAACTGAAAAGAGAAAAACAAGCTCTAAAATCACTAATCAGCTATGACAGCTGTATTTAAGCTAATATAATTTGAATGTTATTAGGTAGGTATCGCAAACGGGGACAAAGGAGATTTTTGGTTAGTTATTTTTGACCCCGCCTGCAATACCTACCTAATAACATTCAAATTATATTAGCTTAAATACAGCTGTCATAGCTGATTAGTGATTTTAGAGCTTGTTTTTCTCTTTTCAGTTAATAGGTTTTTTATGCAGTCGGGTTTTTTGTTTATCTTAATAATTTAGTTTATTTCATACTTTTTAGTCTTGTGTCGAAACGGTAACATAAAAGTACTATAATATTTATATACTCGGAATCGTCTGATCACTAGCTTTCATTTGATACCCATATTGTAATTTTTAACAAAAAAAATTGTTTATTCCCCCTCTCTTTTTTAATTTGTAGACGCCATCTTGAAATAATATACCCTATGTCACTCTCACGATTTTTACGAATCCAATGACACCCCATACGTTAAAATCCATCAAGCCGTTTAGGCTGTAGGCCGTGCCAAAGAAATAGACATACAAACATACATACATACATACATACATAGATACATACATACATACATACGCTCGAAAAACATAACCCTCCTTCTGTCGCAGTCGGGTAAAAAACAAAAGAACGCAAATTGAATGTTTTCAAACAATCAAAACATAGGTTAGTGAGGTACCTACTTTATTTTACGCCAAAACACACATAAGTTGTAAAATACAGAAAAAAGATGTACAAAATAAGGCAGTCTTATTCCTAAGAAGCTATTACTTTGAGACAACCTTAGGGTAGAGGAAACGGTGAACGAAGAAAGGTATGGCGGTGTTTTCTTTAGAATTGATAACTAAATGTTTTGTTTTGTGCAATTCAAAGAATACGGAATAAAGAAAATCTTTAAAGAAATTGCTAAATCTTTCGACCCTAATTAGTGACTCCATAATTCCAATGTGGTAGCAGTTAATGTCAAACCAAATTCATAAATTCAGTTAAAATATTTATTGAAAATGGTTCACTGGCATCGTTTGCGTTTTTCGAGGTTCGATTGTACTCTAGTAATAGTAAGTAATATTAATAAATTCATATGATAGGCTTGATTTAAATCTATACCAAATTGCTAAGTGTAAAATGGTCCGTGACTGACCTCTGCCTGAAAGACTGCCTCCTTGGTCGAATGATTAAAAGCATTGAGCTCTTGACACGGAGGTCGTGGGTTTCATTCCCACAGGGGAAACCTATTTCACTTTGCGCGTTTTTCCCCAGTTGGTTAGGACATTGCAGGCCGAATCACCTGATTGTCTGAAAAGAAAGATGATTCCGTGCTTCGGATGGCACGTTAAGCTGTTGGTCCAGGCTAACTATCTCTCTTGGTAGTAGTCGTTACATATCAACCACGTCAGATGCCGTAAGGCAGTCTGAAAAAACTCTGACACCAGGGCTTGCTGCCCACACGATAAGAAGAAGAAGTGTAATTTTTTTTATATTGTGTTCTTATATTTACTTAGTTAATATCACTAAATAACATTTAAATTATTATATTAGCGTGTCAAACAAACGCACTGAACAAGAATAATCGTAGGTATTGGTTAAATCAATCAAAAAGTTTTTATACTAGATACCCATGTTACACCCGACAAGATTGTAAGGTATAGAGAATTGTCAATGGTCATACCATTGACTACGATGGTTACATTCTCTTTGTGTAAATCTTCGTAGTAAACCATGGAGTTAATAATGTTCTTAGAATCAAAAAAGTTTTTACTACACACAGATAGTTAAAAGCTGGCGACTTTAGTATAAAAATGGCGTTGGCACCATTTGCTTTAATTATAAAGAAAACATGTTTTCTTCTTTCAGATTTTATGGCCTTTATAATTTTTTTTCACACCATGTTGCCTGACTCAAGTTTTAATAAAAACCAAAGAGTTTCTAATGTAAAAAAATATGAACACTAAGCTAAACAGGACTTATGCTCCATTCCAAACAGTAACGAAATTGTAAGGCTTTTTTGAATTACCGAAACAGATGAAAATTACAGAAACACTTTACTCTCACATATTCTTAGAACAGCTTTAGTAACGTCCAAGATATAATGTTGGATAGTTTATCTCTCAGATAAATCAATTATATTTGCAAATCAGAATTGGCCAGAAAGCTACATAGGAATCGGAACATCTTTTCGTCCTTATTTGGAATGAAGTATAAGTATCATAAATTACAGCAATAGTACAAACTTTGGAGACTATGTAGTCCCTGTCCCATACATTTAGGTTTGCAGTTTTGTATGGAACAGTTTTTTTTGTTGATATTTCAACATTGGTCCTAAAGTTGTTCAATTTGATGGTCTAAAATATAAACTTAAACTACCACTTAAAATATTACTAGGGTGGTTTGTTAAAACGCAGCCTATAATTGCGGAACAATAATTTCGAACTTATGACGTTTGGGGTTCACACAACACTGTTTTTCATGATTTTTAACATTCAAAATTAGAATCTAAACTAACAGAATAAAATTCAAAGTTTCGAATCTCGTGCTACCTCGCCCCCCGCAAAAAGTGGCAGAAAAGTTTGTTAGTAGAATTACACGCGTAACTTGTCCTCATATAAGTAGTCTAAGTATGTAGGTAATGTTACCAACATTGGTTCGTCTATACCTTTTGAATAGTATCTGTGCAACGTGAATAGAGAATGAGGTAAATACAGTTATTCAGTAAACATTGAAATAGCTATTGTTTGCTAATGATCCCCGCGTACATTAATTACTTGCCCAACGAATAGTGACTAGACGCTTTAATACATTACGAAGTTATGTATAGGTAGGAGTTTACTTACATACTGGGTACGCAGGGCTTTTATTTATAGTCAAATAAGTATTTTTAGGGTTCCAAAGGGTGAAAACGGGACGATATTACTAAGCCTACGTTGTCCGTCCGTCCGTCCGTATTTAGGGCTGTAACTTTTGAACCGTAATAGCTAGACAGTTGAAATTTTCACAGAATATGCGTTATTTTGGCGGATTTGTTAACACATAATAAAAATTACAAAAAGTTAAACTATCTACTGAGATTAATAGTATTATAAATTAAATAATTGTAGTATAATGTAGTGACTTTAAAAAATTTGGCTCGTGTTGCCATTAATTTAATCTAAAAGTTCTTAATTCTGACATTAGTCTACACTTGTAAATACATTTTGTTTTCCTGTAACTACACCCTTTCCAGTGCAAATAAATCTTATCTTATTTATCTAAAAAAGATATAATTATGATTAAGAAAATAAAGCAACCAATGTTGAATTTTATAAACCCCACAAATTATTCGAGATCAAAAACAACCCCTTACAATTTATCCAAACCTGGACAAGTCACGTGCCCAAGCGCAGCATCTTAAACTCTTAACCCTTCCAAAATCTATGTTAATCGCCATTGAATTCCACTATTAACATTATTTTACAACAAAACTGTAACTGTGACAGATTCAATAAAATAAACTTTAACCCCTTACAAATTATTCTTAAAACCTGCCGACACGCGTGCCCATGCGCAGCTTCCAAACCCTTCCAAAATCTCCGTTAACCCGTAAACGCGTGCCGAGATCAATACCGACTCCAAATCTCACCCCTATTGTATCCGTTTATCTTAAGCACAATCCCTTTTATCCCTTTTAAGGCTAAAGGGTACCAATCGTGCGCAGAGATTCTGTAATGTACCTCTTTTGTTGGGTAAAGATCACAACCCCTTTTGGAAGTCTTTTGTGGGTAGTTGTTAATGTTCTTTATATTATATTGTAGTGTAGGTACCTAACGGTAGATTTAGAAAAAGAAATCTAATATGGAAGATATTTTTCTGTTCTAAAGTATTACTGTACAGTTTAAAAGAGAAAAGAAACGTTGCTCAGTGCATAATTTTCGTACAGACATCTTCGTTCAACGATATTCAAAATGGCGTCGCATCAACTGACGTTTTCAACAGAAATAAAACCAATCACTAAGAAATATTGTTGTATTAACACTGAATCCAGTTTCTGGACACCTATAAATTCCCAGAAGACACACGAACACGTGAACTAAAACCGTGGGACCACACATGTGGTTTGTATAAAACTGCTTCTTACAGGCGAATCCGAAAACCAGATCCCTTTCTTCATCAATATTCACAATATTAGAAGAAGCCCCTTTTTTTATTCTTTTTTTTTTGTTAAACTTCGTAACGACTTTTTTCTTTAGACGAAAAAGACGATGGTGACCTACGACCTCTTCAGACCCTTTTTGTAGAACGGACGGTTGAAATCTAGTTTGTATAAAAAGCGTGTCTATCTGTTTTGTCGTCACACAATGATATGTGAACGGTTTTCATGGACGAATCGGATCCTTATGTGGTCGGGGCAGTTTTACTAGAAGAAACCATATAGAAACGAAATACATTCGACTTACAAAATTATCGACGGCTCGATAGCACAGTCGGTAGTGAACCTGCCTGCTGTGCCGAGGGTTGCGGGTTCGAATTCCGTAAGGGACAAATATTTGTATGATGAATATGAATATTTGTACCCGAGTCATGGATGATTGTATCTATATATGTATTCTATATCGTTGTCTAGTCATCATAATACAAGTCCAGGGTTCTGGTACTTTAAATGTGACTAGATAATTTGTGTGACAATGTCCAAGATATTTATTTATCTCCGTCTTTGGTAAAATGTGCTGGAATGGTATTTAAACCAACTAAGACGTATTTTCACTCACAAAAAGTAACTCTACTGTAACTAAACCAATTTCTATATAAGCGATTTCGACAGTTTTTAATAAGTAAAACTTCCCTATGCTTTTTTTGCTGTAAAATTACCTTGTTGGCAACATTATATTTAACTTGTAATATAGATAATATTAACTTGTAATATAGGGGTTGTAACCTGTATAATTGATTGATTGGTTTAAAACTATGTCTACTGTAGAATGAATTAAGTATCGGATAACTGTAAATGACTGCTAACTTTTCTCTGAAAGAATTAAAAAAAAAATGTTAAAATCCTAAATAAGAAAAACATAGAGTCACGTTCCAGGGTTTGCCCCGAACACTTGTCGCGCGTGTGTTCGCGCGGTTCGCAGCTCAGCCTGCCACGAAGCTCCGCAATCCTTCTCAGTTGTGTTCTTACTCAAATATAATCCTCAAGATTGGATAGACACTCCCTAAAACCACTTGACACTGGCGGAAATGCTGTGCTAATGCACAAGCAAGAAGTCCATTAATTATAAATAATTAAAAAAAAAACGTTATTAATAATTCCAAATTATCTCCAATCTATTTATAACCGTTAATAGATTATTTACTCGTGCCTACTTCTCGCCTTTGTAAGTATTAAAAAAGTGAAATTCTTACCGCCCCTGTTTTTTTCTTGTAACTTTTTTTGGCGCGTAAATCCCTCAAGATTGCACACAATAGCCCCGACGCTCCCGTTAAGTAACCCAATTTTTGCACCATAAATAATAGAAAAAAACGTGAAAGCTAACGGTCTTCTGTGTTTTTTTTTTTAAAAAATGTAGTTCGTGGACGTATGAATTAATTTTTATTACGCCCCGATGCTTACATATAAAGTGCGTATTGAGAGCGAAAATTAGGCCACATTCATGTATTTTTTACATTTTTTAACTTCTAACTTTTTTCTTTTTAAGCCAGTAATGTTTTGTGACAATATTGACAGCTATAGCCCTCTTCTTGAGACGTCAAAGTTGAGGATTTTGTAAATAATCTTATTGAAAATTAATACCATTCTTTAGAAGTTTCACAAAATGGTTGATTGGCTTTATTGTTACAAGCTTTTTGTATCTCAGATGGAGGAGATTTGATTTGGAAAACAAATGGTTTGGATTTTCTTATTTAATTTTAAAATTTAATACATGTTTAGATTGTAATTACATTTTGAAGTTGACTGTTAGTTAATTTCATCATTGCATCAGATTAATGAACATTCATTTATTAATAGTAAATGTTTACTATTTTAAAAGTGGTTTATAGTTAAAATTTTGATTATTTTATACTCTGGAGGACTCAAATAAAAATTTTAGACTTTTGTTTAGTTTTTATGCGTCTCATTTTTTGGAAATACTAAAATAAATCAAATACTAAAACATCGAAAAAAATATTTCATTTAGATTATAAAAACTTAAATTTTATTACTCATATCAATTTTATTTAGTCCCCCTTTCTTGGCGTCTTAACAAATCACTAAAAGCTATTTACAAAAGTTACAATGTGACAATAAAAAATAAAGAAAAAAATCTCAGCATCCGTTACTATTTAAGGGTTAATAACTGTAATCGTAACCGTAACCCTACCACGTGCCGTGAGATGAGGGTTAAGAAATAAGATAAAAAATAAAAGGGTGTTAAGGCTGGTAATGCATGACAAACTTTTAAGAAATAAAAAAAAATATTTTTACTAGAAATTTACGAAGTTCAAGGTTTTAGATTTTTTACTAGTTATTCGAAATCAATGAACGTACTTATAAAACTAAAGTTAAGAAAAAAGTAAGAAGTTCAAGCTTAGGAACTTTTGGGTTTAATTGTTTGATTTTCTTTTTTTTTTAAATTCCGTTCTCAAATAACCAAACTGATAAAAATAACTTATAATAATATATATAATATTTCAAAATTTATTCGTAAATAGTTCAATATTAACTACATTTAAATATGATTGCATATTTTTGAACTTTTCCCTACTTTTATTTTAAGCAACAAAATTTTGAAAGTTCGCTATAGATAATCATAATAATCATTTATTCCTTGCTTGATTGTGTACAGTGAGTTCTTATCATAGTTTAGGTTTCAACAATCTACCTCATCGAGGTGTGCAAGTATTCAGTGTTAGTTGATTAGTAGGATCTTCAGTTCATTTATGCTAGTTTAATTTCGTTAGTACTTACTTATAACATGAGACTGATAGTACAATTAATATCGTTGGGTAAGTACAGCTCTGTAAATTTTTATCGAAAAGTTATATTAATGTTTCTATCTACCTAGAAAGGGATTGTGTATACATTATGCCTACCTTACGATAACATCCTGAAGGTAAAAGATATGATTGCTTTACTATTAATAGATAGGTCAGTAGATATCAGGGTTCTGACCATTGATTAGATCACCTCCCCGGGGAAATAAGAGGTTGTCAAGGGAAGAACCATGGGCGGATTGCCCTAATCGTTTTATATTTCTATAAGTATATCTATAACATAAGAATGAAAAGTAAGTAAAGCAAAACCACATTCAGAAATATGGCATGGAGAACTATGGCATCGGAAGACGAGACGAGCTGGGAGAGGGGGTTGATTAACGCCTGCCACTGCCACACACATACGGAATTCTGAATCAGAATTACGCTTTCATATGGATTTCCCCGTCTCCAGAATTCCGTTCGGAATTATTATACCACAGGTCCGGCATTCTGCAGAACGTTTTTGAATTTTGAAATGGCGTCTGCACATGCACACTTTATGCAAACTGTCCATGACATTGCGTGTAGGGTTGAAAGCCGCGCTTTGCATTTAACGTCATCTACATTTCAATACTTTTTATTGTTCGTTCTGTTATTAAAAATTGTATTTGAAGAAAAGGATTGCTAAAAATGTAATTAATGTTATTTTTCAACGTTTTTTATTTAAAGACAATTTTATGTAGTCAAATCCAACGGGTGCGCGTTCCTAACTGCATTCCCGTGCTCGGCTCTCCTAAAGAGTCCCCAGAAAGTGTGCGGTGAGGTATCTGAAGTTAGAGGGGGGCGAGCAATGGCCGTTCTGTATGTAGAACTATAATTATACAATTACCTATTTTGTGGAATACATCATTATATACAAAAACGCAATTCTTATCCGGAATTCCGTATGAGGGTGGCAGGCGTTAGACTCAATATATTTATTGCATACCTGCGAACATTCGACCCTCTAAATTTGGTTTTACGTGACATTCATTCTCCATACTTAATCAAACGTACGAATTTTAAGGGAATATAATTCGGAACGCGCACCAAACAAAGTTTGGTGATATTTTCAATACTAACCAATTATAATCAATGAATTTTTTTAGAAACAATCTAGAAACGAATCTCTATGAAGTCAGATTTTCGTTAAAATGTATAGTTTTAAAGTTGTAGTGCCTCAAAGATTTTCATACTAATCTTAAATTAATCCTAGTACTAAAACTATATTTTAACGAAAATCGGACTTCTTACAAACATAGAGATTAGTTTTTAGATTGTTTCTGAAAAATTTCCTTTACTTTAATTGGTTAGTATTAAAACTATCACCAGACTTCGTTTGTCTGCAGCCCGCATTTACGCATTCGAACGGGCACACGAATTTTCGAACGGATGCCCCATCGAGCATATGAGTTTCAAATCCATAGTATACCTTCTAGATATAGCTAAGTTTATTGTTTTCCCAAATCCCTGTGACAACACAAAAGGTACTCAAGAACGCAACAACAAATCGCGTCACTTCCACCACCTACAATCTTAATTCATGCATATACCTTTTTGTGTTCAAACGTACCGTTGAATCAAACAGATATCCCACATTACGAAGTCTTATAAATCACAGTATTGTATTACCTATCGCGTTTGTGATAGGAGCTATGTTAGAGGAATTCTGAAGTTAATTGTAGAAGCGAGTAGAATCCTACATACGAAGTCTTATAAATCACTCTATTGTCGGACCTATCGCGTCTGTGTTAAGGGCTATGATAGTAGAGTTCTGGAATTAACCGTAGTAGCGAACACCCTTGTTTAATCGCTCAGATTGAGTGGTATTAAACTTTCCATACAATCCTATCACTTGCCAACAAATCTGATTTGCAGTGCACTTTAATCCGTTATTATCGGCTTCCCTTTCCCGGGGACTGTTGTTGAGAATATTCTACGAGGGCGTTTCCAATACCTTTTCAATATTTTTTTTTCATGAATTTTATGTATGAATGAAGTGATGTTAGTATTGTTTTTATTCATGATCATCATCATCATCAGCCTATTATACGTCCTGCTGCAGGGCACAAGCCTACCCTTTAAGAGAGTGCATGGGCGTTAGTCCATCACGCGTGCCTATCTACTTCAGCGTATGCAGGTTTCCTCACGATGTTTCCTTCACCGTATTCGAGCAGTCGGTATTTCGTACTTATTTAAGATTTACGCTCTTGTCAGCGGAATAATTGCAAATCCTATCTCTTTTCCGCAAGAGCCGAATTCTTGATACAATACGACACGACATCAACATCTTTTCTTTCACTATATAAATCACTCTGTCTAGATCATGGATATAAACAAATGGATCCATATCCTCCTTACAAGCATTGAAACACGAAAATTGACCATCGCGGGTTAGGTTGCCACGTGGCTCCGCATACAGGGTCCTTCTTAATAAGCTGACACTTTTTTAAGGAGATAATCTTACCATCAAACTGTACAACTTTCTCTATGGAACCAATACCGAAATCGCGGGAAAAAACCTGCTGTCCCATACATATGGCTCAAGTAGGTTTTGTATGGAACAGCAGATTTTTATTTCACGTTTTCGATGTCGGTGCCATAGAGAAAGTTGTTCAGTTTGAAAGTTTGGTCATCCCCTCCTCATCCCATATTAAGAAAGACCCTATTTATTGTGGTGGCTCATTTTTAGTGTGTTTTTATAAAAAATCATTTCTTGACATCACCTTAATATAAGAAACAGCCGATTTGTTTCGCGATTTCGATGTTCCATAGTGAAAGTTGTTCAGTTTGATGGTCTTAAGCTACCCCTTGACGACGTGAAACGCATTAAAGTCGACACCCTGTATCGTTGTGAACATTTGCGGTTTTAACTTTAAACGGTACGAAAATAACTGCCACCGTCAATTAATCAATCACCGGTGCTTTAACCGTCAATGTATCGTGAACAAATCACAGTCGCCACTAAAGGGTGTCATGATACGAAAAGCTCTCGCTCAGTAGTCAATTAAGTGATCAGCCAGGGGTTCTGCACAATTGGTCGCCTCCGCACAAAGCGATGGTGGCTCTGCTCTACTCTCCGTGGTGATATTGTGAACGGTACGACGTTTTATTAGACCGATTGAGAGGGTAGACTTGTAAATGAGTTAATATTGAGGATTAAGGTTTATTGGCATTTTTATTAAGTTTGTGGTTGGAAATCAAATTAGAGGTAGGACAGGTTATTTTTAAATTCTTGAATAGAGTCACTGGTTATTACCAATACCAAGAAATAAAATGGGATGCCAAATTTGTTCTAGGTTTATTTTTCAGTAGAGCAGCATATCAGTTTTGTCTTTCTATGTAAATTAATGGATTCTTACTGATGCAATCAACGTGACTGTGCATATCCTAGGTATCTTGAACTTTAATTTCAAATAAATCACAACAATGTTTTAAACTACTGATTCAAAATATCATACCTATTATAGATAATTAGATATACAAAAACCTTCACCACATTTATCTCAAATCCTATTTTTATCACAAATTTTTTTGCTTCTCAATAAAATGGGTAGCGTCGAAATCTGCGTACCGTGCTCGACCGTCCGTGAAATCGGATCAGCTACCAGAGTATCGGACCGAGACCAACGGTTGCGCGCCTCTGACCGATCACTGGATTATTGGGGGAACATTTTTATCGGAAAAAGGCATTTTCCTATATCTAGTAAAGTAGATAGTAAAGTGTTGACGTGGTTAAATGTGCGTTGCCCATGTTTTGCCTGAAATAATAGTAAGTCAATATAGGTTAGTATCATTATTCTACTTCTTATCGTGTGGGCAGCAAGCCCTGGTGTCAGAGTTTTTTCAGACCGCCTTACTGCCTCTGACGTGGTTTTTATGTAACGACTACTACCACCAGAGATAGTAGCTGGGACCAACGGCGTAACGTGCCATTCGGAGCACGGAATCATCTTTCTTTTCAGACAATCAGGTGATTCAGCCTGCAATGTCCTAACCAAATGGGGAAAAACGCACAAAGTGACATATCACTTGGTGTCCCCAGTGGGAATCGAACACACGACCTCCGTGTCAAGAGCCCAATGATCTTAACCATTAGACCACTGATTAGTATCATTACTGGTGTCAGTGGCCATATACGGTACCTACGTGGGTTTTCAAAGCCATTCGGACGGCTGTCAAAAATTTAAAAGTTTCAATAGTTTCGAATGGTTTTTGTATCGGGTAGAAAACGGTTTCTGGACAAATATATTGATAGTGGTCCTAAATGTCCCATTGAGAACATACGCTTGGGCGATTCAAACCGTGGTCCGAACCGCAGGTGGTGTGAAACTCCTAAAGAGTGCCCCTGAGGATAGAAGCTGGGTATCACACGATTATAGCATACCTTGGACACTTAGCTGTCATTTCATAAAAATTGAAAAAAATTACAAGAAGAGCATATGCGATACTGAGTGAGTGCGAGCGAAACAGGAATACGTAAGTGCCTACATTTTCTGTTACGGTTCCTACCAAGCGGGGATGAGGTTAATATTGATGGGGGAGTGTCCGTATAATAATATATACTCTTTCTTATACTGTGGTTACAGTTTGATATTTTAAAACATAAAACATGAATAATGATGACATCGAAGTCGTACTAAAGATAGACTTTATCTTTCATGCTCGTATCACGCGAGGGCAGAGAACGGTCTGATAACCTCTCGCCTTCCCTGCCCCCCCTCCCTCGCCCCCCTCGCTTCCCACTTCATTCGTCTTTATCGTAAGTAGGTTATGTACGGATGTTGAGAATTTGTGATGTTTAATTTTGGTTAAATTAATTGATTTTTTTTGTTAACGTTTCAATTATAAATATCCCCGCTGATATTTCCCCACTTTGGGAAAAATAGAGTTATTTTTGTGGTTGACATTATGATATCTACACAGGGTGATGACAATTGAGACTATTAGATTCAAAAACCGCAATGTCCGTTTAGGATTTAGGTTCATATGACTAATTTAATTATAACTTTTTTTGCTATGGATTTACTGAAGGATGAAACCTACCTAAATTAACTTGGAAGATGCCGAGCTATAATCGATCCGCCCAGGTACTGTAAATAAAATGGACTAAATAAAGCTAACGCCGCTGTCCTTATCAAGCATTTTATTTCTCTTGAACTAAACAACGTCATTTCATTGATCATTCTCTGAATCTCTTTAACGCCAAGAAAACAGAAATACAAAAACAAATGAGCATCGCCAGACGTTCCCAAATTATCCCCCCGAAGCACGTGCGCCCGAACAAAGAGACAAACGTGACAAAAAGACAAACAAACAGACAAACGAGTGATTTAAAGGTGACAGATCTGTCCTGGAAGACTTTTTGATTTTGTTATCAAATCGATCTTATTGTAAATTGTGATGGGAACTGATTGATTTATAGTTAAATACGTTTTAATTTAACTTTAGAATGGTTAAGTTGTCAGCTTTGTGAATCAGAGGTATGACATTCCATTTAAGGTGTATTTCACATTGAGCGATGCGTTGTGTCGTTGTGTGACGGTTATGTCTTGATATTCAAAGTTCAAACCTATTCTGTTTAACTATGTTACTCGAAGTTATGATTGTAATAGGTACTTCATATTAATACTATTGATAGGACATTAAAATGAATAAAATAATGTGACATTTAGTTCTAGGTACAGTTCTAGGTACACACAGCGACACATCAAGCAACGGAAAACCAAAATAAGCTGGCCGCCTATAGGTAGAGTAATGTATAACGTTGCGCGGCTAGCTTATGTTTGTTTTGACTTTAGCTTGATGTGTCGCCGTGTGTACCTTACTAAATGTGTTACATATCAAAGGGGCCCATGTTTCAGGCCATCAAACTGAACAACTCTCACAATGGAACCAAAATATAAATTGTTCGAAAAAATTTGCTGTTCCATATAGAAAACGTCAACTCGACACAAATGTATGAAGCAGCAAATTTTTATTCGCTGTTTCGTGGCAGGCGACGTTTTTCAGATTGATGGTCTGAAGCATCCTGTTCATTTAGAGTTACTGACACAACTACTTTTTCCAGTTTATTTCAGAACCTAATCTAAAACTAAACAGAATTTCAAAAGTTGATTCTATAACCACTGTAAGAAAAAGCTACAAAAAGCTCTTTTTTTTAAATCCGAACTAATTTCTTCACAAAAAGCCGTCCTCTTTTGAAAACATTAACGAGTACCTGAGCCCAATTACTCGGAGCGACCCAAATGGGTGGAAATGGGAGGAGGGGGGAGGCTGTAACATACAGACACCGATGTCGCGATCGATGGGCTTTAAGATAAGTTTGTGGGTGTGTAGAGACAGTGTGTCAAGTTTATGATGAAGTTTACGAATGCTGTTGACGGATTATTAGGTATATTTTAGCCTACCTACATTGGTATACCTATTTGTTATAGGATGCTATTAAATAATCCAAAACCTAAATAAATTAGTACAAAATCGAGTCCTGTACTAAATTTTTGAATTGTTTTTAACACCTTAGCCTTTTAACTTAACTTTTTTTCAAACTTAAATATCCATCAAGGATATTAAAGTTTAGTGACTGAGAGGAATTATTATTGAATAATCAACATTTGTAGTAAATACGAAAGGTTATTGGGTTTCAATTTAAGCTATCTACTGAGTCAGTAGTATAGAGTACTTTTAATTTATTTAAAAAAAAAACAACACATCTCACAATGATAACAAAATGACAGTAAATACAATATTATGAACATGGTTTCCATCATAACATGTAGGTATGAAGGCATGAATCTGCCTAATAAACTAACAACAATATTTTCTACAAAATACACACAAGTTCTTAGAATCAGCATATTGATCAAAAACATTGGATGAGTAGGTATAATAAATAATTGTAATTTTGTACGTTCCTATTTACCTTTAACTTAGATAATTTAATTTATTCTGCTGTTATATTTTCCATCATTGAATTGATATTATACCTACCTACCAATAAATAATTTAAACTGGAAATACTTCCTACAGATTATCTAACTAAACAATATTTCTAGTAGGTCACACTTTTGTGTATTCTATGGTAATATTGGTAATACTTTCTGAAAAAATATTCTTTCTTTTTATTCTGTTTTTGTTTCTGTATGTTTTTGGTGTGCAAATAAAGAATATTAAGGTTATGTTATTGGGTAAATCCGCTTTACCATTCGAATCAAAAATCTAAAGTGACTATGCAAAAATCTATATTTAATAACTATCTTATTTTCCGAACATTTTGTTTTTATACTTACCATCTATCTCTTATCAAGTGCATGTTCACAGTGATGCAGTGATGCAAACAGTACATATTCTAAATTAAAGCGTTAGACAGTAAAGTTATTTATAAGAAGACCACCTCTGGGCGGCAGCTGTGGGCGGGTCGACCTCTGACCCGCCCTCGGTCACCCCCTCACCTCTTTCACCCACTTCGCCCCCGCACTTTCACCCCAGGGTTGAAAGCTGTGCTTGTTAAGGTTTTTCAGGATTTTTTCTGTAGTAGAAATGTCTGTAGCTAGAGTATGAGGTTTTTGGCAAAAAACCTCATTGGATTTTATTTGGTTGTATGGAATGAGTAAGAACAATGAATTTTTAGATTAGATTCTTCATCCATCCAAAAGATTTTTTTTTAAGAACAGTGATTTGATCGATATGCACTTTATTTAAATTTGCGTTTGTTTGCTTTCGGACTTGCCGATCACTACTGTAATATTTAAGGAACCTTTAAACTCGAATTATGTTCTAATTGAGTCTAGACTTAGTACAATGAAATAAAAACTAAATGTACCTACTTCGAGCTAAATTTTATGTTTGTAGTACATAATTTAGAGCTTTCTAATGTACAAAGGTACCTTATCGTGTTTTGACACTTTCAACATTTTCATAACTCTTGCAAGAGCTTATATTTCAAAAAATCACTGATCGCATATTTGTTTGTTTACATAGGCACCAAATAAAAAATCTGAAATAGAATATTTACGCGACACTTTAATAATCTTATTAGAATGTGAACTCTGCTGCATAGAAAACTAAGTCAACTTTACGTTGGCAGCCCTGAACCACCCCGTGGCCCGGG
The DNA here is from genome assembly GCA_963924505.1 of Agonopterix alstromeriana. NCBI lineage: Eukaryota > Metazoa > Arthropoda > Insecta > Lepidoptera > Depressariidae > Agonopterix > Agonopterix alstromeriana. The sequence continues at coordinate 13,211,556 of OZ004674.1, read as the reverse complement.
CACAGCTTCCAGACGCTACACGTTGACGTCTTAAGGCCCTGAAAAACTTAAAGCGCAGAACTCAAGAATACTAAAACGAATATTCTATATTCCGGAATAGACGCTGAAATTTCCGAAAAAGTGTACATTGTGTTAGGAATAATAAGTTTATCTAATTGGAATGAATGTTGCCATTATAAAGGAAAAGCAAAGAAAAAAGTTTGCGTTATTGACCTGTTGAGTTTACTAAATAATCAATTAAAATGTTTTTATTTAAAACATTGAAGAAGTTTTAGTTCAGCCCAGGAAGCTGGCAAAGGTATTGTCTATTTCATGGTTCAGCCGAACCAAAAACTATTTAAAAATAATTTCAATTTAATGCAATCACATCAATTCACTTTGATAACGACATGTGAATTAATCAACTCATACGACAGCCAATTGCGAAAACCGTCTAACTTCCAATTGGAACATTTCAAACTGTAGAGCGATTGTTCAGACGTCACACCACGCTGACGTCACGTTGACAAGTGACTGTAGCTGCCCCCCTCCCCTCCGCGTGGCCACGCCCCTGCGCGCGCGCCGCCTACCGTGATCTAGATCAATCTAGATCTTTATGGAGTATTGTTTGAGTTTCAGGATTTTATGAAATCTTTTTTCTTTTTTTTGGGAGCGAGAAAGTTGGTAATGAGATAAGTAGGATATTGTAGATTGTTTTACGTCTGTGAAATAAGTATAATAAATAAATATTTCCTTTTATGCGAGTGAGATTGAAAATATCCTTTTGTTGGTAACAGGTTTCATTATTAATTATTTAACCATAAGCAAACGAACATGAAAAAAAAAATTTACTTAAGTTTTTTCCCAAAAATCAAAAACCTAATTTATGTTAGTAGGTACAGTACTCTTTTATAAAGTCATTATCAATCTACTAAATAAAATAACTCATCTAAGCACAAATATAACAAAGGAAAAGTCTCTCTTATCTTGACTAAAAGATAACTTAACAAAACAACAGGTTTCAGTCACTACTCTACCGCGAAAGCTTCCTTGGTTACTTACATTTATATATGTATTTGTTTATAGGCTTCCGTATTTTCTTATATTACTTAGATAGATATATAGGTAGCGGAAATATGGAGGCGGTGGGAAAGTTGATACAAAGTAGGATTTACAGGGTACCGTCCAAAAAAAAAGCTTTCACTAGGCATCCCGCTACGAAATCAGTATTCACAAGGTATATACAGTATACAGTATTATGTCCTTAAAAAACAGACAGTTTTCTATTGTAAATCGAATTACTAAATAACAAAAACAAAAATATCACAAACATTATGAAAACGTAAGAATATTTATACAACACGTATTTATAAATACGAGAGAGAATAATATTGTAAAAACAAACTTCATTCTAAAAAAAAAGAACTCAAGAAAAAGACTTATAAAACTAAAAGAAAACCGTCTGAATTTCCTTTACCGACGGTACTCGGCCGCTGAAAGATTTTCACCCCCGCCCGCGGGGAGGGGGCAGCGGTCGAGGTGGCGGGGCCTTCGCTCCCTGCCCCTGCGGGCCACCGGGCCAATGGCGGCCCGGCGCGCCCTGGCCCGACCCGAGCTCAGTCGCGCCTGAACCGCGACCCTTGACACACAAGCGCGCCGCGCGTCTTCTTAACCTGTGACGGCAACCGGCATCATCACGCACGGAGCGCTAGTATACGGCGGGGTCGGTGGCCCGGGGCTTTGCCCTCCGAGAGGCCCTGACCTCCCGCCTTTGGAACTCGGCTTCCGTAGTAGTTGGCGCGAGGATGAGCTGCTGCCGTCCACGCCGGCGAGCCAGGCCGCGTCGACGCAGAGCGGCTCGTCTGCGACGGACAAGGGCCAGAATGTGGAGTGCGTGGTCTGCGGAGATAAGTCTTCGGGGAAACACTACGGGCAGTTCACGTGCGAGGGTACGTATTGTGAAAGTGAAAGTGTTGTGTCTATGGAACTCGATTGCCGTGTGCGTTGCGTTTGCGAGTGCCGTGCGGATTCCGTTGAAAGTGCGCCGGGTGATTTTAGGTGCTTTTAGGGTTAAAATAAAAACTAATACGGAACTAAAGTAAAATAATAATTAAGATGGTAGTTAGATAGAGGATAGAGTTAACAGAGTAGTCTAATAAATAATATAATTATCTTTGTGAAAATAATATTCGATTCGAAAATCACGTAAAATGTAGAACATAAACTTTTTTAATAAAAAATAAGTAAATTACCTAAATAATGCAGACTTAAAGTACGCGTTTTATTCTTTTTTTATATTATGATTTTTCGCACGAAAAGCAATAACAAAATTCAAATTAGAATAAAACTTTATCACAACTCGAAGCTGTGCAAAAGTTTTCAAAAACAAAGCAACAATAAATTCAATTAATTACCCTAAAACAAGCAATCGTTTTTCACCCCCTAACCTCAAAAATCTTAATTAACCACTCTGACACTTCTAATCAGAACGCAATAAGACAAAGTTTTCATAAACTGCCTGCTCTTAAAGATAAGGGGGTCTCACTTTTATGCAAATTAAGCAATCGTAGAAATTGTTGTTTTATGACTTACAATGTTTTGCGTTCGCATCGCTTTAAGTTATGGTATGTAAGATAGAGGAGCTTTACATACCTAAAAAAAAACATTACAAAATTTTTTTTTTTCATTTAAAATAAAATAAATTTTAAAAACTCACAATTCTTCTGGGGTGGTCAGAAAGTTTACTATAAATAAAAACTAAGGCGTGCATTTGTAACAAGGTTTACTTTTAGTCATCTTTTAGTAGATATCAATAGGGTTTTCATAAAGGATTGTATGCGGATATCTTCATATCCGCCTATACCAGACATTCAGAAAATGTTGTAGCTAATAATCTCCATAACAAATTTATCTATATGGTTTTGGTCTCATTTTATTCAGTTAACTATGTGATTTACTTTAAAGTCACTGAATTTTAGTGAAATAAATAATTTTACATTACTACGCGAAAATTTTTAATTCTCATATAAAACAAATATTTAATGAAATTTAAAATAAATCAAAACCTACACACCTGTTTATTTTTATATAACATACCTGTAACATAATGTAAGCAGTTAAAAAATTGAAATAAGTGAAGATTTAGTACCTAGTGGAATACATTTTCGTTTCATTTTACGCGGACACTTTTAGAAATGGTACTGCAAAAAACATAACCCTCCTTGTGGCGCAGTCGGGTAAAAATATCACTCAGCAATCATGCCGTGCAGCACCAAAACGGAAAGAAATAAGATGGGCTTTTCTAAGGCAAGAATCATAGGCAAGGAATTGTATTCTTTTTTTATTAATTGCCTCCTGACCCCGCTGGTATTACAATAATCAAATCACAGGTCCTTGGTTCGAATCCGGATCCACTATAGGATGTTATCTATTCTGCTGTAGTTTAGTAGATTCGTAAAATTGACGCCGAAAAAAAAACGTTACAAAAAACATTTAAATGTATATTAGATTTTTTTTTTTTCAAAAAAACAATGTATTAATAAATTATTTTAAGTTAATTTGTTGCAATGGAATCATTGTAAGAATTTTCGCACTTCTAAGTTTCTACCACAAATTTAAACATATACAAATAACATAATTATAAGAGTAATTACAACAGTAGAGTGATGACAGATTTTTGACATTTGGGCACCCACAGAATATTTAAGAGGAGGATTCTGTAGCATTATAGCATATGCTCACGACTATATTCCCCGAGGGGGTAGTCAGAGATATTCTGAAACCTCAGAACATCCACGTTTCACCAGTAGTAACGAAACTCTGTCCATTGTGAGCCCGTCGCTTATAATGTACAGAGGGTACAATAAATGCTTCGAAATTGAAGCATGCAGGTTTCCTCACGATTGAGGACGATACTGTACGCGGACTTATAGACTGCGTTGCGTCAACGAATCACCAACGTGAGATATAACAACGCAGGAAACTTTTATAACGCCAACGACCTTCAGTAAATTAAAAATGTATGTAATTAATCACCAAAAAGTGTTAATGATCACTGTTAGTTTCACGACAACGAAGCTAAACAATTACCCCAAGCGACACGTCGGAAAACATAATTATGTGTTTCATGTCACATAAGGTAATTATGTTTGTTGGTGACGATGTGGCCTTACGATAAAAACTTTGAATTACGTCTTGGGAAGTTACCACCTTTTACTATAGAGTCATTGTTTTTTATCCTACTTAGAAAAAGGATGTTTTTATTTCAACTGTTACGGTGATTTAAAAATTCAGATACACCGAAGGACAGTGAGAATGAAAGATAATTAAAAAGAAATAAAGAGAGATTTTTTTTAGAAAAAATGCTAATCGTTGTTTGTTAATTTCTCTACTCAAGTCTATTTCTAGTTAGGACAACATGCATGACTGTAGCATCTTCTATCTATATCTTAACTATTATAAAACTGTAACAGAAGTGTGTCTAACCATTGAAGATATTTATATGACCAAAATTACGATATGGTTTTTAGGTGTCCCGGACTCCGAATCAACCTTTTCTTTTTAGAATTATTTGCTGTCTGTTCGTTTGTTTGTTTGTATGTTTGTAACAGCATCACGCAAAAACTACAGAACCGATTTTGATGAAAAATTTTTTTGTTACTTATTATCTGACTTAGAATCTGGTATATAAGTTGTGCGGACGAAATCGCGGGTAAACTCAAGTACTATTATAAAACTGTAAATGTTTGTTTGTTTGTTTGTAACAGCACGCAGAAACTAATGAACCGATATTGATGAAACTTTATTGTTTTTTAGCTTATGATTTGACTTAAAATCTATAACGACACGCCTCTTTCCCAGTGGGGTTGGCAGACAAAAATACCGTTAAATTTTAAAATTGTAACTTAATGCAAACAACCAGTGCATGAAATCACGTGACCACAGCGCAATTCATGACAGTCATTATATCAGCCAGTGGTCCTACACCCAGCCTTGACCTCCGACGGTTAAGCACCAACATGCGCTTTGAATCGCTATATTGTTATCATTAAAGGGTTAAAATGAAATAATAGGAAAAGTTGTCCTTTTTTTCTCATATTTACTGTTACCAGCTTTTATGTATGTCTGTAGCATAGCATATGTCCACGACTATATTCCCCGAGGGGGTAGTCAGAGATATTCTGAAACCTCAGAACATCCACGTTTTACCAGTAGTACCGAAACTCTGTCCAGTGTGACGGGGAGTGAGCCCGTCACCACTTATAATGGACAGTGGGTACATGCCTCGAAATTGAAGCATGCAGAATTGCAGCATTTTTATGTCTGTAATATGAAGTAATGTCCCACACTTTTAAGTCGAGTAGATTTGTAGTTTAGTAATGGAACATCATTGACTTTGACTTTTTTCTGGCGATTTCGATATTGATCCAATAGTGAAAGTTGTTCAGTTTGATGGTCTAAACCGCTTACATTTTTACATGTATATTTGTAACACCTTGTATGATAATAGCTTATAGGCTTCTGTAGTGAGAGACTTGCATTTATCTATTTATTTGGTTTTCAAGATTGAGAGATTACATTTTAAGATAAGGATACCAATGAGCGGTAAAAGGTCTCTTAAGGGGATATAATTCGGAGCGCGCTCCATACAAACGTACTATGGTGATATTTTCAATACCAACCAATTAAAGTCAATGAAATTTTGCAGAAACAATCTAGAAACAAATCTCTATGCTTGTATGGAGTCAGATTTTCGTTAAAATATACAGTTTCAATGCTAGGATTAATTTAAGATTTGTATGGAAATCTTTGAGGCACTGTTACTTTAAAACTATACATTTTAACGAAAATCTGACTCTATACAAGCATAGAAATTTGGTTCTAGATTGTTTCTGAAAAATTTAATTGAGTTTAATTGGTTAGTATTGAAAATATCACCATAGTATGTTTGTATGGAGCGCGCTCTGAATTATATATCCTCTTAAATAATTATGGTATGACGACACCAACAGTGTGCATGACAGTCATTATGTCAGCCAGTGGTCCTAAACCCAGCCTTGACCTCTGACGGGTTAAGCGTTTTAACCTGCCTTTGAACTTGTTCCACCAAGATGCGCTTTTGTTATTAATTATATGATCGCGGTGCGCTTTTTTATGTTTTTAATTTTTAAATTAAACCGGTCAAGTGCGAGTCGGGCTACTCGCGCACCGAGGGTTCCGTACCACGCCACTACACAACATGTTATCTTACAAAAAAGTTTTGTTTTCTCCGGGGCTTGAGCACGGGACCGATTATTACTTGACCAATTTTTATTATTTGTTGTTATACTGTAGAATTTGCTCTATAATCACACCAAGTTTGACGCTAGTAACCAAGTTTGATGCTTGACGCGTTTTTAGGATAGAGCGAGAAGAAAAAACGTTGATAAAAAGTAGTTTTTTGTATGAGACCCTCATACAACATAACAACTACGTACAAGTGAAAAGCTACTGAAACTTTTTTTTCATAGCTTACGATTTGACTTAAAATCTAGTATATAAATAGTGCGGAAGAAGTCGCGGGTAAACTCTAGTTATTTATAAAATAATGAATGACCTTTTTTTTTTTCTTATCGAACAGAAATTATTTATTCAAATTCAAAAAATATAATGTGCGTATCCACAACAGGCTTCGTCAAACCATATGAATGAACTTATAAATGGAAACACACTATTTTATCAGCGGTATATCCTTTTAAGTTCTTGTTTGGCGCCAAAATGCTCATTACCGTGGCGGTGAATATCACTGAGGCGATAAGTTTTGGATTTGACCCCATACTTCCTTTGCATGATAGTTAAATTGAAAAAAAATGTTTTTGTCCAGTTCCGACAAACATTCATAGCAGGAAATATGTGGTTTGTTTTTTTAATGAACAATCGTAAGCCCAAAAGACAAATTCCAAAACGGGCCATTTTTGTACTACCGAATGTTATTGTACGGCGTCAAAAAAATATGGTAATAATAGTTTGCATAAACATATTGCTAAAACTTGATATTTCAACGATATATTGTGTCGTACAAACGAGATTTCTTGAATTTCATGATGGATATTTTTGTTCCAATTGTGCAAATATGGCGGAAAAAAATCGCTAACTGCGCTATTTGTAATTACTTCGAGTTGTAATAATATTACTTTGAATATTTTGTAACACAAAACTACTTTTATTGGGTCTATTTTTGCAATTGGGTTGTATTTCTATCACATTCATCTATATTATAATGCGTATAGCAAAGCTATTACATGCATGTCACAATTTAGCCGAACGGCCCATACATGGACCTTTGACTAATTATTATAAGGACTAGCATTGCGGTAGCATTTCCCCTCTGCCACGGTATAAGCACAATTGATCTTGTGCATTTACATTCAATTTTACACCTTATCACTAAACGAGACAGCCTATAATTGCGAAATAATAACTTCGAACTTAGAACGTTTGGGGTTCGCACGAGATTACTTTTCATGATTTTTAACATTCAAAATTAGAATCTAAAGTAATGGCGAATAAAATCCAAAGTTGCGGATTTCATGTTACCTCGCCCCCCGCAAAAAGTGGCAGAAATGTTTGTTAGTAGAATTACACGCGTAACCAGTCCACATATAATTAGTCAAAGAGTGGCGCATGTTGTCATTTCCCTTTTTTGTGTTTTATAAATTACAAGCATATAGGATTTATTTTCTTTCGGGGTGTATGGTTCCGGCTTAGAATTCACCATATTATACAGGGCGTTACATACCTAAGGGGGTGCTTCAATGGAACCAACTATAAAAACGCAAAAAAATTTATGTTTCACACATTCTTTTCAAGTAGTTGACATTTTCAAATGTAGGTACTTCTAAGTCCCCATATTGTGACGGGCAACTACGGAACCCTAAAATGCGCGTGGCCCGACACGCACGGTTTTAAATAATTGGATTGGCCATGGCGCCAAAAAGGTTACGACCTTTATAATATCGCAGCAAAATATCTTTAAAACTGGTTGATAAGACAGACTCGAATATAAAGTGTTATCTTAATTATATTTTCTAAAATAATAATTTATTGTAATGTTACCAGCACAATACAAAATCATATTAATCTATTTTTATTAGGATTAGAGAAACATACATTTATTCGATAACATAGCTTTGATGCTATGCTTCGAATGAGCGCTTATTTTATTTATTCTCTAAAAAGCATTTATTTCTTCTCAGATAACATCAAGAAGCTTGCAAGGTATTATCTAGCCTAGATACTCGTCTAGCCGTAGAAAAATATCACACGAATACCTGTCAATGTTAAACAAACTATTGGCAAAGGGGTTCGGATCTTAGTCACGGTTTATACAGAAGAGACGTGTGGCGGTGGCGGATAATCTAAGTAACACAATATAAAATTTATAGTACGTAGCATAGCGTCGTTTTTGTCGTAAAGGAGAATCGCGCCCGTGCCTCTAGGTGACGTCGCCTGGAGGCGCGGGCGTAATTCTCCTTTACGACAAAAATGACGCTATGCTACGTACTATAAGATTTATAATTGTGTTACTTTGACTATCCGCCACCGCCACACGTCTCTTCTGTATAAACCGCGCCTTAGGTTCGGATCATCCCTCTTTTTATTTTATGTAGGGCCCAACTTAATATACTGACGGTTTTTAAGAGGTTAATCAGACCATCAAACTGATCAACTTTTTCCATGGGACCAACATAGAAATCGCGAAAAAAGCTGTCCCATACATTTGGGTCGAGTATGAGTGCAGTTTTGTACGGAACAGCAGATTTTTATCCCGCGTTTTCTACTAAGGTCCCATAGAGAAAGTTGTTCAGTTTCATGGTCTGTCAGCATACTAAGAAGGACGTATAGAACTATATTTTGAAAGTTCGTGTTTCTACAGTTTTAGTATAGAAAACCTAATATTGATATAAATTATATAAATTTACTTCCTTATATATCTTACTTCATTAATTACATAATTCGATACAAAGCCAAAATAGCTAAAAGATACCGCGACATTTTGGACTTGCACTTCGCCAGTTTTTAACGACCAGAGACCGACCGTGGGATTTAATTAGACTAATTGGTAGGTTTAGGTCTAAAAATTTTGCAGAATGTGTCGTTATTTTTAATACTATTTGCTTTGAAGTTGTAGATAAGAGTAGTGGCGCCATTGATAGGTATTGGACATGGCATTTGACATTAATACATAAGAGGAAGGATCTCCATAGAGTCCGCAAAATTTGCGATTGTAGTTGGTCTCTTTTGTCTTATGACGTACCTTTAATAGTAGAAGGAGATGGAACTATAGATATTTGTTTACGCGGCTGTCCACTTTTTTTTGAGCTAGTGTGTGTGAAAAGTGACCGTAAACATAAGGCTTGGTGCCTTTTGTCCATACTGCTTGACATCACACACTCAAACCTAAACGTCAAAAAAGTGGACACTTTACAATTGGTATCTTCTTGGTATCTCTAGTCTTAAAGAGAGATCCTTCCTCTTAGATTAATACCTAACCATTCCTTAACATGAAGTTACAAAAACTTTAATTTGGAACACAATTTTAGATCCGATTTTGAAGTAAACCTATTCAACATGTTTTTTTTTAATGTCTTTAACGGCTCTGGATACTAGTCCTTTTTTTTTTCCTTTCGTTATTTTTTTTCTTTACATTCTTTATTTGGTGATGATAGATGACGATGAATCTGTGGTCGATTTCGAAAATCCGCACGAAATTATGTCACAAATATCACTAAAACCAATTTTTACTAATTTCAAAAACGACAAAACACAGCAAGAGCAATGGCGCCAAGCAAACTCCTTCAACAAGATTATATTTCGGAGTGTTGCCAGAAGGTTACTTTTGTAACCTTTAAAGTAATTTTTAGCTCTGTCAGTTTACTTTTAGGTTACACGATTTAAAAGGTTACTTTTAGGTGATTTTTCGGAATTTGTATATTCAATTGAACAAATCTTGTTTTCCCACAAAACGGAATGTTTTTCCATATTTTTTGCAATGTTTTGTAGTGTTGTAGTGAGTGCAACTCCTAAAAATACGTTTTTCCCTTTCGCACCATAAATCTGAGACCAAATCACAAATCAAATTAAAGATTGTAAAATTTGTCTCGGGCGGGACTCGAACACGCACTCTTCCAAACCGGGGAAGTGCGTTATCCAATTTCGCTACCGAGTCTACTAGCCAGAGAACGTAATTTTTTATCTATTGCGTCTTAAGGGGACGAATCACAAAATCACAAATAGGGGGGAAAATACAAAAAACTAAAAATAAGGACTAAAGCGTCTCACTTCCTCGCTCGATCAATCAATCAAAGTTAATACATCTGTGTATCAACTTTTAATGCCCTATTACTGGAAAAAATATGAAAGGTTACTTTTCACACCAAAAAGTTACTTTTTTGTCTATTTCCGGTTAATTTTGACAAGATCCGGCTGGCAACACTGATTTCAGTAAAATACGCAACTTAGTGCCATCTATCAAATATTTAGATTAGCATTACATATTATGCTCACGACTACACTTCACGATGAGGTAGTCAAAGATATATTCTTAATAACACCCAACATAATTTGAATTACAGTGTAAACTCTTTATTACGAACTTTAACGAAAAACTCTCCGTAATGAAGATATTATGCATTACTGGAGTTTAGTGGTTTATTTAATGTTCTTCCCTCTATCGAAATTCCATATAAAATTTTTTTTATTGATGAATATGTAAGAAAATGTTCCTTCGCTTTTTAGCGATAATACCGCCTTATTTGTAGCATTATTGTTTTTGTTCCTTTTCTTTGATTTATCTGTGTTTTGGTGTAAACAAAAGTAAATTTCAATCAGTCATTCATTCACTCATTCATTCATTCATTCATTCATTTTGTTATATAAAGAGATTCTCACTGTAATTCAAAGTATACTAATATAATAATAAATTATAGTCGTATAATTGTATATCTATCTTAGTATTGATGATTTTAACAATATCTAGATTAAATATTTTACTTTGAGCTAAGGTTTAAATAGGAAAAGTGCTTGACATTGTTATTTAATAAATATTTGGTGACTTCAAGGATTGTTCTATGCACAAAACAGACACTTGAACCATAAAATGATGGAGCTTCGTTGCAAGCCGGGTAGTAGGTAATCAACACGCGTCCACCCAATAACAGACTTGCAACGCCACTATTCTTTAAAACTTGTACAGTTTCTCTTTTAAATCCTATCACTGATTTCAATACTAAGACTGTATCGATAAACCGCATTAGTGTCGAGACCATAAAGTGTAGTTTTGATGTCAACTCGACAAAATACAAATCTACTTTATTAACAGGCCGACAGACCTCCCGCCGCTCTTTATAGAACCTTCTCTCAATAACACCTGATTCACGGATCGTGTGTGAAAAATAAATGATCGAAGTACATTGACGGTTTCAAATAAACAAATAAGCTTTTCAAACAAATGTAGAATCCGATGTTTAACGAACGAATTGTATTTTCGTTTGCAAAAATATGTATAGTGTCAAGGTGCTGTTTTATACAGCAGAGAGAGAGTAGAGTAGAGAGAGTAGAATATAGTTTAACAGTAAGATAAGCACTAAACTAGGGTCACCAAGTGATATATTTTTGTGAAAAGCGAAATAATGTTTTATTTTACGGTGTTTTTAGTTACAAAATCATCTTGAAATTAAACCTTGATATCACTGCAAAAGGTACTATTTAAGCTGCTTATTGAGCAGATGTTTGTACAAAACATGATTTTCATCGAATGAGACAATTTTGTATAAAAGTCTTTGGTTGTCCGTAAATGGAACAAAAATATTTCTGCTATAACCGTCAATTGTTTCGACGTATTCAGAAAAGATGTCACAACGCTTATGAATTCGCTTTAAGAGTGAAAATGGTTTGATTCGTGGGACTTAAAATGGATTGTTTTTATTAGTGTTATTGCTACAAGGGTCTTGAACGAAGCGCTCCTTCTGACATAAATGCTTGCGTCCATGAGCGAGAATGACAACAGAGATCCGATTTGACACCTGTGTTTAGTGTTGTGATGTGGAAATGTTTTGTAATATCGATAAACTAAATCATATTGGGTTACTTGGGTTAAATCATATTGGGTTGGTTTAATCATTGGGTATGCGTGGTAGACTAACGCCCATACACTATGCCTGAGGATAGGCCTGGGCCCTGCAGTGGGACGTATATAGGGTCCTTCTTAATATGCTGACACTTTTTTTAAGGGGATGATCGGACCATCAATCTGAACAACTTTCTCAATGGCACCAACATCGAAATCGCAAAAAAAAATCTGCTCTTCCATACAAAACCTACTCGAGGCAAATGTAAGGGACAGCTGAATTAGTTTCGCGATTTCGATGTTGGTCCCATAGAGAAAGTTGTTCAGTTTGACGGTCTGATCATCCCCTTAAAAAGTGTCAGCATATTAAGAAAGACCCTGTATAAGCTGATGATGATGAAACCATATTGACAGATCTAGCAAATATTTTTAAAATATGCATGGATAATGCACACAAAGCTTTCTTTTAATATACAGTCTAAGGTACTGAAACTTTAAAAACCATCATCAATGTTCTGTGATCAATGCTTAAATTCAGTTTTTTCCAAGCCAGAATGAAATACAATCAAGACTATGCACTTGAGTAGAGGGGGCATAAGCCCCTACATAGCGATAAGGCTATGTAGGATTAATCTAATCAAACTGATTTGTTTTCGGTTCTAAATCGATAAGTATAAATATTGATAAGTCTTATAAAAGAAAAAATATGGCCTCAAAAATATCCGGTGAGCGCCCATCACTACGGCCACTATAACCGGTCACTTTATGGTATGTTTTGTCCCGCGATACCGTGCCAGTTAACCCTATCTTTACGACCGACTCTAAACATAAGTGTCTCTCCAAACTTATTTATTTTTATCTCATTCCACTTTTTAAATTGAATCCCCCGATCGGCGCGTGTGTGGCTCTTTTCTTCGCTACTAAAACTGTCAATAAACCGAACTCGGAAAGAATCATGTGGCCTTTTAATGAAAATTTGACGCCCTTTATATATTATTTATGTGAATTAAATAAGTAAAAGTAACAAGATAAACACTATTACTGACTTTTACGTTAAACATTTTGAAATTTAATGCCTTATAAAAAGTAAAAACGTCCAATATTTCTCACGTCGTAAATTGAAAATTTACGCTTTTTTGTCTATAAAAGCGATTTATTTTCATATTAACCATTTTATTAAATAATAAATTACGTGTACTTTAAAACGTTTCGAGCCGAAACGTTTCAAGTTTGTGTCAACAAGTTTTATGCGCCGTAGATGGCTCATTAAGGAAATTAACGGATTCCACATTTATCGATAATCGATGTCGACGTCCGTCCATCGATACATTTATATGTTAATGATGATATCCGACCGCCCTTTGGCTCGATTTCGAAATGTCGTGCCTATTGTTTGAGTTAATTTAAATTCTTTATGAATTCAACACCTGATTGTAATTCGGGCGTTTACCTCATGTTTACCTTTTTACATTAACTACACCGTACTTACTTCAGTTTGTCACATGGTTTCAAGGGCATATAGCTTAGCGACAAAATGTTTAAAGATTGATTCTTAAATAATTAGAATTTATAATAAACTATAATAGCAGGGCGAAAGCCTCCAGTCACGAATAAGGGTGAGAGAGCCATACTCTACCACGCGGGCCCAATGCGGATTGGAGGCAAGTTAGTGGTCAACTCATTGTCAGATAATTTTCAAGTCGCCTATAACTATTCGTTAAGCCAAGACAGAGGTCTATTAGCCTTTGACCTGGCTTAACGTATCCGCCATCTGTTCGAACTATCCCATACCAACTTCTTGACATCTCTGCCGAAGCGCGGAGACACTGGAGATAAAGTATGGAGGTAAAATAGAAATCAAAAATATTCACGAAATACTCGTTTTATAATATTTACATCACTACCTCGTCATATTTTTTGGACTAAAAAAAATCATCTCGTAAATTTAGATCACAAACGGTCAGTTGCACTTACGTTCATTAAAGTTAATCCTCCATTAAATCTCTTGCTAGCTTTTACTACGTCAACAAGACAAAAAGTGAAAGCAAGAGATTTAATGGAGGATTATGTTAAATGAATGAAGTGATTGTTGAACCCTTAACAAAATGCACAACATATTAAAAATTAAGAACAGGACCTAGATCATTAAGGCCCGATCCAGTGGAGTCATTAAAGCGAGTAATATTTCATTAAACTCCTTCTTTTCTCTGCTGGCGCCTTAATGAAATGATTAAGGGAAGTTAGTTATGTAGCTGTATCTATCATGTACGTCATTATCGAATTAATCTATTTGTATTTAATTACGCGTTAACAACGTTTTTTTATAATTAAAATGCATATTTTCTGTCCCCTTGACAAATTATTTCACCTATAACCAAAAAAAAAACAAGTTATAACTCCATCTTTTAAAAGTCGTTTTGCAGTTGACCATTGGTCACGTGGAAAGAGTAAAGTCAAAAACACAATGATGACGATGACGTCATATAGTTATCTATGTGATATTATTATGAATACATTTTTGAACTTGAAAAACTGAATGTTTTTTAATATATCTGAAAACTTTTAAGAAGAACCAAAGAATATACAGGGTGTAACTGATATCACTAGCATCGTTTTAAACGAAGAGTCTACCCATCAAACTGAATAACTTTTACTATCAGAGCAAACGAATTGGAGCAATAATCAAAACAGCTGTTCCATACTAAACCACACTAAACTGCAATGTCTACTAGACTCAAATAATGTATACAAAAGCAGATTTTTGTTGCTCCGATCGTTTTGCTCCTATACTAAAAGTTGTTCAGTTTGATGGGTAGACTCTTAGTTTAAAAGGATGCTAATGATATCAATTTAACCTTGTATAGTTTTAATTTTGTCACGACAATATTTAAAGACTTTTATACGAAATTACTCTTATTAGACAATTCTTTTAACTTATTTTTAATACATTTTTCTCTGTTTAATTCTAGCTTCATTTAATATTTACCTACCACTAAGTAGAACGAAATAAATTGAAGTAGTCCGATGTTAGCAGTTTAACTTTATAAATATTGCCTCCTTAAATTTGATTGTACTCGTTTTCATAGCTTTAAGATTAAATAAAATCTGAAATACCTAAAAATATATTATATTAAAGAGCCTTAAGTTGATTGGATACTAATGACTTTTCAGAACTAAACACCGTCAATGATTGATGACTTAACCATAAATTATCATCTTTCCAAATTGATTCACGACAGATTCAATTTCCGAACTCATTTCTAATTGTATTTTTAATCATACGATACTATTAAAAATGAAGACAAAATCTGAAAACCGTTTTCTAGAACAGGTAGGTACCTATCTGAAGCGAAATAATTTGTTAATTTTTCAACAAATATTCATAATATT
Source organism: Agonopterix alstromeriana (assembly GCA_963924505.1). Lineage (NCBI taxonomy): Eukaryota > Metazoa > Arthropoda > Insecta > Lepidoptera > Depressariidae > Agonopterix > Agonopterix alstromeriana. The sequence continues at coordinate 13,196,081 of OZ004674.1, read as the reverse complement.
TCGAATTTCTCCGGATATTGGCTTCATAAACCTTTCAATTGGTTCAAAAATGATTGTAATTATGATGGTGATATTAATACTCTGTTTTTTAAATTAAATTGGCGTAATATATTAGTTTTTCCAATTTTGTTGAGTTGAATGGCATAAATAACTAAAAAAATATGCTACAGGCGAGCAATCAACTGCAAACTTGAAAAAAATACTCGGTAGCTTTATCAAGGTTTCTGCACAACCCGAAAGTATTTATGGTCGTAAAGGATGATGACAGGGTTTGTATGAAATCTGGTCCCACCCTCCAATAGCTATGTATGAATTGTGTGATACATCGTTGGATAGGTATTTTTGAGCTGAACAAAACTTACTATCGCGCAAAGTTCCAAATCTTAGTCCGGTCCGTATTTTTGAGCTGAGCCTTTTTTTTTACATTGGACTAAGATTTGGAACTTGGCGCAATAGTAACATTTGTTCAGCTCAAAAATACCTATCCAATGATGTATCACACATAGCTATTGGAGGGTGGGACCAGGATTGGCATCATCCTTTATGTATGTATGTATGATGTCAATAATAAATAATAATTATTATTTCAAGAAGAAAATGTGTAGGTCTCGTTTATGTCTTTTGTACTTCTCGTAGGCCTACAAAAGCGTAGCAGTCTAAAATTCTTACATCAGTCTTATGACTTATGCTTCTCTCTATGTGCTCAAGCCATCCTGACTTCTGGTGGACACTTAAATAAACTCACGACTATAATCACTTTTGGGATGGTGATAAGCTTTTGATACTTTAGTATGCAGTTCTAATATGTTAAAGGTTTATACGATGAGCATATGACTGACATTTTGTCCGCTGGATACATTGCCCGGAGAAGATACAGAATAGATCTCTAGGATGTAATGTACAAAACAGGCAGACAAAAAGTTCGTCTAAAATGTCCATCCTGAGGAATAATCGCCTTTTTTGTCCGACAAAACATCCGAAGTCTGCATATAATTCCTTACATGTAAGTGATAGGTGGCGAACCTTAACACCTACAAAAACACTGCATAGCCTTATCCCTTAGTCGCTTTGTACGACAGCCACAGTAAGAAATGGAGTGGTCTTTCTAAGCCACAATCCTCTTCTGTCTAATGTTGTCCACCATTTGGTTAAGGCCTCCACCTGCCTAAAATACGAAGTGACTGGTAACACTGCCACTTAATAGTTACTCGAGGCCGTTATTAATAATAATAAATGTCTACTATACGTAAGTAATTGACCGCAACTGTTTTATTATTATTATATTGTTTATTACTTTACTAAATAGTAGGAACATCCTTTATTTTTGTTTTATTGGTCATGATAAGAATCAAAAAGTTTTATATACCTACTAAATTTAAAGTCAGATCATAAGCTATAAAAAAAAAAGTTTCATCAAAATCGGTTCAGTAGTTTTTGCGTGATGCTGTTTCATACTAATAAAAACACAAACAGACGGACAAAAAATCAAAATGGTTGATTTGGAGTAAGGGATACCGAAAAACCATATCGTAATCTTTTCTTGTAAATATTTTCAATGTACACACGGCGACACATCATGCTATACAAAACCAACATAAAGCTGGCCGTGCGTAGGTCGAATAACGTATTATGTCACGAGGCCAGCTTATATTGGTTTTCTGTAGCTTGATGTGTCGCCGTGTGTACAAACAAACTTCTTACAGTTTTATTATAGTTTAGATAAGTAACCACACTTAGATCAACTTATTAAAGAACTTTCTTACGTCTTTAAAAATTTTTAGTACCACTTACAGGCAAAAAGCTATATTAAAATATCTGGTTATTCAATATCCGATTGCGCACTTGATTTTATGCGAATCAATGAATAGAGTCAATCTTAACAAATCTCTAGATTGACACGTGTATACCTGTCTTTACAACCTGCATTACCTTACGCAACAGTGTGGCAAGAACTTTATGGCGGTGATAATTTAACCGAAGAGACATATTGGTCAGAGAGGCCATAAATATGACACTATTTACATGAACTAACGCTTGTTCAACTTATGAAGTTTCGCAAATCGAGCAATTTTCGTTCTTATCTAGTAAAAGTTAAGAGTAGAGTAACAGGACTTTTTGTTTGGAAAGAACTGTAACATAAGCTACAACATGAGATATAGTAGTTACACTTGCATGGAATGACTTACTTACTCGAATAAGAAAGTTATAGACTTACTTGCTTGTGAAAGGTATGGAAAATAGACGTATTGGAGCTTATACCTTTTTCGTTGAACCTTTTTTTTAAACAAAATAAAAAAAATAATTAAAAAATTAATAAGTACTGCTCATAATTTTAATGTCGACACTTTAATGGAAGTATTTTTTTCGCATTATTTTATTTAACCGAGATATTAAATAACCCATTCGTATTTAATCATTATAATATACAACGTGTTAGTGAATTAACGCAAAACTAGAAAGTAGTTTGTTTAGAATCGAGAGCAGAATTGAATTATCATGGTTTCAACATACGTAGGTAATTTTTTTCAAAATATTAAAAAATTTGTTTGTAAAATTAAAAATTTACTGAACTCGATCTCAACCCACCGCTCGTGCACTCTCACCCTACTTACTACCAAAACAAGATTCTTAAAATATATCCATGAGCACGTTAGCGCTTTCATTAATTGCTGAAATGATAACAAATCATTTTTGCCTCAAAACTTTAAATTTTAACTATCAAAATAATGAAATTATTGTTTTAATCTAATTATTTTGTTATAAATCAGTTGGGGTGTATGAGGTTTTGTGCTTATTCATTAACACGTTATATAGACCAATCTTTTTTCACAAAAAATTCTTAATAAAACATATCGCTGTCCAAGATGGCACTGCGCATAAAAACCGCAAAGTGAAGTAGTCTATTAGTTTGCCACAATTATTGGCCTAGACGCAGCTAATGGCTATAAGATTACAGGTGCCGCTTACTTCTCAGGGCTTACTGACCTACTTACTTACTAGTTATGTAATGTCGGGTAAAGTATTTTAAAAATTGAAAATCTAAGTGACTGGTCAATCAATTTTGAAATCGGTGATTTATGGAACAAAAACAACTCACTTATCTCATTCACTCTATGTTCGGTTATAGTTTGGAACCTGGTCTACAAAGACTTCCATTTTTTTTAAATAAATCTAGTACGTGTTTTACGTTCCGTTCCTACAAAAATCACCTCTTTATTTCGAAAACTGAAAGTTTTTATGTAGGGCCTAAACAAGATTTTTTTCTACCATCCAACGACTAAATCACAAAGAGAAGTGCAGTACAAAAATCAAGCTTATTAGAAAGAAAATCCACACTACATAGAATCAGCGGTTTCACTATAGCATGACGTCACAGCTATCATCTCTCAGCACACAATTTGCAACAGTTGATATTCCCAACGATAGTGGTAATTGGGAGGCAGGGTTCCTGTAGGCTTTCTGCACACTAGGCGTCAAAAATACGACAGAAATTAACATTTTCGTTTGTTGACTGGATTCTTTCATGGCTACTCTCCTTTTACTCAATCACTTGTACTTGGCTGTTGTAAGGCAGAAAAATCTTACTAGAAAACCTTTTTTTTATTCACAAATCAAACGTTTTAAATACTCTAAAATATCCCACTGTAAAAATTGTCTATGAATCTATGATTGCTTCAATTTCAAGGCGTATGCACTGTCTTTTAAAACTGAGGACGTACTCACTTATTAGCTCTTACAAAAACAGTTTGAAGCCAAAACTTTAGGCATAGACGTTTAGAAAGGCGAGGCGTATGCCTACCCTGTGATGCCGGTGAGCGTTGCGCGCTTCCCTTCCCCGCTACATTACCCGCCCTCCGCTAACATGAAGACTACCTCCCCTCCCCCAACCCTTGTACCCCGCGGGACTGTGGCGCACAAACTTGTCTATAGTGAAATATGCATATTCTTAATATGCCACATTTAGCATATCTCTTACCCCTCAAGGAATACATTCATAAGCATTTGCTATGCTATCTCTAGTTAATACAATGCAATGTTTCAGTTGACATTGATATAGTAACAACCATGATAATGGAATTATTTCACAGATTGCCAGAGCGTGTTTAAACCGCCTCGTGTTTGGTTTTCCGACGTTGCAGGCTTATCTGCACTATACGTGAGCTCAACGCTAACGGTACTTGAAGAAATGCGCCGCAAAATGGCCAAATATGCCGCTTTTGTGAACGAAGCGAGAATATTTTCACTTGTGTTGTTTTGATAATGCTTAGTTACATGTCATACAGGATATATTTTAATCAGTGCGAGAACCAAACTGAATTTTTGATATGGCGCAATCTTCGAAACCGCGGAAAAAGCGCTGTTCTGTATAGTTGAGTTGAGTAGGTACTCTAGATCTCCAGTTTTGTAACAGTTAATTTTCGAGATAGTTTTTCTGTTTTATTGTCTGATAATTCCCTTAAAAACCATTATTAAGAAAGACCCGTAGTTTGAATATCAAAATATGACATATCACTTCAACGAATATTATCGAGAGAAATTCATTTATAAACAAAAGGTGGTAACGAATAGTAGCCAGATTTTAGTAGACCGTAAAATAGCAACGTAAAAGTAAATAAATCACCCCAACAACTAGCCGTGTAAATATAAAATGTATCTATTTAACAAGAACCATGCAAATTGCATCATTTTACGTTTTACGGTCAATTTATGAGCGTTTTTAATGCGTTGACCACATAAAACTAACACAGTAACGACTAATAGTCAGTCTGTTATTTTGTAGCATTATCCACATCACATGGTAGACTTTAAGACTTCTAGATTTAGTTAAGAGGATATTATGATATTTTCAATACTAACCAATGAAACTCAATGAAATTTTTCAGAATCATTCTAAAAACAAATTTCTATGCTTGTATAAAGTCAGATTTTCGACAAAATGTTTAGTTTTAAAGTTACAGTGCCTCAAAGATTTCCATACAAATCTTAAAATAATCCTAGCATTGAAACTGTATATTTTAACGAAAATCTGACTCCATACAAGCATAGATATTTGTTTCAAGATTGTTTCAGCAAAATTTCATTGACTTTAATTGGTTAGTATTGAAAATATCACCATAGTACGTTTGTATGAAGCGCGCTCCGAATTATATCCCCTTAATATACAGGGTATAAACTTAAATGCGTTAGATACTTCACGGGGTGCTTCAGACCATCAAACTGTACACATTAAAATCGTGAAAAAAATATGTTTATGTTTAGTTGTTGATGATCTACTTAAGTATGCAACACATACTTTCAGTTTACGATCTTTATTCTTCCCTAATGCTTGCCATGCACAGGCCTCTCACGAATTCTAACCCAGACTAGGAAGCCTTACTCTTCACACACACACACACACACACGGACTCAGTATGTTGGAGCGTTTTTGACGGACGAACGTGGCTTTTTTTTGTGGACAAACAGAACACTCTGACGAATTATGTTGGAGTATTTCTGACAGCATCTTCTCAAAACATAACAAAACAATTTAAAAATAAATTTTAAAAAATTACTTACTTTTGAATTTGAGCTTGACTTTAAAGATTCTAACTTACATTTTGATAAGGAAATCTCTATAATTTTAGATATAACCTTCACACTTGTTGTATGTACCACTTGGCTATTAGGTTTCTGGTGATTTAGAACACATAGCCTGGCTAGACTTCACTGTAGTCCAGAATGCTAACCGTTTAACATTTAGGAATATAAAATTTTACAACTTTCCATTTTATTTTTGTCATCAAAGGATTATAGGTAAATTGGCTAACTTTTATTAACCATTGGCAATTTTAATATTTGAAACGGTTTTAGTGCTATTTTAATGTTTCGATTAAATTTTATCGCTCCATCCATCCTTAAAACATCATTTAAATGCTAGGGAATGAAAGGATTATGTAGCATTTGACAATTTTACTACAGTTTCAGGTGTAATAGGTATTATGAAATTAAGTATACATTACTCCATCCATTACATCTATTTCACTACATCAAAATCTCATCTATTAATGTGGCCGAAAGTTTTTTGCTATTATTGCGAAATAACTTTGAATTGAAATTCTCCATTTCAATTAGCAACGAAATTTTAAGGCTATTTGAATTACTGAAACACTGCCTCTCACTTATGTCGTAATAATAATATTTCTGATAAATAAATTATATTAGGAAATCAGAATTGGCCAGAACGCTATATAGGAATCGGAAAATCTTTTCGTCCTTATTTGAAATGAAGTATGGTTCTATTAAAAATGCTAACATTTTTTTTTCAGTTTAATTGTGATTTATCATAATATTAGGATACGGTTAGTAGCATCTTAAGAGGTATTTGAACTTGTTTTTAAATCATTATCAATCAAAATATGCCGGAAAAAAACGTTTCAACAGTTCATCTGGATTTACTTTAATCGGTTTAAAACAAACATTGTTTTCATTGTCATTACATCAACTACTAAAAAAACTCGACAATTAAAAAAATCTTTCAAACATACTTGTTAGGAATCGAAACAATCATGAACGGCCGACAATATTTTTTAAACTCTGATAAACAGCGTACCTAATTAAAATACTCAGCCAGATAACCAATTTGTCTTATACGTGTTTATTCCATACACATTTAACCAATTACAAAATACACAGTGTGTTGTTTAATAGCGGTCTAGCATGCAACCGCCAAGCTTTCATTAGGTACGCCCGTTTTAAGGACCCCGTATACTTCGCGTAGAGTAATGTGATATGATAGAAACGGTTATATAATGCACTTGATTATTATGTTATAGCTTAGAAGTTATCTTTTTTTTAACATACAATGCGCCGTTTGTTTTGGCGCGGCTACCAACTAAACTTGAATATTTTATATTTCATTCCAAATAAGGACGATGAGATTTTCCGATTCCTATTTAGCTTTCTGGCCAATTCAGATGACCAAATGTAATTAATTTATTGGATACATATACTATAAATCTATGTCATTTTGGACGTTACTAAAGCTGTTTTAAGAATAAGTGAGAGGAAGTGTTTCAAATTTCTGTTTCTGTAATGCAAAATAGCCTTAAAATTTCGTTGCTATTTTGAATGGAGTATAGTTCAGAATAAAGAAACAATCAAATTTTGTTGTTCTATTTATATCTCTAAAGTCAGTCCGAACGGAGATATAAAGGCTTGAAGTTGAAAATATATTCATTACGTTTTCTTCAATTCAAGCATTTATATCTCCGTTAGGACTGAGTTTAGAGACTTGTCATAAAAAGTTTTGTAAAAAATAGGCGAAAAGAAAAAAGGCGCTACTTTTAGGCATTGGCTTTTATTTAAAAGAAAATCAGTAAGACAGTACTCTGGAAGACTAATGTAACGCGTAGAGAGAGAAGACATAGAGGTCAGAACGTCTTTTGTCCTGTTCACTCAATAAAAGATGTTTTTTTTTTTTAAATCTAGTCGCTACCTTATTGCTGTCCGTATCGACAAAACCTTATTTGAACTACATCCAAGAAGCTAAAATTTTATGCAATTTGTAGTATATCTCCAACTGCATATCGCTATCTCATACGCAGTTACGCTCGCTGAGGTTCTTGTCTACTAGTGTAACCGAAACTCCTTGGTCGATGACAAAACATATTAAATGGATCAAGAGCATAATGTCACAATCGCACTATTGTCACTTTTTCGTAAAATGGCACATCCTCTAAAATTCACTACAAATTACGTATGGAACTAAACTCTATAAGTATACCACAAAAAATTCAAAACATCGCATATTCAAATCATAATACCATTCCTATTTTGTCTAACAACTATTAAGCTTATTAAATTGTTTCAAAACTATGTTAAAATCAAATCTAAACACTGGAAAAACCGTGTCCATAAATTATTAAAAACAAGATTTTGGAAGCTCTTTCAATTTTATAACAGATATCACTAAAAACTAATATACACCTTTATGTCTGTGACAAATTTTAATAAATAGCCGCATTGTAACGATAATGTTATTTACGACCATTTCTATATAATTTAGTGAGATCGTCTTACCATATTTTACGTAATGACAATCCAATTCTTTCCCAAAGCACGACTTTAAATTTTCCGCTCGCGAAATTGATCTGCGAACTATTTTGTCCTTTACGCCTTCGGAATTCAGTTTAATACGTGGGATAGTATCGTTTTGTTAGTTGACAAACCAGTTGTCAAAATCAAATTGTTTCTTATTCTAATGTTTACGAATAATGTATTCATGAGAGTGGTTTTAACTGTCTTTAGATCGTTAAGGTGGTATTTTAACTGTTTTATCGATTCGTTTCGTTTCGTTGCTTCCATAGGAATAGTCGAATTATTGATATCGAGTAGCCATTGATTTATGGGATTATGTTAATTGTATTTAATAACATTAAAGATATTAACAAGTTTAACTAACAAGTAATTACTACTACCAATAAGCTGATTCGATCTTAATTACAAAAATATCTGATTAGTTATTCATTTATTTTATTTGGGCGTAATCAATAAATGATTACTTCGAAAATATATTCGAAAATGACGCACTGGCGCCAATAATCGTAAGCAAAAATATATATATTTTTAAATATAAATATGAAAACATAGATAATAAGAAACGACATTATGAGCTCAGGTATTTAAAATAGAACGTTAAGTCATACTTCTTCTAAGTAATGACTAAGATAATGCCCTTATAATGCACTTAACTGCATTTTCCGTATCTTCGACAGCAAACTTTAGTCTCAAATCATAAAATTCTTTATAAATTTCAATGATACCTACTCGATATTTTTCTAAATCTATTCATTATCCAATCAATTCCCTTCATTCTACAACAAATCCTGGGTAATAGGAGATCTAATATAGTCGCTGTCACATTTACGGTTTCCCCTTTGAACACATTTAAAATAACCACAGATATTAACCACTGATATTTTGAAAGAAACGGAAAATACCAAGTTTTCCTATGGTCAAAGCATAAATTCACATGAGTACCTATAGACACAACTTTGTTTTCTTAAACAGGATGTTAGGAAAAGTATCATTAACCTTTAAACCACATACTCTACCCAACAAACTGAACAACTTTTACTATGGGAGCAAACCAATCAGAACAAAAAAAAAACTGCTGTCTCATACATTTGAGTCATGTAGCGCTGCAGTTTAAGATGGAACATTTGTAAAAGTTGTTTAGTTTGATGGGTAGAGTATGTGGTTTAAAGGTTAATGATACTTTTCCTTATACCCTGTGTAATAAAGTGCGAATAAAAACAGACTTTTGTCTCCTTTGAATAAAACACAGTATTAAACAGTGAAATCTCTCCCTCAGGTTGCAAATCTTTCTTCAAGAGGTCCGTCAGAAGAAACCTGACGTACTCGTGCAGAGGGAATAGAAACTGTCCCATAGACCAACACCATAGAAACCAGTGCCAGTACTGCAGATTGAGGAAATGTCTCAAAATGGGCATGAGGAGAGAAGGTGAGTTAAGCAAAATATTTTAAAATTAACTGGGGTCACAAAGGCAATAAAGTTTAAAATCCCTTATCTAAATTGGGGGTCTAGAAAAGAAAATTTTATTAACAATTACTAAAATTGGCTTTTCGTAAAGACATTTACTAACATTCATGCCTGATTTGAGACATTTGGAACACATTTGTTATTAAAGTTTTCTTTTTTGTTCGCCGGTACATTACGATACTCTGTAAGTACTATGTAATATAAGTTTTAATATTTATTGCAGCTTCTCGACTGAGCAAACGCTTGGAATACGTCGTTTTAACATTAATTGCTTATGTAATGGTAACTTATTATTAAGGATGTTATATCAGGTGCTTCGGATATCCGTAACTATTGTGTAGTATTCAAAATTTCATCAACATTTTAAAGTGAAAGGATTATTTGTGTTAAATAGTGACTACAGTTTGGATCCTGGTGGAAAGTGAGCACTATAGCACGTTTTCACGTCAGCGTTGTCGATGAGAGCGTTGGTGACGCGTTTGCGGAGAGGTATAAACACTTCATATTGAAAGTTGAAACGGTTCGGGTTCGAATCCGCACGGACGAAATGCCATGTACCAATGAGTATTTCTAACTTATTTCCGTAATACCGACTGCTCTCAAACGGTAAAGGAAAACATCATGAGGAAACCGGGCATACGCTGAAGAAGAAATTCCGATGCGTATGTGAAGTCTACCAATCCGCATTGGGCGCGCGTGGTGGACTAACATACATACTCCCTTCCTGAGGTTAGAGGCCTGGGGTAGTACAAAGGGTGTAACAAAACACCCTTGTAATACTTAAGGGGGTGGTTTAGACCATCAAACTGAACAACTTTTACTATGGAGCCAGCATCAGGAAAATATATTAAAAAATCAGCTGTCCCATACATTTTAGTCCAATCGTTATTGCAGTTTTGTATGGGGCAGCAGATTTTTTATTTTTCTCGATGTTGGCTCTATAGTGAATGTTATTCAGTTTGATAGTCTGAAGCACCTCTTAAGTATTACTAGGATGTTTTGTTACAGCCTGTATATAGGCTCTCACCGATCCCAGCTACCCAATCCGCCGCGTAGCCCCAGCAATGTCCTATGCCGAGGACCTTACCCCTCTGGGTGCCCCTAGGTCGGTTGCTTAAGTTCATTCATTTGGCTCGGTAGACCCTTCGTGGTCCCTCCAATAGTCCTCAGTAAAAATCAGTAACTGCTCCCTGAGCAACGCTGTATTAGTCATTTCCAAAAAAAAAAAATGTATGTAGGCTGATGATGATGAGCCTTTATACAGATGATGCTGGTCTTTAATTTAGATTCTGGTGTCGCGGAAATTGGTTTGCATTTCTTATATCTATCCGAATCATTTCGTGAATCGTATCCCTATTCATCCACTTATTATGTAACGCGCTACTATATTATTTTACGATACTAATTCAACGCATTCTTGACGTGCAGTCATCAATATAGAAGTACAAAAAGGCTTTTAAGATACATTGATTGTCACAAGTGTAATTAGTGAAATCATTAATCTTGCCAAGTCATTAGTCGAAGCCCAAGGGCAGACCTAAGTAACTGATGACGATCATATTACAGTGGAGCCTCCATAATTCGAAACTCGATAGAATGGACTTAATACAGTCTTGTAAAGACGAATATTGAAAAGATCCTGTGGGTAATTCGAAGTACAGAATACTTCAAAATTATATAAATTCAAGTACACAGTTTCTTTACTATCAGAACTATTATCGAAATAACATAACCCTCCTCATTGGGCAGTGTTTCTTAACAACATAGATAACAGAATCTCTTTTGTTATTTTGAAAAAAATATTATTTACGAGCTTTTACCCGCGACTTCATCCGCACAAATTGTATACCAGATTTTAAGTCAAATCATAACAGCTTCATTCAGCAGCATTCAGCTTTCAAACCAAAAAAAGTTTCATCAAAATCGGTTCAGTAGTTTTTGCGTGATGTTCGAACAAACAAACAAGCAAACAGACAGACAGACAAAAAAAATCAAACAAATGTCGATTTGGCATCAGGGACACCTAAAAGCATAACTTAACTTTTTTTTAAGTACACACTTCTGTTAGAGATTTATAATACATAGATAAGATTAAGTACTGTGCTATTTTTATCTTCCCATTTAGAGCCAGAATATATTAGTACAGTATCTTTTTGTATAAATATTTACAATTACAAATTTAAATTAACGAAAACATCGACTACTAATATAGAATTACAAATTATTTTTACATTTTGGCACCTAACACCAAAAATACATAAATAAAATCCCCGTTGGATAGAAACCTTGCTATAAACTGAATTTTAAGCTACCAACATTTTAGAAAATATATTTGCCCGTCTATCGAGGTTCCACTATAACATGAAGTTATTAACAGTAATAGGTTATTATTATGATAGAATTAATATCGCTGGATATTGTTTTAAAGACAAGCCGCTTGATTGATAGAGACGATGACGGTTTTCTATTGGCCTTCAATAAAAGATTTTGGTAGCGCTGTAAATTCCTACATTAATTTAAATTTAAATTACAATAATAAACAATCTGAAATATACTCTATCTAGTAATTATAAAGAACAACATCCAATAATAATATATAAGTGAAAATATGTCATTAATTAAAAATATTTGACAGTGTTAGTAAACAATAGATCGAATAAACTATTAAACTACTCGTAAGAATAAAAATAAAACTAAATTTATTATTATGAGCGCTAAATATTTTGTGAAGAAAATGAGTTATGTTTTTGTATTACTAAATTTTCTTAAATATTTAACAAATAGGTAGATAGAAGAGTTTAGGTCAAGGTTGGTTTGACAATAAAGGTGTGACAGGTTGTCAACTTTATGATGTACTACGCAATGCTTTTAAAACCAATATACGACTATAATACGACTCGCTGGTTGAACATTTTTATATAGCTAGCTATAATACATTTATTGTCATTGTAAATAACCAAGCCAGTATATTTTAGTATAAAACAATGTCAACTCATTATGAACTTGATTTTTTAAATAATAATCCGAATGTATATTTATTTGTAATATCATTTGGTAGGAAATGAAATGAAATGAAACGATATGCATTTCTTCGTTTTAGAATAGTACATAAGTTCTTATATGTATTTAAATTGTGCTTATACTCAACCATTTGGTGTAAGATTTTTTTTTTAAACATGAGTTCTAAGTAGTCATTTAGCTTAAAAGAAATCGTCGGATTTGGTTCAAAATGAGAAAGTACCTGCCAAAAAAAAATTATGCTATATTCTGTTAGGACTTGTCCGTCTAAACCTTTATTCGCGATCCACCCTTTAAAATATAGTTAACAATTGACGTTTCAGTTCTTAAATGTCATCATCATCATCGCAGCCGACGAAAGTCCACGGCTGGACATAGGCCTTCCCTGAGGATCGCCACATGGCCTCTTAAATATATAAATAACTAAATTCCTGGGATTTAATTTAATTAGTACTACATTAACCAAAAAGTATAGGTACCACTTTTAATAAAATACTAAAACCCGTGAAAATAATATACAATAACGTACCTATTCTATAAAACAGGTGTAGCCGTGAAATGTTTAAAAAGATAACACGCGACCGTAGTAATTTCCACCAGTAATAAAGGAAGCCGTCTTACAGGGGGCACGAAGGTTGAAGAGTTCATATCGTGGACGCCCGCTGAGGACATTATCTACTTGCCACCTGTGTCTGTTTAGGTTTAATATAGGGTCCTTCTTGCTGACACTTTTTAAGGTGATGATCAGACCGTCAAACTGAACAACTTTCTTTATGGCACCAACATCGAAATCGCGAAAAAAAAATCGGATGTCCCATACGTTTGGCTGATTGAGGAAAAGCTGATTTTTTTTTCGCGATTCGCTGATCATCACCTTAAAAGGTGTCAGCGTATTAAGAAGGACCCTGTACATAGAACAAAGTCTACGATTTTGAAAGCTCCTCTTAAACCGGCATTGGCCCATTTTTCCACCACTATAATCGGAAATTGTAATTCAATTATATTCGATAATGTAGTTCACTTTTTATCTATTCAAGAAATTACTCTAACTACACAGTTTTGGAAAAATATAGTCTAAAATGAAGGAGGAAGAGTAGGAAATACAAGTCGATTTATGAAACAGGGTTTAAAAGACATTTTTACGAAACGTGTTAATTAAAATTGTAGTCGATTTCAGTGAGAAATTATGTGTATTATATTTATCTTCATTAGCAGTGGTGACTTTGTACATTCTTCTGTTAATGTGTTTCTATATTTAACTCTCTATCATTTGCAAGCTCGGTGTATCCATTTTGTTTCCAACGGTCGTTGTTACCCTTGTTCAAATAATACCTTGAACTTTTTGCTCATCACACCTTTAGAACATCATTAGCCCCTCAAAACTTCCGAGCAGATAAAGCAAAGGGCACACCACACCGGAAAGGACACGGTAACCCGCTGCTCTCAATTCAACCCTTAAGCACCCCATTAGGTCTTCACGACCCTTATTTTGGTCCAACAAACGATTTGTTTGCTGTCAACAAACAAAAGAAAGGTGACAATCCAGAGTTACAGACTCCGTTTTTTATCAAAGATTAACTGTTAATAGAAAAGAAAAAAGTAAGTGTGCCTCTTTTGTCGTTTTATAATCGTCTTAGATATCAAACTTGTAGATCTGGTCGAGATTGGGAGCGTCGGCGCATCTTTTGTAATGTTTTTTCTAAGTTTTTGTCTTGTTTTGTTGGTGGGTGTTTTGTAAAACGTTTTAGCGGTTGAAAAGGTCCATTGAGAAGTGTGAGCTGCTACCCAATGGTTTTGATACGGAACTTTATCTGATATAGATACGGTTTGTAATGGTCAGTCTCTTTTTGAATGTGGGACCAGAATAAATCGATAATGGTCAGTTGTTTCTTCTTAGGGGTAGATTTTGTTTGTGTTTTATGTTTATGTTAGATATAGTTAGGTCTTGTAATTCTTTGTCACTGCCAGCTCTAGTTTGCGTGTTTAGAAAGAGTCTTTGATGAGAAACATATGCGAGAAGGAATTGGTACTAGCACACAAACACGTACCATTACCTTTTTAAGTGAGCAACTGCAAGTATTTAAGGTTCACTTTTCAAAATTTAACATATCTTTATTTTACAATTGTTTTTTTTAATTACGTACACATAGCGACACATCTAGCTATACAAAAATAACATAAGCTGGCCGTGCGTAGTTCGTGTAACGTGTAATGTTGCGCGGCCAGCTTACGTTGGTTGTGTATAGCTTAATGTGTCGCGTTGTGTACCTACCTACGTCTTTCCCTAGTCCAAGATACTCATGTTATATGTTTTATTTATGACTTTAGTTTAATCTACATTCCAAACTAATTACTCTAGTTACATTACAGTTTCGTACTATTGGGTTAGGTAAAGTCCTGTCATTATACGCAGTTTCTATTTCTTAGGTAGCGTAGTATAATAGACTACATTTAAATCTTAATACTTTAGTAATAACAGCAATTTTGTCAAGTTATGAACATTGTAGGTAAGGGGAAAACCATGTACGTGACTGTTCGATTCTTTTTGCGATTGTCATTTGATTTTTTTTAATTGTCGAGTAGTTTTAAAGATGTGTTATTTCTAAAATTATATTAAATAATGCTTCTTTCTGGTCCTTCAATTATTTATACAACGTGTTAATTAATTAACGCAAAACTAGAAAGTAGTTTGTTTAGAATCGAGAGCAGAATCGAATTATTATGTTTTCAACATAGGTAACTCAACCCACTCACCCTACTTACTACCAAAACAAGATTCTTAAAATGTATCCACGAGCACGTTACCGCTTTTATTCATTGCTGAAATGATAACAAATCATTTTTGCCTCAAAACTTAAAATGCGAATAACTTTAAATTTTAAGTATCAAAATAATGAAATTATGGTTTCAATCGAATTATTTTGTTATAAATCAGTTGGGGTGTATGAGGTTGTGCGCTTATTCATTAACACGTTGTATTTATAATATGACCTAAATATCAGAGTAGTGGCCAAGAGAGGGACGGAGGTCAGTAGGCAAACCACCAGCACATTGGTCTGATGACATTGTGAGGGTGACGGGTTCGCATTGGATCAGATTAGCACAGGGCTTTAGCGCAGGGATTAGCAATAAAAGGGAGGCATATGCTCAGCAGTGGGTTGATGTAGGCTGATTTGAATTGAAAAAAATTGCTGAATAGTTCAGAAAGGACTTCGGAGATCAGCCAAAATTTAGTGCTTTATTATTTTATGGCAGGAAATGAAGATGAGGTAACAAAGTGTAATATTTATGTAGGCCACTATCCTGAACCGTTAATTCTGTGTTCATCTTTCTATTGTATTATCTACAACCTGATCTCATAAAAGAGCCTAGATCCTACCTAGCCCTATTTATACTTTCTGTCAATATCTATTTTAATCTTGACTCTAATATTACTCCCATATGCATAACGCTACATCAAAGCGCATACCATTGATTAATTAACCACATTACTAAACCGGTTTATTAAATAAGTGCATAAAAGTGACTAAACAAAGGCCCCGGGTTCGTCCGTCACTCGTGAAGAGAACAATACTTGCCACACCTTTTGTTTAGGGCGCATCAATCAAACTGTTCCATTGTTTGGAATATCTTAATAAGTTTTTGTGTACGACCGGTCATTTAGAAAGATTTCTGGTTTGGTCGAGATATGGAGGGAAAAATTCGCGGTGAATTTTAATGGAGTTCTATTTTTGGGGGGAAATTGAAAAGGTATCGGATCTTTGGAAAATATTTTGTCGGCTCTATTTCTGTTGACGTCAAACGATGGTTATTTAGAAATAAAATTAGATCAAAATGTCATAAACAAACGAAGTATTATGAATATTATCATATAGGGTCCTTTTTTATATACTGACACTTTTTAAGAGGATTATCAGACCATCAAACTGAACAACTTTCTCTATGGGACAATGTCGGTATCGCGAAAATAAAATCTTTTGTTCCATACTAAACTGAAATCTTACTCGACCCAATTGTATGGGACAGCTGATTTCTTTCTCGCGATTTCGACATTTGTCTCATAGAGAAAGTTGTTCAGTTAGATGGTCTGATCATCCTCTCAAATAATTGTCAGGATATTAAGTTGGACCCTGTATATATAAAGAATGAGTAAAGTATAGCATTTGAAACTTGAAATCCTTGATCTACAAAAAGTCTAACAGTACAATATATTCATTATAAAACTTAATAATAAAACTTTAAGACCGCAAATTATAGACCAGCTCAATCCGTCTTGTGAAACTGGCTTCATATTTAATCCTCGCATAAATTCCGGCTAAGTTTTATGCAACGGAAACCATGCACAATGCATTTTCATTGTAAAGCCCACAAGAACTGTCAAAAACATCATCCTTTCCGAAACATTCCCAGGGGCTGCAAATTACGGCAATGTTTGCTTCGGTTATTATTTTTCAAATAGTAAATGCCCAGTTACGCCTCTACTTTACAATGGGTACGTCAAAAGGATCAGTGTAGCGTTTTGAAGAGGGTGTCAATTTGCGTCTTGAACCAGGTGTGGTCATTGTTGGCCAACTGACCGTACGGATGGGTCTTTCGGATTAGCACTGTCTAGTTCAACAAACAAATACATCGTGAGAAATGTAACGTTCGTTTCTTGACCACTGTTACGTAATTGAAGATACAAACTATAGAGACATTAAAAACGTCAGATTTGGAACTTTTTCTTAATTTACAAACATAATCGTGTCAAGAATCAGTACACTTAGAGTTACGAGAATAACTGGCGGGTACTGACTTTGTCCTCACAGCCCAAAGATATTATCATTTCTAGTGAGCATAATAACTGTGACATGTTTCGTACGACGCTCCAGGGCCGTGGATAATGGCGTTTTCTTGGAAAACGGTCTTACTATCCGACATAAAGATACCATCAGTTACCGCGTTCCCACGGCTAGCATCGCGAAAAAACCCCTAACCCTTACCGGACACTGGTCAAAAGTTACGGTTGTACGAAAACATTAATTAAAAGACCAGTTTAAGTTTTGCATGGTCAAGGTGCGCGACCCCTGGACACCTTCGATACGTGACTAAGCTAATTATACTTCCTCACGTTTTGTCAAACGATTTGCATGTGAATCGGGGTGGGTATACAATAGAGAATGTGTGCTAATCTTAAAGGTTCCAGCAGGTAATGCCGACCCGATAGCTGTTAGAAACTTGATAGGTTTTCACTACAAACATTAGCCGAGTTGCGTAGAATAATGGTAGATACATATTGAATTTCACATTGTTGTGAAGGTAGATTTCATCAAGTTTATTGTGTTTGTGAAATTCTGTTGTGATGTTAATTTGATTCTACTATAGAAGGATCCTAATTGCATCAGTTGAAAGAAGTAGAAGACGCTCAAAATAGTCGTCTTAAATTAAAAGCTGAGTAAAAAATTGATGAAACAATCCTTATAGAATTAGTAAATAAAGCTAATAGTTATAGCAAAATTCACTAAGCAGGTTTTGTGTTGAAATAACGTATCCTGCTCATACATTACTGAGTAGAGCTACATACATTGGAAGAAATGTAATAGTAATATATTTAATCAGGAAACACACACTAATTTACTATAATGAGTTTACTAGAAATAAAGAGTACTGAAAAAGACCAGTTCAATATTATAAAACTGACATTGAATTGAAAATATCGATTGGCCTTGTAAATCGATTTGCAATGGAAATCATATCGCACATACTCAACATAAATAAGCATCGATAATTCACTACAGCACAACCAAATCCAATTCGAGCATCGTAAACTAAGCGAAATGAACGTCACAAAAAGGAATCAAAGTGTAAAATCATTTGTGTCGGATTAAAAAAGGAGCTAGAGAGCGAGCGTGAGATATATTCCACGATCAATCACCTGATGATTTATATCCTCGCTGGTGGATGATGTATCACCGCGCAGGGCTCGCGCTGTCCAGAGGTAAAAGTATTGGATAATTAACTTTTAAAATTTGACGGACGCCTTCATCTCGCACGAAAACGACTAACACCAAATGTAGAATCTTCAATCGCTAATGCAAATCTTATTCTATCTGTATATGTTTTGAGTATACATTTGAATGGTCAGTAAAACCTGTTGCTTACGTATCCAGTCTTCGGTATGCGGAATGTCTTCAATAGTTTCGTTTCTAATGTCATCAACAAAAGATTCGATTATAATTTTATCAGTCTATTAAAATTTTTGCATATTTTATAATAATAGATGACGCATTTAGTTAGTTACGTAACATTACAAGAAAGTTAAAACTGTCTCTAGATTTTTTTGTGTTACCTATTGTTGCTAAAATGTGACGTGAGGAAGAAAAATTATCAAAATCTAATTTCTTTAACTCAACACTTTTGGATATATTAAACACAATTTATCAAATATAAACCGTGACAGTGTATAGGACGTCAAAATATACACCTACAGGGGGTGCCTGTAATGAAATATCACTGGATTCCACTTCGTATTTAATTTGATTGTGCTCAACTTTTTAATTTTTGATTTGTGCTCACTTGGTATTACTACTTTCTATTCCTTCTAGTTAGACCAGTTCGAGTTTGTTAAACGTGTAACTAAAATCTTCTTATCGAGTACATCACCAGAGTGATAGTTAATTTTGTTCCTATTATCTCTCCTGTGAAAATATTTGTTTTAAAATATTAGGTATCACTAAATTATAAATCTTGTGACTAATAATTTATCTCCTCTTATCTTGCTTATCAAAAGTTTTTCCGTCCATCTGAAGAATTGGATGCTATTGTTTCTCAATATAGAGTCCTTCTTAATATCCTGACACATTTTTATGGAGATGATTAGACCGTCAAACTGAACCACTTTCTCTATGGCACCAACATCGAAATCGCGAAAAATAAACAGCTGTCCTATAGATTTGGCTGCGGGTTTGCAGTTTTGTATAAAACAGCAGTTTTTTTTCAGTTCAGTTTGACGGTCTGTTTATCCCTTTAAAAGTGTCAGCATATTAAGAAGGACACTGTATAATATAGTCCTCGTTTAACCAATCCAAACATCTGAATTACTATTCGCGGTCAGATCAGCATTTGAAACTATTTATGATAGCACAAGCTCTCGGTGAAATTTTCTCACAGTACAGTCCGTATAATCTCCTACACTTGAGAGAGTATTGCACGTATGTATGTATGTATATTGGTTACTACGTTAGTAGTCTCAACAAACTGGTTTTGTGTGATCGTGCCCTCTGTGCTGTGCCTTACCAACTATGTATATACCTTTATAGTTTCACTTTACATTTTGAGAACATGATTTTAATTTGCGAAAGTAGTCATGTTATGGATTTAGATGAACTCTATAATATTTTTATAATATACAGGGTCCTTCTTAATATACTGATACTTTTTTAAGGGGATGATCAGACCATCAAACAACAACGAACAACTTTTACTACGGGATCAACATCGAAATCGCGAAAAAAAAATCTGCCGTCCCGTACATTTGGCTCAAGTAAATTTGCAGTTTTGTATGGAACAGCTGATTTTTTTTCTCGATTTCGGTGTTGGTGCCATAGAAAAAGTTGTTCAGTTTGACGGCCTGATCATCTCCTTAAAAAGTGTCAGCATATTAAGAAGGACCCTATATGCATTGAGATGATCAGATTACTTTTCACATACACAGACTTAGTAACTTATTTTTAACTACCAACTTGAAGCCAAAGACTTGTAATAAGCACAAAGCTGTTAGCAAGGCTTTTTTAAAGCTCATTTTAGAATTTTAACTAAGTATGACAAATAACTGTGTCCTGAACATTCCGTTTCTTTAGAATCTAGATAAATGAAAGAATGTCTAGATTAGACATGAATTTATTGTCAAAAGATCGCTATCAGACAACAAAATTAACAGAGATATGTTAAATATATCTAATTTACAGACGGATAGTCCTGACAACATTATTTCGAAGAAATTAATATCAAAGAATTCGGATACAAATTAATTATCTACGGATCTAAATTATAACAAGAAACTATCAGAATGCAAATGTTCGTGATATATCTATAAAACGTAATAACAGTCCATAATAATCAAAAGCGTGTTTCTTTTAAACAACTTTTTTCCTAGCTGTCTTTTAATATTAATCTAGCGTCCGCATCTATACGTCTGTCCGTTTCTCAGTCCGTATGTCCGTCATTACGTGAATCATCCTCAGTATCGTATCGTGCTCGGAGAATTTCGTGAGGTCACAGTTTAGTATAGCGGTTTAGGCGCCCTGCGGTCTTTTGTATGACAGAGACGGTGCTATATGACTAGGTGGCGGTTCGAGTGGGACGCAAGGTATCTTCTCTGTCTAACGCCGACCGTTTCGTGACCCGGCAGCTAATCACATATCTGCAAGCGTATTATGATTATCGCAAGGCTTCATTTCTCGTGCGTTGTTGTGGTCAGCGTCTTGGTTGCATACCTTTTCACTTCTAGGTTTATTTACATCAAATTGATTGGGAAAGTCTACGTTTTCTGTAACTACTGTCGGTGGAGCAATTTTATTGATAGGCTCTGACCTATTGCCTGTTGTTTGTAATAGAATGAATAGCTTTTATTACACCTGACAGTTCCCAATACATCTATATCGCAAGTTTATCGCCTATAGGTGTAACGAAACACTCTACCTGTTTGACGCCGACATAAATCTCTTCTTGCATTTAATGAGTAGATAATTACAAAAACCAGAGTTGTAATGTATGGGCAGTTGGCTCGCAGTGGACAGGTATGCGGTTAATACGGCGCACGCGTCGTCCAATAGCTTTATTATACAAATCTTTAGCATATTTTCTAAGAATTTTTTATCTTTCCGATAAATTTAATTACATGATCTGGTACTGTTTTGATGTCTTCCGTGTCCGGTTTCTCAGTTTAATAGTAAATTAGATATGCAACTCTAGGTGGGCGGTAAAATTTTAATTTACATTAGACTTTCTATCGGATTCCGATCTTTGATTTTATTGTTATTTATTTGTCGATCATAAAAAATATATAAAACAAAAAAAGGTTAATTCATCACTTTAAACAACCGAGGCCCTAATCAAACAACCAATCCGTCTTCAAACTTTCTATGCATTAGTATACAAATCTCTAATCTGTGTATTAGAAACAATATTTCTCACTGTCGTAAAAAACGAGAATTTCCTAATGATATCAAAACACAACCGTTAGAGTAACAAAAGGTGGACGGTATACCATTTGTCGTTGTTGGTGTGTCGGACGACACTTAGTCGCGTGCTGTGCCTTGAAAAATGTACGACATAAATAACAGATTATCAACTTGTATCGAGAGACCCAACGAGATAGGCTACAACTAAAATAAATAGGCGAACGGTAAATGAAGTTGTGTACCACTAAATTTAAGGAGATGTATGGTGATGTATTTTATCTTGTATCGTTAATGACTTTAAAGTCGCCGTTTGATGGTCAGATTTATAGTAATGACCTTATAACATTTTTTGTTTATGGCTTTTTGTTAGTCATCCGCAGTGAAATCTTAATCAAGGAGATATCGATTATGATTCCAATTGAAATCTATGTAATGAGAAGTGATGTGGCGAGATAATAAGCATCTATAGATGCCAAGCCAATCAGTTGAACATGGACATTTTGTAAATTATACTTTTGCAGTTGTACCATAATCCTCATTATATTGGTCGTTAGTCAAATTGTCTCGAAGTTAATTATGACTAAACGATGAATGAGCAACTAGCTTTTTACTTTGTTTTTAATATAATGGTTGTCTCTACAAATCCACATAAAGACCTAAGTGGTACAATATAGCTCATTTCATCTCAAATTATGGCCTGTACAATCCCATTGCAAGGCTGCTGTCGCCTCCAATGAATAAGACGCATGCAGGTGGATAGGATTTGTAGAGGCAAGTTAGTGGTCAACTTGTTATCAGTCAGAGCTCTTTCTGACGTAGCCTAACTATAATAAGTATAAACATCAAATCTAATGGAATTATCTGTCACCAACAATCAAACCTTCCGAAGCTTGAAGGATTAAATCGGTAAATACCAGCAAAACGGTCCAAAGTTCAACATGTTAACAATCTTTAAAATCATGATGTGTGCCTGCTTCGTAGACGAATAATGCATATTTTATATTCCGTAGAGTTTAAATTTTTCTTTTGTTTGCGTATTAAGATGTGTGAAATTAAAAAAATAGCACTTCACATTGATTAGTGCTTAATTTCGGTGATTATTTTCTGACACCAAAACATAATCTATTACGAGCTCTAAATAGTTTAAGCTTTGACTATTTATGTGTGGACTGGTTACGCGTGTAATTCTACTAACACACATTTCTGTCACTTTTTGCGGGGGCGAGGTAACATGAAATCCACAACTTTGGATTTTATTCCCCATAACTTTAGATTCTAATTTTGAATGTTAAAAATCATGAAAAGTAGTCTCGTGTGAACCCCAAACGTTCTAAGTTCGAAGTTATTATTTCGCAATTATAGGCTGTCTCGTTTAGTGATAAGGTGTAAAATTGAATGTAAATGCACAAGATCAATTGTGCTTATACCGTGGCAGAGGGGAAATGCTACCGCAAGGCTAGTCGTTATAATAATTAGTCAAAGAGTTTAAGAGATCTTCATTGAAATTGTGTACAGTAGTTTCATTTGATAGTCTACGTTAATGGTAGTATAACTATTATAGAATTGTTTTTTCCGTAACCGCAACTTTTAAATAAACTCTATTTTAAACACGTTCCTCTTTAGACTTAATTACCGACGGTTATAAATATTTTCAAAACACTTAGTATTTCTTGTAAGTCTTTGATTTTATTGCTTTGATTTCGCAAAATCAATTACAATGGTTCGTTATAAACGGCATACCGGCATAATTATTTTATAATTCATGCACTAATTGTTAATAATTGAAGAGCTGACTAACAGTTTTATTTAAATTGGTCCATTAGTATAGTACCTCGAGTATGATATTTCTACAGCGTCACGACAACGTAGAGAAAACATTACTTTGGGAAAATAAACAACATATTTTCATACATTTAGGTAGCGATATTCAAATTTTCATCTAGAACCGTAGCGTAGGTAGAATACCTTCGTATTTAAAAGTTTTTCCCAGGATTTATTTAAGTTTACAGGATGTAACATTAAATGCGTTACATATTAAACAGGGTGATTCAAACCATCAAAATGAACAACTATGGAGCCAACACCCAAATCGAAAAAAATACATGATTGTTTCATAGAAAACGTCAACGGTTACTCGACGCAAATATACAGGGTCCTACTTAATATGCTCACACGTTTTTAAGAGGATCACGCCGTCAAATTGAACTTTCAACTTTCTCCATAGGACCAAAATCGAAATCGCGAAAAAAAGCAGCTGTCCCGTACTGCTCGAGTAGGTTTGCAGTTTTTATGGGACAGCTATTTTTTTTCGCAATTTCGATGTCGTTCCCATAGAGAAAGTTGTTTAGTTTGATGGTCTGGTCATCCCCTTAAAAAAGTGTCAGCATATTAAGAAGGACCCTGCATATGGAACAGCTGTTTTTTTTGTTTCGATTTATATGTTGGCGTCATACTGAAAGTTGTTTAATGGTCTATGTATAAGGAAACCTCGAACTATGATTAGCAGCACATGTTCCAGAAAATAAAAATTTTTTATGTACTATAAATAGGTATGTGATCTATTAACATAAAGGTAATGTATCTCACCGATCCCAGCTACCCAATCCGCCGCGTAGCCCCAGCAACGTCCTATGCCGAAGTCCGTACCCCCCTGGGGTCCCCTAGGTCGGTTGCTTAAGTTCATTCAATTAGCTCGGTGACCCTTCTGGTCCCTCCAACAGTCCGCAGTAAAAAGCAGTAAATGCTCCCTGAGCAACGCTGTAAAAGTCATTTCAAAAAATAAAAGGTAATGTAAATAAAACAGTAGTAAATTCTTGACATTGAATGGTAACAAATTAGTACGAGGCTGTTATTGTCAAAGCATGTAAATTGAAAATCATAGTCAACCAACGCTTCATTACACCTAATCTAGATCATTTACTATGACTAACGAGTAATTGCTATGTAGATTGTATAGTTGTGCTCATATTATATTAAGAGATAATGCTAAAATAACCGCGAATATTGTGGACAGATACGACCATACCTGGCCACCGAATAGATATTCTGCCTCTATCTAAGGACTCATCTGGATTTCCCACATATTAACACTAAGCGCCTTTCAGAATCTTTTATAAAGCGTACAGTCAAGGAATGGAATGCCCTGCCTGCGTCAGTATTTCCGAACGCTCACAATCCGAATTCCTTCAAAGTACGAGTGAATAGGCTTCTTCTGGGTAAGCTCGCTACATCTTCGACCTCATCTTTGTCCTGAGGACTGGATTGAGGTCAAGAGCAAGAGCTATCTGAAATAAAAAGACAAAAGAAAATATTATTCTATTCCAGGCCACAGAACAGATATGTTACCAGAAAAACAGCTTCAGAAAAGCTCACACCCCTACATGCGCAGCGTTCAGCAATACGTGAACGTTCACATACAAGAATGAACGGAATGCGGCAGTTGAGCTTGCATGTAGCTGTTGTTGTTGGGTAACCCAGCAGGCCTAGCTTAGAATATCATCAGCTCCAAATGAAAAAATAAAAAATATTGCTCGATCGCGTCAAAAGGAAATTGAACCCTTTTGGCGGATTGTTCCTAGGTCGTCATCTCGCTACCGCGCATAGTTCTGATGGAAAGTAAACCCTTCAGGCATGTCTGCGATGCCTTCACCCCAAATATTCTGCATACCCGACTGATATTACAACTAAGCAGTGTGTAATCAGGTAATCATAACTTGTCTATGTTTCATACAAGACCAAAAGTAACAAATGTTAGTCAGTTAAAACATTTTCCGGTTTTACAGACTTCAAAAAAAGGAGGAGGTTCTGTTTCTTTTTTCTAAACAAAAGTTTAAGTTTTGCGATAATTTTTAACTCGCAAAGTTCATAAATTATTGGATCATTATCAGCCTTTCATTGCCACAATCGTCGTCTATATTTGTAAACAAAACAATAAGCCTTAGTGTTCGTATCATGTAGATTAAGTTAAAAGATAAGTGCACATTTTAAGTTTAAAGTTATGTAGTTGATTGTACCAGAGGCGGCTTCGACAGATCTCAACATAACATCCACAGATCGTTTCCTCCACAAACTGTGTCAAGAGCAAACTAATAAACGCGACAATTAACTACTGCCACCTCTACAACCTTTATTATTTCATTGTTAAAGTTCATAATCGTTTGTTTATAATGTGAATGTCTTAACTCGATTTTCTACGTGTTTTGAATAAAATATTATAATAATACATGTCGCAGGTAAACTGTAAGAACCGGAAGATCTTTATGTACCTATGAGAATTAAGGGTATGTTACTGTTGGCATGCTCCATACAAACGAAGTCTGGTGATATTTTCAATACTAACAGATTAAACTCAATGAAATTTTGCAGAAACAATCTAGAAACAAATCTATGCTTGTATCGTGTCAGATTTTCCTTAAAATGTACAGTTTTAAAGTTACAGTGCCTCAAAGATTTCCATACAAATCTTAAATTAATCCTAGCGTTGAAACTGTATATTTTAACGAAAATCGGACACGATACAAGCATAGAGATTTGTTCTTAGATTGTTTCTGCAAAATGTCATTGAGTTTAATTGGTTAGTATTGAAAATATCACCAGAATTCGTTTGTATGCAGCGCGCATTTACGCATCCGGAATAAACTTCTCTTAATAACTGACGCATGATAGAAATAGTCAATTTATCACAGAATTCTGCTATTTTCTTAATCTGTTAAAAACTAACGAACTCCGCTAATATACTATTACCTATTCTGTGCCACTGACTCAGCGATTCAATGTGGGTCTTGGCCTCCAAAACGAAAAAGAACCACTTTTCCTGATCCTGCGCAACCTCTCGCCAGCAGCTGGCTTGACACGTAGGTCAGCCTCCACTACGTCGTCGTTCCAGCGATACCCTGGGACTACCCACTAGACGCCCGCTCGAATCTGAACCTTATAAATTTTTTTCTGATAAACAAAACACATTTGTGTTTAATTTAGTCCCAAATTAGGGCTTACAATCAGCAGGGACGCTAAATATTGAATACCTATCTTGAGCTTGACAAATAGTTCTGAGTACTATGTCTTGAGTATTTCCAGTAATTTTGTAATCTTCCAGTTTTTATAAACATCCAGTGACACGCATATGGAATCATTTAGTTGCTTGACCACGTATAAAGGGTACACGTGCTTAGATTTGCAATGCGTTTCATAATTGTCATGAATTTATGATTTAGTTTTCACTCTTTGCCATTTATGTTTCATCTTATTTTGTCATCCTTTAAATTAAGGTTAAATACACACAGCAACACATCAAACTACACAGAACCAAAATAAGCTGGTCGCGCGTAGATCGAGTAACGGATAACTTCGCGCAGCCAGTTTATGTTGGTTTTGTTTAGCTTGAAGTGTCGCACATTGGTCTGGTTTTAAAAATGCGTCGACTTTTTTGACTTTTCATACAAATGTTCGATCAGCTGATTGCATTTAGTAGGTATGGAAAGTCCAAAATTTGTTGCGTCTTTCCTATAGGTTTCTTAGAGAAATTTGTTCAGTATCACGGGTAAAATCACCCCTTAAAGTAATGCAACTGTTTCCCTTAACACCCTCTATAGACGATTGATAGTGAAATTCTTACCTATAAAGAAATACTTTCTATGATTATCACCTAAGCAAATAAAGCTTAGGAATATCCTGACATGATGGACTCATGAAATAAATATTTATACTTTCTTTGGGTCAAATTCTGCCACTCCATCTAAACATACAGTCTTCATTCTTTCTTTGAATTCATATCGTCTTATACATAGTATCACGTCTCCGTTACTTAAGAATTTCATCTTACTCTACATCTTGGCGCTTAAAAACTTTTCCAAATACGAATATTATCTAATTATTTAAATACAATAACTAACCGAATCCTATTAGCGTAACCGTTACTAAGTAGCAATTTAATTTATAATATAAACAGCGTTAATTTCGTCTAATCCGATGAAGTATTCGCCGTGGGTGTCAGACGATTTAATTTGAATCTAAGATATTAGTGTTGAGACATAACTGGTATATTTTGAATACCTGGTATTTTTAATTAATATTCGATAGTCAATAAAATAAAATCAACTTATCTCCTTCTTAAATAACCAACTCATATATCCTTTTAATCGTAGCCAAATAGATAAACCCTGGATAGAGTTGATATAATTTTCAATGGACAGATCCAATTAGATATATTTATGACTACTTTATCAATCAATCAAATCAGCCCACTTTTGGGCATAGCCTACTAGCGACATTCCTGAAGGTTATGTGCTTATCTGATTCAATGAGCGTCACCCTCACAATGTCACCAAAATGCTGGAGGTCTGCCTAAAGACTACTACGAGTAACTCTCTTGGCCACCACTCTGATACTGCCTTGGTCCACCGGCCGTCTTCCCGTCAAGTCAAGTGTCCTGCCTTTCACAACCAAAGTTGAAGCGGAGATCCACTTTTCTGTTTCTGCGTTGAATTGTGACGATAGGTACGCGGTCCACCAGTGATGTGCCTGGTAGGAAGTTCCCTGGCTCTCTGTGCTACTTTTATTTTGTTAATTGTTTGCCTTGTTACTGCCACACTAGTTTATATTTATAACCAAGATCAACGTTACTTAAACTGTCTATAAGAATGTTTTAACTGTGTCGACAATTCTTCTAGAGTATGAAACATGTTACAGCTTTAAAATCCTGAAAATAGTTAGTCTTAGCAATTCTGGCCACTTCGTGAGTTTTGAACATGTTCAAAACTATAATTCTTTTATATTATTCTGTATTGTGATAGTAGGTTAGTTTTTAATCTATCAGATGGATAACTAACAGTTGTACCTGTTCTTGGTACATCACTATAAAACAAGAGAAATCCGAAATGAGACGTCGCGGTATGCAAATGATCACTAATGGATCTAGTTGTATCAAGTGGTCAGCCCGCGTCTTCTTGTTAATTTACTTTTATTTAAATTTCACTGTTCGAATTAAGGTTTAATCACAGCTCCGGCACTCTATAGAACGTTTTTGAATTTCAAAATGGCGTCTGCACATGCGCAATTTGTGCAAACTGTCCATGACATTGCGTTTAGGGTTGAAACCCGTGCTTTGCATTTAGCGTCATCTGCATTTCGATACTTTTTATTGTTCGTTCAGTTATTAAAAATAGTATTAGAGCTAAACAATTACTTGAAATGTTAATTTAGTGTTATTTTTCAACGGTTTTTATGCACTGAAAAGACACAATTTTATGTAGTCATATCCAACACTCGCGCGCACCTGACTGCATTCCCTTGCTCGGCTCCCCTAAAGTATCCCCAGAAAGATTGAAGTGAGGTGGGGGTATCTGAAGTCAGAAGGGGGCGGGGAGTGGCCGTTCTGTATGTAGAACTATATAGGGTCCTTCTTAATATGCTGACACTTTTGGGATTATCAGACCATCAATCTGAACAACTTTCTCTATGGGATCAACATCGAAATCGCAAAAAAAATCTGCTGTCCATACATTTGGCTAGAGTTGGTTTGCAGTTTTGTATAAACAGCTGATATTTTTTGGATTTCGATGTTGGTGTCAAAGAGAAAGTTGGTCAGTTTGATAGACTGATCATCCCCTTAAAAAAGTGTCAGCATATTAAGTTGTACTTTGTATAGAAATCAAATCTTAATTAAAGCATTTTTTATCACTGATGAGACACGAACGTTACACCCACAGAACATTATAAGAGGGGTTAGAAGTGCACAGTAGGCGTGGAACGTGCCGCCACAGGTTATGCAATGATTTGCATAACACCATAAGGCAAAAGCGCTACTTTGCATTTCTAACCTCTCTTATAATGTTTTGTGGTTACACCAAGACAAAAACATGGGACATTCTCGGAAAATGTAAATCAGTTTATTTGTTAGTCATTTACCGTTTTTTAAATTGATTTTGCATCATTTTGTGAACTCTTTACACATTACATAAGTTGGTGTCCATTATTAATATCTCCTGACCCATACTTCGACCAAATATTTCAGTCTTTTTGTAAAAATATCTCAATAAAACCAACGTCATCAAATAATAATTAGTTTTTAAACGTTCCCAAATAATCCGCTTTGTCTGCGCTCGCGCCGATCGCGCATCGATCGAACGATAGTGATGTGCCGCGAGAGTCGAAGATGTATCGACAGATAACGTAATGACGCGCTATTAGGCGAGGTGTCGACTGACACAGCGTGGGAGAACCCACGACCTACATAAACCTCCACTTAAAGCCCCTTACGGAGATGTTATGCCTACGACATAAGTTTGAATACCGCGTGATTAGGGAGACTTTGTATTTGGAACGAGGTGCGTTCTGAAACCGGCTAATCACGAGCGCAATTACTCTAATTCAGTCTGAATTATTCCGGAGATGTAACACTTTAATTGAATTGTTGATGTAACTATAATTTCACGTGTGTTTGTCGTGATGGTTTGGTGCTAATGGTGGAATATGGAAAGGTTACCGTAATAATAATAGACTTTAGTAAACTCTACGTCATATTACCGTTTCGTAAATTCGTATTATATAAAAATCCTCTCTTTTTTTCGCCCGTTAAAAACAGTCAAAGATCTTAAGACCATTCTGTCTATTTCTTGTCATTTGAATTATCTTCTTCAATATTTAAAACTTAAATTTATAGTCCTCGCCGTTTATATCCTTTTGGGTGTCGTAAAATTTTCCCCTTTGTGGCGCCAAAAAGTAAACTACTATTCTAAGACCAAGACATACTATTCTACCAAAGTCCATGATTCTACAGCAACATTTTCAAAAGAAACAAGACATAAAATTGACAATGACAGTCATGGAAAAAAACATTACAACCTGTTTACGCGTTTATCTTTTCTGTGACAAACAAAAAAGAAAAAAAACACGGCGCGTGCGCCGGCATTCGCGCCGGAGCGCGCGTCTCGCATTCTCCCGCCAAAAAACTCGGCGCGTTCAGAATTCTTTGCGAGCTAAACATTTTTGTTCCGTCTGGGTAGTTTTGGAAGTGGCGATCACAAGATCAGCATTTTCACGTCTATTCGTCTCGGATCCGAAACGATCATTTGTTCCATCACGATCTTTGAATGCCTCGTTTATTTCGACTCGATAGCTCAATCGGTAGTGAACCTGCCTGCTGTGCCAAGGGTCCCGGGTTCAAATCCAGTAAGGAACAAATATATGTATGATGAATATGAATGTTTATATCCGAGCTATAGATGTTTTTACCTACTCGATGATCAACATAATCTACAGGATGTGATCGCGAAAAAAAATAAGCTGTCCCATACATTTGTCTCAAGTAGGATTGCAGTTTTGTACATTTTGATGTTGGTCCCAGAAAGAAAGTTGTTCAGTTTGATGGTCTGATCATCCCCTTAAAAAACTGTCAGCATATTAAGAAGAACCCTGTATATTTGATAGAGATAATGTTATATTTATTATTATTATTTCATTTATCGCTCATTATTTTTTCTTCCATACTTTATCTAATTCAAAGCTCAAGTTTTTCTTCAATAGTTACAAATAGAATACCTAAAATTACAGTAAACTTTTAGAGATGGATCCACCTGCTCCGATCACGGTCGTGATTTAAAAATTACCGATTGAAAAAACGCTTAGGTTGTTAAAAAAGTTTGAACGAACCTTTTTACTTCCATAAAAGTATAAACTCTACAGTTTCACATAGATAGAAACCTAATGGTTGATAGAGGTCAAACACTTGGCAGAGAGACAATTTAAAACACATTAATAGAAATTACACTACAAACTCGGTAACATTGTTACACTACAGTCACTGTACCAGTAATATACGTAATTGGACGGATTTTGGTCTAATAATTCATTTAAAGTGACCTTTAGATTCCTGATGTAGAATAGGTTTTCTAATTACTTCTTGCTCACAAAATGTGTCAATTTACACAATAAAAAGGTAGCTTATCGGTCATTTGCGGTGTAATCTCTTTATCACCATCAGCCTATACTAGTCCACAGCTGGACATAGGCCTCTCCCAACACATGCCACCTCACTCGGTCCTGTGCTTATTGCATCCAGTGCCTCTTCCAATCATCTTGCGCAGATTGCCACGATCCAGCAAAGGGTCGCCCCACACTACTTTTGCCCAAACATGGTCTCCACCCTCTCTACCCCAGAACCCGTTTACTCTACCAGTCGTCAGTTATGTGACGGATGTGACCAGCCTTATTGCCACTTCAGTTTGATGACTTTAAGATCTACTATGTCGTTAAGAATTCAATCTCTCTGGTCTCTTTGATCTAGGGCATTCGAGGATCTAATAGGTACCGCTATTAGGTTCCTTTCGTATGGATAAACCTTTGACTAATTATTATAAGGACTTGCCTTGCTTTATCATTTCCCCTCTGCCACGGTATAAGCACAATTGATCTTGTGCATTTACAATCAATTTTACACCTTATCACTAAACGAGACAGCCTAAAATTGCGAAATAATAACTTCAAACTTAGAACGTTTGGGGTTCAAACGAGACTACTTTTCATGATTTTTAACATTCAAAATTAGAATCTAAAGTTATGGGGAATAAAATCCAAAGTTGCGGGTTTCATGTTACCTCGCCCCCCGCAAAAAGTGGCAGAAATGTTTGTTAGTAGAATTACACGCGTAACCAGTCCACATATAAATAGTCAAAGGGATAAACACAAATATACATCCAAGTTCAAGCGAATGAACACGGCTTATTAACTAGGAAAGTTACTCGAGACTATAATTACGTTAAAATATTATTTACAAGTGACCTGGCACTGACTTTTGGTTCCAGTAGGTACTTACAACTACTACCGAAGGCTTGAATTACTTTGACAGACGGAATAGGAAGTAATATTAGTTAACGCACTCCCCAACGTCTGGTAGTTGTTAAGACCGTCATAAACTCAGTTATGGCCATCATAATATAATGAAGCTGTGCTTACATGCTAATTGCAACCTACTACGTACGACTGATGTCATAATTCCTGTTATATTACAGAAATTATGACTTAATTCTTCAGTTTTCTCTTTCTAGCCTTTAATAAGTTACCATTTCCATATTTTTTTAGTTGTAAATTATGATTGCTTTATTAATAAGCTTACGGTGCTTTTTTCTTTTGTTACAGCTGTCCAAAGAGGTCGAGTGCCACCCACGCAGCCTGCAGGTCTCGCCCTACCTGGCCAATTCGCCCTCGCGAACGGCGACCCCGCAGCTGGCCTCAACAGCCACCCCTATCTCTCCTCATACATCTCCCTGCTTCTAAGAGCAGAACCCTACCCGACCTCAAGATACGGCCAATGCGTCCAGCCAACCAACGTCATGGGAATAGACAATATCTGCGAACTAGCCGCGAGATTACTGTTCTCGGCCGTAGAATGGGCCAGAAATATACCCTTCTTCCCTGACCTTCAAGTGACAGACCAGGTCGCGTTATTAAGACTCGTCTGGTCAGAGTTGTTCGTCCTCAACGCGTCTCAGTGTTCCATGCCACTACACGTGGCTCCTTTATTAGCTGCCGCCGGTCTCCATGCCTCACCTATGGCGGCGGACCGAGTGGTCGCCTTCATGGATCACATAAGGATCTTCCAGGAGCAAGTGGAGAAGCTGAAAGCGCTCCACGTCGACTCTGCGGAGTACTCCTGTCTGAAGGCGATCGTCCTCTTCACGACAGGTAAAATTTTGGACAGTCTTTTTGGGGAGGCGCGGTTGTTGCTTTACAGAGTGGCTGGCGCTGGTAGCGCTGTGACCAACTATGGGGAGTTAGTTTCTTTAGTAAGGACGCATTTGGATGTGTACGCTGAAGCGACTAGGGTACAGCAGCCTCCAGCACCACCGCCTCCATCCGCGGCTTCTTCGGGATACTATTCAACTTTGGACACGTCTCTTGGCGTCAACTCCTCCTTATCTTACAACAGCTTCTTGTCCCCTTCACGATTGCCACCTCCAAACTACACGAGCAGTCCTCGAATGCCCGAGGCAAGCACGTCATCACCTTTTAAGCTGTGGGACGGGAAGCATCAGAAGTCAGAACAGGGTGGTTGACGCCAAGTGGGGACATGCGGGCTTTGGTACTTTTGATGAGGTGTTGGGTGCCGAATGCTTGTCACTTGGCGCTTGGGATCTCCATATACATATTTCGCGTATTTAATCGTTTGGTATGACTTGTATGAATGGGGATAATAGCTCTCGCTCTTCGGACCGCGGTCGGTTTGGGGAGTTTGCGACTTATTGTTCTCGTTACCGAGATTAATTCGATTGTGATATTAATGTACATTGTGTATAATTAGTATTTATGAAAACTAATTTATTTTAGGTTTTAGGCACTTTTGTTAGACGCTCCATCGCGGGACGTGTAGTTAAGTTTTATTTATCTGTAAATTATTTAGAATAGGACGTTTTGATATTAATACAAACGCGTAATTTATTCCTAAATTATTTTGTTTCCTTTTGATTTTCCTACAAATTATATCCCTTTAGAATAGTTCGAAAAATTCGGTCGAATTTTAAGAATGAAGTATCAGTTGTGAACTAAACCAATTAAGTGCGACCAAATAAAAAGTGGCGTGTCTAGAATTAACATCGGTGTAAACATAACTGCATCGTAACTTGTCTGAGTAACATTCACATGGAGTAAATAAACTTTCATTTTCCTCATAGATATTACGACCATAACGTTGTGAACTTAGAAATGCAAACTCCCTTTTAATATTTAAAGTCGAAGACTTTAATACTTGCTATTTGTTATTTGATACTGCATTAAAATCTGGTATAGGACTGCTAGTGTTCTTTTAAACGCAACAAAACGTAAGATTATTATCAAAGCTCTGCAGAAAACAGGCACTAGGAGAAAAGTTGATGCAATAGGTAGTACATCAGATGAAAAATTGCGATTATTTTCGGTAGAGATACTTCTATATTATACATTATCATACACTATACGGGCATAGGCCCACCACACGTTCCCACCGCTGTAACTCCTGTAAACCAGGATCTGTAGCGGCGACCATTCACAACACTAGACAATGATAGGAGGAGTAGGAAAAAGAAATATCCTACGAGAAAAGTAGATGCGATAGGTACTCATCCAATAAAAATTGCGATTATTTTTGGTAGAGATACTTCTATATTATATATAATCATAGACTATAGAGTATAATAATGAGAATTATAAGTAGATAGTCACACTTTTCCAATTTGATATTGTAACAATAAAATACAATAATTATATGCACACCTAACGCACAAACGGCATTGTAACAGATTCGTTGTAGTTTAGTCAGAAAAATTTCAGACTAACACCTATTCATATGTGAAACTTGTTCTTTTCGAACTCCTGTAAAGCTTCTCTCTTCTTAGTTTTATTGAACAATCAATCCACAACATTAACTATCGGAAACATAGACGACGGACACGTACAAAAGAAGTACGAATGAAGGTCGAACATTACCGACCACCATGGCCAATTTTCGTGTTTCCATGCTTGAGACGAGGATTGATTGATGAACCACTGTATGATAATGTCAGCGAATCTTTAGCGAGTAGATAAACCGGAATAACAAGAAAGACATAATTATTATTCAAGTGCATTAAGCACTACCATTTTTAATTTCGCTTATTAATACCATTCTCATGAAAAAACCTTTCCTTTTAACAGGCCAATCAATTCACTCGTTATTTATCTCACCTGCATTGATACTACGGGTTCTCACATAAAACTCGTCAGTCTGTCCGATAATCTCGGTTAGACGTCTGACGGCTTGCTTCCGACGTGTCCGCAACACTTTCGCCACACATCCAACCTAGAAGCATCTAACTTTGTGGACAACTGTGTCTGCGGAGTTAGGAATTGTTGTTTTTAATTGGCTTAAAAAAGGATAAATTAAAAAAAAAACATAGTTTTGTAGTTACGATTGTTTGTGAACTGTCAACTCTATTCCAGTAAATTAAGTTCCGACTAAAATGATCACGTTAACGTCGAAAATCGGGAATCCTAGTAAAAGTTCAATGATTTCGGTTGTACATATCAATGTTCTAATATTTTACAATCGCGAATGAGCATACAGATGCGACTGGAAAAATTATCAATAATCGAAGAATACACTATAACCCAGTCATTTTACGGTTTGAGCCGGGACTAATATTAAGCATTGATATTGTTTTCGGTGTATCATTTAGGAGCCAATTTGGGCTTAGAAATATACCAAAATTAAAAAAAATCACTTCAGCCCCAAATTTAAAATTTTACATTTATCTCGTTCTTGTTTCATTTTTTTCATATTTTTAATTATGTGAATATTAAGTTAAAAGCCTTCTGGGAGGTACAATTTGGATTTCTATGTTGCGTAGTGAAGTAGAAAATATGTTTTCAGATAGTCTTTTTGTCACCAAATGGTGCTGGTTACAGTTTAAAATACCATTCATAATTACTCCCCATGCCTGGGCCTGAAATATGTAATAAAGAATGACTGGGCTATTAACTAGTTCTTTCAAACGAGTATAAAGTTTCAGTGGTCCCACATTATGGCTAGCGAAGTGTTGAATGCACAAAGTTACCAGACGTAGGACGTTGATCGAGGGACGGACAGTGAGCAGTAATCTGTTTTGTTATTTAATCTGTCGTGGAAAATTATACAAATGTCTTTGAGTTTAGAATTACAAATGAATTTAAACATCATTGTTAGCTTTAAATATCTTTCATTGTCTTAAAAAAATCAGTCAGTCATCGTAGCTAAGAAACATCAAGAGGGGTTTTCAGTGGGTTATAGTTAACACTTTGGCTGCTGATGACCTACGTCGTAGGTCAGCAACAAATGGGCCGCAGTGCGCAAGAACCTTCGTAGCGGGTCAGTTCTATAGCATTTCGTGTAGGGACGTCAATTTCAGCACTGCGCGAGTATCATTGATTTGAGCTTAGCAGCCAAAGTGTTAAAAAGGTGGTCTAAGCAGGTCCGGGGCAACATTGATAGATTACAGTTCTTGTTACGTTAGTATTGACAGTTTAAAAGACTCAGAGCATGGAAGCGGTAGGTGGTAAAACGTAGACGATCTAAAAAACTAAATGTACTAAAAGTTATTTTTGTTCCCACACTAGTAGTACTTCAGTTTGCTGATCTATCCTACGCCTGATAGTCACATTGATAGTCTGATAGTTAATAACTGATACGTAGTGCTGTTATAAGCAAACACTTTAGGTACTCACGACTGTGACAGGACACTAAACAGAACATAAAAGTAGTTACCCAGTACGTTAGAGTGATATCAACGACCAATTCAACCTGAACTTCCCTACCTCTCTTCTCACCAACAACTTCATATACACGAAGGAACGTTAACTGAAGAGAGCGGTCTGTTTAAACTGGCTAAAGCCTGGGGGTACTATGAATATGCATCTCCAATAAATGTGGTTTTATCCACGGGTAACTTTCTCTGCTAACTCTAGGGTTGTCGTTAGAAACTATAATACGTAGTATCGAGTAACTCGAAGTTGGATTATAGTAGATTGATTGTTTAATATTGTTGGGAATTGCCGTTCGGTGAATAGAAGCTAGCTTGTAAAGGTAGTTTAGATATAGAGATTTGTTATGATGCGATGTAAAGGTAGGTACGTCAAAATCTAGGCATTATAAATAGGAAGAAGTCAATTAATTAAAAAAGACATGTTTTGTAGATTAAAAATATAATCAGTTCAATATAGGGTCCTTCTTTTATGCTGATACTTTTTTAAGGGGATGATCAGACCATCAAAATGAACAACTTTTTCTATAGGACCAATGTCGAAATCGCGAAACAAAATCAGCTGTTCCATACGAAACTGAAATCTGACTTGACCCAATTGTACGGGACAGCTGATTTTTTTTCGCGATTTCGAGTTTGGTCCCATTGGGGAAAATTGTTCAGTTTGATGGTCTGATCATCCTCTTAAAAAACTGTCAGCATATTAAGTTAGACCCTGTATATAAATCTAACTGACCAGTTTTAGAGATGTGAAAAACGTTTTTTGGTGTGAATTAACAATTTTTTATAATTTAGCTTTATTTTTATTTTGGGTGAAGGTTGTGCATGTTTTTTGTTTTTATTGTTACTTTGGACTAGAATGTCTGTGTAGATATTTATCGGTTTAAAAATCCATTATTTACTTAAGTTTCAACCCTGCATGATTTGCATGACCTTTTTTTTCAGTGACATCCATTTCCATACATTGTAGCTACACAGTTGTTTGAAATAATTTATCACCGAG
The DNA here is from genome assembly GCA_963924505.1 of Agonopterix alstromeriana. NCBI lineage: Eukaryota > Metazoa > Arthropoda > Insecta > Lepidoptera > Depressariidae > Agonopterix > Agonopterix alstromeriana. The sequence goes on along the minus strand of OZ004674.1, from coordinate 13,158,116 downwards.
CACTATTCCTAAATCTAATAATTGTGTGGTGTGAATCGTTCGAAATTAATCATTCGTAACTATCAAAACCATAGTTCAACGTGTTTAATTAATTAATTACATTATTATGCGTGTCCCCGTGTGGTCCGAGCGAGACAGGTACAAATGTACTCGCCTCTCGTGTCCGAGTATCCAATGTAACATTAATGTGTCGAGACCGGTGTCAACAAAGTGTCACTATTATTTGTGTCATTTATTAGAAATGTTAAAAATAACTATCTACATATACTATAAAGGGTTTAATTAAATTGAAGAAGAAACAAATTCAAATTTGAATATTTGGGGAAATTAATTTTGTAGGACCCATTCATTATCAATATTGTTTACACAATATGGCAAACACCTCTTCGAAGAGAGGGAGTGGGCCATACTTTACCACGTTGATCCAGTATGGGTTGGAAAGAAACGCTTATAAAATGTTAATTACAATCCTGACACCTTTATTATTATGCATTTATTATTTTAACTATTTAATTATATTTGGGAAGCTTTCTTCAAGTACTTATTTCGCCACAACGCCAATCTTTTCGTTCACTTCTGTCAGTTGAGGGTGCTACGTTGCTCAGGACTAGTATTGTTGAAAGTCACACGTTCAAATAAGCAGTAGGAAATGCCAAAATTACTATGGAAATTATACATCTTTCTACTGCTGATTTGAACGTGTAGCATAGCATAGCATATTGCTCACGATTATATTCGGTATATAGGAATATAGTCGGGGTAGTCAGAGATATTCTGAAACCTCAGAACGTGTGACTTTCAATCCTGTCCATTTTTTGGAGAAAATCATTAATTGGATGATTCTCCTCGGATGACCAATATAATAAATAATTAAAAATATTATCTAATGACTGTCCATTAACCTGCCATTGTTTTTGTCACACTCTGTGCTAAGATACGTGCCAGTAAATAAGATAAGAGTCAATAAAATCCTCAAACTTTCGCTAAAACATCACATTGATTACAACATAAATTAAACCTGTAACCATATGCTTCATACACCATCTAACAAAAGTTATTAGTTAAGACCCGTTCCACACATGACGGAGAGCAGCTAAGTGTATTCCTAAAGCTATTTGGGGCAATAAAATATCGCGACGCCTTTGGCAATATGGTCGGAGTCTTCTGCGAAATGCCACGATATAAGCATTCCTTAACTAAGCAATGTTACAGATTAGTATACAGAGTTTAAGGAAAAGTATAATTAACCTTTAAACCACATACTCTAACCATCAAACTGAAACATTTTTATTATGGGAGCAAACGTGTCAGAACACTAAACTGCAATACCTACTCGATTCAAACGTATGGGGATAACTGTTTCTTTGTTGTTGTTCTGACAGGTTTGTTCTCATAGTATCAAAAGTTGTTCAGTTTGATGGGTAGAGTATGTGGTTTCATATTCATATTCATTTATTTCATAAACATAATTATGCACTCAAATGCACTACTTATAATTATATTATTTTTATTAACATTTGTATTTTTATTTTTTTTTATGTTAATTATACTTTTACTTACACCCTGTATAGGGTCCAATTTAATATGCTGTCTCATACAGTTTTGTGTGAAAAGGCGTATTTTTTTGCGATTTTGACTTTGGTTACATAGATAACTTTGTTCAGTTTGATGGTCTGATCCGGTTATTTAAGAAGGTGCTTTAAAACCGTCAGAATATTAAGAAGGACCTGCTATATACTAGCATAATTGTCAAAGCGATTTGCAAAAATATCTGTGATTGAGTGTTGAATGAGTTAGTGTACTGAGATAAATATATTTAATAATAAAATTGCAACTCGAGTGCATATATTTAGAATGATAGTTTCATCTGTGATCAGCACTATCGCGCGATATAGCACTATCGCGCCTTAGCACTCTTTCTATTTTCGAACGATCGTTATAAAAGGCGCGATATAGCCTTACCTATCGCGCCCATCATGGCACCGCAAGATCAGGTTGTTATGATCTAGCATACGACAGATTCAAAATGATAAAACATAATTTATAAAATCGCTTTGCTCCTCTTTTCTACATCTGGTATAGACCCAAGAATTCTCAAGACATTGCATAATAGAATTTTAGAGCCACAATAAAGGTGATGATGGTCCATTGAATCATAAGACATGATATCCGTTTGTAGAATTATGCTTAGTCACGTCTAACCGTTCGTTATTCTCTGTTTATTTTATACCGTGTTAGTCGATTAGCGCAATACCTGAAAATCGTTTGTATGTTGATGGGTGTTGGCAACACCAACCTAAAAAGTAGTAATTATAAAAGTTGTATTTCCGTTTCCGCCTTCCATATTGGTACGGTGCTTGTGCGTGTTACTAACTCTGGTGAAAAAATCACTAAAATAAACCTCCAGTGCTGGAAACAAGACTTTCCTTCACATCGAACCACTCCTGCCACCAGAGAAACTACAGTCCACTAAAACCTCTCCAGCGGAGCCGAATAAAACACCGGTAGGCCACGTTCCCTACAACGGGTAGAGTATGTGGTTTAAAGGTTAGATACTTTTTCTTACACCCTGTATAAGGTATGTTGTCTAAATTAGTAGTAAGAAAGACAAGTGCAGTTTTTTTTTACATCAGGAAAATTCAACCTTTAGACTCGAATAAGTATTCAGTTTTGAATAAACCGTAGGGATATAGGACATTTTCCTGTGATGACACTATCTTGCTTACGAAGAAGATAATTTTCTGAGGATCCATACAATATCCCTACAAATTCGCATTCATTTTATAACGCGTCAAAAACAATCAAAAAGTTTCCCGCAGCCTAAGGCCTTGCTTCAGGCCGTGACCTGACAAACATACACCTGTCTCTCTTTCACTAAAGACAATGTACGTAGGAGTAAATAGTGTACACACTTGTGTCTCACCTCTGTTCCACTTTAGACGTCCTGTGTCAAAACTCTTATTTCTAACGTCATAGAGTAGAAAATTTCATGGTTGAAAAGACTTCATGTGTGGATGGAAATATAACGGTATGAGAATCGTGACGGTAAGACTGCGGGACGAGTCACGATTTTGAAAAAGTGTCGGAAGATCGGGACGCCGGCCCTGCGTTCCATGAGGTTAGGGTTTGGGACAGGTGATATTGCGATATCACTTATTTTGATTCTGTAAAGTGATGATAATGTCAACTTTATTTCAAACAAGATAAAAGTCATTAACAGGTTTATCAAGGACATCATCATCATCTTATGTAAGAGCCACGCTCTTGATAATGCCCTAATAAATACGACCCATGGACTTATTAAATTACTTCACCTAGAACACTTTTCGTCTTAGACTTAGCGGACCCTGAAAAAAAATTTGTAGGTAGCAAATCTTTTGAAAAAATTTTGTTAAATAAAACCGATTAAGTGCGAGTTGGGCTACTCGCGCACCGAGGGTTCCGTACCACACGACACAACATAATAACTTTTTTTGTCCCGGCCTTTTAACACGACACCGACTCACACTTGACCGGTTTTATTATTTGTTGTTATACTGTAGAGTTTGATCTATAATCACACCAAGTTTGACGCTTGCATGTATTACCGTTTTTACGATAGAGCGAGAAGAAAAACCGATCATAAAAACTAGTTTCTTGTATGAGGACCCCGCTTAAATGTAAATTTTTTGACATTTTTATTATTTGTTTACAAATTCGCCGTAATATCGCATAATTAGAGAAAATTACAACTGTCTATCTATTACGGTTCAAAAGTTACAGCCCTAAATAGGTAGTACGGACGGACGGACGGACGGACAACGTAAGCTTAGTAATAGGGTCCCGTTTTCACCCTTTGGCTACGGAACCCTAAAAATGACAACCGTTATGTTACCCTTTTTTTTTACTTTTACTCCTAATAATGAAAAAAAACCGTGGTTCGGTCTATTAGTTACGTTTCGCCTTAGCTCAGGTATTTTGTAGGGTGACAAATATGCAAGGTGATAAGATTTATAAAGGGTGTTATGCGTTCATTTGTTTCAAAACTAAGAGGAAGGATCTCTCTTTAAGACTAGAGTGAGCCATACCAATTGTAAAGTGTCCACTTTTTTTGACGTTTAGGTTTGAGTGTGTGGTGTCAAGTAGTATGGACAAAAGGCACCAAGTGACATATGGCCTTATGTTTACGGTCACTTTTCACACACACTAGCTCAAAAAAAAGTGGACAGCAGCATAAACAAATATCTATAGTTCCATCTCTTTCTACTATTAAAGGTATGTCATAAGACAAAAGAGACCAACTACAATCGTAAATTTATGCGGACTCTATGGAGATCCTTCCTCTTAGTTTCAAAACTAATACTATTAAAATGGCAAAACCTTTTTCCGCTTCTCCTTGTGACTTAACCCACTGGTCATGATGCTGCATACAGTGCATCATTGCATTCACAGCATTACACGGCTCTTTATTTTATATCCTTCCTCAATGCACCAAATGCTTACGGAAATTCCTTTAATATTCACAACGGCTTTCAAAATTTATTTTACTACGTATCTGAACAAGAATTATTCAATAACAAAGTTTCCGTTAGACACTTAACTTGGTCATACTAACATTAGTTCAACTCTGTACTTACATTAATTGCTTGCTATTTAAGGTTTTTGAGTATGCTGCCAATCGCATGCAATCTGAAATACAGGGTCCTTCTTAATATGCGGACACTTTTTAAAGGGATGATCAGACCATCAAACTGAACAACTTTCTCTATGGCACCAACATCGAAATCGCGACAGAAATATCAGCTGGTAGTAAGGTAAAACTGTAAACCTACTCGAGTCAAATGTATGGGACAGCTGATATTTTTTTCACGATTTCGATTTTGGTACCATGGAGAATGTTGTTCAGATTGACGTTCTTATCATCCCCTTAAAAAGTGACAGCATATTAAGAAGGACCCTGTATATATGGAGGCCAAACTCGGCAAAATCTGCTTACATAGTTGCTAAGAATACGCCTACAATAACTCAAAATTAAAAGCGTATCTTTGTCAAACCGCAATATGCAATGACAAACAAAAAACCAAAATCAAAAATTATATATAACTTTACAAGCCTCAATTTGCTGCATTGTTACCCGCCCAAAAAAGGTTTTACATCCTCATGAACCATTGACCAAACCAATCATCTTCCATTGTATTTCGATTACTTGCAAATTCTATCAAAACTTTTAGCCGACTCTCTACCATGAAATTCAAACTAAAATTAGCACCACTTACAAAGTCCCCTCAACCAAACCATTTTCATTCTTTTATTAAATACATAAGGGTTACATCGGGAGATTCGAGAGACTTAATAAAATGTATAAACAGTTCGCATATCGCATATTTGTAAATGTATTATGACCATTGACGCGTTAAAACCAATCTTACGAAAGTGTGTTGGAAATAAGGAAGAAATGGTTAGAGGTTGAATTAAATTGATATATCAAGAATGGTTTTGCGGTCAAGACTCATGATATATGGAGATGGTATGACTTTGGGGTTTGCGGGATTGATTGAAATGTCGGTTACACACTCTATTATCCCATAGTAAAATTGGTTTATTTAGTTACCTTTTTTTGAGGAAAAATAATACAAGGTTTTACAAAATACAAATAAACATTTAAGGTTTAGACCACCACCAAACTGAACAACTTTCACTATGGAACCAATATCGAAACCGCGAAAAAAACGGATGTCCCATACTAAACAACAAATTATCTACTCGAGCTAAATGTATAGGAAAGCATTTTTTTTTTTTTCGCGATTTCGATTTTCGGTCCTATGGTGAAAGTTGTTCAGTTTGATGGTCTAACCAACTCCCTTAAAAGTTTTAAATGTTTATTTTTTCTTTTGTAATACAGTTAACGCCTTCTTCATACCCACGCTATACAAATCTTATAAACGCGGCAAAATCGAGGCCGACAAGAAAAGGGAGATAACTCCGAAAATAACAATAAACAGCCAACACATGCGTACCGAATCGGCAGAGGTCACCCAGTCTTGTCGTTGCATAATATTAATAAAAAAAACAAATAAGGCAAAAATTGAAACAGCGACGATTGGAAACAGTACCCTCGTCACGACGCGTGTCAAATGAACAAATATCGAAATCATGTCGCGAAAAATTCAATCAAAGTATCAGAGCAAAATGCATTTTAACACCAGGGAAAGCAACACGAAATCCCTTGCATTTGAAATCAAAAGAATCCATTCGGTTCCAATCCTAAAAAGTCGTAAGTCAAAAATCGTCAAAAACGAGGTTTAAACGTTACGTGCCAAAAATTTACAACGAAAATTCGGTGGCTAACACAGTTAACCCTAAACGGTTAATGTATGTAAATATTAATCAGACCGATAAGTGTAGGTGGTAAGGGGGTTAGAGATAGTCTTGTTCGTTGCGTTTGTCCGTTTGTCTGTCTATCTGATGACTTTGTGACGTAGGGGTTGGTGGGGTTACAATAACACGTGCTTGTGGCCTTATCGGAAGGGACGAATACGTGCTAAGATAATTTAAATGCTTCAGTGCTTTGCCAAAATGTTGTAACGCAAGAGTTCTAATTTTTGATACAGCTAAGATGTCTTGCTAACGTTGATAATATCACAGTAATTTAGAAGGATAGTTTAATAATGATTACTACTTATTTCTATGACCCTTCAAATATCCACTGTCTTGTCTCAGAATGGTTTTGATCGGATAAGCTTAAAATTTATTTAGAACGTGTACATGCCATTTGGTTTGTAGTCTTGCTTAACATTAATCATAATTTACATTTGATTCTATAAAATAATGATTTGGATTTTATAGCATACCCTTAGATGACGAATTAAAGTTTTTTCTTATTTCATTTCGAATGAGACTATCTAAGTAACGGGAAATTATTTATAAATGATCTATAAATTTCAAAATACGTTATTCACGAAACAAATAGTTTGTTTTGTTAATTACATCCATCCATATATTTATTTTAGAAAAATGAAAAATCCCGCCATTCTCTGTTAGTATTAGGTTTCTTTGTAAGTGAAATTGAATTTCACGAACACGAATAATAAAATTAAATATATTAGAAACTCAAGTAATCAAAACATAAAACATGTATTAAAACGTAAGAAAGTATAATTTTCAAATTCATTACTACTATAAATTACAATAGAGGAACTAATATTAATTAGAAGATAGTTATCAGAACGTATTTAATGTTGTCTAGTGCATACCCTGTAAGGTCATCGCTAAACCTGGTCGGGTCGAAGTTTACCGTTAATGTTCCTAACTATTTGTAGTTCACTGTTATTACTTGAAAATATATTTCTTATTTTCTAGTTTCTTGAAACTGTGGAATGGATAATTTTGGGGATATTTGGGAGCACGTTTACACTATATAGAGTGTAAACATAAATGCGTATACATACTTTAGGGGATGTTCCAGAACATCAAATGGAAAAACAATTTACTGTAGGACTAATATTAATGAAAAGCGAAGAAGAAATTGGTTGTTTCATAGAAAGCAGCTAGTTGGTCCCATTGTGACAGTTTTTCACTTTGTGATGGTCAGAATTACCCCCTGAAGTACTTATGTATCGCATTTAATTTTACTTTATACCCTGTTTAATATTAAAACTTTACAAACTTCAAATGCAGATTGAAAACGCGTATTTTTATAAGAAGGAAATTTATTTTTAATCATAATAAATGTGGACTGTTAAATAAAATATGTTGTTTTTATTGACCATTGTTTTCTGGGTGAAACATGGACGACAATTTGTGTTCAATGCAATTTAAATCGTTCCCGTGAACAAAATAAATAATTATCAAATTAAATTTTGATCGCGGTTTTGGTCGCATTTCATTTTCGGTATAAAAATGTGTAGCTTATATTCTAAAAGCGACCTCGCACCAACATTTCGTTGTTATCGGTTCCTTAGTTTACGCCTGAAAGCATAACAAGCAGACCCACAACACACACTTTAAGAAAGTATACAGGGCCCAACTTAAAATGCTGACGGTTTTTTAAGAGGATGATCAGACCATCAGACTAAACAAATTTATCTATGGGACCGACATTGAAATGAAAAAAAAATCAGTTTTACCATAATTTTAGTCGAGTAGGTTTGCATAGAACATCATTTTTCGCGATTCTGACGTTGGTTCTCTAAAAAAAGTGGTATAGTTTTATGGTCTTAAATTATAAAATTACTATAAAAAACCATCAACATAAGAAAGACTCATTTATTGTAAATTTAAAAAAACTAGAACAATTGACTTAATTATCTTACAATCATAGTCACCAATCTGCCTTTTGTTCGTTTTTTTAATTTAGACATCCCATCAAAGAATCAAATATTAATTTCTCCTAAAATTTAAGAGTCTAAATGAAACCCTAAAACAGCGTGACGGGTCGATTGGACGGCGGGATGAGACAATGGGAGGGTAGGCAGAGAGCCACAGATGTTGTTTATCGGCGTCGCGGCGCGGGTAATCTTTAACCCTCCACCCTATTCTGTGGCTTCATTTTGAAAGTGGATAACTGACCGATTGGGATTCAAAAATTATTAAGATTAAAAAGTAATATTTTGCTATAGTGAATTTTACTGTATAACAATAGTGTTTTGTGTATTTAATGTTCACCTGGCGGGTAAATATTGTTTTCTAATATATTCTGTAAAATAAGTGCATATGGGCTGACCGACATAGCATTATCGTAATCATGGTTCTTCTAAACCCTTTTTGGGCATGATTTTATTCGGACCAAATAATTAATTAATCTTCAAAGCTCATGACATAAGTATTTGATACGAACAAACATTGTAATAAAATGTGTTTTGAATCCATTAAATTTTATTTATTATGTTATTTACAAGAATTCAGACCTAAAATTTTCTTTAATCTTGTATTTATTGGATTTTTGTGTTTTTTATTATATCAGTAAAACAAAAACAAAAAATTGTAGTAAATTCACTCATTAAACAACTTCAAAACAAAAATTTTTGAATTACACAGTTTCACCACCCTACCGTTTACAATAGTACGATATGCAAATAGGGTAACATTGCTATCAAGGATGACTTTTTAGTGGATGTTTGTTCGGATCTTGTTTAGGGGTAGTAAGGGGTGAGAGGGGTTTAGGGGTGGTATTAATTGAATTACGTGTCGCTGTCGTGGTCACTGTTATAGTTGGAGGTTACATTAAATTGATTAATAAAGTATACCTAGTAGTAATATTTATTTTTATTAATTTTGCTTACGGTCAGTTTTGTTTTAGAATAACACTCTAGATATTCAAATTGATCAAGTATAAACAACATCATTTTACAAAATCTGTTTTGTTCCTGTTCTGAGCAAAAAGGCTCCCCTAAACTTAGTGTGACATCTCTACCAATATTTAAATTAATTATAAATGTGATCAAAAATATATGTTTAGCTAACACAATTACTATTTGACCATAAATTTTAGTTCAGAATCTTAACACGTATTCTACTTAGACAATAAAACTATGGACGAGTTACGCATGTAATTATAGCAACAAACTTTTCTGACACTTTTTGCGGGGGGCGAGGTAGCATGAAATCCGCAACATTAGATTTTATTCCATTACCTTTGATTGTTAAAAATGGTCTCGTGAGAACCCAGAACACGACTACTTTGAAGTTATTGTTCCGCAATCATAGGCTGTCTCGTTTAGTAATAAGGTATAAAATTATTATACATGAATAATTGATCCTGTAACGTCATCATCATCAGCCCATCATCGTCCACTGCTGAACATAGGCCTCTCCCAAAGCCCGCCACAAAACTCTGTCCTCGGCCTTCCTCATCCAATCGCTCCCCGCTACTTTTTTAGGACGTCTGTCCAGCGGGTACGCAGCCTGTAACGTGGCAGATGGGAAATGCTACCACAAGGCTGGTCCCTGGTTATATTGACAAAGGTGACGTATGACCAAGTAGCACTTGGCCCAATACGCAGTTCGTCCACACGCATTTCCATGGACATTTTTAAAAATGATCAATAAATTTAATTTTGTTTCTTGGTATCAAGTCGACCGATGCCATTCTTCATAACTCATCCCAATATTTTTGTAACTCATATTTTCATCATTAATATCAGTCTCTAATGTCCAAATGTTTAACAATTCCCTAATCTATTGGCTCTACTGCATTTCCCCATCACTACACAAACAAATCTACAGACGAACCAAAACGTCAAAACAAACCGTGTCTCGATCCGAAACAATTCGCGGACAGACAGACGTCAAGACTATTTGCGTCTTGCTTTTGTCTTTCGACCAAAGTTCGGGACGATAAGGGACAAAGGATAGGTCCCAAGTTTGTTTAGATAGGATTTGTAAAGCACTGTCTATGAAGGAAATGTTGTCGTAGTAAAGGTTTTTGAAATATTGTACTTACTCTAGTTTAGCAATTCTTTGGGCTATGTCAGCTACTCTGGTTCTTCTGCGGATCTCTTCATTTCTGATTCTATGTCGCAGGGAAACTCCGAGCATAGCCTATACTTCCTCTATTGGCATTTGGGTGACTTTCAGTGTTTCTGATGAGGCCTTGAATGAGCGACCACGTGTCTGTTCCATGTGAGCCCACCCTACATTCCCACCGCTGTAACTCCTGTAAACTAGGATCAACAGCGGCGACCATTCACAACACTAGACAATGAAGTCCAGCGAGCCCGGGGTATGACTCTAATCTGTAGCGGAACCCGCAATGAATTTAATCAAAGAAGGTAGGAGGAGTAGGAACAACAAATATCCGACTTCCTTCCATTGCAAACGGGAGACAGTATCGTCTCTGTTCCATATATCATCAGTGGCAAAAAACACAGGTCAGACTTTCGTCTTGAGACGTGGAGATACGTAGTTTTACGACATAAGCAGACGCCAATATCCCAAGGGGGTAAAGAATATAAGTTTTTGCCATATTTATTACTGGAAGAACAGTAAGCCATGCTTTTTCCAATTGCTGTCTCCCGTTTGGAACGAACTTATTTTACCTACTCCTCCTATCTTCTTTGATTAAATTCACTACTGGTTCCAAGACAGATAGGATTAGAGTCATCCCCCGGGCTCGCTGGACTTCATTGTCTAGTGTTGTGATTGGTCACCGCTGTTCATCCTGGTCTGTGGTTTACATGAGTTACAGTGGTGGGAATGTGTGGTGGACTTATTATCCCACTATTTATCTTCCCGTTAACTTTATTACAGTTCTCCATTAAAATAAGTCTCCAAAAACACGTAAAAAGAAACGGTAATCAAACTAACACCCAATTCTCTCATAAAATATGAAACGCTATCGAATATATCGTAAAATCACACCCCACTTTCATTAATATGGTGACATTTGTAACATGCAAAGGAATTAAATGGAAACCGCTTAGAGCAACAACTATATCCATAGACATTATAAGTACGCGCTGATACCTCATAGAAGATATCGTATAGTACTCAAAACCGCTTCGCTTCTCTATATGCCTAAAATGAAATAAATTTAATTTAAACTTAAGGAAAAACTGTGTAAATATCAGCATTACACTTACACTATAAAATTACAACTACCCGGTAGGTCCTTCCGAAGAAACCTCTAAAGATATTGACTCGCTCTTGATAATTGTATCAGCATCGATAAATTCGTGTGGACATTATCTGATTGTCAAAAAATACTGATAAAAAGTGCAATGTAAATTAGATTTTGGAATTACAATATAATTTAATTATACTTTATTTTACATCAAAAACATAGTACCTATACAGGGAGTAAATATAGACAGGAAATACAAAAAGTACAGAATAAGGCGGTCTTATCACTATTAAGCGATTTTACCTCAAAATCAAACAACCGCTTAAAAATTTGTTCATTTATCGATTCTGTACCTGCCATATAGTTTCCAGATTTTGTGTTAACTTGTTAACAGTTTGTGCATCTATGCATTTAGTAGTTAATCAGAGCTAACAACAGAGGAATTAAACGGATAACCAGGCGATGACGGCGCCCCGGGGCGCGGGCGGATTACATTAACATTTGACGTTATTATCTACTTTAACCTGGCTTAGGGACGTACAGTTTACCAAAGGAATTCCATAGTTTTACCTCATAATGATGTAATTTTTCTCACCTCATGCGATATAACAACGTTTTAAATTGTGTGATGCTTATACGACCTTTATAAAATTAATTTGTTACGAGAATTTTTGGTAACTTAGCAAGTTTGATGCTTTTGAAAATAGTTTATGGTTTACGAACGTTTAAAAACTACGATTGTCTTGCCAACTATGACTCAGTGCAGGCCAGTGGTTTTAAAGAACAATTTTCATCAGTTTTAAAACAATTTTGTGCAAAATTGATATGTTTATACATACGATCAAAATTGACATATGTGAAATACAAGTTTTCACTGAAAAGTAAACTTTTTAGGAAGATTAAACTTTTTTGCGATTTTCGTTCAATGACTAAGTGTGTTAAAGGTATGTACTTATAAAAATTTAGAGTATGCTTCTGACTATCAAACTGAACAACTTTCACATTAGAAATGAAACACAATAGAGCCAACAGCGAAAAGAAAGCATTTATTTTATTTTTAACAACCACAAAATCATTGCATTACAGTTTGACATGTTTTGAAAATACAGATGTATGAAACAGCATTACAGCAGATTATTTTCACAATTTCAATGCTGGTTCAATAGTGAAAATTGTTCAATTCGATAGTCTGAATAAGCCCTTAAAATATATAACGTTTTAAGTTTGTACCCTATATTTATAAACATAGCTATTTCAAGACCTTTACAAATGTCATTTAGTTTGTCCAGACCGTTTTGATCTTAAAGCAACAATAATTAATATGCACCACCTTCATAATAACCAGACGACATGAAACCAAACTACCAAGACCTTTACCGGGTTAATATCATACCTTTGTCTTAAACACAACTATTACGATCAGAGGTCAGAGCTTATTGGTAATGATAGTTGCACAAGTCAGCACCATTGTTTACTGAGGATCTAACCCTTAATTGATTTGTGTGCTAAACACTACTTTAGAGATCGTTAGGCTGTGGTGGGGTTAACTCTGTTTTGTTAAGTTACGTAAATGGTATTAATGATTGTTGTTATACAGCTTTTTGTGCTAGTTCTTTTAGGAGTCACCAACATACCTACATGAACTCACGACCGTATTCCCTTTCATCGTGATCAGAAACAGTGCTACGACTACCAACTTTCTGTTAAATGTAGTTGTGGCAATGCTCATTGTCTTTTTGATATTAAAGTCATTTATACATTATCTATACAGGGTCCTTTTTAATTTGCTGACGCTTTTTAAGGGGATGATCAGACCATCAAACTGAATAATTATTTTATATGGGATCAAGGTCGAAATCTCGAAAAAAAAACAGCTATATAAAACAATCCCTTTTAACCAAAGTGTATGGAAAATCAGTTTTTTTTACCATTTGGTTGTCGGTTCTTTAGAAAAAGTTATTCAATTTGATTGTCTGATCTTTGTCTTAAAAAATTTCGTCACTAAATAAGTAATAATATAAAATGTAATGTAAAATCAACAAAAAATGCACTTAGACGAATAGCTACATGAGTGCAGCTTTTTGCTACGATTTTACAGGAGGCGCATAAAATTTTTTATTCATGATCTGAGGTTTGAAAACCAAACTAAAAAATTTTAGAATAATAACTTGTAAATATAACTTTCAGCTTGTTAAGAGTTTCATGGCAAAATATGTAACTCACATCTCCAATCTCGTTCGGGATCGTCAAATCCTTTTCTACATTTTAAAAAACTACGTTAACTTCCTGAAAAATATAGAGACTTTTAAATTAACTTGAGTTAATTCACCTTTCCGAACAGAACCAATTTATTCCAATTTAAGCATTATCATAAAGGAGGAAGATGAAAGATTATAAGATTATACTTAATATCCTTCTGATTTCATTCGACAAAATGACAGTTCAAGTTATACTTCGCTTAACTTAACCAAACAAGGTGTATATCAGCCTTAAACGACTATTATCTTATGGTAATGAAACTACCTGAATGATTTACCTGCGAATAACAAAGCAATATAGCTCTTAAGTACTAGTAAATAGCTTTCAGTTAAATGATTTAATAGCTATTACTGTTCATATTTAGCTCGAAATATAATGACCCGTAATTCAAGTTATTTTAAACCTTATACTGAAGGATTAAGGGTTTGTGTCGGGGATTGTTAAGTTTAATGAACAGTAGATTCGTTCCGCTATAAGATTTATAGGTCTGTAATTCAATATTATCAATTAAATAATGTCATAGTTTATTCAGAAAGTTGGATACAAATCTTAGAAGTCAATCTAATGGTATTTGTTTGGAAATATTAAATAGATATAAATAATGTTTTTACAATAAAGCTAAGATTTATGTAGTCGCGTTATCTAAATACATGTAATTTTGAAACGTCTGCTTCACCTGATGATGTAGAAACAGTAAATATCATCGAAGATTGGAATCATAAACAAGGTACTGACAAATGAACGCAAAGTTTGAAAATTACATCTGCAGAAGAACAATAGAGTAACATTACGATATTATACCTATAAATTGGTAAATGGTACTTTTTCTAACGTCATTAGTTTTCGAGTTTATACCCTATGAAAAGTCGTTTTTGAAGGTTTTCAGGAGATTATCGGCAGGGTAAAAATTCGAGTTGTGTGCATAATTCTGAATCTAACGTGAAATCGTGGATAATTTAATGAAATAGTGTTAGTATATTTCACAAAATTATCGACGATTTCACTTTAGATTCACAATTATTCACAGAAACCGAATTTTTACCCTGCGATAAGATCCTCAAAAACAGTTCTATTGCCTCGCGTCACGTATCTCTTTCTATTATACAGTGGTGCCGCTAGGTACACACTGCTCACTCAGCTGTTATTAGGTTATTAGTAAGTTTATGGCTTTATCGGCATCGGTAGCGTTACTGTGGAACAAACCTATAAGATTATCATATAACACTAATGAGTTGCATACGATTGATCACCCAGGTGATCAAATTAGAATAAACATGTATGGCTATTGTGTAAGTTTCATTAAAAACTGCAAACCTACACGAGCCAAATGCATGGGAAAGCAAATTTTTTTTCGCTATTTCGATGTTGGTCCCATAGAGAAAGTTGTTCAGTTTCATGGTCTAGTCATCCTTAAAAACTGTCAACATATTAACAAGGACCCTATATATGAATGTATGTGATTCTAATTTCCATTGTCTGAAAATAATTAACTAAATAACAGCCAAAAAACACCATGTCGACAATAAGACCGCTGTCTCAAAAATAAAATAAAAAATATTCCCACTTGTTAATTATGCCAACCCTGTAAAAAGCTCCAAACACCTTGTTACAATCAACACTACAAACCAACATCAACAATGGCCATTAACAACTAAGGGTTACAAGTAAAGATTAAACTCCATGGTAGCGAACTAAGCAAACTTGCTAACCTAACAAGTAAGCTTACAAATCAAGCGAGATATTCAATCTCTGTGCTAAGGGCCACAATAACATTAGAATATCGCATCTGATACAAACGCGAAACTAAGGGTTTAGCGACATTACGCCCTTGGAGTTGCTGGTGTAGAGCGAAACTAGATGAGGCTTGAAAAGCAACTTAACTTACAACCTTTGACTATTTATATGTGGACTGGTTACGCGTGTAATTCTACTAACAAACATTTCTGCCACTTTTTGCGGGGGGCGGGGTAACATGAAACCCGCAACTTTGGATTTTATGCTCCATAACTTTAGATTCTAATTATGAATGTTAAAAATCATGAAAAGTAGTCTCGTGTGTACCCCAAACGTTCTAAGTTCGAAGTTATTATTTCGCAATTATAGGCTGTCTCGTTTAGTGATAAGGTGTAAAATTGAATGTAAATGCACAAGATCAATTGTGCTTATACCGTGGCAGAGGGGAAATGCTACCGCAAGGCTAGTCCTTATAATAATTAGTCAAAGCTTACAACGGACCACATTAAATTTTATGAAAGATACCAAAATTCGAAAACCATTTGGAGATAATGTGATTCAAAGCTTATATAAAATTGTAAGAGATTTTCTATTGAATTTCATTGCTGCCAATGTAAATAAAAAAACAATTCAAAATAGAAATATAGATAAAAATTAAATCGGAAAAGTACGTATCTCTTATTTGAACTGAATTTTTATACGTTTTAATAAAACAGATGGTTAAAAAATTTAATGGTGTCCATTATTAAACTTCTTGGCATATAATTTTCCCAACATTAAGAACCAGTGTAAACTTTTATGTATGTTAGAATCGGTGGTAAGCAAAACGTTTTTTTTTTTTTTGCATGGTTATAAATCGACATAAATCGTCTATTTTGACTGAAAGAACTGCCTGTGTTAATTGAAAGCGTTCTTTGTTTGTAAAGTAAGTAGGATTTGGGTTATGTTAACTTTCAAGGCGCACGTTGATATTGTGGAACTTTGGTTTTGATAACAATAACCGAATCAAACACAGCCCGGTCAGGTCAGTCTTACCTAGACAGTCTTAGATAGGTTACCGTCATCTTGAACACCTGCTCCGTGCTTCGAAAGTCACGTTTAGCAGCCGGATAGTCAGTTTTTGCTAGAAAGACTTTTTTTTTAAGAAATATAAACTGAAAACCAAATAAATCAACCGCGTTTCTTTTGTTCCATAGTAGTCAGATATTTCGTTCCATAATGTCACATCTCACAGACATATCCAGAAACTCTAATCCCTCGTTTAACGATCTGTAAAGGGATACGGAAGGGATAGGTGAAGGGCCTGCTGAACAAATTAAGGGATCCTAATGGTTATCGGCGGGATCTAAGCGTTAGGCGATGTTTAAACTGGCCCGCCGACGTTTGGGATGAATTTTAATGTCCTTATGCTGGCTGGCGGTACGGTCGTCTACAGTTTAGAGTGTACGCAAGTAATCGAATCTAACGAGAAACGTAATGTATGCCTGTATACATAAACCTGCAGGAAACTGTACAATCTATTCTAGAGGTGGTCTTGGTTTCTTGCATACAGGGTCCAAGTTAATATGCTGACGGTTTTTAAGACGATAATCAGACAATAAAACTGAACAGAGCAACGTGTCTGGTGTCAGTCTGGTTAAACTGATGTCATATTGATCGTCTAATCCATTGACTGATGGACTGAATCCCAGACTGAAGGATTTTTAAATATTTGTAAATTTTCGTCATACTGACTTGACCCAAAATGATGAACCAGCATGACGCGAGACTGAGGCAAACGACAATACAAGGCAAACTCAACAAATCTTACAATTAACTATTCTTTTAAAAATGTTTTGACTATAATTGCTTGAAAAAACAGACTCAGGGCAGTAACTAAAAGGAGTTACGTTGAAAATTAAAATATTACCAAATCATAGAACTATTTTTACGTTATCCTATGTTCTTTAACATCGATTAATCCATTATTAGTATCATTTCAAAGTGGCAGCACTTTGAAATAATCCCAGTATAACCCAATAGCTAGTCTTGACTAGTTTTAAATATTATCTCAAAAACGCAACGAATTCTTTAAGGAGGAAACAGAGGGCAAAAGCGACTTTCTTAATGAAATTGTTGTACCACAAGACATTAATTACAATTCTTGTTGTCTCAGTACCGTTCCTTACACATTCATCTTCCGAAGACTTTGCAGCTTAATTATTCAAATTACGCCCTTATCTGAGTATAGCAGTTTTCTTCCCTTCTCCTCTTACTTTAGCTGCAAGTTTTGCGTTTTTGACCTTTATTTATTAGATGTTAGAGATGGTAATGGTAATGCATTTTCGATTAGTAGAGTTTTTTCGTGTAATTACGTTTTCGTATTTTACTTAATATTCAAATGTGCTTTTTTAGGTGACAGCTAGAAATCTTTTTCCATTTGTTAGGTACGTTAAAATTGAACCTTAACTCACTATAGGTAGCAAGAAGAGATTGCGAAGTGTGTGTTTGCTGCAGAGGACAGATTTTAGTCTACGAGTATGATTATAAAACATTTTAGTTCTTTTTAATTCATTTTTAAGTTAACTTTTTTTGACATTATCGCTTCAATAGTTTTATCCCGTTTTGTATCTGTTTTAGGGATTTAAAAATAGGCTCCTTCTCTTTATTCGATGTCTTTCTGACACTAAATGCAACGTCTCCAGGATTTAATTGAAACTGATTTGATATTTTAGCTTTAACTTGTACTTAAAACGAAAAAAATACCTAAAACACACCTTAGAATTCATAATTAGCAAGATAAGCTATCTTATCATTAGTCATGTGTGATTTTAGTCACATCTAAACTAACTTTGTGGTCAAATTCTAATTTACATTTTCGTTTATAAGTTCTGTAACCACTATCTGCACCCATAAGTTACATCCAGGAGCAGAGATATCGATCTAATCTATCGATGCACGTTTATCGAGTACCGCTTGTATCGATACTCTTATCGATACAGCATTTGTCACGAATACTCCGCATCGTGGGACAAATCGCATTAAGTATACGTAGTGTTGTTTAAGAAAATCAATACATGTTTTGAGTTTTGGAGATTTCGTGTTTTAGATTTTTTGATAAATTACACTTTGATTTCTATGGAAAAGTTCAGTATAAATAGAAGAGGTTTTATTCAATATTCGACAATCTATTAAAAATATTGACGTGACGACCCGGTTGGTGCAATGGTTACTATGCTGGACTGCCAAACCAAGAGGTCCTGGGTTCGAATCATATTGTCATAATACAAAACCTTTTAGCGATAAGATTTATTTGTACCTTCTTTTAATTCTTTATCTGTGTTCAAATGTATGTTCTGTTTTGGTGTGCAATATAGTATAATTGAATTGAATTGAAAGCCTAGTAGTAGCTTTGGGATAATTACAATATAAGCGTTATTATATGCATGCACAGGTACTATTTCGATGTGGTAGAAATGATTTTTAACAAAAATTTCTACCACATCTGTCTATTTTTACTACCAAATGCAAAAGGTGCTCTCAAAACAAATGCATTTAAGTTCAATATCAACAAATTATGTATTAATCAAACAATTCGAGTGTGTAAATAAGATTTAAACATAGAAAACATTAAGTACTGTTTCCAAAGGATTTCTTCAATGATACTTCCATCGAAATATAGTGTGTAAATAAAAATGATAAATCAAATATCTTCCCCTTAAAAGAAAATACAACGAATCATAACGTTTATTTAAAGATAACAAACAAAAGTCGATACCGGCTGAATCGATCGACTCGGGCCATTGTTTCAATTTATTCGATTTATTAATCGAGATACGGTATTCAACTTCACTCAGCAAGAACTTCCCTTGAAGAACTCTTACCTAATACGTAATAAGCATCAAAATCGCTTGATTTGTGGGACGTGGAAGTAAATTAAAAAAGCGTATAAACTTACTAGATGACTAATCGATATGAAATATCGATATTTTTGTAGGTTTTCTTTTGTGGGCGTGATTGATAGGTATTTATTTTGTAATAATTATAGCTATGTTTTATAGATTTTAGATAGAACATAGATTTTTTATGATTCTAGGAATGATAAATGATTACAATATTTTGGCAATGCCCAATTTCCATTACGAAGAAATTGTTTTACATAAAAGTATACATAGGTACTTTATCATAATGCCGTTAAAAAAAAGTCTTATCAAAGTTGTTTTGTCGTCGCTGCTGTAGACAAGTTGTTATTTGTCGCTGTAGAGAAGAAACGTCCAAAAAAAAATAGTGCTTAAATTATAACAGGTCTCGAAGAATCCAAAGAAACTCTGAAACCTGTGTCAAATGAGTAAATTTATTTTAGGCCTACAAACTGTAACGTTTAGTGATGGTATTACACTCTAAAAAATAATTTAATTTCAGGGCTGCCAGTACATTTTTTACAATTATTCAGCCAGGCCCCTGAAATTATAAAAATTTATTCACTACAGGTATTTTTGCACCATATTCAGCATTTGTTGGTTCAACCGAGAGAGATAAGATTCTACAGAACTTGAACGGATGACTCTTTTGCGATTTTTAGATTCCAGCAGAGCTTTTCAGTTCATTAAAATTAATGATTTTTGTTTGGTATCCAATTATACATGAGAGTCCTGGATCCACAGAGAATACAAACTGCCACCCAATTATACAGTTTTTGTATCCAATTATACAATCTGGCAGCCCTGTTTAATTTATTATAGTAATCAGACGAAAGATTAGGTAAAATGCAACCAGGATTATGAAATCGATGTAAATAAAAAATGCACCGTTTTGACTGTTTTGCTAAGATTATTTTTTCCTGTTAAAACGGCAGTAAAACAATGCGTGTATAAGAACGTCTAAGATGTTCATACGAAAATAAAAGTAAAAACAAACATATTTTACCAAGACAAGATGTGCACCAACTGCGATTACTGCGACACTCCTTTTAGATGAGGTATAGCTAATATTACCACTATAATCTAGAGATTATGAGAAAGAAATCGACATGAGTTCCATAACTATACGGTAACATTTTCTGGTGGCCTATTTCCCATAGCTGGAGAAAATAACTCCTTTGTCAAACAACTCCCTATTATGTTCTGTGTTGTTAAACCATACGCAACATTTAAAAAATATATAATTATTATTATAGATACCTATAATATGAGTCTTCTGTTAAACCTTTTCATACAATACCTATTGTAATAAATTTTGAGATTTCTAATTACCCAAAAAAAAAGCCTTTCGATCAGTGTAGTGCTTTGTATATTTTACTCTTATGTTTTTGGCGTTGTCTAAGTTTCAAGCTAGAGCGTTTATCATTTTTGAGTTAATCAATCCCAACGCGGTATTAATTTGTTTATGGCAAAATAATATTATGACGAGTAATAAATACTTGAATTACACAGGTTTTATCATCATTATTATTAAGGAAAATTATTGTTTAAACACTCCTAAATTTTACAAGTATTTTTCTCTAGAAAATGGCTTTTAAAAAATAAAGTCACCCCAAATAAAATGTTATCCGCTATAACCCAAATTTTATACCAAACCCAACCACACGCCGCGTCTGTCTGTCTGTCAGAGCAATGTTGACAGGTGTTAAATCGTCCGAGAAATGGCCGTGCACGCATGCTTCGGCACCGGCACCGGCGCGAGCGCAGCGTTGCTGTAATTAGTTGAGTCATGCCGATTAAGTAATATGTACCTGTTATAGGTTTTGTGGTGTATTTTTGAGGAATAGTTTGATAGTTTTTCGATGAGAAGAAGTGGTTAGATGGAAAGATTATAGTGCTTTATAGGCAAGAACAGCACTATTAAAGAAAGTAGTATTCTTCAAAAGGCAGTTTAGATGTTTTTATAATGTGTTAAAACAATACAAATTATCAAGCTCAAGTTACTTCGTTGTATGGACAGTATAAGTTTCTTCGTTGTAAGAAAACAATCGACTGTTCAATAATGAAATTTCGGGTATATAATATTTCTAAACGCTGCTCGAATTGCAATAAACGACAAGGTGAATTCATGCACCCATAGATTATCCTACATAATCTCAATTAATTTCACACTAGAACATAGTACATGTACACTTAAATATAAAGAAAGAATTAATAAATATACCTTACTTTCACAATTCAATTAAACAAACAGCTCAAATCACAAATCTCCTTACCATCTCTATTCAAATGTACCTGCATATTTCGCAAACCCTTTCTCCCATCTAACGGCTAAATCCCAATAAAGCATACATCAAGTGAGCAATGCCTTACAGAAAGCCATTCACACTGGCCCAGCTAAATCAACGTCGCCGTATATGTATTACATACTGTCTGGGTGTCTGTCACACGACGAAGAAACATTGCTATGCGATTTTGTTATGTTAAGATGTTAGCGATAGGGTGTGTAATTAACAGTTTTCGTACTTAATTATCATGTAATTTAGGTTGTTGGTGAGTCTTGAAGACCCACGATCTGAAGATTATTTTGTTTTCTCTGCAATCTACGATTTTGTGCTCTTATAAAAGTATCAAATATCAGTGGAAAGATTGCTACTTATAATTTAGTAACCAATTTGCCACATAAAACCTACTATTAAAGATGAGCGTCATCTTATTTGAGAGCTATGGTCTTATCGGTGGTGTATTCACCAATATTAGTCTCTTTTTCGCAAGTGCCTTGAATTTTTGATACGACACGAAACCAACGTTTTCATTCACCTGTGCTAGTATTCGTATATTTCTAGGTCTTTCTCTGCTTCTCTCTATCATGATCATGAAACATATCGGTGAAAAATTACGGATATCGATTTTGCAACTATAAATGAATGAAGTTAATCTTTTACCCCATTAAATATTACACATGCTTGGACAATAGACAAATCTTTAAACAAAAGGCGGAACCAAGAGTATCCATCATAAATTCACATTAAAGAATTAGACACCAGCACGCCCAATAACTCTATCTTACCATCTCTTTACACAACCAATTATAAAAGTCATCCCCGCTGAAAGCATCCAATGCACCTGATGTTGTCTTAACATAGCAGGTTAATGTAGGTTCACACGTGAACCTGAGGTGAGAGCGATCCAGCGGCAAGGCCGGGAAAACGGATCAATTTAAAACGAAACCTACTGCACACGTAATAAGGTCAACATTCCCACGGTCTTTCTTAAGAGCACAATTAAGAAAGTATCCGATAAAGTTCGCGGTGTATCGTTGGATATGAGACCGTATTTGGTGGGGTTAGAGTAGTGTTTGTTTGGGGCAGGGATCGCGAACCGGTCGGGTCGGTCGCGAACTTTTACCTATAAATTTGTGTCGGCTAGCCGGCATGCGGCGGGCGTGCTGTGTCTAGAAGCTCTTGTTTAGGATGCACGTTAAGTTCTAAGCTGATAGCGATTACATTTTTAATTGTTCCATATCGTCAACTGCCTAGTGTCCAGCCAGTGACAATTGGTACTGGTAGATTGATGTTATTTTTCACAATTCGACAACGTTTTGGGAGCCTCGTTTACGTAAAATGGGAATAACGTGTCTCTTGCTACGACAGTAAAGTATTATGTTCTCTTACTTGTTGTTATTGATTTTTCTACACGTTGAACGGAAGAGCGAAAGATTTTCTGTTGTTTTTCGGTCATTTGGCAGTCAAAGTGTAAATTATTTCTAATTCATCATTTCATCAGCAGCCTATCATTGTCCACTGCTGATATCCCCCAAATATTTCCAGTTGCTTATTATTTTTTAGAAATGTTTACACAAAACTAATATTTCTCAAAATTAGCACCTCATTTAATAATTATAGATAAGCAGATGAAGATAACTCTTCCGATCGGTCAAAGACCTTATAGCTCGTTCCCGCTTCCGCGTATGACTCACTCCACAAAAAGGGACGCAGCTGATGCATTTCACAACGAGTCAATTAAAGCTAGCATCATTACTGTTCAGTTTTTACTCTGTACTTATGCTAATAACGCTTTTACTACTAGTTCTTAGTATTAGTTAGATTTTTAGTACTAAAAGAAAGTAAAATCCTAGTATAGGACTTTAATAGTGCTAAAATACTTTTGCACATTTTCATTATCATTATGCTTCAGCATGCATTTAACAACATATCATGGGGCTTATTATGAACGTTAGAGCCACTTCAATGTTACTTTGAAAGCCTTTAGTTAGCTTCTTGCGGGCATACACTTACCGACCATTTCACCGCTATAGCTCCTGTAACCCAGGATTAACATCAACACGTCTAGCATGATTTCTCTACTTGCGCGCGACTCAGCTTTTTCCCATACTACAAGTCGCGGCAAGCGCGGCTTTCGCTCTCCGAAAAGCGCCGAAACAGGTTATTTTCTATGCAGCGAAGGCGCGTCGCGCGCATGTAGTGAAATCATACTAGACATGCTGCGACCACTCTCAACACAAGACAATGAAGACAAGCCAGCCCGAGGAATCCCTCCATAGTCCACAATGAATTTTAAAAAATGAGCAATCTATTATTCAGTCGCGTTATACTATACTCCATTTCAAATAACAACGAAATTTAAATGCTATTTTTAATTACAGAAACAGAGATTTGAAACACTTCCTCTCACTTATTCTTAGAACAGCTTTGTCGGATAGTATATCTTTCTGATAAATAAATTATATTTGCAAATCAGAATTGGCTCGAAAACTGTATAGGAAACGGAAAATATTTTCGTCTTTATTTGAAATGAAGTAGGTATATAAGTTCAGTTATTAGCAAACTTATTTTTAGAAGTAACTGATAAATAATTCTGAAAGGCACCAGTATACCACCTTAGCCTAAAATAAATGTCGGTTAAGTTCTTGAAAGAAAATTGCAAAGTAGACCAATCAGGAAGCCGGGTTCAATAAAGACTATACTAATTATTATAAGGACTAGCCTTGCGGTATCATTTCCCCTCTGCCACGGTATAAGCACAATTGATCTTGTGCATTTACATTCAATTTAAAACCTTATCACTAAACAAGACAGCCTATAATTGCGAAATAATAACTTCGAACTTAGAACGTTTGGGGTTCACACGAGACTACTTTTCATGATTTTTAACATTCAAAATTAGAATCTAAAGTTATGGGGAATAAAATCCAAAGTTGCGGATTTCATGTTACCTCGCCCCCCGCAAAAAGTGGCAGAAATGTTTGTTAGTAGAATTACACGCGTAACCAGTCCACATATAAATAGTCAAAGGTTAGCGATGACTTCAGGTTTAGCATTCCAGCCTTTAGAAGTTATCATTAATCTCTTCTTGGAGGGTCCAAAATTATAATTATCATTTCAATAGGGTAATTCACGTTACAATACCACACTGTTACAACACCAGCATTTTTCACATGCATTGCAATCGGATT
This sequence comes from Agonopterix alstromeriana, assembly GCA_963924505.1. Taxonomy (NCBI): domain Eukaryota; kingdom Metazoa; phylum Arthropoda; class Insecta; order Lepidoptera; family Depressariidae; genus Agonopterix; species Agonopterix alstromeriana. The sequence goes on along the minus strand of OZ004674.1, from coordinate 13,133,209 downwards.
CTTATTAAATTGTTACATTTGACTAAATTATTCAAACGTAACTAAATAATATGATGAAAATTTGTATTTTATTCCGAACCATAATATAGGTACACTCGAGAGCAATGAATCCGGGTTACCAACATACCTTAATATCTCGGAAACTAAGAATGATAGCTTATTCAAATAAAAAGTAGTTTATAGACTATTAAGTACTTCTTCAATTAAATTAATACATTCCTAAGTTTTCATTTGTTTTATTTAATTAAAATACATAAATATAAATGTGTCAATTCTTTAGTAGAACAAAAATTTAAAAATATTTAGTTTTTGTCGCAGATATAACATTTCCTCACATTTAGTGTGTATGATGTAATATAATTACCACATTAGTAATAAATGTTGAATATTAGAAATACAATTTTCATAAAATGATGTGTGTAGTTTATAGCGTTTTATTGGCATTACTGTACAGCAAGCAGCCATTTTATTAATTCAATGATAAGAATTTTAAATAGTTTCTAAAATACTTTTTATTTGAATAAGCTATCATTCTTAGTTTCCGATACATTAAGGTTTATGTTGTTGGTGACCCGTATTCATTGCTCTCGAGTGTAGTTTGAACACATAATCCAATCAAATTGCTTATCAAATAAACCTATAGTGGATTAATAAAAATTCCTTCACTTAACTACTGTATAATTTAAGTATTAAGTATAACCCACTTCTTAGGTAAATATGAGTTGAACCAACGCCAGTAGTTTGTGAATAATTTATTAAAAACATACAAATTGTGGGGTAAATTACATGGGTAATAAAACGTATTATTTAGTAAGCCACCTGAATTCTATTAGTTTGATTATGATTATGAATAATTTGTTTGACTGTATTTCAATCAAATGTGGTGATATGTAATATATTGAGTTATTTATCGATAATTAAAACAAATTGGATTTTTTTTAAATTTGTATTGGTCCCATGAGATTTACGCTCAGTTGATTTACGTCCATTAAATCTCTTGCTGTCACTGTTTGTCTTGTTGACGTAGTAAAAGCTAGCAAGAGATTTAATGGAGGATAACTCTAATGAGTGTTTCTGCAACTTAGCGTTAGGCACGCTCAATTTGTCTTGTCTAATTTTGCTGTGTCAAAATGACTGGATCCACTAGTAACAAAGAACAGCTAAATAGCTTACCAACAAAAATGTATGAAACAACAGTTTTTGTTTTTTGCGCGTTTTGGTCACATAGCAAAAGTTTTTCAGTTTTATGGTCTGAAGCTTCCGGCTTCAAAACGACCATGATTCCAAGGCGCATTGCTTGACGCGGACTATTGAAAGAATACTTCAATTGGGCCTTTTACGAGTCTTCACTTTGCGGGCGCTTTTCGATGTTTCCTTAGAGAAAGCTGTTCAGTTTGATGGTCTGTTTGATATACCTACCTCATGAATTCAATCAAAGTTGCAGTTATTATGAACAAGTTAGAAATGTTCGAAAAACAGCTTTTTATTGCGACAAAGTTCTCAATACACTATCAAATTTATTTATGTCACAAAAATCTGTTCGATGTGTGCTAATTAGTTCTCAATTGACAACATAACATTTTTTTAACCACCTGTTTTTAATAAAAATATAAAAATAGGTTAAAAAATAAGAGATATTTGTATTTGTCCGATTTTATTTATGCCCGATATTTCTATTTTTAATTTACTTTTGAATTTTCTGAAAAACGTAGGATTTATGGCTAAGATACCTTGGCCGCAAAAACATTAAAAATATAAACTGTCAAATACAAAAGCCAAGCAGGCAAAGGAATAAAATCTCATTCAACCTTTATTTTATTTTTCAGTATTTTTCAAATAACTAGAGAAATAATGGATAGAAAAATCTGATAATTTTGAAATAAGCTTTGAATCACATAATCTCCAAATGGTTTTCTTATTTTGGTACCTTACTTAAAATTAAATGTTGTCAATTATGTTTATTTTCACACTTGTAATTCTCCATTTTACGCGCACATATTTATTTAGATATAGTGTGAAAACGCACTTTTACTAAAAGCTTATTTTTTATGCACCCTTGCCAAATTCTTTTTTTTCCGTATAACACAACATATCCTGTGTCACTTTTACTTAGCCCAAGTGTTCCCGTTATTTATTGCTCTGGAGTTTAGGGGTCATTTGGATCGGATGAAAAAACCGCATTGATTTAATGAAATGGATTGTTTTTTTTGCGGTTTGGTTTTTTCTTTGTTACCGATATCGTAGTTGGTGATGAGAATTGTTTTAATACATGAAAAGGTATCGTTAAAGAGGAGTTTGTTTGTTTTCATAAAAAAATGTATACACACATGACTCGACCCACGTATGGAACAGCTGCATATTTTTTAGCACTTTCAACTTTTCGGTCCATAGAGAAAGGTGTTCAGTTTAATTGTCTGACACACCCTGTAAATTAGGTAACGTATTTAAGTTTACACCCTGTATACAGGGTGTAAGAAAAGCTCTCCCGAAAATTAAAAATGAAGAATGATAAAGCAATTTTTTTTCGCGATTTCTACTTTTCTCCCGTAGAAAAAGGTGTTCAGTTGAAAGTCTGATCTTACATACATACATAAAGTCACGACCTTAATCAATTAACTAACAGTCCTATCATCCTCTTAAAAAACCTAGCATATTAAGTTGAACCCCAAGTATACTTGTAAGATAACTACATAATGCACTGTGCCATTTATAATCTGCGTTGTCGAGATTCACTACGAGATCTTTTCAAAGATATCAATATTCTGACTTTCTACAGTCAATATATTTACAAATTACAAATTTACAAATTTTTCTCTCTTTCCCTAAAAACAGTGACGTTCATAATTACAATACAAGAAATAAAAATAAATTAGTATTCCCACATTTTCGACTTAGTAAGGTCAACGCATCTTTCATGGGGCACTGTATACGTTAGTATAATAAGATACCAGAGAATATTCTTAACTTGACGGACAAAAAGTTTAAGTCCCATGTTAAACAAGTCCTCTGTAAAAAAACTGGTCTTGACAATGTTACACTATGTAATTTAATATTGAATTTATGTAATTGTACTTTGTATATTTTGTTTTGTTTAAAAAAAGTGTGTTGTAGAGTTTCTGGCCGCATCTTTTCTACAACGGAACACCTTCCGACGCGGTGGTAGATTCAAAAACATGACGTCAAAATCTATGTGATATTATTTTGAATAAACAATTTTGACTTTTGTGCAGCATATTATGTAGTTATCTTACAAGTATACATGATGAAATTGATATCATTAGCATCCTTTTAAACTAAGAATGTACCCATCAAACTGAAAAAATTTTACTATGGGAGCAAACCGATCGGAGCAACAACAAAAATCTGCTGTTGCATACATTTGAGTCGAGTACAGATTATGTACAGTTTAGTATAGAACAGATTTTTTTGCTCCGAGGGGTTTGATCCTATAGTAAAAGTTGTTCAGTTTGATGCTAATGATATCAATTTCACATGTAGATTATCAATCGGTGAACCAGTGATCGACTAGCTGATTGAGTATTCAAACGAGATGAACGACCGGTCGCTATCGATTAGCCATAACCAAGAGATTAGTGGAATTTACGCGAACAAATATTTAGCTAAACCACCATAAAAAGAAAAAGTTTGATTTTATCCAATAAATTATCCGATTAAGTATCTGTCAGTCGATGTGTAATCTGATACCGGTGTGTCCCTAATAAATTTAAATTCAACATGAAATCTAACCATAATTAATTCATTTACTCGTATACCGTTAAAATAATCAATGAGCGACCATTATAAAGCTATTTTTCATGCAATTAAATTTCAGATTAAGTTGTCGTAAAAAATTTAACACCTCCGTGTAATCGTAAATATAATACAACTAGACCAGTTTAAAATAAGCTGTCCTTCCAAAATAGTTATTAGAAATTTTTGGTTTTAGTTAAATTGGTCAATAAAATTATGTGAAAGGTGATACTTCATTCGATGATTTTGTTAAGCAGGCATCAAGTTTCATGGCTTCTTTCTTGGCAGCTATATAGTTTTATTATACGAATATGCATATTAAAATAAGGAACGTTCATACCAGAAGTATTTGAAGCGAGTGACAAATATTCGCGAAGACATAGAGTCAAGTAGATTTTACAAAGCTTCTAAAGAATTCAAATAGGGATAGAATTGATTTAACAGTGATGATGAAATGAGAAATAAGAATCACATTTTCATTTATAATTTCATTGAATACATTGTAATCAAAAATTTACTAAAATTTCTCAATCAAAAGCGTCTCGGAATTGCAAAATGTAAGTCGAGAAAACGTATTTACAGGGTGTTAGGGTAAACAGCTGCATTATTTTAAGGGGCAATTGTACTTATGATACTGAACAAATTTTCCAAAGAAAGAAACAGGAAATTTGCAAAAAAAATCTATTTTTCAAACAAACGTTCCATCCAGCTGATGGAACGTTTGTTAGAAAAGTCGATTTTTTTTTTTGCGAATTTCCTATAGCTTTCTTCGGTAAAGGTGGTCAATATCATGGGTACAATCACTCCTTAAAGTAATGCTACTGTTTACCCTAACAATAAATATTACAATACAGGGAGTATTGTAATATTTATTGACACCATAATTCCCTTTGTTCTGTAGTAGGTAGTTGATGATAATAAATAAGTACCTAAATTTACGAAAATAAGAAACCACTTGACAGCTCTACATATCGTTGACATGCATAACGTTATGCTCCCATTTTATTGCCGGTGAAGACCGGACTTAAGTTAAAGCCAACGAATACCGTTTGTTTTATAAATTTTATTAATAAGGCTTACATCTAAAAGGTTTTTACAGCCAATAACCGTCACACTTCTTTCACCGGAATTTCATATTTATTGACATTTTATTATTATCGACGCCATTAGCATTCTTTTGCGTAAATGCTCGCTCGGATTTTTATTTCTTTCATTGGGTGGTCTGAAATATTGGGGAAACTGGGTTTTTCATTTTAAATACAATGATCGTAAATTCGCAAACAGATAATATTATAAAATGGCTATTAGAGATTTGAGCTTAAGCATTAAGATGTAGATGTATACGGTAAATGTAGTGTGTCTAGATTTCCCGACAGCCATCGCCTTAATTCACCAACTTAATTTAAAAAAATCTTTATTTGACACGTAATTTTAGCCTTACCTTCATAATGCTGAAATTGAGCATTACTACAACTTTGGAAAGTTAGTTAGTAGTTTATAAATCAAATAAAAAAGTTTGTGATTACAGCAAAGATTCAATTCGAAGACATTCAACACTTTTAATTATTTATTTTATTTAACAACATCCTTATTGCATGTTGTATCTGAAGTTTAAATTACATAGAAAACGAAACATGTATAAATGATTTAAATTTAAATGTTATGTTACCACACTCGTATTATAGTACACACGGCAACACATCAAGGTACGCAAAACCAAAATTATCTGGTCGCGCGTAGGCAGAGTAATGTATATCGTGCAGCCAGCTTATATTGGTTTTGCGTAGCTTGATGTGTCGCCGTGTGTACATTTAGCCTTCACCACTAATTTTGGAATCTGTACACTCAATTCATTGAATTCACACGTCCATTGCTAAATATGAATCTATAGATGATAACACCATTACATATCTAACGAAACTGGCAATATTATCAGAATTTTACGGGAATATAACGTTAGTCATAATAACATTAGGTACTAATATCAACGCCAGCAAACATTTGATCAGTAGCTCAAATAAATTCCTCCATGTCTTCGACCAACATCTTAATGTGATCCAACATTGGCCCCAATACCACCGTGGTATTGACGTGGCAAGCTGATTTATATTGCCCAGCCCTCTGAATGAATAAAGAAGCATAGCCATGGGCCAGCCATTTGTCTCTATCCTTTATGGCAAATGGGAGATTTAGGTGTTTTTTACCCAACTTGCCTGGGGCAAGGTCTAGGGTTTGTGATGTATGGCCGAACTTTTAGAGTTATGTGCATTTTATTAATATTGTTTCGGTATTTTTTTCGTTCCTATGTTGCTTAAAGACGACTAATCTTTGTCAGATCCATGCAGAAAAATGAGCAATATTATAATTAGAATTATTTCTATTAATGATGTAAAAGAGATTGTGTCAGTCTTACTCCCATGGAATAACGGCGTAAACATATGTTTGTGTGTATTATTTACACCTTTCTTATTGAATATTAAGTTAAAGTCAAAGTCAAAATTGTTTATTCAAAAAAATATCACATAGATAACTTTTTGACGTTATGTTTTTGAATCTACCACCGCGTCGAAAGGTGTTCCATTGTAGAGAAGATGCGACCAGAAACTCAAGAACACACTTCTTTTAAACAAAAAAAATATACAAAGTACAATTACATAAATCCAATATTAAATTACATAGTGTAACATTGTCAAGACCAGACATTTTATTCATTCTAAAAATTTAAAGTTTTAACTATAAAGGTTTAACTTACATTTTAAAGGTTTACCAAGAATAAATGAACACATTGAAAAAAATTGTTTAAAATTAACATAATTAGAGACATAATTAAAATCTTATATTTAATTTTTTCATTCAACTCCAAATAAAAATTGACTTTCCACAAACACATTATTGTTGTGAAGTCAAATTACGAAAAATTAAAACCAAAAAACAAACCAACTTCAAAAAACTACCAACCATTAAAAATAAAAACACAAAACGCATTAGAAGAAACATTAATAACTAAGTGAAAATATCTGTATGTCCCCTCGAATTCCGCCATACTGCGGTCCCCCAAAACTATTTCCCCAAAAACAAGAGGAAACTATTTTTGTCGAACAAAAAAATGTTTCCGGGTAAAGATTTATTGGTATCCTTACTCACAGCTATGCCCTCTTCGTATAAAACGCGTGAAATGAAGTGTTGCCCTCCTCAGTCCTCCCTATTTTTTCCTCCCGTCCTTTCTTTCTAATGTACAGACAGATTTTTTATTGCTCAATTAATTCGATGAATTTGCGGTGATTTGCTTTTTTGGTGTGTAACCGAGCCTTAAATTTCAATTTGACTATCCTTATTTGTAAAGTTTACAACATTAATTTTTCGTAGCTTTATTCTTTGAAATATATTAATTATATCTTTTTTTAACAGCTGTTGTTTGATTGCTTACAATATATTTGAATTGAATTTGATATAAACAAAAAGATTTTACAAATAGGTATACAACAATCTTTATGGTAAGACCAATGGTGAGATGGTCTTCATAAGCTATGTCTTCCAAACAACCTTGTCTCGTTATGAAAATTTTTCCCTTATCCAACTTTTTTCTCAAAATCAAAATTCTGTAGACGTCTAAAATAATCGTATCAAATAATAAATCAAGTATGATTAATGGGTTCTTTCGATATTACTAAATTTTCAGTAGCTATATATTTCAATTCTAGTTTCCCTTAAAATATCTCTATTTTGGTAGGAGTCTCGAAATATTCGATATACATACATATTCTCACGCCTGTCCTCTAGGCCCTAGTCTAGGGATACATAGAGACAACGGAACGTCATCTGCTACGATCCTAAAGAGTGAAATTTCTTTTGCTATGGTTTTGCTGGCGACCAGAAGATAACCACCGATGGATAGCATCCTATCATGACACAATTCTTCTTATCGTGTGGGAAAAGCCGCCTAACGGCCTCTGATGTGGTTTTTATGTAACGACTACGGCCACGAGAGATAGTAGCCGGGACCAACAGCTTAACGTGCCATCTGAAGCACGGAATCATCTTTGTTTTCAGACAATCAGGTGATTCGGCCTGCAATGTTTTAACCAACTGGGGAAAAACGCACAAAGTGAAATATCACTAGGTGTCCCCCGTGGAAATCGAACCCACGACCTCCGTGTCAAGAGCCCAATGCTCTTAACCATTAGACCACGGAGGCAGTTATGACATAATTAATAAGTATGCTCAAAGTTAACCTTAAACAAACTATAGTACTCTGTGATACAAAATAACAAAGTTTCACCACAGAGTACTATAATTACTACCATAAGTTTCACCCTGAAAGGGATTACAGTGAGTTTGACATCTTTAGTAGGTATGTACAGAATTATCAAAGGATTCAATCATATTTTGTCATCAAAGGTCTAAAAGGGTAATGGCTCTAAGATTACACTTTTGTAAGACTTGTTCAGTAAATACCAACTAAGATATTGCTCTACGATATTAGCTAAATGTAACTTTGTGATGATCAAATTCCTTTGCCCATCATTTACTTTAGTTATTATTATACCTACATACTTAACTCATGACCGCAATTTCTTTCGGGGTACTTTGTTACAACTACAAGTTGACAGTTAGCAAGGTTTTCCTCTTGGAACCATATAACTACACTTCATTCCAAATAAGGACGACGAGATTTTCCGATTCCTATTTAGCTTTCTGGCTACTTCTGATTACCAAATGTAATTAATTTATTGGATACATACACTATCCGATATATCTTGGACGTTACTAAAGCTGTTTTAAGAATAAGTGAGAGGAAGTGTTTCAAATCTCTGTTTCTGTAATGCAAAATAGCCTTAAAATTTTGTTGCTATTTTGAATGGAGTATATGGAGGCCATATTATAGCCAGCTTGTAAAACAACTACGAGAAAAATCGGTTGATCTTATCTTTTAGCCTGGAAACAGTAGAATTCTGTCTGTGTGCTTTTTCATTCAATTTTTTTCAGTTGATACGAGTACCACAGGTCCGGCACTTCAAACAACGTTTTGGATTTGATATGATGGCGTTCGCACATGCACACTTGATGCAAATGGTGCATGACATTTGTGTAGGGTTGACGCATCGTATGAACATCATCTACACTTCGTTACTTTTTATTAAAAATAGTATTTGAGCTAAATAATTACTGTAAATGTGAATTTAGTGTTATTTTTCAACGTTTTTTATGCACTGAAAAGACTCAATTTTATGTAATCAAATCCAACGGGTGCGGGCGCCTGACTGCATTCCCTTGCTCGGCTTCCCTCAAGTTTCCCAGAAAGTGTGAGGTGAGGTGGGGTATCTGAAGTCAGAGGGGGGCGGGGAGTGGCCGTTCTGTATGTAGAACTATATACTATCACCTATTCTGTGCCGATACGTGATTAAGTCACAAACATCCAAACTTCGTCACAAACATACCAATTTATAATATTAGTAGGATTTTCATGAGCATTAAACGTTGAATACCTATTCAAAATTGGGTTTTTCAATACCTAGCCTACGTAAAGTGCAACATGTTTATTTTATTTCACTACTCAATTTATAAACTTCCAAGTTATTTGGTGGTCACTCAACTCAATAACAATAAAAAGCTTCACAAAACCATTCCTATCACGTTCTGCCCCTTGTCGCCGAAACTATTGCTGAATTTTATACATTAACAATATTATTCACTGACCAAACACTTTATCACGTCGCAATAGTGACTATATTCCTTTAATTTACTGGCAAATTCAAACATTGTAGTCTTTTTGACCGTCTAAAATAACTTGAACTCCGAATTCGTAGTTGGTAACATATATTATTCAAGGTACCTCTGGATCAGGATAAGGTAGTCGTCTTTATGCCTTTTGCTCCTTGACCGTCCACTTTCTGGACTTTCTGGTCGCCTGGTACCAATTTTCTTAATAGTGAGGGTGTGTCACTTTGTATGAAATGTGAATAAAGTTGACTGATGATATATGACATAAAGGGCTTTTGGTGTTTTTTACGTAACAGGCTTGAAGTTTCCAAAGCTTAGACAAAAGACTTCTGAAATTAATGAATATATCTCAATCAGAAGTAATAATAATATTAAACTAACATTTAGTTTTGATATATTCATTATGTACTTACCTTCGTACCGTAATTTTTTTGATTAACCTTATCTTGAAGCTTAGTTTTCTCTTATATTTTGTACAAATTATAGAACGTACAGTATAAAGTTTAAATGGAACTAGGAAATTAAAGGGCTTAGATTTTATTACGGAAAAAATATTAAAAATTTCATTAATTAGAAAGCACTATTATAATTTAAGACATCGAAGTTATATTCTTATCCAATTTCAGTTCTAATCACATTGCAATCCAATTATTATTCATCTATGCTGAATTCCACATCACGCTAAACTATATGTAACTGACAGCCTTTAACGTCTGAGAGATCTGTCAAAACGGCTCTAACGGCTGTCATGAGCTGTACCGCGATTAGCACAATACCAAATGTGTCTAAAGTTATGGTTCGTACGTAGTCCAGTCACGGTTCAATCACCGATTATTTGCAGCCCTGGTAACTTTCATTCCTTGCAGCCTAAAGTCATTGTTACTTTACTTCTTAAAGTTTTACCATCATACAAATTGGAGTCACGTTGCAGGGTTTGCCCCGAGCACTTGTCTTTCGCGTGGTGTTCACGCGGTTCGCATTTCAGCCTGCCACGAGGCTCTGCAATCCTTCTCAGTTGTGTTCTTACTCAAAAAGAATCCTCGAGATTAGATAGATACTCCCTGAAACCACTTGACGCTGGCGGAAATGCGGTGCTAACGCACAAGCAAGAAGTCCATTATGTATAACCAAAAAAATCATACAAAGTCTAACGACTCCAATATTTCACAACATCCATATTGCTTAAAGACAATATATTCTAAACTTAACCCTATACTCGCCGTTGTAAAAGTAATACCGCTAGATAATGTCCAAAGATAATTCCGCAACACGACGTAGGCGGACCAGGGGCGTTACGACCCTGATATACGATACAACAACGATACACAAACGATTGTATCGATTTAATTAATTAACGTATCTCTATAGTTACTGTTAATTTGGCAAGCTCTGGTATTGGATTTTATGTTGTGTAACAATTAGTTTAACATTTTGATTTGAGAACGATAAATAAAAGATTAGAAACTGTCTTGGATAAGTTATATGTCAAGATTGACAGTTGAAGCTAAGAAAGCGTCGAAAAAAATTGCAACCAGTACTGTCCACTCAACCCTATCCATATTCACGCACACAAACATCATTTGTATGACGCCTCGCGCAAACCAACCTAAGAAAGTTGGGCCGTTTTTTTATACGGTAGAAGCGTTAGGCTCATACTAGACAAATATTTTTTCTAAGGAAACTGTATACAAAACTATCAACCTGAAAAACTTTCGCTATTGAGCCAAAATGAGGAAACGCGAATAATTCTGCTGATTCATACATTTGAGTCGGGTAGGTAAATACAGCAGTTTTGTATGGAACATCAGATTTTTTAGCGTTTCCTGAGGTGAAAATTATTCAGTTTGATGGTCTGAATTCTCCGTTACAATTTTTACCTGGCCGTCCTTACACCGTGTTATCAAAAATTAAGATATAAAAAAAATCTACTTAGATGAAATAAGGTCGGTATGATGATGATGATGAATATTAGAAATGCTATATTAATACCTATATTAGAATTTTATGAATGAAAAATCCTCAGAAGTTCAAACTTGAAAATACGCATCGCACCAATTTGCTTCTTGAAATTTATTGTTACGGATTGTTTTGTGACTTACAAAAAACTTAAGTGGTTAAAAAAATACCTTCTGTGGCCTCACCCGTGTCCATTTTCTGGGAAAATGCGCGGTAGCATAAATTTGTATCGAATTGAATTTCAGCTTCTCGATCCGTAGATCGGCGTCGGTTACTCACGTAATATCGAACCAAATTCTGAGTCACGACTCCTTTACGGTCAACACAATATTCTAATAATTTACACAGGAAATCAGAACTAGGCACCTACTTGGAATTATGTTTTAGGTACTTGCTGCCTTTTCGTACTTATATTGTCATATTCACTTAAAAATTATAGTACCTGTATACCTTTCTTCTATTCTTATAAAAATACTTTTATTTTGGGGATACAGGGTGTAAACCCCTTAAAGTAATCAGTTGCATTACTCTAAGGGGTGATTATACCCATGATACTGAACAAGATTCCCTAAGAAAACTATATGAAACTCGCAAAAATGATTGTTTTTCCTGCATGTCAAGCTTTTTCCTCCGTAAGCATGTTTTCACAACTTTATGTTTTTCTGTTGCATGTATTTCTATACATCACTAGTTTTCAATTACTAACCTAACTTTAAGGGTGTATTCAAACGATGAAACTGAACAACTTTCCCGAAGGAAAACGGATCGAAAAACGAGAAAATTTTGGAACCTCCCATAGAAAATCGATCAGCTGACCCGCATTTTATATGGAAGTCCCAAAAAAATTCTCGTTTTTCGTCCCATGTTTCTTAGGCGCGGTTTATACAGAAGAGACCTGTCGCGGTGGCGGATAGTCAAAGTAACACAATTGTAACCTTATAGTACGTAGCATAGAGTCGTTTGGAGAAAAACGCCCGCGCCTCCAGGCGACATCACCTGGAGGCGCGAGCGCGATTCTCCTTTACGACAAAAATGACGCTTTGCTACGAGCTATATGGTTTATATTGTGTTACTTAGATTATCCGCTTTCTCTCCTCTGTATAAACCGTGGCTGAGGGAAAGATGTTTAGTTTTATTGTCTCAAAACACGCTTAAAGTTATGTTAGTAATTAAAAATTTGTGGTGTATATTTGCGCATGTTTTTCTTTCGATCAAGGTGTCGGTTACTCTTGGTGGTGGTGTCACAAACATCTTTATGTCACAATACTAACCTCACTTTTCTGTTCTGAGTATTATCACCCATAGTAACCAGGCCACTAGCTGTAGTTATCACTGTCACTAACATTTGGACGATGGAGGGGATCTGGAATTCTGTAAGTATTTACTAACGTTTCTTTCATTTCATTTGCTTTAATTGTTAGATGTGAGATCAATTGAAAAATGTGTTATGCGTCGATAAAGCAGTTCAATAACTTAAGCTTTACAAGGTGAAATTGATATCATTAGCATCCTTTTAAACTAAGAGTCTACGCATCAAACTGAACAACTTTTACTAAGGGGGCAAAGCGGTCGGAGCAAATAAAAATCTGCTGGTCCATACTAAACTGCAGTGCCTGCTCGACTCAAATGTACCTATGTATATCCATGTATACATATCAGTATGAATATCAATTTCACCCTGTATTATAAACTTTGGAAACTTTCTTAACGACTTCATAAAATTGTTTGCCCTTTGGTGTAAAATTAAATACGTTACAAACTTAACGGGTTGCTACAGACCATCAAACTGAACAACTTCCACTATGGAACCGAATGGGAAATCGCGAAAAATTAAATGTCCTATTTCAAACATTTTGGCAGAGTAGCTATTGTCATTTTTCTATGGAACCGCTGATTTTTTTTCGCGATTTCAAAATTTGTCTCATATATGTTTGATGGTCTGAAGCACGTTAGTATGTACCGCATTTATGTTTACACCCTGTATATTCCAAAGTGATAATCGACGCGTCACACTTTTAACCGAATCTTTAAAAGCATTTATCGATGCCTATCGTAGTTGAATTAATTACCTATTTTAGTACCTCATCTTTTTACCTCACTAGACATTATTCGCCTATTTCAAATATGTAACATCCGCTCTTATGCAAATCGGATATTAAATAATTGACATCATAATGTCCTCACTAAAATTTCACCACAATCATCAAACTGATAGATAATGAAACACAACCTAACCCTGTCTACGCCGGCGGCCCGCGCGACCCCGCGGTGTGGGGAAAGGGGCTAATAAGTGAAACAGAGATTTATGACTGCACAGATATGCAAATAGAAAATTTGCGGTCCCCCGCCGATAAAAAGACGCCGCCCTGGGGACTGTTTGTCCAACTGTCGGGGATGACGGCTTATAATTATTTCGTATCATATAACCTGTGATGGTTTATTATGTTTGGAAGCGAAGGCAAATAATCTTAGCAAATTAGACGACGTCGCTCAACTGAGTCTTTCGAGGTTAATATTTTTTGGCGTATCAAACGAACACAAATTAGTCCAATTGATGAAGAGAATTATGTAACAAAACTGAATAAGATGTTCAAACACTAATCAAAACGTTGTTGAGTATGGAGAACAACACTGGCTCCTCTATTTTTTCTTTATGAAGGCATCATCGTTTATCTATTGACATGTATGAGTGGTCACTCCTTTTTCTCGGAGAAAAGTCCCTGTCATCCTATTTAAAGGGTATAAGTGTAGGCAGTTTCATTACTTTAAACGGTGATTCTACGAGGATCCTAAACAACTTTCCCAATGGAATCAATAGGAAAGCAATTTTTACGTGTCGTGCTAGATTTAATCAGCTGATCGAGCGTTTCCTTTAGAGTATAGACGTACATTTTTCCAGGACTCATTATGCCAAATTTATATCAACCAATAAATTACCTTATTGTCTAAACATTGAAGAGTATGATATTAGCAATAGATGCATACTTTTTGTTCTGTATATATTTTAATAAAAAGTAAAGTGTCGAATTAATTAATCAGTCTTTGCAGACATGGTCGGGATGCATATTCATGCGGTCACAGCTCGTTAGGTCGGCGGCGGTCAGTAAACATTCTGTGGGGATTGAAACCCGAACTGTTAATATGTTACGATCATAGGGAAATGAGAAACGTACCTTTTTGGTAGAAGCTCTGACTAGAAGTTGGAAATAAGTTGGATAAAAAATGGAAATTTTGCCGAAAATTAGGATAGTGTTATACTGCAAAATTCCTTAAAGATTAGAAGATTAATGATGTAGGATTAGCTAAATGGTTCTTAGCAAATGCCCTTTGGCATGGCGAATTTATAGGCATGGCACTATCATATGCATCAAGATCCGAAATAAATGATTTTCTTGAGTCCTATTCCACTTTGAACCTCTCAGTCAACTTAACGATGTAGATCTCTCAAACGTATCGAAATTCACCTAAATGTCAGTGAATATCATGACATCGTTTGTCAAGCCGATGTTCCCTTCGGACTAATGAGCAAACATGATGGCAAATACAGGACATTCATGAGGTACCACCGCATAACGGTCTACTGCATCTTGTTTGATTAACTACTGATTTTATTTGGGTAATATTTGGCTGGGCTCTTTGATGTGAAAAATTTTGAATGTCAATAAGTTATTTTCTAAATTTCAAAGTGTATTTAGTACCAATTTATGTTTTTCTGATGTTGATATTATCTTCTATCTCAAATTAAAAATGCACTTCCACAGTTTTATCACAAACCTCTTAAAGTCGTAATAAAATAAATGGTCTTCAAGATTCTTAACCCTTCAAAATACCGTTCTAACTTCTGACATCAAAACTCAAACTCGAAACACAATTAGACAACAATGAATTAAAACGTAATCTTGTTAACATGCCGTCACCTCCCTGCACTGCACCGGTGCGAATAATTAGCAATTCCCTTATCCGGCGCAGGCGTCGAACGAGATAACCGAATCTCTGTTTAACAAGTTTTACGAATTAAAACCAGATAACCTTCGAAACAGGGAATTTGCTGTTTCGCTTCAAGATAACAATAAAGTGTGCAGATTAGAGGCACGTTTTCAATGTTTACTGAAACAAATTCGTGTTGTTTGTTACAATTAAACGTATTTTATTTTAAATTTAAAGTAAAATTAACCTTTGTCTTAAAATGCAGTTTTTACTTTGAATAAGTCAATTTAAACAAAAAATAGGAGTGCTAAATGTAGGCGGTGCGCTTTTGTTTGAAACGTATTTATAATAAAACGTGCGCTCGCGCAATTCCAGTGGCGGCGCCGGGAGCGACATCTGTCGGTGCCCCGCAATTATGGCGGATTTATAAGTTAATCGCTCGTTTGACGGCCACGATTAATACCTTCTCAAAATAATCACACGGTTTTTTGTGTTCAGTGTAATCAACTGTAAATAAAAAGCTGTAATTTTCTTTTTTACGTCGTCATTTTGACGCGTGCTTGGTGTAGAGTTACTATGGTTTGATCATGGGTTTTGGTTTTTGTTGTGGTTATATGTTACAGGCTTCCCCCTTTTTTTGCACCGTTTTATAGCAGCGCGCTAAATCAAATTTTCCACTTAATTATAGTTCTCTTTCACAAAAATCTCGGTGTCGAAATTTTTGATCATTGATTAGTGGTCAGGGAGCGAATAGGGGTGTCAAGTCAATGCGTCGCAACTCAACTGACGTGTGTGCAGATACGATTATCCACACCCCTAGGGATGCAAGATAAAAAACTGCGCACATTCGCGAATAATCTGGGGATAAATCGGATGATTGTTTTATAAAATGTATTACATATGTAATATTATGCACACAGTACCTACTTAAGCAGACTACATTTACAAATTATTGTAAGTTGTCCAATACCGTTTCTATTATTAATTACGTTATTTATTAACCTGAAAAATTACAATACATTTCAAAAATAAAAATTTGAACCAATTAAACAGCTTTATTTCTCCAATCATAAAATCGTACACGCCAGAAATCTTGAGATTCATCTCATACATTACATTACACCCGCGTAACCCTCTACTAATACAGAGGGTTGTGTCAAGCCAAAAGTCGCGCTTGTTACGAGATTGCGGTCGCATCGTGGTCCCTCAGACCGCGCGACCGCATTGGGGTCCGCACCCCGCCGCAGTTTAGGGTTACATCAAACCATCACTTTGTGGTGTGTAACATTGCATTCGCTTTATACTTAACTGCTACCTTGTTTAAAAATATATTTACTGATTGTTTATAAAGTTTACATTATTTTAATCAATCTATTATTTTATTCTTAAATATAGTCTACGTTTCCTACTGTATTTTTGGGATTGTTGCTATTAACTATCTATACAGGGACGTTCTTAATATGCTGACGGTTTTTAAGGGGATAATGAGTGCAGTACTGTATGAAACCATAGTTTTTTTGACGATGTCCATCATCATCATATCTTAAGTAGTCTGTTCAGAATCGAGAGCAGAATCGAATTATCATGGTATCAACACAGTTTTTATTTTTTTTTATTTTGAGTAATTTGTATGTAAAATTTAAAATTTACTGAACATGATCTCAACCCCGCAAGGGCACACTCACCCTACTTACTACCAAAACAAGATTCTTAAAATGTATCCATGAGCACGTTACCGCTTTCATTAATTGCTGAAATGATATCAAATCATTTTTGCCTGAAAACCTAAAATGCTTAAAATATAATACGAGTAACTTTAAATTTTAACTATCAAAATAATGAAATAATTGTTTCAATCTAATTATTTTGTTCTAACCCAGTTGGGGTGTATGAGGTTTTGCGCTCATTCATTAACACTTTGTATACTTCTTTTTCTTTCACCAAAACCATTTATCAAAACTACTAACATTACCTTCCCGAAAACAATAAAAACTTGTAATAAAAAGCAAAAAATTTGCAACGAAAAAGCTCATTAAAAAAGTTGTTCGTCGTTAATTTCTACGAGTCGTGATTTCCCGTTGGCTGTGCACTCAAAGTTATCCTTTTGTGCCTGTTTAATTGAGGATCTCTACAGAGGCTGAATTAACCAAATGAGGGCGACACACTGCTACTTTCCTATACGCTTTTGGTACAGTTAGTGACAAAACACGTTGTTTTTAAGACATTATGTTTTGTTCCATTTTTGTGGGCGAAAGGATCACCTCTAACACAAAATATCACATCACCTCATTTCATATCTCTGTCTGTACTTTTAGAAAGAAATTAAACATTACTCATTGATGAAAAATACTCTATGTTGCCATGTTATCGTAAATATATTTTAAAAGCGATTTCCAAAAAGTTTTAAAAATACAAAATTGTAATTTTATGTATGTATGTATGTATGTATGTATATGCTCACGACTATATTCCCCGAGGGGGTAGTCAGAGATGTTCTGAAACCTCAGAGCATCCACGTTTCACCAGTAGTACCGAAACTCTGTCCAGTGTGACGGGGGGTGAGCCCGTCGCCACTTATAATGGAATGGACTTATAATGTAATTTTATTTACTTAATAATATCACAAAGATAGTTTTTGAGGTCATTTTTTGACTCTACCACTATTTAATTTAAACATATAGGTAATTTAGGCTCAAACAAACAATCAAAACCATATTACATTAGAACAACTATCTTATTAACATGTATATTACCGCGTAAACTCTTTACCACGATAGCAAAACAAATTTAATGACATGCCATCAAGTCTACAGAAGAAACGTGTATCAAAAGTTAATCAGCATAATTAGAGGTGACTTAGCTTCTATACACCTTTTAAAACCAACAAAAGAATCTTTATCACTTAGTCGCCTCGTACAAAACCCACGGAAAGAAGCATAGTGTGATAATATTGTAGCCCACAGATAATTGTTTAGCCATTAATTAAGAGCATCTTCGCAACACTGTCACACTATCCTCAAACGCATCTCCACTTCACTGTACTAAACAAAAGGACTTCGTGATCTGGCCGTACGTTCACGATGCCATTAGCGCAGCCGTGGGCGTAATTAAAAGAGTTACAATACTGGACTGGCGAATTAAAAACAATTAACTTCGGTCCGAATTGAGCACAATGGTCGTACTGTGCACGACTAACATCGGCCAGTGTGTATGGGAGACAAGGGAAGCGTGTTCTCGCGTGAATTGCGACTGTGCGCGATTGTACCCCGGTGGGCGATCGCGGAAGAGATTCTTTTATGGGAGTTGAATTTGTTCGTAATGAATGCCGAAGATTTGCTCCGTTTTTGTCGTTCTACTACGGAAGGGTTAAAAGTTTATTCGTGTTTCGTACCAAAATTGGCAAACGGAACACTTATGGAAAAACCTCGGTGTCTGTCCGTCCGTCTGTCTAACAGGTGTTTTTCTCAGAGACCATTAGACATAAGAAGCAGAAATGGCATAGTTATTTCAATTTATTGGTCCAATAACACATATGAAGTAAAAAGCTTAATTTCTGTTTGGAGATGGCAGATTTTTTTTAATTAGACGATAATTATCAGATTTGAACCTTGAATTGATTTGCTGTGATAAATTATCAACATCCCAAGTTTAAATAAGTCTAAAATAACGGCCTATCATCACCTCGCATAATTTATTAACATTTAAATAAAAAATACACTTCGGTGCCCGTAGCATGATGCGCACGATAAGCTATATCTCGCCTTTTATCTCGTTCGTTCGCGCGTAAGTAGAAAGAGAGTTAAGGCACGACGCTATATCGCGCTGCCATGCAACGGCCACAGATGTGGCTCTATTCATAAAAAGCAAGCTGAAAAAACTGTGAAGGATTGACCGAGATAGAGGGCTAATAAAGACCTAGAATATGGCGTGCCTCGTGAGGCTTGATACTATAAATAAAATCACGAACACAATCTCTTTCGAGATGGATAGAAACTTTGTTACAATAACTATCTTTTTAAGAGTAGCTCTATCAAGGCTCACCTTTAGCACTTAAACGGTTTCAGGATATAGGCACGATAAAAGCGTAAAAAATTTTAAATTCTTCCCGATTTTTAAAGCTCGATATTTCGTACAATCAATCAAAAGCTGTAAGTGAAACACTGGGCGTGGTAATCGGCCCGTCAAATTGGGTTTTCAACGTTTAAGCTTATTCTGTGAAAGTGCTGAATCGCACCGATGCGGACGCCCCACAGACGAAGGGTGTTACGCCATTTTCTTTTTTCACGGTACTGCAATTCTATTAGCCAGCTAGTCAAAGTCACTAATGCCGCCCGCATTGGATCATTGCATTGATACGCTTGATGTTTTTATTAAAACTTATTGGCCAGCGGATCTGGGACATTTGCGCGAAAGACACTTGCGCGAAGGACATTTGCGCGAAGGACATTTGCGCGAAAAACTTTTGCGCGAATGGACATTTGAGCGAAAGACTTTTGCGCGAATGGACATTAGCGCGAATGGACATTAGCGCGAAGGAAAATTAGCGCGAATGGACATTAGCGCGAATGGACATTAGCGCGAATGGACATTTGCGCGAACGGGACATTAGCGCGAATGGACATTTGCGCGAACTGGACATTTGCGCGAACGGGACATTTGCGCGAACGGGACATTTGCGCGAACGGGACATTTGCGCAAATGGGACATTTGCGCGAAAAACGCCCTAGAGCCTAAACGGCTTGATGGATTTTGACGTGTGAGGTGTCGTTGGATTCGTAAAAATTTTGAGAATGACATAGGGTATATTATTTTAATATGGCGTCTACCAATCTAAAAAGAGAGTGAGAATAAACAACTTTTTTTGTAAAAAATTACAAAATGGGTATTATACGAAAACTAGTGACGAGCAGATTTCAAATACATATACAATGTGTTAATGAATAAGCGCCAAACCTCATACACCCCAACTGATTTATAACAAAATAATTAGATTGAAACAATAATTTTATAAATTTGATACTTAAAATTAAAAGTTATTCGCATTATAACTTTTCAGGCAAAAATGAGTTGTTATCATTTCAGCTAAGAATGAAAGCTCTAGCGTGCTTGTGGATACATTTTAAGAATCTTGTTTTGTTAGCTTATTTTGTTATAAATCAGTTGGGGTGTATGAGGTTTGGCGCTTATTCATTAACACATTGTATATGTATTTGAAATCTGCTCGTCACTAGTTTTCGTATAATACCCATTTTGTAAATTTTTACAAAGAAAATTGTTTATTCTCACTCTCTTTTTAGATTCGTAGACGCCATAGTAAAATAATATACCCTATGTTATTCCCACAATTTTTACGAATCCAACGACACCTCACACGTCAAAATCCATCAAGCCGTTTAGGCTCTAGGGCGTTTTTCGCGCAAATGTCCCATTCGCGCAAATGTCCGTTCGCGCAAATGTCCCGTTCGCGCAAATGTCTCGTTCGCGCAAATGTCCCGTTCGCGCAAATGTCCATTCGCGCTAATGTCCCGTACGCGCAAATGTCCATTCGCGCTAATGTCCCGTTCGCGCAAATGTCCATTCGCGCTAATGTCCATTCGCTCAAGTGTCCTTCGCTCAATTTTTTTTCGCGCAAGTGTCCTTTCGCGCAAATGTCTTTGCGCGCAAATTTTTTTCGCGCAAATGTCCTTCGCTCAAATGTCTTTCGCGCAAAGGGATTCGCTCAAATGTCCTGATACCACTAAAATGTACGTATGTGACAGGTTTCAAGCTAAGTACTAAATACATTTTTTTTTTGTAATGTCTTTAACGGCTCTGGATACTAAGTCCTTTAAAGCCATTCGTAAATTTGTTTCTTCATATTCTTAATTTTGATGGTGGATTATAGATGACAATGAATCTGTGGTCGATTTTGTAAGCTCGCGCGTCGCCGCCACAATCACCACGAGTAAACTTGAACCAAAACGTATGTTCTGTTTTCGTAAATATTTGAGATTCATGTTATACTGGTCGATTTTCGTAACTTTTTGGGACACAATCCGCACGAAATTATGTCACAAATATGACTAAAAACCAATTTTTCATGAGAATCAAAAACAACAACAGACTAATGGCGGCAAGCAAACTCATACTAAATACTTAATTATAAAGAAAGTAGAGTTATGTATAAAAAACCTGTATAATCATCTCAAAAGGCATTTGTGAGATTATGCATTTACTTACATAAGTAATATATAATACTAAATATTAATATACTAGTTTTATGTAGAATAATAAAATCGTTGAACATTTATTAAATAATTAAATATCAACCCTAATGAGGGCTCCTAGTGTCATGTTTCGACACGCGTCATACAAAAGATTTTGGTTTTAGGGCTGAACACGTTTTGTTATTGTCCCTTCGTTTTAATAATCTATTGATTTTTATCTCCGTTATATCGTTTTACAGGCCCAGTGAAGAGATTAGTGGTGTAGTAATTTTTTTTACGTTGTTGTTCATGAGTCCATTTTACATGACGTAGGAACTGCTGTTATTGAATGTTAAAAATAAATCGGAGAATAATCCAAAAGTTTATTAATGTTTGTTAATCAATCATGCTTAAACAACTTGATTGATCTTAATTAAGTTAGACATAAAAAATCTCACTACTACGAAACTTACGGGCAAAAGCTCTTTAGTTCTACATAAAATACACCACTATTTTTTTGTATAGCATAGGTACTATATCGATCATAGATTAGCATTGTTCTGGAGTGCTATTTTAATGATCATAATGATATGTCACACATCCTAGATCATATTTATATTGGACTAACTCGATGGAATTTATGCATTATTCGTATACAAATGGATGGACGAGTAACTTTCAAAAATAGTACTCCTGAAGTGCTATTTTTTAATTTCAATCGATCAATCAATCAATCAATCTTTATTTTACACCAAAAAATAAACAGTAAAATACAGAGAAAAAATCCAAGAGGCACAAAATAAGGCGGTAATTTCACTCATTCTTATTTGTATAAACTTACGAAAATGTCAATAAAAGTACGGAATTTATGCATTATTCGTATACAAATCAGGATGAGTTGCATTAAAAAAAAGAACACTCACACACAGTTTGTTTAAATTTCCTCTACCCTACGGTTGTATGGAAGAAATCGCTTTTGTACCTTTATCTTTTTTTTTGTTTCTGTGCACAGGGAGTTTGGTGTAAATAAAAGTAAATTTAATTTATTCATTCACTCCTGAGCACAATCTCAAACTTCTTAGTTTGTTGATATAGTATAGGTATGTAGTATTCTACAGCTCTCTCTACTCTCTCTCTATATACTCTTTCTTATATTGTGGTATATTTATGCGAGAATGCTAGCCCTACTAATAATACCTTGTCTATCCTAGACAAAACAAAAATGTACAGGCAATGAAAAGATACGTCACAAGCCAACGACAATGCTTCGACTTTTTGCCATAGGTAGTTGCTACAGTGGCTTTTTGAACTGGCTAGGTTTTTTTATTCAGCCGATTCGCTCGCGACGTGTAGGCGGGCTTTATTTCACCCCGTCAGCTTTAGGGTTGAACAATTTAGTTTTTTTTTCGATTGTATTTTTTATGTGGATGTTTCGATTTATCGCTTTCACATCAGTAGATTTGATGAGGGCAAGTTGAGTAGCTATTAGGTGTAATTATTTGATACCTAGCTAAATTTGTTGAGGATTTTAGCGTACCAAGAAACAGACAAAAAATCAATCAATATATTTTTCTGCCTATTGACGTCTCTTTACTCAGAATTTTTAATGAAATTTTGGATACACCTCTCACAATTTAACAATAATTATCGATAGATAGCTCTAGATATCTAAAGAGAATTAGGGCCTGTTTCACCACTTCTTAGTAAGTTCTTGTTAGCTTATCCGAAAGATATTTTGACATTCTTTCATACAAAATATGTCAACTATCTGTCGGATAAGCTAACAAGAACTTACTCAGAAGTGGTGAAACAGGCCCTTAGAATCTAATGTAAAACGATAACGAAATATCACAAAAATTCGACTTCTGTCCAGTTGACAGCCCTACGACAAGCATTAGTTTCCAACTCGGACAGTGTCAGTCCTCCCGTTCCATGTAGGTACAGTTGGACTCGGCTAAATGCTAAGTGTTACTGCGTTGAATCCGTTGACGACTGTACTTTTACGTCTGCACTACGGTAGGACGGTATATACACATAGTACATTGAGTTGGTTTTAGCAACGAGTAGGTAGATTTCCTACCTCCATTGGTACCTACATACATTTTATTTTACTAATAAGTAGGTAGGTATACATAATTTTGATTGGATGGTCAAAATCGACGTCTTTTATGCAGGTTCATTCTTAGTATGCTGGCGGTTTTTTAAAGAGCCTTCAAACTGAACAACTTTCTCTATAGGACCAGCGTCGAAATCGTGAAACATAAATTAGCTGTTCCATACAAAACTGCGATCCTACTCAACCCAAATATATATGGGACGGCAGATTTTTTTTCGCGATTTCGTTGTTAGTCCCGTATGTATAGAAAGTTGTAAAGATAAGATAAATGTTAGTTGTTCCGTTTGATGGTCTGATCATCCTCTTACAAAACCGTCAGCATATTAAGCTGGACACTGTATTTGTCCCATTACATTTCCTAAAACTTTTTCTCTCAATCGTTCTCGTGCACTGAACTACAAATTATTATCATGTAATTATCTTCATCATTATCTACTCCAAACTGATGCCCAAAAACAGATGATTTGATAGCTTCTATATCACCCTTGTAGCTCCAACACTCGACCCGCGTTTTATTTTTTAAAAACCATCCCGATAACGATCGATAAGCACGTGTCAGACAATGACTAAAGCCGAGAGCACACGATACCCGTCCGAAGAGACTTTGTCAAGAGGCATCAGCGGTGTCAAGTGAGCACTGATCTCGCTCGAACGCCACTACCGCCCTCTAGTACGTGATTAAACCGCGAAATGTCAAAGTGCAAAGATCGGCCCTTTGTGTAGAAGGGCCTTGTTCCGTCACTCACTGTTTCGCGCATTGATATATTCATTCATCAGAAATGTCGCGGCGTATGTGGCTGTATTGTGCGAGGTCTTTATTAAAAAACGTACGTTTGGAGGTTATTTTTTAATGTTTCCTTGTTTGGATTAAACGCATTTTTTTGTTTGGATTCATTCACCTATCGATCGTCATTATAGTATCAAATGTTAAAATTTTTGCAATGACCGCAAATGTCGGTATGGTCAGAATCTTTTAGGCATCCATCAGCTATCTTTTATATGGGCACTTTTAAGCAAGGATTGCCTTTAAGAGTGCGTCCACATCTGGCGAATGCGCCGCGAATGTGCAGCTCGCGAGCCGTTCGCGAGCCACTTGCGTGCTAGTGTAGTGTAGTGTAGCGTAGTAGTGACGCACGAGTGTAAAATGCACCCACGCAGATCGCGAGTGGCTTGCGCATTCGCCGCGCGTTTGCCAGATGTGGACACACCCTAAGATATACCTAGTTTCAGGATAGAATGACGTGACAAAATTGAAATAATAGACATGCAAAAGAAACCTCAATGCCTTAGTCACATCGTTATAAGACCTACGGGAAGAAAATGGGATATATTCAAGCAGGTAGCTACTCGGCTTTATTTCGTTCTTGTTTGTGCAAAACACAGCGTCAATCTCAACCCTTTTTCAGATAAACTGTATCATTTTATTCAATCTGGTCTTTAAGTACTTATCCTAAAATTCATCTCCATTCATCCCTCACAGCAGCGCCCTCGGTTCAGAAGAGCGTCAAACTTGCGTTTTTCAACAAACCGGCGGTCAGTGCTTTGTTATTCAAATTATACATGCCCATCTGCCGGCACGAGAGAATAATTAACTGATGTGTTTTAAAAATTATGCTTTTAAGAGGTGAAAATATTTCATAAGCATTGGGATTTATTATACTCGCTTTGATTCATATTTCCTCACTGGGCCGAGAATTATACATGTAAAATGTTTCCATCCGTCGCTGAATATTATATTTGCAAAAATCTTGTTCACAAATATCATAATCTCAAAATATCACATTCTCAAGATAACTAATTCTCAAAACATTATAACAATATTTGCAAAATATCCAAGGCAGTGATTTGATTAACGTTTCGCTGATTTAGGTCAGTTAGTTACAGCCATCGTCAATTTGTTTAAAAGTCTTTCGAAAATGACATTTGAGCAGCCAGAAGTCATTTTTGATCCGCCGAAATCTAATTTTTTTTCATCGTTGGCATGTTATTCCTTATTAAGGTTTGACTTACTGTAATGATGATGCTAAAGTGCCGACATAACTGCCGAAAAACTGACAACCGATGGGAAGTCAGGGTTCTAGAGTGAAGACCACGAACTGGCAGGCATAGTGTGGGACGCCCTGCAACTCGTTCAACCGACGTCCTAATAAAGGTATCGGGGAGTGACTGGATGAGGAAGGCGGAGGATAGAGTTTTGTGATACGCCTTGGGAGCCTGTTCAGCAGTGAACTATGATAGGCTGATGATGATTTATTAAGAAATTTACCAATCGGTGGTTCAGTACGTCACTCTGGGAATCTCAAAAGCATAAGCGATTTCTCCGTACAGTCTACTTTGCGCCTCCTTAGATGCATAAACTATGACGTGCAAATTATTACTATACTAAATCAAAACACAACCAAAACCCTTCCCACGCAAATCTAATGATTTAAACCCACTTTCAATTTAATCTTTTAAAGAGGTTAGAAGCAGGTGATTTACTCCGTCGTTAGTCGCAGGCTAATTCTTCCGCGTTCCGTCCGCATATCTCCACTCGTGCCATCTCCCTCTCGCAATCCGAGGCGAGTTTACGACGTCATTAGGGTTATCACGAGGCTCGTAGCCTCGTACCAGCTCACAGCGTTCGGAACGTAAGTTAGCTCCAGGATAAGGAGGTAGAGTAAAATGCTTGTTAAAACTTTATTAGATTTCGATAGGTTGGTTTATAGTTGCGAGATGGTGGGATTAGATGGTGTTTTTATGTTTCTTTGTGACTAATGGGCTTTGGTAGACTAGGCCTCTTAACTGGGCCCGGAGGGAGAGTTGACTGATTCTATTTCTTTTATTAGGTATTTTACTTTGGTTCACTGGGCACACTCTTATTATTAGCAAAAATTCTAACATAACAGTACAAAAGCTAACATTAATTTCTCTTGTAAAATTTTTATGTGACTGTTCAATATTTCAAATGCTCCCAAAGGCCTAGTCGACCGAATCAAAAACAGAATAGGTTGACTCGGCCACTGGGCCTAATTATTAAGAGGCTCAGTCGATCAGTCGACTAATGTCTACTTGCACTTACTTTAAGCGCCAAAAATGAGCAGCGCCGATATAGTAGAACAGTTTTGTAATCTGAGGCAAGTATATCTTCAATAGAACTATTTATGTATAGCGCTTGATAATGAGGACTATACCAACAAACCACAACCACTTAATTTCTTCAACTCATTGTTTCATTACTTCATATCTTCTTCTTATCGTTTGGGCAGCAAGCCCTGGTGTCAGAGATTTTTCAGACCGCCTTACGGCCTCTGACGTGGTTTTAATGTAATGACTACTACCACGAGAGATAGTAGCCGGTACCAACGGCTCGACGTGTCATCCGAAGCACGGAATCATCTTTCGTTTCAGACGATCAGGTGATTCCGGCTGCAATTTCCTAACCAACTGGGAAAAACGCAAAAAGTGACATATCACTAGCTTTCCCCAGTGTGAATCGAACCCACGACCTCCGTGTCAAGAGCGCAATGCTCTTAACCATTAGACCACGCAAGCAATTATTTTCGACTAAATAAAATGGTTTTCTCTTACTCTTTTTGATAAGTAAATTTGTAGGTAAAATGCACATCATGGTTTCCCATTTACAATTCGAAGTTATAATAACAAAATTCAAAACGCTACCCAGTGAAACAATACTAAAACATGCTGGTTTCCAGAAGTGTCCACCTCAATTTTGAGATCAACATTTTCCTTAACACTTTCCTTCAAAAATCCTTCACACTGTTAATAAACCGAATTTAAATTCGGCATAACGACATTCATAATACTATAAAGCACCATACACAACCGCGTAATATGACCGCATTCCGTCAGATACGGGCTGACACCTGACTGAGCGCCATTATGTGACCGTTCTGAACTCGGACCCTGCTATCAGTGACACTCTGACACCGGCTGACATTGTGCCTAGAGTAGACTTTGTGTCGTGACACTGTGACCCACTTTGTATAAGGTTGTGTTGTTCTATTGTTAATTGAAATGTTTGTTTTCAATGAGCTTGCATTGGGATTCTTTTGTCTAGGTCAAACAAGAACTTTTTATCAATCAATCAATCAATTATACTTTATTTTACACCAAAAAAACATAGTATACAGAGAGTAAATAAACAGGAAATACAGACGGTACAAAAATAGGCGGTCTTATTCTAACGAATTTTATCTTTTTTTTCAGTTTTGATGTAGACACAAAACGTTTAAGTTATGTATAAAAGCCAAGGGTTTTAGAATCGTTTTGTGGTGTTTGGGTATCCTCGGTCCATTGATATTTTAAATATCAATACGGAAGGTTGACAAGAATATGTTCTAATCTAAATAGCGTTGATCGATTATCTTATAAATTCGCTGAGCGCATATACTGGAAAGGGATAGAAATAGGACAAAGATGTATGAAAAATCGTGCAGTGTCTGGCACAGTTGCGAGATATTGTAAGCATTTTCAACTGAGTCACCAAAAAATACCGCATACGCAGAAAGGGAAAAACAACATTTTCCATTACTCACTCAATGCCATTAGCATATAAGCCTATCTCGTTTTTACGAATCATTGTACGCTTAATAGAGATGTTTGTCCAAGTCAATATTTTCTAATATTTAACTACCTTTTTTATTTTTCTCAGAAAGCTATCGGGCAGCATCAAAATATTATTATTTAAACAGAAAACCATACAAAACTCCCTCAAACAAACAGGATCACAACGAACAGTAGCTTAACAAGAATTTTTCTAATGTCGTAAAGTACAGTCTACCAACGCGCCGCGCCGGTAGCGCCACCCGCGGTGTTGTTTATGTCGCGCGATCGTCCGATAGCCCGACCTTATTGTGTACGCACCTTTATGGTTTTGTGTTTCGCGCCTTTGCGGAAGGTTAACGTTCCATGTTTGAATTTGTTGCCGTTTATCCGTTTTATGTTGTTGTATGGCCTAGATACGGTGGTAAATTTAATTGGCGCTTGTTTGGGTTTTCTGGCGATATTTTAAGACTTCTGTGGGCAATAGTGACTGCGCTATGAGTATCTGTTTAGTTTAAAAAGTAACTTTAAGAATATTATCAGTTCGTGTCCTATTTTCTTCTCACATAGCAAGCTTTATAAGAACAACATAAATTGAAATAGACTTGTTAAATAAAGGTGTTATTTAGAGACAGTAAAAACGTTACTGTTTTTGATCCCATGACCCACTTGCAAAAACCATATCGTAACGAAATATACAGGGTCCTTCTTAATATGGTGACACTTTTTTAAGGGGATGACCAGACCATCATACTGAACAACTTTATCTATGGGACTAAAATCGAAATCGCGAAAAAAAATCAGCTGTCCCATACAAAAGTGCAAACCTACTCGAGCCAAATGTATGGGACAGCTGACTTTTTTTTCGCGATTTCGATGTTGGTCCCATAGAGAAAGTTGTTCAGTTTGATGGTCAGAACATCCTCTTAAAAAACTGTCAGCATATTAAGGACCCTGTATAACTTACCTATCCCAGCCATGTCCATCTTTTACAAAATCGTGTAGATTTTGATCACGATATTGCTAGACAAATGAATCGCAAAATCTGAAGACACCGGGCACGCGACAATGTACCTCTCCGTTGTCACCCAACACCCCCTGGTTCCGTACAAGTCACAAACAACCATTGTGAAAACATTACAAAAACCTATTT
This sequence comes from Agonopterix alstromeriana, assembly GCA_963924505.1. NCBI lineage: Eukaryota > Metazoa > Arthropoda > Insecta > Lepidoptera > Depressariidae > Agonopterix > Agonopterix alstromeriana. The sequence continues at coordinate 13,103,856 of OZ004674.1, read as the reverse complement.
ACAAATACTCGGCCGCCCGCCCACTCTAAAGGTGTTTATTTAAAAATTTCGCTATACAATACGATTGTCACCTTCGATTTTTTTTTCTATTCACGCCATTTAATGCTATTTCGGACCATTAAGGTGTAAAGCGTCCTTTTTCGTTTTTAATAATGATTCTTCGTTCGAATTTCGATCGTGTTTTGTCTGCGATAGAAGAGTCCGAATTTTAAATTTCGGTTTTAGAACTGTCCATTTTTATTTCTGTAGTTAATAGCTTGCCGTTTTAAATTTTTTTTCGGACACGTGTTTATGACTATGACGCCCAATTTGTGTCTATTCTTTCTTTTGTCATAAATGTTTAAAATTTATTACTTTTCGATACTGTTAGGTTTTGTTACATCACATTTTTGATATTGTTTACAATTTCTATCGATCGTTTAGGGAAGCTTCTTGGTAATAAACGAATTTATTTTACCATGTTTTAAACAAACAAAATAAATTGACACAAAATCATACAGATTTTCGTTTCACCATACCGTTCGTAAAATAAACATCTCTCATCTTGATAAGGGAAGGGTGTTATTCTGAAGATTGGAATCTTGGTGACAAACACCGGGGTCCTATTGTGGGTGCTAAATTTGTTTCGCTATTTCCGATCTCCTTACGAGATTATAACGATTGTGAAGACGCTATTGTCGGAACTCGGAATCGGGTCGGGGATGTACTCTACCTACATGGTGCTCTCAAAATGTTATCTTGAATTATTGAATGCTTTACGAGCAAGCTTTAGTGTTATGTTATGACTTTAGTGTTGTGTTTAACTGTTATAAAGTACCGACGTATAAGGGGAAATTCATACACCGGTGCAACTATAACATTCCGATTTAAGGTCGCCAGGATCTTTGCTAATAGTACCAACCTATGAACCATATAATTTTAAACAAAATACTACAAAAAGTATTCTTAGAAATAATAATAATGCTGCTATACCTATCCTACCTAGATTTTTAACGTTCATATTTTCGTGATCTAATTCAATATGAATATAAAATTTGAGATAAAAACTTCCTCATACTTAGTGTGTAACGGTAACCTAATTAAAAAGCGCACCATCTATCAATAATTCTTAATTCAAAAAAAGTTCGAAAGCATTTTTTGTTGCTCTTGTGTACGCGTCAGTTATAATAAGATTCGGTCGAATAAAGAGGCCATTATGTCCGTTCGTTCTTTGTCCACGTAATGCCGTTCATTCTTTTCCATTCACTCAAACGGATCATCCGCGCAATGTAAACATCTGCCGAATGGTACGCCTACGACATGTTTTGAGACGTCGAACGCTTTTGTGATTGAAATTCGATTTGAAATCTTTGGTTTGGTTTTATGGGATTTGTTTGCGCTTTCGTTTGGTGATATTTTTATTTGCCAGATTTTAGGATATACAAGGTGTTACAAAAATACAAATAAACTTTTAAGGTGGTGGTTTAGACCATCAAACTGATCAACTTTCACAATGTGACCAACATCGAAATCGCGAAAAAAAAACGGATGTTCCATACTAAACTACAAATCTACTCGAGCTAAATGTATGGTATACATGTCAAATTTTAGCCAAATCTATTCAGCCGTTTATACGTGATTGATTCACAAACATTCAAACTTTCAAAGGGGAACGCCGAATTTAGGCCCAGAGGAGTGTACCTACATCAAATTTAGATTTAGTAAGAAAATATTCATTCATAATTTCTGTCACTATTTATTTATTACTAGAACTTCGCAATTGTTTAATTATCGAGGATAAAGACATTGTTTTTAAGTGATTTCTTTCTTTCCTTAAGTATAACAACCGATCCCAATATCATTATGAAATTGCAAACTACATAATATTTATTATATTACGGATCCCCAAAACAGGTAAAACACAAATAAAATATAGGTAATTTCGCATAGTAGAATTGCAAACCTTTTCCTTTGCCATTTTAATAATTGGCATTAGGTACATACTATTATTCCCATCTAGTTTCATATGTGTGGCCTAAGTTTCTTTGGAAACCTGACATTGTCTTTATAACATTAGAAGGAAATAAGATAAGATTTTGATGCCTTATTGTCGCCTAATAGATAGAATAAGAATTTTCGAGTTAAATAATTTTGTCTAATAATTTCCCAAAACGTTTCAAAAATGTTTTCTCATCCTCTATTACAACTCATTTTCGGCATTCAAACAAAAAATTACATGGATTTTAATCATTGTAACTGTACACCCTTTGATTCTTTATCCAAAAAACGTGTACCATCGACCCGCATTCTTTTAATAACCTACAATTATTTTATTTTTAAAAGATAAATAAGGCGCGAGAACGAATGAATGAATGAATGCGGGCCATCTAACTTGCTCGATTGTCACCCTTTACTCGAATCGTTTAATGAGGTGTAATAGAATTCGTCATAGTTATCAAATGTAAAGGGGAAGTGTAATGATTTATACAAATAGTGATCAATCGAATTTAAGTCGATTTAGCGGGAGTTAAACAAATATTGGATCGGGAGTGTTAACAAAGGTTACTGAAAATTTAAAGGATGGTTTAACGTTGAACTTTGGGGAGAGGAATATGCTTGATGATATTATACTGGAATTTACTGAAGTATTGATATGCGCCTACCTAATTGTTAGTCGCTGATAGGCAGTGGTGCCTGGCTTACCTAATTAAATCGGATTCAACAATATTGTTATGCAAAAGAAATTGTTTTGTTCTAACACTAATTCTAATTTATAGATTATGACTAAACCAGTTTGTATACAACGTGTTAATCAATTAACGCAAAACTAGAAAGTATTTTGTTTAGAATCGAGAGCAGAATCGAATTATCCTGGTTTCAACGATATGTTTTTTTTTCAAAATATTAAATATATTGTTTTTAAAATTTACTGAACTCGATCTCAACTGGCACAGGCACACTCACCCTACTTACTACCAAAACAAGATTATTAAAATTTATCCAAATGCACTTTCGTTTAAATGCACTAGCGCTTTCATTCATTGTTTAAATAATGATAACAAATCATTTTTGACTGAAAACTTAAAATGCGAATAACTTTAAATTTTAACTTTCAAAATAATGAAATTAATGTTTCAATCTAATTAGTTTGTTGTAAATCAGTTGAGGTGTATGAGGTTTTGCACTTATTCATTAACACGTTGTATAACTACTATCTTAATAAACAATATTTTGGGTTTCGATAACAATACATCTCACTTCATCGCCTTGAACTCCTAAGTAACTTTGATCACAACGTATAAAACAAAATGAAACACATATCTTCAAAAAAAGAACAATCGTCAACTAGGCGCCTGCGCAACGCAACGTGCGCACGAGCATGATGAGCACTCATTGGCTGAGATGGGACATTGATTTAGCGGGTCAGATCATTTGACACCACCATCAATACTATTTGAGCCACTAACGTTTGATTCATACACGTTATTTGGGATACTTTAATAACATGTCTGATGAGATTGCATTATGAAGTCACTGGAACATCATGTAGATACCTACTTGACTATTATTTGAAGTCTGAATGTTAAGAGGCTATGTGAAAAAAATAGGATTCTTCAAAGCATCATATCTCATGAAGTACTAACAGTAGGAGTATGATTTGCGGATTAGTGTAAATTGAACATATAATTGAAGTTTTGATTAGAGCCAAAACACGATTAAGAGACATTTTCTCGATAGAAAAACAAGCCAAAGTAGCCTCCGTCTTTATCAATAAACGCTTGGAAGTGCTAAACGGTGAATATTAGAAACAAGAGGCTAGATTTAAAAAAAGAGATTGATTTTTTATCAATTTTGATTAGAGCAGAATTGAACTTACATAAATAGTACAATTACAATTAAATAAAGTTTGTTTTATGCTTGGGGCGTTTCAGGCACGCGCGCCGCCCTGTCTCTTTCTCTCGCATCAGGCAGTAATATAAGCTATCATACGCCCATTTCGCTTCAATTGTTTTTCAGCATAGGCCCTTAAGTACTGGCCATATAGATTGAGCTGATTGGTAAGCTAAGAACCCACCATAATTGAGCTTCATCAGAGAACGAAGCACATTCAAATTCGACACTTCTTCATGAGAGAAGCTGTGGATGATGGGACTCTGGAAGTAAAGAAAGTCCGGCAGAGAGTCAACTCGCCGACATGCTTACTAAACCTCTGTATAAGCCGAGGCTGACCAATCTAAGCAGACTCATAGGATGGAGCTGCAGCAAGAAATAGAACAGACTTCACAAAGAGAGAGGTTAAGTACTGGCCATATAGATTGCCTATGGCTTTGTGTCAGTCTATGTTGCTAGGTTACGTTGTTTGTGACCATAGATATCCAGTAGAGGATTGAGTTGTGCCTAAGATCTCCATAGAGTCCGCATAAATTTACGATTGTAGTTGGTCTCTGTTGTCTTATGATGTACCTTTAATAGTAGAAGGAGATGGAACTATAGATATTTGTTTATGCGGCTGTCCACTTTTTTTTGAGCTAGTGTGTGTGAAAAGTGACCGTAAACATAAGGCCATATGTCACTTGGTACCTTTTGTCCATACCACTTGAAACCACACACTCAAACCTACACGTCAAAAAAAGTGGACACTTTACAATTGGTATGGCTCACTCTAGTCTTAAAGAGAGATCCTTCCTCTTAGAGTTGTGCCAAATTATCCGTAGTACTTCCTATCTCTATGTTTGTGACTTGCTGTAAAACTGATAACGTACGCAATACAACGTGTTAATGAATTAACGCAAAACTAGAAAGTAGTTTGTTTAGAATCGAGAGCAGAATCGAAATATCATGGTTTCAACATAGGTAATTTTTTTCAAAATATTAAATAATATGTTTGTAAAATTTAAAATTTACTGAACTCGACCTCAAACCATCGCTCGGGCACTCTCAACCTACTTGCTACCAAAACAAGATTCTTAAAATGTATCCATGAGCACGGTAGCGCTTTCACTCATTGTTGAAATGATAGCAAATCATTTTTGTCTCAAAACTTAAAATGCGAATAACTTTAAATTGTAACTATCAAAATAATGAAATTATTGTTCCAATCTAATTATTTTGTTATAAATCAGTTGGGGTCTATGAGGTTTTGCGCTTATTCATTAACACGTTGTATATTTATATTTCCAAATAAATCTTTTCAGTCGTTTCTTAACAATCCTTAACACTGAAGAAAGCAGCTGTAGTATTTAATAGGGTTTTTAATTTACAGTCTTTGAGATTTGCGAAGTCATTACTTAATTTAATATCGCAAACTTAAAAAAGGCTTCAAAATTATATCACACCGGTTTTTGCGTCAGGGACTATCACAAGAGAGGTGTGTCAGAACCGCCCAAAGTGGAGATCTATAGTTTCTGCCTACCCCTCTGGGAAAAAGGCGTGAGTTTATGTATGTAGAGTTATGTATGACTATCACAACATCACAAACGCTATTGGAACCTTTAAAATTATGTTTATCTTTGGATTTTGGTCTTAGTTTAGACCTTAGACTATATAACTATGGACGAGTTACGCGTGTGATTCTACTAACAAACTTTTCTGACACTTTTTACGGCGGAAGAGGTAGCATGAAATCCGCAACTTTGGATTTTATTCCATTACTTTAGATTCGAATTTTAATTGCTAAAAATAGTCACGTGTGAATCCCGAACGTGACTAGTTTAATGTTATTGTTCCGCATTTATAGGCTGTCTTGTTTAGTGACTAGGTGTAAAATTGTATGTCAATGCACATGATCAATTAATCTTGTAACGTGGCAGAGAGGAAGTGTTATCGCAAGGCTGGACCCTATTTATATGGTCTAAGACTCTAAGGTTTGCAAAATTTGCAAAAAGAAGAATTTGCAAAAGCATACTGAACACAAGAAACTATTCCTGATAAAGCAATGATAACTAGTAAATTTTCAATGGTTATTTTTCTTTCATGTAGCATAATGCAGCTAACTTAAATTGTCTCATTATTGTCCTATATTTTCAATTCTGAATTTTAATAAATTAGCCTAAAGAATCCCCAATATTCACCACCACACCGACCATTCCCATCAGCATCACATCCTCCGCATCGTCCATAATTTTATAAGACAACTTCTTATCAACGAAACTAGCGAAGAAAATCGTTCTCGATTTCATTCACTCACTCATCTCCCATTAAAACAGATGTTTGCTCACCCACCCAGCTGGCCAACCGGGGTCGTTTCAATTAAACAATATTACATTGCAGCCAGAGTTAATTGCTATTGGACTGCTCTGAATGATCTTTGGTCTTCAGCCATGTTGTACACCTTTCCATTCTAGGGTTAGGATCAGACCTTTGATTTTTATGAATGAAAGGTCAGGTGATTGTGTGTGCTGATCTTTATCGTGTTTACTAACAATTTTTGAAGCACTTCATTTCTTTAATGGGTTATATTTCGGAGCGCGCTCCTTACAAACGAAATCTGGTTATATTTTCAATACTAACCAATTAAAGTCAATAACCTTTTTCAGAAACAATCTAGTAACTAATCTCTATGCTTGTATGAAATCCGGTTTTTGTTAAAATGTATAGTTTTAAAGTTACAGTGCCTCAAAGATTTCCATACAAATCTTAAATTAATTTTAGAATTAACACTGTATTTTGTAAAGAAAAACTGACTTCATACAAGCATAGAGATTCTAAAATTTCCTTGACTTTAATTAGCTATTATTGAAAATATCACCAGACTTCGTTTGTATGCAGCGCGCATTAGCACTTTCAGAATAAACTTCTCTTAATATCTTAATTCATCAATACATCTTTGCACTTGGGATCATGTAGTTAAGTTGCTTTACCAGATAATTGTTCTGCTTTTACGTTATATGCTTCCATTTTTATTTTGTCAACCTTTGATTGGTTTATAAATGGTGGTTTGAAGTTTTCGTGTTTTTCTCCATTGATTAGTTTAGTATGTTGGTTATCTTTATCGTAAAGCTTATAACTTAAGTATAATCCTTTGTCATCATTACCCAGATAGCATTTGAAACTGTATAAACGCTGTACAATGAAAATTTTGAAGAGTTTGGGCTGTACAAATTGGCTGGATTAGGGCTGTATATCAGGATATACAGCCGTAATATCAGCAAAATGGGCCCCAAATTCTACAGCTCTAAGTGTAGATCTAGCTGTCTAACAACTGTGTAATAGCGGCGCAATGGCTGACTTAGAGAGTAAATAGATTCCATTATACAGATACTGTTCTCAAATCTTACGTATTTTATTCTTATATACAGTCTCAGGCTTGTAAACGTCTGAATATAAGAATAAAATTATGTTCGTGGTCGAATCCTTCCATCTTATTTTCTTTTAAGACTTATTTATTTATCGGATCATCGGACACGCGGCGGCCATCTTTCATTCAATTGAATCATAAATTACCATTCACCTTATTCCCTTCTATCTCATTAATTCTTAACTAAATTAGCTTTTATTATAACAAATAACAAACGTAGCTACTCATTTTCATGTCTCAAATTACGATGGCAGATCTTCGTAGCAACTGGCGTCTGACGCAAACCTCTAGTTGCTTTTTATTGCAAGGAAATGCTAATTAAAGCAATAATTGTTGAGCTTACGAAACAAATGCTATATCCTCCCTTGTGATAAAACAACTGCCTTTGTTGTTATTCAATCTTACAATCTAATTGGTGGCTTCTTAGAATCATAATTCCTTTCTAACTTGTTTTGCTTTTGTTATTCTGTTGTATTTACTTATTCTTGAAGTATTTTATATTCAGCAATAGTATCTTATGCTATGTTGAGATTCAAAAACAATCAATATGAATTTGAATTATTGCGTTGTGCTATCAATAAGTTCTGTCTTCATGCCTAAAAGGTAAACTTTTAGTGTGATAACACACCTGCCGAATTTACGCAGCCGAAAATACGCGTGACTTGATTTTCAGTACTAATCCGCGTCCAATGACACACTTTTACGCTCTATTTTTCCTAGTAGGCGCGTAAATTCGGCAGATTTGTCATCACACTAATTCGGAATACTATTTTCAGAAATTTGACGTTTATTTCTACCTTATTTTTGATCTAATTGTTTGATTGATCGGCTTATTTAAGAATTGGGCAATTTTAAAGCTAATAGTGAGACAAGACTACTTATATACCTATCTTATAAAATGTCTCCAACAACGATAAAAATATGAAAAAGCAAAATCTGTTTCCACCACTATTTTTAAAGGGCTACTTCTAACTTTAAAAGATTCAGTAACACTACTGTACAATATGGAACACATTTCGTACTATAATTATGTACAATATGAATACGGACCTTAGCATTTCTTATTCCTAGTGCCTCCGAAACCTCATGACATCAACATACCAAACATCTTACCAATTTAAAACTGCGTAATACGTATCAATTATCTGTTTTATAAAGCAGCTGTCATCAATCGTTGACAATTAGAAGTGACCACGTTTGTACAATTAGTACAAGTGATCACAATTACGGTGGTCGGTTGCGTCACCCACCAAGGCGTTGTGTGAATTATAATTAATAGGTGACTTGGAAAGTAGGTTACAATGATTAGGGGACACCTAGTGGCTAAGATATTGTACCCGTGGATCGGATTGGGTGACTGCTTTAAGGGGATATAATTCGGAGCGCGCTCCATACAAACGTACTATGGTGATATTTTCAATACTAACCAATTAAAGTCAATGAAATTTTGCTGAAACAATCTTGAAACAATTATCTATGCTTGTATGGAGTCAGATTTTCGTTAAAATATACAGTTTCAATGCTAGGATTAATTTAAGATTTGTGTGGAAATCTTTGAGGCACTGTAACTTTAAAACGATACATTTTAACGAAAATCTGACTCCATACAAGCATATAAATTTGTTTTTAGATTGATTCTGAAAAGTTTCATTGAGTTTCATTGGTTAGTATTGAAAATATCACCATAGTACGTTTGTATGGAGCGCGCTCCGAATTATATCCTCTTAACTCCGTTGTTGAGTATTCCGATCCGATATTGACTACGAATTTCTTCAATGATAAAGTCACAAGATCGTCGGGGATAGTGCAATAGCGTGTAAGACCCATTCGCGAAAAACGCGTAAATTGTATACCTACAAAAACTTTACAGGAAAGAGAAAAGACTGAAAAACTTCCTAAACTTTGAACCCATCAGTGTAAAATCTTATACTAGATAGAAGATTTTACACGGAAAGGTTGAAAGATAAAGAAGTATTTCTCTTTCCGTGTAAAGTTTTTCGGATGACACTAACGCGGTATTCGCAGATGCTTGTCACGCGCTATTGCACTATCCCCAACAATATTTCCCTTAGTTACGGTGCCCTTATACTTCATTCCAAATAAGGACGACGGGATTTTCCGATTCCTATTTAGCTTTCTGGCTAATTCTGATTACCAAATGTAATTAATTTATTAGATACATATACTATTCAACATATCTTGGACGTTACTAAAGCTGTTCTAAGAATAAGTGAGAGGAAGTGTTTCAAATCTCTGTTTCTGTAATGCTAAATAGCCTTAAAATTTCGTTGCTATTTTGAATGGAGTATAGTACATTTGGTAAAATTCCCCAAAACAACGAATAAATACACAGAACGTAGTAACGTAATTAATACGTCGAAACACTCATCCAAGTAGGTTAATTTTTAATTATACGTGAATCGCTGTCAGTCTTAATATTAACCCCTGTGGCAATTTCAAAGACTACTTGGCATTTAAAAATGGTTTCAACATGTTCATTCAATGTTCATCTGTAATGAATTGATTATCTAATGCACTTGACTGTAACAATTACACGCTTTGGTGCATCTTTATAAGCGAATGTCACATCTGTAACTAAAGGAATAAAGTTCAGTGTTGATATTTTTTAACGTTGTGACCGTGTATAGATCTTGAAAGCTGATGATTGCTATCTATGGATTGTATGCTTACAAATTACATTAAAGTATCTGATCATCTTGTACCTTCTTTGTAATGTACACGAATTTTAACCAGACAATGTATGTCTTTTTAACCTTGGTTGGAATTGAACTTTCAAATAACTTATATGCAGGAGTATTTACTTATATTTTACGTGGTTTTTTCTAGAACTTATGAGAAAATAAAATAAAAAGATTCACTCGTTTCACGACACGGAATAAAAAACACGAAAATATGATGAGAAAAATACACACAGCTTTATAAAATTCCGAACTAAATCAATTTCTTATCACGTCGGCATTTTCATCGTCTCATTGAATTATATAGACGTCACGCATATTCTCACTCTTGGCCCATAGAGGTAGACAGAGGCAGGCAGACAGTATATGGCTCGCGATATACACCTAATCCACATTCATACATCTCTTCACATACATTCTTCGGATGAGGGTGCGACACAATTGTCCTTTTCGGAGATAAGATCATTAATTTGAGATTGTGAGGTTGTGTCCGGAATCTCGATACGCAAAATATCGATGAATTCACTAGACTTCAATGCACGGCACTGCGGTCGATCATCACTGCGATACTACAAGATCGCGATGCACGTTACCGCGATAGACTGTCACTGCGAAAGCACTAGACTTCAATGGTACCGCGGTAGACTATCATTGTGATTATACTGAAAGAACTGCGAACTATCATTACTGCGACGCTACGCTTGATCATAGTATGTTCTCCTTCCGCTCATATTAACACACCCTAAGAATGATTGTACCCACTCATATCATAACAAACCACTAATTTCTCCAGACACTACATCTGCTCACGATCATAATGACCCTTTTGTTTACCGTCTCATTTCTTCCTTGAGCTATAATAAAAAAATATTAATGTTCGTAGTAAATTCGGGCAAATGTAGCGAGTTCCTAATCGCATTACAGCGGTCTGCGTTCACGGGCTATTGTGTTTATGCGTTTTTATTCGGGAGGGTAGGAAAGGATTAGTCTTTCCTTTTGGATATTCTTGTCTTCTGGTTATTGTGTTTTGGGTTTGCCGTTAGTAATTTCAAGATTATAAAGTAAATCAACGCAATGTTCATTAGAAGGATAGATAGGTCAATACTGTTTGCTCGATTACAGGGCTATGACCTATGAATTCATGACAAAAATTCGAAACTTTCCTAATGTGACGAATGTTAAGTTTGTAAAAGTGCAACACAACAACAACATTAAATGTTGTCTAGTTTATTAGTTCCTTGCAGATATGTATGGTCCGTAATATGCATTGTACAATTACAAATACCTACATTGTCACATTGTAATTCTTAAACGTTTGTAAGCAACCTTATTTTAAGGTCGTTCTTAAATTCGTTTACTACGTGAGTTGTTTGTGAAAACTTATCCTCCGAAATGTATGTCATGTAAACTCATGTCATCAAAATAACACATTAAGTGTTAATTGACATAATAACAAACATTTTTTTCATAAAAGTGGTCCCTTTCATTAGATAACACAGCAATAATAACTCGTACCTTAAAACGCGAATTTATTTATCACGCGAACTCTTAATGTTACGAAAACTGTTTTCTATAACATTAAACATCAGTAACGTCGCCATTTAAGTTAATTACATCCATTTTATCCCTGCGTAAGTAAACATAGCGAGATCTGAACTCTGTTTCCCTGAAAATAACCGTCTTATTTCCTCTTTACAGATGCGTGCGGCCTATCTGACGTGCCACAAATAGAGAGCTTGCAAGAGAAGTCCCAGTGCGCCCTCGAGGAGTATTGCAGGAGTCAGTACCCCAACCAGCCCACGCGCTTCGGCAAGCTCCTCCTCAGACTACCCTCGCTCCGCACCGTCAGCTCACAAGTCATAGAACAGCTGTTCTTCGTCCGTCTAGTGGGCAAGACTCCCATAGAAACCCTCATACGAGACATGCTGCTATCAGGCAGTTCGTTCTCTTGGCCGTACATGGCGACCATGTGACATACAATGTGGAGACAGCTGGCGGCGGCCTGATCTTCACCTTACGGCTTCCCGCCGTACCTGCCGAGCCAGCGCTTCGACTTCCAAAGGTATCAGCGGGACCAGCCCGAGGACGCTGTGACGTCATCCAGTGAGTTCCACGATGAGGCTGCGACCGAAGACTACTTCGGTTCGCGAACGAGCAGAGAGAGCGAGAGAGCCGATCCTTGCCCGACTTTTGATCCTATATCAGCGTTCTACGCGCCAAAAACGACGGAGCATCAAGAGTTCGATGCCGCAGCGTCGAGTGAAACGCAGAAAAATGCTCAAAAAACCTCTATGATGATAGATAACTTGCTTAGTGTCAGGAGTCAGGAATCGTGCTTGCCTGATATGAAGCAGTAGAAGTCAAGCACGACACCTTCTACATATAGGTACATACCTAATTGCGTTCTAGTTACATTCTCAATCGTTTACAACATGTTTCAGGCAAAATACAATTAGGTATGTATGTATGACTGCCTGCAAGCGGTACCTGGGTTCTTAAAGGTTTGTTAGTGGGTCAGTAGTGTCTATTAGTTCAAGTTTTTGTTCCTCTGTAAAAATATTTAGGTTAGAAATAATATTTAATGTTGTAAATAAAATGTTTTTATTATTGTAAATGTATAGATAGAGGTAAGGTATAAGAGACAAAGTTTTCTACTGCTTATTACAGATTTTATTTCTATGTGAGAATTTTCTTTTAAAACATTTTAGTTTCTTCTGAACCAGTGTTTGTTTTGTAGTAAATTTCTAATTGCCTCGATTTTTACTAAAGATAAAAGTACTATCTACTTACTAGGAACTAGTAAATATGGTGGCAATTTAAATTATAATATACAATCATGGATTGTAAAAATGCAATAATTATGTACATCGATCGTGCAATGTTGGTGTGTAGTTATATGTATAGATGTAAATCAATGAGAATATTTGAGGATATTGTCTAATCTTTTCACTAAGTGCAAGACAAGTTTGGAAAATGAGTAGTTTTATTTCATGCCTGTCATCGTACCTATTACAAACAAATCTGTATTGTCGTAAAGGAGAATAAGGAAATGAGTGCGCGCTTCATGCCAAGAAATTAGTTTAAGTTTGGATGCAAGTAAAGTTTCTGTTTATAAATGATTTGTGCAATTTCAAAGCTTCATTATCAAAAAGGGGGTTTTTTTCTATGTTTCCTTAGTATTTGCAAATGTGTTACTTACAAATAAATCCAATCATCTACATAGCGTTTATGAATTTTATACAAATACATTATTGTAATACCTACTATATAATAGGTACCATCATCAATGAAATGTAAGGAACGGTACTAAAATTGTTTGTGAAATGCTTTTTTAGTAAATTCGAAGATTGACTTGTACTCAGTGAATAGATTTTAAATAATGTAAGTAGTCACAAAAAGTTTACAGAAACTTTTAGTTCAAACTGGTGCTCTTTCTTAATATTTTTATTTCAATTACTCTACATGTTTTCGATTTTTTTTCCCTATGTATTGTATTGAAATGAAATACATAATTCCGTCAAAGCATTTAATAGTGATGTTCCTTGGGGATTTAAAAAATAGTGTTTAGTACTTCATTATGTAAAATCTTTTATTTACCTATCTAAATGTTTTTATTGTCTTTGAGAGTTATGCAGTCACTTTAAAGATATACATTGTAATGGGCTCTTATAATCTTCCTGCAACTTTTATCAGTCATCCCATGATCATGTCAGTTGTCAATTAGGGCACAGTAAAAAACTGGGAACTCAAATAATTACAATAGTCTTAAGAACCCGTCGTAATCATTTATCGGGAACTCAAATAATTCCAAAGTAATAAGAACCTTTTACAATATTTATCTTTATCTTTTTTTGATGATAAATATTGTCTTTTTTGTGTAAACATTAGTGAGAAAAAATATAATTTGACATATTTATGATATTTACATTTACTTTGATCAAATTCGTAATTATTTTGTTTTCATTTCTTTTTGTATATCACAAGTCTCCTGCCAAATCTGATAAATATGATATGTAAATGAAAAGCAATGTATTTATTCGCAATAACTGTACAGTGATGATTGTATAAAGTTGTGTGTATGAGAAAACATAATTATTGAGGAATAAAAAAAATGTCTCTCTGGATTTTGATACTTTTGTTTTATTTTACCTTTTGGACGTGAACGTGACTGGATCAATCACATCCATTTGAAATGCTTAACGTGCCCTCCGAAGCACGGAATCATCTTCCTTCTCAGACAATCAGGTGATTCGGCCTACAATGTCCAAACCAACCGGGGAAAAACGCGGCAAATCACTAGGTGTTCCCCGTGGGAATCGAACCCACGACCTCCGTGTCAAGAGCCCAATGCTCTTAACCATTAGATCACGGAGGCAGTTAGCCTAATGTCAACGCTCTTTAGGCTAAATCTGCCATCTGAGAGTACACCAACGAAGCTCTCAAATCACCAGCCATTCAGTCGCCGTCGTCAAACATGGCCATGTAACATTGTCCGGTTTCTTCCACACTCGAGTGTACTCTGACGCTACGAAATTCGTATCTAAGCAATTGAAACTATTATAGATTCGACGTTATTCGTATTATATACATAGTACTTAGTAAACGCCAAGTACGCCTATAACAAGCTCAACTTGCGAAGACCTGGATCAGCAATTAACTCTGAGTAAAATATCTCAGTTGTTTTTCTATACAAAAAATCGTGGGTTTTACCAACTTAATCATGTTGACGCAAGTGAGGCTCAGAAGTGCAAATTTTGAATTAGTGAGCTTCAAAAGCTAATTTGATCGCGTGACTTTCAAAAATCGCACTCTATTTGTCTTTCTATACAAAAAAAACCATGGGTAAAGTAACATATCAAAACACAAATCGATATTCCTTATTTTTAATATCTCAATTGGTTTTCTATATGAAAAAATGTGGGTTACCAACCTAACCAGGTCGACGCAAGTCAGGCTCAGAAGTGCAATTTTTGAATTAGTGAGCTTCAAAAGCTGATTTGAACGTGAAATTTTCAAGTAACATATACAACATAACACAAAGAGATATTCCTTATTTGTTAGGAAATAAATAGCAAGAGCAAAGCAGCATGAGTGCAATAAATATATTGAGTATTGAGTATTAAGGTGCACCAAAAATGTACAATAATAAGAACAGAATGAGATGAACGTAAGGGTACAAATGGTAGTAATTACCGGGTATGTATCTAATTAGCATCCACATTCTACAAACAGCACAGTCATATCGCTCTATCTACTCAGAATTAAGCTGTAACCACTGAACTACATTACTAAAGCATTATGTACAGGCTGTTTTGTAATTTGACTACATTCGAGATCGAAAATTAATAAATTTACTATGCATTTGAATAATTATGGACCCGTGTGGCTCCCGTGAAAGAAATAACAACGCCATCTTGACAGCCCGGTAGCTCAGTCGGTAGTGAACCTAACTGCTGTGCCGAGGGTCGCGGGTTCGAATGATGAATATGAATATTTGTACCCGAGTCACGGATGTTTGTATCTATATGTGTATTCTATATCATTGTCTAGTCATCATAACACAAGTCCAGGCTAGATTCTGGTACTTTAAATGTGACTAGATAATTTGTGTGACAAATGTCCAAGATATCTTATATCTTATCTCTTATCTCGCCCATGTGTGTCGTAAAAAATGTCAATTTTCAGTATATTTGTAGGCAAAAGGCTAGCCTAGCTACCAATCACTACTTGAGAGTTTGCTGACCAATTCTACAATTCTGACCACCCCAGACATGATCATGTATTATGTTGTAGGTATGAAATTGATTTATAAGAAAGTAGTTACAAGCTTCAAATTTGCAACACGCTTCGTCAAAATGGCGGCATATCTGTATCTGCAACGTGCTTCGTCAAAAGTTAAACAAACAATCAATAAACAGGATACAAAATGTGAAACCTACACACTCTAAATCTGCTACACGCTTCGTCAAAATAAAGACTAACGCACACTCAAAGGCCCAGCCCACGTAACTCCGGCTCCATGTTCCCCATGACACTAGCGGCATTTCCCCTTTGGATGGTCAACCTCTACACCAAAAAAGCGCCAGAACGCGGGTCGCCTCTAGCTCTCAACCGCCGTCCGATCTCCTACACAAAAATTTTGGCATCTGTACCCCAAGGACCCGCAGTCTCAAACGCGACCGGAACTAAGTCGGTAAGTCAGTGCCAAATTACTGTACGTAGAAATGGTGGTGTTGTAGGTAATATTATATAATGCAACAGAATGAACACAAAACACGAACCTTACCTAGCAATTAGGATTACAAAACAAATAAAAACAAACCAAAAAAAGAAACTGTAACTGAACCTGTGACAATGACATTCATTTAATTTAAATGAAAAGGAGAATGAACGAAATGATCGGGGATCAGAACAAAATTTAATTGATCTAAGTATACATCATGATGCACAAGATGAATCTGACCCTATACCTTAGCTGCCAAGCGTGCGGAGAACAGGAAGCCGTGCAACACATCCTGTGTGACTGCTATATCTTGGCGGCTAAACGCATATCCTTGGAGATAGATACCCAAAACCGGGAGATTACAGGTTTCTTCCCCTGAACGGTATTGCCTCCCATCATTTGCCATGTCTTTGAAAAGTAGAGAAAAGAAATATCTAGGGGTCAACACCAAAGATCCCACTGGGTTGAAGTGTTGCTGGCTTGCCAGCCCCCGTAATTAGATAAGATATATATATCATGAACTAAACTTAAAGATCAGAATTAAATATTTGAAGAACTCAAAACCTCCAGATCAAAGAGTATTCTTTACCTATCCTGGAGAAGCGGTTTCAGGTATCGACTTCATTTTTACCCTACTGCGCGACCCAAAGGCAGGGTAATGTGCTTATCAACCTATGTATGTTTGTAAGTTTATTCATTTGTGGCACACTAAAGACCAAACGCGTGGGCCGATTTTGATGATTCTTACGTCAATCGATTTTTCTTTATCTTGCGAGTGTCACTGAAGACAATGACAGTAATCAAAATTCAATCTGGCGTCTGAAAGTTTACGAACTATGTTGAGTGGGGTATCATTGAATAGGTATTTAAAAATCATTTTTAGGTTTCTCTTATAATTTTTCATTTCGAATGACCGTTTTTAACACCATGTATAAAAAGAACACACCACCCCGTGTGAACATCACACACAGTGTGAGAATGAATCGCGTGCGCGGCACAGGTGGCGATCACACGCGATCTGTGATTTTGTTGCGCCGGCGCACCCCGCGCCGCGTCCACGCGTGGGAACCTACCGGCTAATTGTGGCCTTATTTGGTGGCTAATTAGTTGGGGCTGCTTGTTTGAATCGTATCGAGTGGGGATTGTATTTCAATTAATAGTTTTAATTTGTAATTGAAGTCAATTATTGGTTAGTCGTGCGTGGTGTCTTTAACCATCACTCGCCTTCCATGTAGGAGACGGAGGCGATTCCTGCTTAGAAATGCTATTTTTATACGGAAATGTCAAATGGAGATTGTCGATCGTTCATATACGAATTTGAAAGTGTTTTTCAAAAATAGCACTTCAGATCACATTTATAATCTTATTATTTATAATTAAGAATCTTATCTTATTTCTCTTGTACTTGCGCAGTTTCAGGAACTTCATGTACGATTTGTAACATCTCTTGCTTGTCGGTGAAGGAAAGCATCGTGACGAAACCTTCATGCTTCCAGCGTTTATTGTGACCTACTCCAACCGGTCATTAGATGTAGCGATTTCAGTTATACAACGTGTTAATGAATAAGCGCAAAACCTCATACACCCCAACTGATTTACAACAAAGTAAGTAGATTGAAACAGTAATTTCATAATTTTAATAGTTAAAATTTAAAGTAATTCGTATTTTAAGTTTTGAGGCAAAAATGATTTGTTATCATTTCAGCAATGAATGAAAGTGCTCATGGATAAATTTTAAGAATTTTGTTTTGGTAGTAAGTAGGGTGAGAGTGCCCGAGCGGTGGGTTGAGATCGAGTTCAGGAAATTTTAAATTTGACTAACAAATTATTTAATATTTTGAAAAAAAAATCCTATGTTGAAACCATTGTAATTCGATTCTGCTCTCGATTCTACACAAACTACTTTCTAGTTTTGCGTTAATTCATTAACACGTTGTATATAGAGCCTACATTTTATTTTTTTCGTTGGTGGCGCGTTGCGGAAAGGTATATGGACAATGGAAATCGTGGATATTGTGAGGAAACCGGCATACCTACGCTAAAGAAGCAATTATGGCCCGTACACTTTCCCTAACTTTTCCCTTCCTTTAGGGTAGGCCTGTGCCCTGCAGTGGGACGTTTATTTATAAGGCTGATAACAATGATACATTTAGAACAATATTTAGAAGGAATTACTACCAATGCACGTCTAGCATGATTTCTCTAATTGCGCGCAACTCGGTTTTTTCCCATACTACAAGACGCGGCTTTAGCTCTCCGAAAAGCGCTGGAACTTGTTATTTTCTATGCAGTGATGGCGCGTGTAGAGAAATCATACTAGACGTGCTGGAGAATATTATAACTATAGGCATATTCGGTATCTCGATTTTAATAAAAATTCATAGCTCTATTTTCACTGCTTAAAACATTGTATTCTGGTATAAAATAGGTACCTTACAATTAACAAGCCCTAACACCTGCTAAGGGTTGTCACCTGTGTTACCCACCGGAATCTAGTTCCGCTCAATCATGCACGTGGTCACAGTGGACTTCCCACGCGCGGCAACCATAACAGAGATTTTTATAATAGTTGAACAAAGTCAGGAAGAGACTTGAAAATACTATAACAGTACCTCCAATTATCACTAGGCCTCTATAGTAGGGTATACTACCTAGCCTAGCCCATTTCCGCTCTCACTCTTATTCATAGAAGCGAGAATAACCTCACTAGTCACTACCATATTTAAAGGTGGTAGAAAAAAGCTACAACTGTAGTCTAAGGCGCGGGTCAGACAGAAGGGACTTCAGACGAGGAACCACGACTAACACAAATTTATAGAATTATTGTAATAGTTTTTAAGTCATGTTGTGTTCTAGAGTTTCTGGCACAGAACATTATAAGAGGGGTTAGAAGTGCAAAGTAGGTGTGGAACGTGTCGCCACAGGTTATGCAATACTTTGCATAACACTATAAGGCGCGCGGCGTGGTGCGAGCGAGTGGGCATGAGTAATTATAGCAGCGTGAGCGAGAAGACAAGTGGCGACAGCCGTCTCCGAAGCAAAAGCGCTACTTTGCATTTCTAACCCCTCTTATAATGTTCTGTGGTTTCTGGCATCTTCTCTACAGCAACAACACGTTCCGACTGGGTGGTAGCTTCAAAAAACAGATTTGACGTTTAATAAGTGTGCTTCAAGGTAATTACATTGAATAAATGATGTTGATTTTGACTTTGACTTATATAGCCCAATTGTTGTAGGTACCGCTCGCCAGCAACAACACAAGTTGTCAGACATTCTTACTAAGGTTTATTGCATCTCGTATACCATAGTTAACTTTAAGCATATTAAGGCTACAGGACGGAATGTCGATTGGAACGACGTAATTTAATAACAACAATGTCAATATTTGATTAACAATCTGGTTTCCTTCGATCAAGCAAGCATGTCGAACACCCTGGGCAGGTGTGTTCAAATCAGTGCAGGTCACAGGTCAGGAGTCGCCAACCGTCGGTCACGCACAGTGCTTCTTTTGTTAGAACTGTTCACCGACCGTTGATGTAATTATTGCATTGACAGTGGTTTAACGGACGCACTGATTTTAAATTTTGATTTTCGATTGTCAAGTTAATGAGACAGCTTTACCGCAAGCTGTCGTCCATCGTGGCTTTGAAATTTTTTACGTAAGTATAACTTTTTAAATCAAACAAACGAGGAATTTTATGCATAAACGAGATTTTTCCCGCAACTTCATCCGCAACGGTTCCTCTTGGTGTGGCGAGTTTATACCGGTTTTTAAACCTAATCAAAAGCTTTCAAACAAATTATGTTTTATCAAAATCGATCCAATAGTGTTTGTGTGATGATCAAACCAACAGACACACAAAAAAATTTGTGATGTGGAATTCGGGCCACCTAAACAACGTTTTGTAACTTTTTGTAAATATCTTCAAGGTACAGACACACTTCTGTTACTGGTTTATTATCTAAATTCACGACCTTATTCCCTTTCGGGATGATCAGAAACTTTGCTAAGATTGACAAGCATCTTTTAAGAGAACAAACGTCAATAATCATAGGAAAGTTTACTTTCTTTCAAGACTTTTATCAAAATCGTTCCTCTTAGTTGTTGGAATAAATTTCAGCCCCTTAATAGCCAAACCACATTGATATCATAAGCATCCATTTAAACTAAGAGTCTACCCATCAAACTGAACAACTTTTACTATGGGAGAAAACCAATCGAATCAAAAAAAAAGTCAGCTTATCCATACTAAACTGCAATGCCTACTCGACTCCAATGTATGCAACAGCAGATTTTTTTTGCTCCGTTGGTTTTGCTCCCATTTTAAAAGTTGTTCAGTTTGATGGGTAGACTCTTAGTTTAAAAGGATGATAATGATATAAATTTTACCCTGTATTAAATAAAGATATAGCTACATACGGGAATTTTTATATTCGTTTTCATATATGGATCAACTCTTAAGAAAATTTCAGACTTAGTAAACACAGCATTTAATTGAATACCTACAATTAACATTTTCCTCAATCCATCTCAAATGCGTTTCAGCTGCATTTCAGATACGTTCGAGGGCGGTGGGCGGGGCAAAGGTCGCCCAATGAGGTCACAGGTCGCGACCCTCCCGACCTCTCGCGGGTTACGCAAGCTATACGTGTATACGTGATAGATAAACGTAACGCGCAAACTCCTTCGCGGTGGAACGATTGATTCGTGCCTAAAGTTTAACGCCCCTGGATTATAGGTGTATTTTGTACAATGTACATCCCATAGATATATAAACAAAGATATCTATGGTTAATATATTATACATACTGACTGCTCTCAAACGGTGAAATATCGTGAGGAAACCTGCATACGCTGAAGAAGAAATTCTATTGCATATGTGAAGTATACAAGGTGTTACAAAAGTAATAATAAACATTTAAAACTTTTAAGAGGGTTGTTTAGACCATCAAACTGAATAACTTTCACTATGGGACCAACATCTAAGTCGCGAAAAAAATAATTAGCTCGAGTTGATTTGTACTTTAGCATGGAACATCAGATTTTTTTTCGCGATTTCGATATTGGTCCTATAATGAAAGTTGTTCAGTTTGATAGTCTAAACCACCCCCTTAAATGTTTATTTGTATTTTTGTAACACCTTGTATATACCGACTACTCTCAAATGGTTAAGAGAAACATCACGAGGAAACCTGCATACGCTGAAGAAGAAATGCATATTTGAAGTCTGCACTGGGCACGCGTGGTGGACTAACGCCTATACACCCTCCCTGAGCGTAAGTCTGCGCCCTGCAGTGGAACTTAGGTATATAGGCTGATGATGATGATGATGATGATAAATTAACGCCAACCATTGATCTATTCCCTATCGCGGTGGTAAGAATCCTTGCTACACAATCAACCACCTTTAAGGTTGCAGTTATGGTGGTCATGTGGTAATAGTCAGCTAGCGTTTCAGTCATAATCACTTACTTGGTGTTAACGATTAGGGTTCCGTAGTCAAACTATACTTTCGTCCATTCTGTTTGTCTGTATTTCTGTTACTTTAGTCCCAAAAACATACTAAAGTTCAACATCGACAAACATAGGTACACTACTGGAATATTTGTTTACAATTTGAATGACAAAGAAGACTTGTTACGAAGACACGTAACATTTGACCTATTCGTCTCATTCACTTTGTGTCGTAGAGGACGTCATTTTTTAACTGAATAGTAATTTTATTTTAGAGAATAGGTTTTAAAAACTGTTCTACGTTAATCACTGATGTCTAAGGACTCTATAGAAAGTGTATATTTTACAATCCATTACATATAATGCAACAAAAAACGAAAACAAAAAATGCTACTCGTATTTAAATATCCCGTGAAAACGCTTTTCCTGACAATATACGTGGCTACAAGCAGGTGACGTCACGATGACGTAAACTTTGCACGACACTCATACTCTACACACAACTGTTTACAAGCAGTTGACATCATCAAACATTCGGCCAATCACAGTCGTTTACGATCACGTGACTAAAGTAGACAAAAAAAATATTTTCCTTGTCGATTTTCTCTTAAAATATCCAGTAATTTTCTTAACTGAATAAATAGTTGGTTTCCAAAATTCATATTCAATACGGATGCCAGCAATAGATCCTTTATTTTAGATGCTGTCAAATACCATATTGTGAGAGAAGATCCTTGAATTAATATTTAGAAAATTCAATTTTTTTTATGCTTGGCTATGTTTACAATTTTGTTTTTAAAGAATTAGTGTTCACCTTGATATACAGGTATTTCTTAAAATTCTGACAGTTTTAAGGGGTTAATCATCACGAGGAAACCTGCATACGCTGAAGAAGAAATGCATATTTGAAGTCTGCACTGGGCACGCGTAGTGGACTAACGCCTATACACCCTCCCTGAGCGTAAGTCCGCGCCCTGCAGTGGAACTTAGGTATATAGGCTGATGATGATGATGATGATAAATTAACGTCAACCATTGCTCTATTCCCTATCGCGGTGGTAAGAATCCTTGCTACACCATCAACCACCTTTAAGGTTGCAGTTATGGTGGTCATATGGTAATAGTCAGCTAGCGTTTCAGTCATAATCACTTAATTGGTGGTAACGTTTAGGGTTCCGTAGTCAAACTATACTTTCGTCCATTCTGTTTGTCTGTATGTCTGTTACTTTTGTCCCAAAAACATACTAAAGTTCAACATCGACAAACATAGGTACACTACTGGAATATTTGTTTACAATTTGAATGACAAAGAAGACTTGTTACGAAGACACTTAACATTTGACCTATTCGTCTCATTCACTTTGTGTCGTAGAGGATGACATTTTTTTAACTGAATAGTAATTTTACTTTAGAGAATAAGGTATTTGACATGTTTTTAAAAACTGTTCTACGTTAATCACTGATGTCTAAGAACTCTATAGAAAGTGTATATTTTACGATCCATTACATATAGTGCAACAAAAAACGAAAACAAAAAATGTTATTTAAATATCCCGTGAAAACGCTTTTCCTGACAATATACGTGGCTACAAGCAGGTGACGTCACGATGACGTAAACTTTGCACGACACTCATACTCTACACGCAACTGTTTACAAGCAGTTGACATAATCAAACATTCGGCCAATCACAGTCGTTTACGATCACGTGACTAAAGTAGACAAAAAAAATATTTTCCTTGTCGTTTTTCTCTTAAAATATCCAGTATTTTTCTTAACTGAATAAATAGTTGGTTTCCAAATTCATATTCAAAACGGATGCCAGCAATAGATCCTTTATTTTAGATGCTGTCAAATACCATATTGTGAGAGAAGATCCTTGAATTAATATTTAGAAAATTCTAATTTTTTTATGCTTGGCTATGTTTACAATTTTGTTTTTCAAGAATTAGTGTTCACCTTGATATACAGGTATTTCTTAAAATTCTGACAGTTTTAAGGGGTTAATCAGACCATCAAACTGGATAACTTCTTCTTACTCAACGAAATCGCGAAAAAAAATCTGATGTCCCATTCATTTAGGTGAAGTAGAATTTCTGTTTTGTATGGAAAAACAAATTTTTTTTTACGATTTTGACGTTGGTCACATAGGGAAAGTTGTTTAGTTTGATGGTCTGATCATCCCCTTAAAAAAGTGTCAGCATATTAAGAAGGACCCTATATAATCAAATTCTGGACTTGAGAAATGGTTTTCAGGTTTTGCAATTGTATGTTAACACTTTATACGAGGACAACAGATCTTCCTATTTTATTTATAATTGGTCCAAACACCAAAACATCAACTATAGCACCATCAGCCATCTAACACTGTCTTGTCAAGTCCATACAGAACCGACACTCTAAAGAATGTTCCTAACATTCCCAAGACCGTTTCAATACCTTCACTACACAACTTTGACACCACTGGAGCTCATCTCTATGGACCGTAACCATTGCGGGTTTAAAAAGAGCTAGGTATATGGGTAGTAATGGGAATGACCCTTTGTTCTTATGCCAAGGAACATGCAGCAGCATTCACTTATTACTCTCTCCATCTACGATTGCAAATCTGATTGTCCAATATTACAGTAGAACACCTCTTTATTAGAGATGCCTCAACTGTAACAATAAGTCCCTTGAAGTCTTCTGCCACAGTATAACTATATAGTCCTTACATTACGGCAACGGATGTACTTACGCAGAGCATCGGAGGGGGCCTTGCGGGGAAGCGGGCGACGGGGTCGCATCCCGATCTCTGTATGAATAGATTGGAATTGACCGACAAGGACAGGCGCGGGACAGGGTAAGTACTTACACCGGCGCTACGTTGCGTCGCCCGCCATCAAGAGCGTTGCCATACTGTAAGCCTTATACTAATACTATGCTACTGCTTTATACGGCACTAGCTGTAATCTGGAATGTCCTTTGTACCTAAACACCTGCACGAGAGAGGAACCTAACGCTGTGAAGCTCGCCAAACACCTGCCTACTGGGCAATATAAGAGCATCGTAAAAGAACGATTAAGGTTCTAGGTGTGTTAAACAAGCAATGGATGTGAAATGGGGAGATGGAGCAGAATAGTTCAGGTGTATGTAGCAGTGACGTGCGGCTGTCAATCACAATCAGGCAGCCTGATTCAGGATCGACCACCCGCGCGATTAGGCGCTGAGGAAGAAAGGAAAGGCGTGGAGCTGGTTCGGATATTTTTTTTAAATAGTTAATTAGTGATTTAGTGTTTAAGTGAGACATTTTGTGTCTACTTACATCCTGTATCATTATACAGGGTGTAAGTAACAGCCTGGCAAATACTGAAACGGTAAATTCAGACCATCAAACTGAAGAACTTTCACTATGCAGCCACCCTCAGGAAACGCGAAAAAAATCAACTGCTCTATACAAAACAACTGCACCTCGACTCAAATATATGAAACAGGTGATTTTATTCGAGTTTCCTGAGACTGCTCCATAGTGAAAGTTGTTCAGTTTGATGGTCTGAATTCACCGGTTTAGCCAGGCTGTCACTTATACCCTGTATATAACGTAATGACGATTGAAAATCTATTGTGATCAAGCCCTGCTCAATATTAGTAATATATCCAACACTGAACAAAGGGAAATAAATAAAATTAAAATTTTGTTTGTCCATTTGAGTAAATCACTAATTTTACATAAAAACACACTTAATCATCACACTTAAATCAAAGTTGGATTTGAATTAAAACTTAAAGACTTAAAAGCAAAAAATGGTTTTTCTTATCATTATTATACGCATCAAAAAGATCTTCTCTTATTTATGGGTAGCAACCATTAAGAAATTTTGGCAATTCGAAAATTACAATGTATTCATTTCGTACCTACCAAAAATGAACGACCAACATTAGCCTAGCTACTCCATACCATGCTCTGTGCTCACCTAACAATCACCTAGCTAGGTGCAACACCAAGTTTACCAGATATCCGTCCGTCTGTCCGTCGCTCTTATCTCTCACATCTTCACATACATAACTCACTGTGTCAGGAGAAAATAACTTTTTTGTTCAATTCGTTATTAAATATTTGACATTGTCATTGAAATGTTGTTAAATTTTTTTGTGGTGTTATTTTGATAGTATTTATGTTTTGATCTAAGAGAAGTCTTAAAGAGATCGAGATCCTTCCTCTTAGGTTTTGATAGACAAATTGTTCGACAATTTTGTTTGAGAAGACAGAGTTAATTTTCGCACTACAATTTTCATCCTCTTTAAATCAAATCTAAACCAAATCTTAATATTTTGCAAAATCTTTCAACGGCTTTCTTTTGTGACTAACACCGGCACCGCACTTCACGTTAAAGGTATATTATCGTTGGCTCGCTCCATACAAACGAAGTCTGGTTATATTTTCAATATTAACCAATTAAAGTCAATGAATGTTTTCAGAAACAATCTAGAAACTAATCTCTAGGCTTGTATGACATTGCCAGATTTATGTTAAAATGTATAGTTTTAAAGTTACAGTGCCTCAAAGATTTCCATAGAAATCTTAAATTAATCCTAGCATTGAAACGGTTTATATTAACGATAATCTGACACCACACAAGCATAGAAATTTATTTCTAGATTGTTTCTGCAAAATTTTCTATTTTTGGTTAGTATTGAAAATATAACCAGACTTCGTTTGTATGCAGCGCGCATTAGGGCTTTTGGAATAAAGTGGGTGTAGAGCAGTTGCGGCCAGAAATGTACACATCTGGCCTTGGGCCTCCTTATTAAAAAGAAGATTTGTCCCATACCACCCACAGCAGGCGAATTGATGATCGCAGTTAAGGTGCTGCAACCTTTGTTCACAAACATTTGTAGACATATTTTAAACACAGGTGTTCAATAAGTACGTTTTAGATTAAGGTGATACACGTGCCTTGTAAGTGGAGGAACGTCTTTCATCTTCAACATCCTAAATACGTTCTACTGCAGGTCCTAGGCCAAACACTAATAAGCATAAGTTGAGAGTGAGCCACAATACGACCCTAGATCGGGTTAGTGGAGGCAATTTATATCAACTTCATCATCATCATCATCACAGCCTATATACGTCCCACTGCAGGGCACAGGCCTACCCTCAGGGAGGGTGTATGGGCGTTAGTCAACCACGCGTGCCCAAAACGGATTGGTAGACTTCACATACGCATCGAAATTTCTTCTTCATCACGATGTTTTCCTTCACCGTTTGAGAGCAGTCGGTATTACGTATATCAACTTGCTTTCTGAATATTTTCCAGCCGAATCAATCTCTGTATGTCGTCACCTAACTCAAATTACGTAAATTATCAATCAATTGCAATGGAAGACATTCTTCCACTTGACAAAACTTTCTTCAAAATAAAGAACCCCCAATAAAACACGTAGGTAATCCACCCCAGCCTCACTATCGCAAGTGTCAATTTATGTGAAAGTGTCGGCAACCCTCACATAGTTTTAGCGAAGTAGTGGCGAGTGGTGACCCTAATGATATTGACTGCGATGGTGAAAAAATTGGGGAGAAGTCCTGAGATGAGTCTTAAGATGTGTATTTCACATTAAAATAGTATTATCTTAGCTTGCTTATTCTTGGTTTTAGATTTTTGATTTACTACTTAGTTTCCAGGTACTGTAATCATTTCAAATTTTATTTCTTCAATCTTACTACCAATATTTGATGGTCCTTACCCTCCCTAGAGTCTCAGCTAATTTTCATTCAAATCTGTGACATAGATTGGACGCAATAAGACGTATCGAATAGATAGATAAATATGCATTCGGATTATAAATCGGATAAAACCTAGAATTTAATAGCAATCATAAATTGTTTCAGCAAAATTTCATTGACTTTAATTCGTTAGTATTGAAAATATCACCATAGTACGTTTGTATTGAGCGCGCTCCGAATTTTATCCCCTTAAAAATTATGTTCCTTGATTAAATTAATATCTGAGACTCTTACCTCATGTATACCCGACAGGACATCGAGAAATTGGCGCGGACGTGAAAAAACAAACGTCGCCCCTTGTCCGCATTTATCCGCTCTTTTTGCGGATATTGTCGTGACGTCATCCACTTATCTCCAAATATATTTGTCTGGACATCACACCTTTGGGGGATGATCCTGTTTTTTAGACGCGTGCTAAGAAAGTCAATTGGTTAAATAAAATAAAACCACCTATTCGTAAATTATGTAGAAAACTATCGAACTGAGTTACTTGATTAAATTATAGGGAAAATTGTAATCCCTTTCGGGGTAGACAGAACATTTCTTTGCAACTATCAACGAATTTTAAGAAAGCTGTTATAGCATAATTCATATTAGACATGGGTTAAACGTTTCTTTTGTACATAAGGTAGATAAAAAAAAAGTCCTGGGTGAGCTTGAGGAAGGGCTCTAAAGGTGTCTTCTTCGGCTTTTCGCTTATAATCTATGAGTCGTATCGAAAAGTTTTAGGTATCAATTTAACCCATTTCCAGGACTTCTCCTTCCCTGGAAACCAAGTTCCAATACTCCGGGAATTATTTCTCCTGATTTATCTAATTTTCCTGGGTTAATATTCAGGGTTTCAAGACGAAATGAAGCAGATATAAATGAAGTGATAGGTTCGCCAATGAAAACACAGCAAGAGAAATGAAAATATATTACTTTTCGCAAAGAATTTAAAATTATAGTATGTCAACAGCTCTATGCCACCAGCTCATAATTATGTAATGTCATCAGCTCCACAGGAAGTAATAAAACATCCAAATAAAAAAGGCTGGCTAAGATCATCAAACTAAACAACTTTCACTATGGAGCCAACATTGAGAAATTATTTTAAAAATCAGTTGTTTCATACAAAACTCGAGACAAAATATTGGACCGCCGATATTTTGTATTTTTTGGAAATAGCGAATAGCGAAAGTTTTTGATGCGTTTGAT
The DNA here is from genome assembly GCA_963924505.1 of Agonopterix alstromeriana. Lineage (NCBI taxonomy): Eukaryota > Metazoa > Arthropoda > Insecta > Lepidoptera > Depressariidae > Agonopterix > Agonopterix alstromeriana. The sequence continues at coordinate 13,075,244 of OZ004674.1, read as the reverse complement.
GACCCAAACAACCCCTTTAAATAATACTATAGGGTGTTTTGTTACACCCTTTACCTATAAGCTAGGTAACTTTACCGTTCAGTGTTCAGTTCAGTTCTGTGTAGTTATATTATATAGAGACTAATTATATATGTATATAACTATTTTAATAAGGATGCATATTACCTACATTAACGATCATATCACGGAATTCACCGACTTTCATTTTCTTGCCATCTTTGTCGTAATTTGTCCCTTAGTAAGTAAATTCTGGAATAGCCCCCTACTTTAGGGGGGACACATCGAAAATTTGACGGCATCGTAAAAGAGAAAGCATAAAGTAAACAATCAAAGATCCCCACTCAGCCGCAGCTGCTACCGAAAAATAAATTCACGGGACCTTTTAGCGAAAATTTCAAATTCCGAACAGAAATTGAACCAATTTACATAGTCATAAATACATTTGAATCCCTCCAATTGTCTTCGGTCCGGGGTGGGAGTCACCCCACGGGTTTTTTTTAAAGATAAGAAGTGTCACGGCTTGACAGATGTCGTGACATTTGCAAGTTGCGTGAAACAAGCGAAATTGGGGTTTCGCGTTGTGTTTTGCATGTGAACTAACATTTTGCACACCCTAAATAGGGTAAGAAGAAAGAAGATAGGCTAATAAGAAAGTTAATTTACGTGTGTGTCTATTATGACATCTATCTAATCGATCTACGACTATCGAACCGATATCAATAAAAGTTAGAAGGAGTCACCATGCAGGGCTTGCCCCGAACATTTGTCTTTCGCGTGGTGTTCGCGCGGTTTGCGTTTCAGCCTGTCACGAGACTCCGCAATCCTTCTCAGTTGTGTTCTTACTGAAAAACAATCCTAGATATTAGATAGATACTCCCTCAAACCACATGAAACGGACGGAAATGCACTGGCAAATTATAAAAAAAAAAAAGTTAGAAGCCCAAATGTAGTAAAAAAATACGTTTAATTTAATCAAAAAATATGGTTAAAGATTATTATTACTGTAATTTCTCCCCTAAACTAAACTATAATTGAAGTGAACCTTGCTTTTATAATGACAGGACCATTATAAAAACAAGGTTCACTTTCTTATCCGATCCAATGCGAACCAGTCACCCTCACAATGTCATCAGACCAACGTGCTGGTCCACCGGCTGTATTCCCGTCTGCCAAATGTCCTGCCCATCTCCATATCAACTTTGTGATTCGTTTACCCACGTCTTCTACCTTGGTTCTTCGTCGAATTTCAACTTTAGGTACTCGGTTTACAAGTGATGTGCCTAGCTTGCATTCTTTAAAGTTCGTAAATGGTAATCGAAGCACAGTTTCTAGCTGTCTGTGGGTATAAAACTATCACAAGTCAACCCAATCATTATTTCAGTCGATAAAACTTCAATAGGTCACAATCCTCACTACTGGTTCACACGATCTATAATCGATGGTCGAACATCATCCATTACTTACGTATAACGTTCAGAAATTCTGGACACCAAACATCCCATCCCCATATTTGCTTACCGTTAATCAAAAAACTTTTGTCAAGGAACAGTGACATGTCTTCCTTGTTTGATTAATGATTTCAACCCGAAAACGGCTGGTCCATCCCGAGCTTAAGGGCAAGCGTTATATTCTACCCTTAGTTATGGCTTATGTTATGAGAAATTGAAGAATCAAAAAAAATAAAAAAATAAAAAATTTATCTACTGGTAAAGATACGTTTAAATATACACATGTATATGTAGAAATAATATCTAAGGATTAAAAAACGTTGACGAATGTATATAAAAATAGAGTCGTATAATTCCAATCCTGTATCGTATGTTACCTGTAACTTAAATAATTATAATTTGGTTAAGAGATCGAATTGAATTATACTAAGGTAATTAGCTAACAACGTGAAACCACTCAGTTAAAGATCAAATTTGAAAGTTTAAACATGGAAAAATGACAAAAATTTCTGTTTTCTCAAGTATAAAATCCATAAGAAAGTAGCGTATTCGCCTTAAACGACACAAACGTCAAATAAAACGCTAATGATACGGCAAATGGTGCAGAATAATTGTCACTAAAACCATTAGCAATGTATAAATACAAACAGCAAATACCGTTGGTCCCATACGGAAGGAATGACCTGTTTGCAGACACCCAAGTGACCAGATGAACAAATAAGACCGTGATATCATTAATTTTAAAGTTACAAGGGATAAGACATTTTTGCCGCCAAACGGTTCCGTGTGTTGCAGAATGTATTTGAGTTACGTTCCTTAAATAATAAATTATGAAATATAAGTGTCGTCGTGTTTAGGTTTTAGCAAATGAAAGCACAACCATGGAATTAATGCGGAATAACCTAGGCCACTCTAGGCCTTAAGCTCGGACTTTAGATTTTCGATGTATCGTGACCGTTTCTATCCGAACTTAATTTAAACGAAAACGTTCGCACAAATGTGAAAATCTGATTTCGTGGTAGACCCTCAGAATAGACCAAACTATAAAGATATCGATGAATTAACTGAGGAGAACTGCTTATAAATATCGCAGGTGTAAAGATGGGTCGTACCCTTAACCCCTTTGGGGTTTGAGATATTTAAATTACTAACTATTTTTAAGATAAGATAAAACATAAATATTCTTTATTTGCACACCAAAATACACAAAAAACAACAACAAAAACTACTAACTTTTTGTTTAAAAATTTCTTTTATACAAACCAAAGTGAGAAAAACCGGCCAAGTGCGTGTCGGGCCACGCGCAGGGTAGGGTTCCGTAGTTGCCCGTTACAATATACGGACTTAGAACGGGTCTTTTGTTTTATACTACGGTTTAACGGCTAATAAAGTCTAAAAAGTACATTTTACAAGTTGGTCGACTTCGATCGTCGGTTATAAGGGTTCCTTGTTGCCTACGGAACCCTAATAACTAGGTTATTTCAAGAAATTACGTACCATTATTGATTGTATACAAAACTTTGGTTCCACACGGTGCAAATGGTTTTCGAGTTTTTCGTTAACATACACACGGTGACAGATTAACCTGTCCATATTTGTAAGTGTGTACACCTTTCTACATAACTATGTAAACAAACAATTTGTCTATCAGAATCGAAAACAGAAAACATCAAACGGCCTATTTATCAGCTATTATCACAAAACCATTAGCGCCACAACCTTTTTACAGCCATAACATAATTAATTTTTGACGACGCCTGACAGAGTGGCTTTTTTAAAAGTCAGAGGAGTCTGGGCACAGCTGGGACAGAGCCTAATCTCCGTCGCACTTGTTAAATATTAACGCAGTCTAATTACACCCCCTGCTCCCCTCCTCTAATGGGTTTTAAAACTGATTCTGTGGGATGCGTATTTGATGACAACTCGGCGGTTTGGAGGTTTGGGGTGCGTGGTCTTTGGCTTTTTGGTTTTTGGCGTTTTAGGTTACTGGATTAGTTTTTTGTATTATAGGATAGATATTTGAAACTTTCATACCTTCAATATCCTTACTGTGATAAAGCTCAAAAGATAGTTGATAACAATGTTACACTACAATGTTACAATAGTCTAGTTGGTTTGTACCAATGATTTCGACTGCACAAAACAGCAAATTAAAATAATATTGGTTATATTATTGTATAGATAACAGTTTTGCGGTTTATATGAAGGCACCTATTAATTTATAACCAACAATACCTATTCCTTCCTTCCAGTGGCGACGGGCTCACTCCCCGTCACACTGACCAGAGTGTCGGTATTACTAGTGAAACGTAGATGTTCTGAGGTTTCAGAACCCTCTCGGGGAATATAGTATGCATATGCTATGATGCTATGCTATGCTAATACCTATTCCAACTTCCTGTGAGGCACCTTAGCAGTACTTCCTATTTCTATGGAAGGCACAAAGTCAAAAAATTTCAACATTTCTATATCTTGCAAGCTTCTTGATTTGTAATTCTCTTGATAAGCGGAACTTCTTGGTCAATGTCAGATGTGATATCCTTCTTGGATATCCTTAAGATGTCACTTACTTGTGTCAGCAAAGCAATTTTCCCTTTTCATTTCTAAAAGAGGTGGGCCTGGGGCCCACCCAGGCCTCACCTCTCTTTGACCATTTCATATTACAAAGCCTTAGAAAAAGTATGTCTAGAATGAGCCTAACGCTTCTACCGTATAAAACAAAACGGGCCAACTTTCTTAGGTTGGTGTGCGTGAGGCGTCATACAAATTATGTCTGTGTGTGTATATGGATAGGATTTAGAGGCCAGTACTGGTTGAAATTTTCTTCGACGCTTTCTTAGCTTCGACTGTCAATCTTGACATATAGGGTCCAACTTAATATGCTGACACTTTTTTAAGGGGATGATCAGACCATCAAACTGAACAACTTTCTCTATGGCACCAACATCGAAATCGCAAAAAAAATCTGCTGTCCCATACATTTGGCTTGAGTCGGTTTGCAGGTTTGTATGGAAGAGCAGATTTTTTTTTCGCGATTTCGATGTTGGTGCCATTGAGAAAGTTGTTCAGTTTGACGGTCTGATCATCCCCTTAAAAAATTGTCAGCATTTTAAAAAGGACCCTGTGTAACTTATCCAAGTACAAAGCATTTCTTCTGATAAATCAATATTTATAGGTACAAAGATAACGCTAATGTCTATATCATTACTGCAAACAAAGTTATACTTTGAAACACTTACGAGTTGCATCAGACACATGTGAGGGGTTTAAACACTGAAGGGTGTCGTCACACTTGACGCGGAAAGCCTGCAGGAAACCTAATTGCCGCGGTTAGGGGACCACTTTCACTATAGTGACGTCATGTTGACAGTTTTCCTTGGCACTGGAAAATCAGTGATGTAGTTGCTTGTATCTATTTATCTCGTGTTTCGACCCATGTTCCTTAGGGAAAGTTGTTAAACTTCAATATCTGAATTCACCCTTAAAAATCCAGATAAATACATATATTGTATTTGTATAGTGTATAACAATGTACCTATGTATGTTGCGTCAAAGAGTATCATCATAAAGAAAATATTTAGTACCTAATGTTAAAATAATAGTCTTAGAGCCTGTTCCCCCACTTTTAGATAAGCTCGCAAGAACTTATTCGGAAGTGGGAAACAGGCCTTAGTAAAACAAAATAAAAATCTAGTGTTTTAGTAAAATAAAATTGCAGTTGTGCCCTTATCACAAGCTTATCACAAAATGTCAAATTTATCAATGAAGAAAACCTAAAACCAAATAATATTACAATTTCCATTTTATAAGATATTTTTTGTATACACTGCTATTATCTCTAACACTCAATATATATAATCCACTCGCATTATTCTAACATCATGTTTTGTTGTCCTATATGCAAAAACCTCTTCCCATCAAACCTTCTTAGCAAAATCTCATTTAAAAACCTGATATTTTCATTTTCCACATCCTCTTAGGACGAAACGAAAATATCTCGGCTTAACCCTTTACCTGACTCAACGCCAAAGCTAAAGTGGTCCACCGTAAGTGTAATCCCGCCACCCTCCCAATTAGAAAGGAAGATGGCCGCGGCATCTGCGGGTTAACTAATGGTGAATGCATTATTAAGGACCTAGATGAAGGGTTGACGATGTTATAGATTTTATGTTTTGATATATGGACTTTGAGATTTCAGTTTTAAAATTTGATCAGCTCAATATTTCACAATTTTTTTACTGCTCACTACGACTACGTACAGCGACAGTTTGTTTATAATAGCAGTCAGGTAATAAGGATATTTTTAAGTGTATGAATGTGTATTGCTGTATACATAACCTCAGCCTAAGAATTTATATTGTAATAGTCATTAAGTCGTGTTATGTTGTAGAGTTTCTGGCCGCATCTTCTCTATAGCGACAACACGTTCCGTCGCGGTGGTAGCTTCAAAAAAGAATTGACGTTTAATAAGTGTGTTTCAAGCTCCTATATTGAATAAATGATTTAAAACTCGTCTTGTAATATACTACACTCATCTCTCCGCATCACATGCCCAACCACGATAATAGATTACCGCGTAGTGCGTAATTCTAAACTTCATCTTATACTCTTTCGTAATCCTGTTCATTCTACTAACTCTACACATCCACTCAACATACTGGCATTTCGACTGCATGCAGTCGTTATTCATCCATCCCTTTAACGGCCCAATACTCCGAACCATACATGACGACAGGTTTTATGATGGTTTTATAGATTTTCCCTTTTAATTTCATTCCCGTAACTTGTCGCTATTTCAGCCACCCTGAGTTGATTCTGCGCTTCACGTCTCGATCTGACTCGCCATGATCGCCTTGTACGAATGAACCGTGGTGCCAGAATTTGAAGCAGACTGGCAAAAGTACACCATCAAGGGCAACAGATATGAAACCGTGGACTCTGCCGAAATTGCAGAACGTTCAATATGTTTTGGTTCTGCTTATTTCGAAGCCAACACTCCAGTTTTTGCTGCCATCATCAGCTTAATTTGAACCTGCTGGTAGGACAAAGCTCTCTTACGATTAAGGAAACATTCCTTATTCTCTGTCGTACATAATAGCGAACAACTTTTCGTATACAACGTGTTAATGAATAAGCGCAAAACCTCATACATCCCAACTGATTTATAACAAAATAATAAGATTGAAACCATAATTTCTTTATTACTTAAAATTTAAAGCTATTCGCATTTTAAGTTTTGAGGCAAAAATAATTTGTTATCATTTCAGCAATTAATGAAAGCGCTAAAGTGCTCATGGATACATTTTCAGAATCTTGTTTTAGTAGTAAGTAGGGTGAGAGTGCCCGAGCGGTGGGTTGAGATCGAGTACAGTAAATTTTAAATTTTACAAACAAATTATTTTATATTTTGAAAAAAATTACCTGTGTTGAAACCATGATAATTCTATTCTGCTCTCGATTCCAAACAAACTACTTTCTAGTTTTGCGTTAATTCAGTAACAAGTTGTATACGTACATACGACATAAGACATTTGGATAAAAAAAAACAATCATAAAGCCCGTCGTCACGCTAAAATCTGCACCGTAACGCTTCCTATTCCCACCGTCCACACGATCAGTCATCAAAATGACCGAAAACCCCTTTCTCTGAGAACTTCAAACCAATCAGTCATGGTCACCTTCCGCAAGATTAGCATACAGTCCGCAAAAATCACAATGGCGGACTCGAGAAGTTAATAGAACGGCCTTGCATAATTTTCGGATTAGACACAAAAGGGTTAAACAAAGGTGTTGCCATAAAAAGGTTTATTAATGTCGCCAGATGAATCACGTCCGTTAGACCGGTTGGTTTTTGAGTACATTAATATGTTGGTTTAAAGTTTTTTCGGTAGTAAAGTTTTGGATAAGTAGTATTTATTGCTTCACGTTAATTACATTCTGAGAATTCACACGAAGGACATTTTTAGTGTTGATTTCTTCTATCATAAACTGGATTAGGATCCAACTACCTGCGAAGGACAGTGTTCCAAAATAAAATAAAATTTACTCTCAATCATAATCGATAAACTAGAAAAGTACTTATTCTAGAAATCATTAAGTAAAAAAACACGAAAAAGTTTGTATTTCAAAAATATTCCGATAACTCTAAATAACTGGCAAATTTTCTTAAAATAACTATCGAAATGCCATTTACAATTAATCATTTCTTTCATAACCGTGAGTTTATGGCTATTTCATCTTTTTTTTTTAGTTTAGATACAAATGACCAGTCACAAAAATACGTATCTAGAATAAGTCTAGATTCTTGCTCTTTTTTATTCTAAATTGCAATTTGAAATTATAATTTGCCAAATGAGGAAAGATCTTGTTAGAGTTGTAATTTATTCAAAAGTTACTGGCAGTTTACTGTCAAAAAAATAGTGGATGCCTTATTTAATTAAAAATAAACTTGAGGTTTTTTTTTCAATTTAAAGGTTTTTAAGAATTTCATTTTACCATAAACAGCCATTATGACTAAATGTTTAATACAAACTTTTTTCTCATACAAAGTTAGTTATATTTAAAAATTATTACGTAAGCCTAAAATTTACCCCTACGAATAAACTCAAGAAACCTAGACGAGACGTATCAAGTATCATTATAATGGGCAATTAGATTTGTGAAAAACATTGTGTAAAACCAATATAAAAAGACCCAATCTTTTTTACCAAGTTTTAGCTATAATGGGTCTTTAAAAACTGGTCGTTTTTAAGAAGGGGTTGCGACTTGGAACACAATGAATAAAGAGCTACCTATTTGTTTTCTGCCGTCACCTCTCAGTAGTTAAACAAACAATACATAAATAAAGAGACTTTTGTACGATTTCCATACCCGTCCATTGTAAGTATTGTAACCTTTGTGCCCTTATGAATGTCATTGTTTTTTTTTAACGTCTTTTGTATCTGTGGTATTAGGCAACTGAAATGTCCAGTCTTTTATTTTTTGTCTATGGTAGCTTCTGCTTTGGTAGCATTCATGATTTTAATGACTAATCTTTTAAATTGATGGTTTTATTTTTACTTAATCTTTTGTCTGAATATTTCTTACGTTCTTCATTGCAAAAATGTTAAGAAACTTTGCGAATATGACGTTTCGGAATATTAAGTGATTTTCTTTAAAATACGCTATTCTATACAACGTGTTAATGAATTAACGCAAAACTAGAAAGTAGTTTGTTTAGAATCGAGAGCAGAATCGAATCATCATGTTTTCAACAAAAGTAATTTTTTTCAAAATATTAAATAATTTGTATGAAAAATTTAAAATTTACTGAACTCGATGTCAACCCACCCCACGGGCACACTCGCCCTACTTATTACCAAAACAAGATTCTTAAAATGTTTCCACGAGCACGCTTTCATTTATTGCTGAAAGGATAACAAATCATTTTTGCCTGAAAACTTAAAATGCGAATAACTTTAAATTTTAATTATCAAATTAATGAAATTACTGTTTCAATCTAATTATTTTGTTATAAATCAGTTGGGGTGTATGAGGTTTTGCGCTTATTCATTAACGTTCACGTGGTATAGAAAAACTCACAACTGCTGTAGGTACCTCTTCTAAATCCTCTTCTAAATCAAAATTCATTAATATACAAAACCACAGGTCAACCATCACACTACCTAGATCCTTTACCTTCAAATCAGGTAGCAAAGCAAAGGTACCTATGTAAATATTATGATAACTAAAGAAAACTTTAAAAAATGTTCGTCACCAGAATTCTTATAATATCTCCAGCAGGCCTCAAACACATGTCAATCAAACTACACCACACAACTAGATGCCAAAGGTCACCGATCATCACAACTTACTGTCACAACTTTATTCTACCATTTTTTTAAAGTAAAATCAAGCTAAAGTTGCCTTTATGAGGTAGAGTTTTAGTAAACGTTGATGTTACCAAATGTTATTTTACCTGCAAGAGTTAGTTGGTTGTTGATCTCCGTTACATCTCTCAAGTCTTGCGTTTTTGCTTCTACTACATGGATGAAAAGAAAAATACCTTCTAAAAGAACCTAGCTTTTATATCACTTCTGTTTCTTAATTAAATAGTTGATAAAAATTTTAATTCTGAAGAACTTCTGGTTTTTTGTCAGCTTTTCCTTCCCATAAGAGATGACATTTTCTCAAACGAAACCATTCAAAAATCTGATTCATTAGAATTATTTAAGAGACGGTTTATCATTTATAATTTTAACTTAAACTATGGCGTATTTAGACCACGAACGAAAATAAAAGACACTTTGTTCCATAAAACGTTGTTCTCATACAAAAAAGGATTAAGTACCTAATTTCGTTTGTCGTCATTCCTGTTGTCAAACTTTATCCTTTAAGTATGTTCTTCTTGCATTTATGGCTATTTGGCTATTATACATAAGCATATGCTCACGACTACATTCCCCGAGGGGGTAGTCAGAGATATTCTGAAACCTCAGAAAATCCAAGTTCCAAAACTCTGTCCAGTGTGACGGGGGGTGAGCCCGTCGCCACTTATAATGGACAGTGGGTACAATACATGCCTCGAAATTGAAGCATGCAGGTTTCCTCACGATGTTTTCCTTCACCGAAAAGCCAATGGTGTTACAAATCGCACATCCTACATTCCGAAAAACTCATTGGTACAAGTCGGTCTGGACGGGGATCTAACCATCGCCTCCTGCTATTATAAAATCATATAAATAAAAAGCTACCTCCCAAACCCATAATTAACTGCCTCTATTCTTTTCAAAATTGAAGTCAGTAAACAATTGCTCACACAAAGCGGCTAGTCACTATCCCTTTAGCATTGGAGGCTGAATGGTCGTAAAGGATTTTTCCTTATTATGTTTTTGTGATTTTAAAATTTTCTAACTACTCAGGTGTTTTATAGTGTAGCAAAGCTTACTATATTAAAAAGATAGTGCTAGTTGCAGCAAAGTTTCTGAACACCTCAAAAGTGACAATACGGAGTAGTAATGAAATTACTACTTATATGTTGCGATCTAGTACACTTAAATATATCCTATATTTCAACGATATTAGTCTCTAAGAAATTAACGATATTCTTTCCAGTTCGACACCAAAGCGTTTTCGAAAATGGGGGAACTGTTTACGTATAATAAATTAAATGACGGACAAACGGACCGGTCTTCTGTGGGTAATCATTAATTACATGTTGGGACAAGGGACAGTGTCCGAGAAGACACCGGTCATCGTATAAAGTGTTCATTCTTACTATATGTCCCGCTAGATTTGTTCAATGTGGTAGAAATAATTAATTAAATTTATAGTTTGGATGACTGCATATCTACACTAAAATTTGTAGACATATTATTTAAACTGTAACAGAAGTGTGTCTGTACATTGAAGATACAGGGTCCTTCTTAATATGCTGACACTTTTTTAAGGGGATGATCAGACCATCAAACTGAACAACTTTCTCTATGGGACCAACATCGAAATCGCGAAAAAAATCAGGTCTTCCATACAAAACTGCAAACCTACTTTGCGATTTTGATGTTGGTCCCATAAAGAAAGTTGTTCAGTTTGATGGTCTGATCATCTCCTTAAAAAACTGTCAGCATATTAAGTTGGACCCTATATGTACAATAAAATTTGTAGACATAACATAACATAACATAAATATTCTTTATTTGCACACCAAAAAACATACAGCAACAAAACAGAATACTAGAACGTAAGGGTACAAATGGCGGTCTTGTAGACATTATTTTACTATCTTAAGTATTATAAAACTGTAACATAAGTGTGTTTGTACATTGAAGATATTTACAAAAAAATTATTACGATATGGTTTTTAGATGTCCCTGAAACCAAATAAACCTATTTTTGGAATTCTTGTCCCTCTGTTTGTTTGTGTGTTTGTTTATGCGAGCCTCACGCAAAAACTGCTGAACCGATTTTGATGAAACTTTTTTATAGCTTATGATTTTGCTTAAAATGTGGTACATAATTTGTGTGAATGAAGTCGCGTGTTAACTCCTAGTAAGTACATTATAAGGGTAAAGTACTTAAGTAAAATCAAAATACAGGAGCTTTTTTTGAAAGCATTATAAGATTCGCGGTTCACGATTTATCCAGATTCGTTCAGTTTACTAGGATTTGGTTTCAAGATCGAATAATGTTTCAAGAGTTAAATTGTTACTAGCCTTCAGCCAAGAAAAACAAGTACCTAGTACTTCAAAAATGATCCCTATCCTGAATGGGAGACTGAGCTCTTCTGGAATAACCAGAGATGTGAAATAAAACCATCTCGCAAAGAATTTATGGCGTTCTACAACAGTCTTAAGTCCATTATGAGCATTGCTTAGACTCTAAGCAAGCTAATTGTATTTGTCTATTCTTGATGTGCAAATAAAGAATATTTATCTTATCTTATCTAAACCTTAGAGCATCTTAATCGTATGATTATTAAGTTTATTGTCATCTCCCCTCACCATAATTACGCATTTTACTTTCAAATCCAACATGTCCCTACTTTTTATCATTCAGACTCGTGTCCAGTGGTCATTTAAAAAGTTCATCTCAATTCTTTTCATCTTAACTTTTTTTTTCATCACGCGTGTCAAGCTCGTGTCGGTCAATAAATCTGACCTTTTGAGAACTGACCTCATGGATGCTGTACAGGTGGCTATCAGGTTTTTTATGAAGTGACCGTTTTGTGATGGAGATGTTGTGTTAATTTTTATTGTGAAGGGTGTTTGTTGTGTCGTGTGTTTATTATTAGGAACTTTATCTCCATCATGATTTATGAAATTTTAAGATAGTGTATATTCCTGGCAACTCCAAAAGTGGTTATGATCGTGATTTTATGTATACAAGGTGTTACAAAAATACAAATAAAGATTCATGGAGGTGGTTTAGACCATCAAACTGAACAACACACACCAACAATATGGGACCAACATCGATATCGTGAAAAAAAATCTGCTTTCATACATTTAGCTAGAGTAGATTTGCAGTTTAGTAAGGGAGAGCTGTTTTTTTTTTCGCTGGTGAAAGATGTTTAGTTTGATGGTCTAAACCATTAATATGGAAGTAAACTCCATAAGTGTTACGTATTTACTGATTTTGTTACAGAAAACTACGAAGTCTAAAGAAATTGGTTAATCATGGTAATTGTAATAATTCAACTATGTGATTCAGGAGGGTAAGAACGAGAGACATAAAATAAATATATCCAGATTATCTGATTGTTTTTCTTTTTAAATAGTCGCTTTGTAGTCGAAATCGAATTACTAATTAATTAATCGAATTATTAACTATTAGAATTGCATGCATGCATATTTCCACGACTATATTCCCCGAGGGGGTAGTCAGAGATATTCTGAAACCTTAGAACATCCACGTTTCACTAGTAGTACCAAAACTCTGTCCAGTGTGGCGGGGTGTGAGCCCGTCGCCACTTGTAATGTAGTAGGTACAATACATGCGTCGCAATTGAAGCATGCAGGTTTCCTGACGATGTTTTCCTTCACCGAAAAGCCAGTGGTTTTACAAATTGTACATAAATTCCGAAAAATACATTGGTACGAGTCGGCCTGGACATGGATCGAACCATCGCCTCCTGCACGGCAGGCAAGGTTACTCGCCACTGGACCACCACGGCCTATTATAATTCATTAGTTAAAATACCAACCAAATTAAATGGTAAACACCATACCTGTATCACTGAAACGCACAAAATCCGTGTTACTATTTAGAAACAAAATACAAAAGATAAATAGGTAGTGACCGCGCCATTATCAAATACCTACGCTACCGAACTGACCGAAAGTACAAAACTATGAGAACCCAAAAACAATAATTCATAAAACGGTCAGACCAATGTCCACTCAAAACCTAAAACCCGTTGCCAAATCCGTCATTAATTCGAACAAGGTTGAACAAAGGGCACAGTCTTCGCCCTTTCTACAACCAGAAAAGACTTCAGGATAATAGTTCGATACCCGTTTAAGAATGATAAATTACCAAAATGGAGTCGGCATGTCCATTCCCACAGATATTAAAAACGGGGACAATGGAAGACCCCAAAGCATTAGGACCCATGCTGTGGTATAGAAAATATTGCGAAACACAAGACGCATTGTTTGGACCTCGCATGCAAATCCTTTAGAGGATTTTGTACGAAAATTGGAAAAGTTTGAGTGACTTTGATGTTTTGTTTTATTGGCGGCTCATCTAGCTAAGTGCTTTGGGGATAGAAGGATGAGTTGACTTCAAAAGGAACTGGTAACTTATTGGTTAAAATATATGAAAAAAGTCATGGCACCTACTTTCTGTTCGCACTCTAAAACTGTTTTCAGTTGCAATTTTTTTATTTTTTATTTGTTAAAAAAAACAGCTGTTTCATACATTTTGGTCGAGTAGCTGTTAACTTTTTCTGAAAACCTGTATGTTTTTTTCGCATTTAACTTCCTCCTAGAGTAACATTTTTCAGTTTCATGGTCTGAAGCATCCCTTAAAGTATGGACCGTAATTCCTTTCATAGAACTGAGAATGTTCGTTACAACTACCATCTTTTTAGGCAGCTGAAGCAAGACTAAGTTTTAGCATGAGGGGAATGAAATATCAAGGTACATAAGATAGCTAGCCTTTCATCCGGAAAAAACCATATAATAACTAATTAATTATTCTTCGACGTGGATGTTCTGAGGTTCAGAATATCTCTGACTACCCCCTCGGGGAATATAGTCGTGAGCATATGCTTATGCTAATGCTTAATTATTCTTAGCCCATAGTCGCTTCGTACGACACTCACCCAGAAAAATTGGGTAGTATATTCTAAGCCACACGACTATACCTAGATATTTATCGATGGTAGTCAAAGATAACAAATAATTGAGATTGTAATTTCTACAATATCGTTACAATTTTTATGTGTTGTATGAGACAGCATTTTTTTTTTCTTGTTTTCTATGTAAATCCCCTGGAGGAAGTTGTTCAGTTTTATGGTCCGTCAGTATATTATTAAGAAAAAGCTTTTATGCGTTACATACTTAAGAGGGTGTTTTAGACCATCAAACATAATTATTTTCACCACAGGACTGACACTGAAATCGCGAAAAAAAAATCAGCTGTCCCATACATTTGGCTCAAGTAGGTTTGCAGTTTTGTATGGAAGAGCTGGTTTTTTTTTCGCGATATCGATGTTGGTGCAATAGAGTAAGTTGTTCAGTTTGACGGTCTGATCATCCCCTTAAAAAAGTGTCAGCATATTAAGAAGGACCCTGTATACAATGAATAAGCTCAAAATCTCATAAACCCCAATTGATTTATAGCAAAATAATTAGAATGAAACAATAATTTCATTATTTTGAGAGTTAAAATTTAAAGTTATTCGCATTTTAAGTTTTCAGGCAAAAATGATTTGTTATCATTTCAGCAATGAATAAAAGCGCTAACGTGCTCATGGATACATTTTAAGAATCTTGTTTAGGTAATAAGTAGGGTGAGTGTGCCCGTAAGGCGGGTTGACATCGAGTTCAGTAAAATTTAAATTTTGCAAACAAATTATTTAATATTTTGAAATAAATTACCTATGTTGAAAACATGATAATTCGATTCTGCTCTCGATTCTAAACCAACTACTTTCTAGTTTTGCGTTAATTCATTATCACGTTGTATATGTAGTAACTCGTGACCGTAATCCCTTTGGGGCTGGTCAGAAACAATGCTACAACTATCTATCAAGTTCACCGGAACAGCCACCTATTTAACTACATCGGATATAATATGATATTTAATAGCTTGTTGTATGAAATGGTTCTTACATTTATAGATTAGTTTCTAGTTTCTCAACCTCAAAAAACTCAACTCAAAAATACAATCAGCTCAAAAGCCTCCAGCATCTGACCACCAGGGCTGCGTTCAGAACCTACGAGTGCGGTTGTTTGGTTGTTTTTCAATCTAAGGTACGGAACGAACAGTTGTTTTTCAACTCGCAATAAGGTACGGAACGATCCCGGTTGTTTTATAACCTCAAATTTTGTCATTGACAGTAATATGGACTTCCAGGGCTTCCATCATTTCCAAATACAATATAAACTCATCTTCCATGCTAGAGAATCAAAGAGTGAATAAAAATAATTTGAAAAAAACTAACCGTCGAATTTGATGGTTAAAAGTTGCAACCTGTCAGAGGTTCGGAACAGTTGAGTTGTAACAACCAAGTTGCAAAGAGCGTTTTTTCACCGAGGCTCTGAACGGAGATAGTGCGAAAAGTTGCACCCAGAGTGCACTCTGGGCGTAGGTTCAGAACGCACCCCAGTAGAGAATATTTTACTGAACAGTGACAAATGACAAAGTTGACAGTGACACCCATTGACTTGAGTGATGCGCTAATGAAAGTATTATACAATATTATACAAACACGTATCCTGATATTTATCTTTGGCTAGTTAAAGTGATTGTCAAGGGGATAGGTTAAAAAAGATATTGTAGCATTATGAAGTCAAAAAAGAAAACGACGTCACAGACGACATTTTGTACAAAATCTACCTTTTGAATTGGTCCAAAGAGATTATACCTAATAGAGTGAGCCATACCAATTGTAAAGTGTCCACTTTTTTTGACGTTTAGGTTTGAGTGTGTGGTGTCAAGTAGTATGGACAAAAGGCACCAAGTGACATATGGCCTTATGTTTACGGTCACTTTTCACACACACTAGCTCAAAAAAAAGTGGACAGCAGCATAAACAAATATCTATAGTTCCATCTCATTCTACTATTAAAGGTACGTCATAAGACAAAAGAGACTAACTACAATCGTAAATTTATGCGGACTCTATGGAGATCCTTCCTCTTAGGCACAACTCAATCCTCTACTGGATATCTATGGTCACAAACAACGTAACCTAGCAACATAGACTGACACAAAGCCATAGGCAATCTATATGGCCAGTAGATTGATATACTTAACATCTACTCTCTTTGTGAAGTCTGTTCTATTTCTTGCTGCAGCTCCATTCTATGAGTCTGCTTAGATTGGTCAGCCTCGGCTTATGCAATGGTGCAATAGAGAAAGTTGTTCAGTGTGACGGAAAGATCATCCTCTTCCAAAAGTGTCAGCATATTAAGAAGGACGCTGTATATAGCTTTTTGACATAATTTTGTAGACTCTACCCTCGCGTTAGGTGTTACATTGTAGATGAGATGCGGCCAGAAACTGAAGATTAGAAACTTTACCTCGTCCCTTAGTTACCTCATAGTACAACACCCACAGTAAGAAAAGAAACGAGATGGTCCATTCTAACCGGAACTAAAAGGCTTTACTTAGTTATTCGATATGAAGGCTACATAAAAGTTAGGTAGGTACTTAAAATATGTTAATAAAGTTACCGAATAGTCATAGGTAAAGAGCGATGATAGTCCATACGGAAGAGAGATAGCGACTCAATCACGAGGCGGCGGTTCGATTCCTGGCCTGTACCACTAAGTTCTTCGGAATTTATGTACGGATGTATTTATCATTATCACTAGCTCGGAGGTGAAGGAAAACATCGTGAGGAAACCTGCATACCCGAGAATAATAAAAAAAATAGTTCGGATGTATGTGTAAAATATGGGCGAACACAATAGACCAGCGATGGTCGCAGTGTTACATAACGACCCTTGCTTGCAATAGCCCAGCCAACAATAACAATAATAGGTTTCCTAAAACCACTCATCATTTCAGAACGTTTTCTAAATGACACTTCACAGTTGGAATCTATAAACATTTTTGCTAAAATACCAAAGCAAATCAGATTCAATTGATGCCGGTAAAGCCATAAGACGTATTCAAGCCACAATGCTACCGCTACCTAGCAAATCCGATAAGATTTTATCCATGGATTATATCGGAGGTTATCACGCATCTCCTCTACTATAAACTATACTAAATTAGACCTTATTTCTAAACTTATGCATACACTACTCTCCTATAACGTAGCTATGAAACAAACCGTAAAGAAAACACGCAATGAATGTAGTCATATGAAAAGATGTAGGACTATGTGGGGTCGGTCAACCTAGCGACATTGTCTGGAAGCAAATATTAGCTTCGTTCCCATCTTTTTGGTATTTATAAGGAATTGTGTCGGTAGCTACAGCTGTAGAGAACCACATTCTTAAGGTTTGCAATGCTGGTATTGACGAAACGGAAGATTTGTAATCATGCAAGATTGAACAAGACCTTTGACTAATTATTATAAGGACTAGCCTTGCGGTAGCATTTCCCCTCTGCCACGGTATAAGCACAATTGATCTTGTGCATTTACATTCAATTTTACACCTTATCACTAAACGAGACAGCCTATAATTGCGACATAATAACTTCGAACTTAGAACGTTTGGGGTTCACACGAGACTACTTTTCATGATTTTTAACATTCAAAATTAGAATCTAACGTTATGGGGAATAAAATCCAAAGTTGCGGATTTCATGTTGCCTCGCCTCGCGCAAAAAGTGGCAGAAATGTTTGTTAGTAGAATTACACGCGTAACCAGTCCACATATAAATAGTCAAAGAACAAGACGGATTATTAAGAACATATTAAGCTAATTCAACAAACAAAATTGATTCTGCACCCATTTTATGTAGGTAATGATACATATTCCAATAGAAATATCATTGAAAATAATATAAATATCACAAAAAGTTGGGTTAATTTGCCAGTTCGGATAAATACGCCTGTTTCCTGGTTATACGCCGATTTTCAAAATGTTATTCTTGTTATGTTAAACGAGAGTGTAACTGTAATTTACAAACGAAGTACATCTTGGCAGGCAGGTACTGACTCCAGATGAAATACCAAACCTCCCTCCCTGTTAATTGGGAACTGGAGGGCGACCGCGCTAATTTAAAACACCCAAGTTCAATCTTAATCCGATTTCAATTCTAATCACATTACAATCCAATTACTATTCAACTGTGCTAAAGTCCGCATCGCGCTAAACTCTATTTGACTGCAGCCTTTAACGTCTGAGCGATCTGTCAAAACGGCTCTAACGGCTGTCAAATGAATAGCGCAATTTCGAATGAGTTAAAAGTTGTGGTTCGCATGCGGTCCAATCATGGTTCAGTTCAAGGATTCTTCTTGATCATAGAATACTAGCACCAAATATGAGTACCTGAGTATTTGTACTGTACATAAAATATCAATTTACTACTGCAGAAACATGTTCATTCATCTTTTACACTCACGATTACATTGACCGATCATCATCACCACCTTTTTTTCAAAAAATGCTCGCTTAAATGCATCAATTCCAAACCGACACTCTTCATTAAGATCACAGCAAAAGAAATCATAAACTTTTAAAACTGTCATCGAAAACAATAAAAACTTAACAACTCCTTCAACTAATAAACATTTACAATCAAAAAAGCACTCAAGAAGTTAAAAACAATTAGCATCGCTACCCAGCTGATTAATCTCCACCCTTTGCCAACAAAAAAATTAAAAAAACACAATAGCGAGATAACATGGCGGTTGGGGTGAAAGCGTAAAACAAAAAGATGAAAAAATGTCTTGTTGTGCTGACAACATCCATCTCAATCAATTTTGCTCTGGGATTCCCTCAGGAGTAACCCTTCTGTCCCCAGAGGTACCCTCCGTAACCCAATTAATGGTGAGAGGGTACTAACCTCATATGAGCCGCAAAAAATGTAAATTGAAATGTTAATTCGATCTGGACATAGATGTATTACTTTGAAATTTAATACTTTATTGTGTTTTAAATTTTATGGTTTGTAGAGCGTTCTGTTTTAGATGTTGTTTTATGTGTATAATGCTTTGACTATTTATATGTGGACTGATTACGCGTGTAATTCTAATGACAAACATTTCTGCCACTTTTTGCGGGGGGCGAGGTAACATGAAATCCGCAACTTTGGATTTTATTCCCCATAACTTTAGATTCTAATTTTGAATGTTAAAAATCATGAAAAGTAGTCTCGTGTGAACCCCAAACGTTCTAAGTTCGAAGTTATTATTTCGCAATTATAGGCTGTCTCGTTTAGTGATAAGGTGTAAAATTTAATGTAAATGCACAAGATCAATTGTGCTCATACCGTGGCAGAGGGGAAATGCTACCGCAAAGCTAGTCCTTATAATAATGATTTCAAAACTTACGAAGTGACATTATTGGAAGAATTTCAAACTAAGATGTGATTTCTTAATGGCGTAATCATAATCTGAATGATAATTATATGTATTGTATTGTACAAATATGGGTTTTTGCCTGCAAATAAAGACATTTATGACTATTTATCGTAGAATCAAGTCAATAAGCCATGGCCAGGTATTGAAATATAGCTTTAAAATAATACTCTGACAGTAATTTGGTCACTAACTTGCTTCTACCAGTATACACAAACCTGACACCTCTCTTTCCTCTTCTATTTCTATCTACACATACAGGATCCTTCTTCATATGCTGACACTTGTTTAAGAGGGTGATCAGACCGTCAAACTGAACAACTTTCTATATGGAACCAACATCAAAATCGCGAAAAAAATCTGCTGATTCATATAAAACTGCAAATGTACTCGACTTTTTTTTTCGCGATTTCGATCTTGTTCCGATAGAGAAAATTCTTCAGTTAAAAAAATGTCCGCATATAAGGAAAGACCCTGTATAAACTTGGCGTGGATGTAAGTAGGTGTATCGAAGATTTATGTTCGTTCGTTTGTCTGTTTGTTAGTGCACGCATCACTTAAAATCTTCTGTATCTATTTAAACATGGTTTCCACAAAAGTATAGGGCTTATTTTAGATTAACATTAAGACTTTATTTCATCGCAATCGGTTCATTCAATCAAAGGTTAAGTAATTAAATATGGTGGTCTGCGCGTACGAAGCCGCGGACGCCGCTATTCTACAATATTCCGTTTTGCAAAGATCTCCCAAACAAATTAAGTCAAGTAACAAGTTTCCAGCAGTCACGAGGAGCACAGAGGGTACAGGAGTAAGTAGGTAATCGAGCGGAGGGACCATATTTTTCATTACCCACCCCTCCTTGTGGTATCGAACAAAACCATCGACTCCATTGTCTCCTAACTGTGTGGTTTGCGTTTGTGGTAATGACTGAGTATTTGATACTGTAATTTTTTAATAAAGTGAATAGTCCTTTATCTTTGGAGGAATATAGCTACTGTTGATACTACAACAATACGATATTAAACAGAATGTACACACGGCGACACATCAAGCTACGCAAAACCAATATAAGCAGGCCGCGCGTGGGGCGAATAACGAATAACGTCGCGCGGCCAGCTTATATTTGTTTTGCGTAGCTTGATGTGTCGCCGTGTAAAGTAAAAAATAATATCTAAAAATAACTAGCTTAACGATTATTGCCAGATTTAAAAAGCTTGCCATCGACGTAAGAGAAGAAGAATCACTCTTTTTTCCTACTGCACTGCAACACATAAGTAATTCTATTAAAACAAATACAGATTATATACAAAAGAAACAATTTTTTTTATTATCTAACAACACACACAATTCTTAATTTTTATTAGCATAATGTATAATGAGACGATGATATAACCAGACATATCCCGAGCCTAGACATCAGACCGAAAAAGCGAAGAAGATCCCCCTTAGCTTGGATGTCCAACAACAGCAGCGACCTTAAGAAAATCCAAGTAGACTATCGACAACCCAGAACAGACACGCCTAGCGAAGAATGACGAGCAGATCCGACCCCCCACTGAAATGGTATAAGGCCAGGCAAAGAAGGGTAAAAAGAAAACGGTAATTTGGCGTCAAATACACTCACAGCAATGCAAGCGCAGCAGCATCAGAAAATAAAGTTTTCCCTACGATTAGGAGGAAGTTCAAAGCAAGAGTTTTGTCATGGCGCCATTGTGCTTAGCGATCTTTAATAACCACCATTTTGTTCCAAGCAATCACCCTGCTCTAATGTGGGGAAGCAGCGTGTTTTCGGGTACTTGGTTTTTGCGTATTTTGTTTTGATTTGCATGGTTAGTTTTGACATTGCACGCTGAATCACCTGATTGTCTGAAAAGAAAGATAAATAAATAAATATCTTGGACATTGTCACACAAATTATCTAGTCACATTTATAGTACCAGAATCTAGCCTGGACTCGTATTATGCTGACTAGACTATAGAATACATACAAGGTCCTTCTTATTATGCTGACACTTTTTTAAGGGGGTGATCAGACCGTCAAACTGAACAACTTTCTCTATGACATCAACATCGAAATCGCGAAAAAAAACTGCAAACCTACTTGAACCAAATGTATGGGACAGCAGATTTTTTTTTCGCGATTCAGTGTCAGTCCTGTGGTGAAAAATGATTCTGTTTGATGGTTTAAAACACCCTCTTAAGTATGTAACGCATACAAGTTTTTTCCTAATAATATACTAACGGACCATAAAACTAAGCAACTTTTTCCAGGGGACTAACATCGAAATCGAGAAAAAAAATCCTATACATTTGGGTCGAGTTGTTTTGCAATTTTGTAATATTATGCATGTTTTTACCGATACATTGGAGTCGAGTCGCCATTGACGTATTCTATCGAACAGCAAATTTTTATAAGTTTCGCCATTTCAATGTTGGTACCATAGTTAAAGTTGTTCAGTTTGATGGTCTGAAGCACGTCCTTAGGTATGTAAAAGTTACAACCTGTATAGGAGTCGTCACAGCACAAATATTTTATCGAATCCCCGTTTTTAAATGCACAAATACCTCCATGTTCCGTCCAGTACGTCCATACATCAATTACTGGCGTGAATGAAGAGTGCCCACAAAAAGTTAATGTAATTAAACATTGGCACTGCGTACATACAAAACCCATCAATTAACAGTTCAGTCGCGATCCATCACAGCGGAGGTTTTTCATGTTTTAATTAAGGATCCCTGGACGAGTTCGTGTGTTTTCGGTACAGATGGACCAATGACATTCTATACACAGGACTTCGCTTCAGTGCGCTATTAACGGGACCACTAAGTTATGCGTAATTGTTTTACATTACTGTTTTGTGACCGAATACATTTGAGAGATTTGAAAGAACTGGAATGTCAGCGGCAATGTATGACAGCCGAGCATAACTGATGCATACAAAGGTGACACTAAGGACATGTGCCATTTTTTGGTTCTGTTATTGTATGACGTGGTGAGTTTTATGTATAGAATGTCATTGAGATGGACACAAAATGTTTTTGTTGACGTCTCGAAAACTTTTTCGAACAGATATACAGGGTCCAACTTAATATGCTGACAGTTTTTTAAGAGGATGGTCAGACCATCAAACTGAACAACTTTCTCTATGGCACCAACATCAAAAACGCGAAAAAAAAAGTCAGCTATCCCATACACTTGGCTCGAGTAGGTTTGTACTTTTGCATGGGACAGCTGATTTTATTTTCGCGTTCGATATTGGTGCCATAGAGAAAGTAGTCCAGTTGTCAGCATATTGTGAAGGACCCAATATTGTAATTTACATTGAAGATAACACTTTGAGGACAACAGCATACAGCATAAGCATATGCTCACGACTATATTCCCCTAGGGGGTAGTCAGAGATATTCTGAAACCTCAGAACATCCACGTTTCACCAGTAGTACTGAAACTCTGTCCAGTATGACGGGAGGTGAGCCCGTCGCCGCTTATAATGGACAGTGGGTACAATACATTCTTCGAAATTGTAACATGCATGTTTCCTCACGATGTTTTCCATCACCGAAAAGCTAGTGGTGTTACAAACCGTACATAAATTCCGAAAAACTCATTGGTACGAGTGGGCCTGGACGGGGATCGAACCATCGCCTCCTGCACGGCAGGCAAGGTTACTCGCCACTGGACCACCACGGCTTGTTGAGGACAACATTAGCATTACAATTATGTTATTTTTAGAATTTATGGATAAAACTAGGAATTTTTAGTAGTAATGTTGACGTTGACTGTACATCATCTTATTATACTTATTATCCTTATTTTAATTGGTGTTTTATAAACAATTCCAGTCTTTAGCGATGCACCTGAGAATCGTAAGTGCTATAATGAGTTAAGTTACTGCAAATCTTCACATGGGAAAGTCTTGTCATGGGATGAATGCTTAAAAGCTTTGGGATAAGGGTGAAGATCGCATGAGAAGAAACGTTTTGATGACAAACATTAAGTCAAGTCATTAACAAGTGTATTTAATTTCTTTAAAGACTTTGGAAGCTACGTTATTTATGTCCAAGTCTTTAAAAGTGGTGTTTTATAAGAATCTAAATGAACAGCCTATTTACAAATTTAAAAAACCCTTAACGCCAAAAACAAACAGTTAAAAAGTAAAAAAAATGTTCGGTGACATATTATTTTTGATGTAAGCAAAAGTATGTTTTACTTCTTAGCTCTTTTGAACATATTATAGGTCAATTAATGGGTAGGGGACCGCAATGAAATGACCATTGATTTTTTTTACAATCACTTGCGGTTCTCGTTTTTTTACAATCAGATGTAATGTTTTTCTCTTTTCAGTTAATTATTTTTTCGCAATCGGGTTTCTTCTTTTTCTTGATACTTTGATTTATTCCATACTTAGTTTTGTATAGGTAGCATAATAGTATCGTAATATAATTATACTAGAGTTTACCCGTGACTTCGTCCGCTCAAATTATATACCAGATTTTAAGTCAGATCTTATAAGCTATCAAACAAAAAAATCTAAATCGGTTCAGTAGTTTTTGCGTGAAGCTGTTAAAAACATACAAACTAACAAACAGACAGACATAAATTCTAAAAAAAAGGTTGATTTGGAGTCCAGGATACCTAAAAACCATATCATAATCTTTTTCATGTAAATATCTTCAATTACAGAGACACTTCTGCTACAGTTTCATAATAGTTAAGATTTAGGAATTTAGAAACATCGTGAGGAAACCTGCATGCTTCAATTTCGGGGCATGTATTGTACCCACTGTCCGTTATAAGTGGCGACGGGCTCACTCCCCGTCACACTGGACAGAGTTTCGGTACTACTGGTGAAACGTGGATGTTCTGAGGCTTCAGAATATCTCTGACTACCCCCTCGGGGAATATAATCGTGAGCATATGCTATGATTAGAATTTGATATTTATATTTGATAACGATTTAGGTAGACAAAATAGACAGCATTGCGACTAACCAACATACTTAGTTGGTAAGTCAATAATAATATCGCACATCTAGTTCTATAAAGTCATAAATGTCATTTTCTAAATTTTACAGTATAGTCGAGGAAATCTACGGATTTTTGTATGGAGTAGGTTGCATTAATTGCACTTTTGGTGAAAATTTGGAATATAGTAGATACATACCTGAAAAACATAAATTCTTAATAATCCCCGATTTTTTATGTTGTATTATTGAATAATTAAGACATTTACAAAACATAAAATTTAGGTATGAACAAAAAATGGAAAACTGGTGATTTTGTACAGGATGGCTTCGTTCAATACGTTTTACTTATAACAATATCCACGGTTAATATCGTTAATTTGGGTAGATATTTAATATTTTGTAAGTCTTCAAAAATTATAACCTCAAAACTAAATTATTTACTGTTTGTTTTTACACATTAAATTTGCCTTTTGATAATTAACTGTCTCTATTGCTGGTATGCTGGTCGAAATATTTTTAGAAATAAGCTTGCCATTTGTACATTAATATCGATTTTAAGGTTTTTCTCAGGTTCCTGATCCTATATAACCACGAAATCTCGACAAAAGTGTTATAAACTAACTGTAATATTATTTCAAACACAATTTACTAAAGTGTCTTTAATGCAATCTCAAACCTTATTTTTCCTAGACTAGTAAAGCGCTTTAAAGATTCAAGGCGCGATACTTTTTTGACTAGAGCTATAATGATAGTGGCGCTCTCTAAGGCACATGTTGTTGAATTGAAAAACAAAGATCTTTAAGCACTCAATGCATTTACATAAAAGGAAAGTTATGGCATTGTTAACTCAAATTTGGATTTTTTTACATTGATGACTTTTAAGAACTAAATGTGTGATATGCTTCAAAGCTGTAGTAGAAGTTAGCTGGAAGCTCAATAGATGTATAGGTAGACAGCCGCAATCTTCAACTTTCGTGTCAGCATGACAATTACTTTACTCAGTCGCAATTAAATTTTACAAGAATTTTAGTAAAAGGTTTTCTCGAAATGTCTATTTATTTCAAGTAATATTTCATAAAATGCTAATAATCTGAGAGTTTCGATGGAAATCTCGGATCGACCTAATTAAACCGTATTTCTGAGCGGCAACGTTATCTTTGAACTTACCTGCTTTCAAGGATTTTCGTAAACCCCCTCGCCTTTTCATTCAAAAACCAGGGCTGTAATTACTACTCTATATCTATGGTTATAAAGTTGAAAGTTGCTAAGTAAGGTTAGAAGTTAAGGTGCAGAATATCGTGTCACGAATCCCTCCTTAGACAACATTAATAAGGAGAATTAAGATTAAAATGATATTAAATTTTGATATTGTGTTGTGTTCGGATTATTCTGTAGGAAATTTTAATATGGGCTTCTTTCTTTGAGTTGCTCTGGGGGATGTTTGTACTTACAGATGTGGGGAAGGGGGGAATTAGCAGGTAGGTAATACGAGTAGTTATACTTTTATTTTCGCTTTGAAGATATCAAAAGAAAGTCAGTCTATTTCACAAAAATATAAATATCTAGGTAGTAGATAGAGATTACAAATTTTTTTAAACCATACATAGATTCCTCATTCCCTTCTTAATCAATTCCACTTCGTATCCTCCTCCATATTCCTCTACTTTTATGACATTCTATTTATCATCATCTGCATCCAGTTGGGACCCGCGTGTCACCTTATATCGTAGTCATCTTTCTGGTAGGCAGCCTCTACATCTCCACTTTCGGCGTTCTATAGGCCACGCACTATAGAATGACGAAAGTGGGAAAGTATAAAGTCATGGAAGTGACCATACCACGTTCACGACTTTTGTGTTTCGTCTAATCCGTTTCGTTTCGTAAGGCTTCGTTCTAGCCGCTGTGTGACATCGCTCTTTTCCTTTGCTCTTTGTAGCCTTTGTAGTCTGAAAAATATAGCATGGAGCTTTCAGTATAGGTTTTAGGATGAAATCGTACGTGACCTGCATTGAAGTTTACTTTTTGGCATGATTCATGCTTATACATTTATTTATGTGCTAGCCAGAGCAATTAAGCCAGCAACATTTGTAGCTCCCTTTCTCAGAACACTGCGTAATTTATATCTTGTTTTCGGGCAGGAGAGTTTTAAAGTCTACTGCAAAATTCCGCTCACACAATCCAGAGCAAGCCAACAAACAATACGCATAACAAACCGTCTTGAAAATCAAAAAGTTTTCCGTCTCGGACGGGGACGACATACTTTGAATAATTAATTTTTATAGAAGGGTCACTCACTCGCCCGCGGTCCAATCATCGCTAATCAAGTCCTATTGAAGATGGGGCCTTTTTATAAACGCTCCGCGTTCGCTTCTAATAACGAACGTTTTGAGAATTGATGCTGTTCGATATGTTTTGCCTTTATGCAGCTTGAATAAGTTTTCTAGATTACTGACAACGTTTCGTAGGTACGCGGTTTTCCATGGCATAATAAAATAACGAGAAATAGGGTAAGTAGACCAAGTCTTGAACACTCTTGGACTGTCTGCTAACTTCACAATACCTAACTCGTAGTTACAAATTCTCGAGATTTTTTTTTCATAATTATCAAAACTATTAATTGCCCCACTTTTATACTCGTCTTTAAAGTATTTTTATAGATATTTGACTGATGTAGCTCAACTTATTCATGAGAACATGGATTTAGAATGATAAAGGATACCAATCCTCCTTACAAGCATGGAAACACGAAAATTGGGCATGGCGGTCGGTAATGTTCAACCTTCTTTCGTATCGATGATTTCAAACTTTAGGTTTGTCCTTTCCGTCAGAACAAAAATTAAAAAAAACTCTTTTTTAATGTTCGTCGTTGGATTAGAAAAGGACAACATTCGTACGTTTTCAACAACGACGATGAAAACGTACGAAAGAAGGTTGAACATTACCGACCGCCAAGGAGTATTTTCACGTTTCACCGCTCGTAAGGCAGTCTGTACTCCAGTTATAGACAATACCTATTTCCAGCTTCCTTCATGAGAATCTGACTTCGTGTGATGTTTCTGAATTACACAACTGACACTTCAGTCAAATAATTAAAGCATTATTTGTTAAACTATGCATGTCGTAACAAAAAACACTTCTATCAGTTACCTAACAAGATACTCATTACGCCCAACGGAAACTTAGCAAATACTTTACTTCCCATAGATACTTAGACAGCAATAAAATCTAATCTAAACCTGTTTAGTGCACTTGCGAAGTGCTTACGTTACTAAGGCGGACGTATAAATAAAACTGTGTATAACAAATTAATAGCCCAGTCGACAACATGTCACGTTACCCTACAGATCATGTGAGATAGACATTCGGTTTAGTGACTATTGCTTCTTTGACTAAGTATTTTTTTAGGATACCTAAGGGTGCGTCCACATCTTCCGAACGCGCCGCAAATGCGCAGCTCGCGAGCCGTTCGCGATCTGCGCGGATGCATTTTATGCTCGTGCGTTTCTACAGCGCAATTCGCAAGCAGCAAGCATTCGCATTCTCCAGATGTGGACGCACCCTAAGGAAAACTGCGGACCTGGGCACCGGGAGTGGGGTGTTCAATATGCTGACGGTTTTTTAAAGGGGTGATCAGACCATAAAACTGAACAACTTTCTGTATGGGATCAAAATTGAAATCGCGAAAAAAATTTAAGATGTTCCGTACAAAACTGCAATCCTGCTAGACCCAAATGTATGAGACATCCGTTTTTTTTCGCGAATTCGAGGTTGGTCCCATAGAGAAAGTTGTTCAGTTTGATGGTCTGTTGATCCCCTTAAAAACTGTCAGCATATTAAGAAGGGCCCTGTATTTTATATGTATTCTAGGTTAAGGTATTTATGGTATAGAGCTGTTATAATTTGGTTTGTAAAAGATGGTGATGTCTCGACACTAGCTTAGTAAACAGCTATCGTTATCTCTTTCTCCCTTCACTCGTCCTACTCTCACGTGGCACATGACATTTGTTTGTCATTTTAGTTCTAGACGTAGCACATAATAACTCAATGAGTAGATTCAAGCCAGCAATGAATACGATTAACAATCAACTCTCGCCTACTAAAGGTGTCAGATAGGTTCTATCTATAGGGTATGAGTTACAACAGTTGAACACTTGCTCTCAGTGTGGTCGCACGTCACTTGTGACACTGAGAATCGATAGTGGAGAGGACTATAGCTAATGGCATATGTTTCAGAAGACAAGTGACTTAAAACTATACTAGCCTAGGAGGTGGTGCAGGCACAGAATAAATACTTGTACTACCCGTACAGAAGAATCACTTCGAAAACAGATTTAAATAAATACCGACTCTCTCTGCACGGCAATAAGGTGTAAAGTTATTCACACTCGTCTTATCGAATAAGTCGCGAATAACCTATCAACTGTCACAAAGGCGCGCGTGCAAACAAAAATGAACCGAGTCATTTGACATCAAAGCTTCCTTTACATAGTCTACCTCCTTCATTCTTTCTTCAGCTCCAGCATAGAAAGTTCTGCAGTCTCGGGTCCTGGACACCAGAACAATCAACTTTAGAGATTTCTTTTTATTTTTTATTTTGCTGACGAAACGTGTTGTGGATTTATGTGTATACCTTCTTGTGACGAAGCTTGTCGTGGATATTTGACTGTAAATCCTTTTGGACGAGGCACGTTGGCAATTTTATAATTAATTGTTTTGTAATGGTTTATATTATGTAGTTATGATTTTCAAAATATTAAATAATTCGTTTTTAGAGAGAGAGAAGATGTGTACAAAAAAACATTTCAAATTCTCTACAAGTTGTAACAAAACAACCCAGTGTCATTTAAAGGGCTGGTTTAGACCATCAAACTGAACAACAATTACTATGAAGCCAACATCAACAAGAAACAAGAAATCTGCTGTTTCATACAAAACTGCAGTTAATACCTACTCAACTCATTTGTATGAGATAGCAGTTTTTTTTTATTTAACGTTTTCTCCACTGTTAAAGTTGTTCAGTTTGTGGTCTATGTCAGTGGTGGTTTTGGAATACAGGGTGTAAGGAAAAGTATCATTAACCTTTAAACCACATACTCTACCCATCAAACTGAACAACTTTTACTACGGGAGCGAACCTGTCAGGACATAAAAAAATCTGATGTTCCATACTAAACACCAATACCTACTCGGCTCAAATGTACGCAACAGTAGATTTTTTATTGCTCCAATCGATTTGCTCCCATAGTAAAAGTTGTTCAGTTTGATGGGTTGAAGTATGTGGTTTAAAGGTTAGTGATACTTTTCCTTACACCCTGTTTAGCTGTACATACAAGTAGCTGTATAGCAATATAGTTGTATAACTATACTCTGTATAGCTTTATCAGCAAATTCCTACAATGCCTAAAAACCACAGAACATTATAAGAGGGGTTAGAAATGCAAAGTAGCGGTTTTGCTTCGGAGACGGCTGTCGCCACTTGTCTTCCCGCTCACGCTGCTACAATTACTCATGCCCTCTCGCTCGCACCACGCCGCGGGCCTTATGGTGTTATGCAAAACATTGCATAACCTGTGGCGACACGTTCCACACCTACTTTGCACTTCTAACCTCTCTTATAATGTTCTGTGCTAAAAACCAAGAAATATTTAAAGACATTCAAAACAATGACCGTTTCCAAAACAAGCATTATACTCATAGAGACAATAGTTTACTATAGCACAGTTTGTATCTACTATATCATCGTCGTGAGGTGAACAGAGAGGGTGAACAATGGAGTCGAGTGGACGCAGCCGGCGCTTGCGCACCCGACTACGATATTATCATCTTGGTAGTTGTTTGTTTAATTTATGATAATTTTGCTTAAAACGACCCTGGAAAAAAGATTTAAAATCCTGTAAAATTTAAAGAGTAAGGATTTTACGTACATTTCTCTAAGGAGAGAAAAATGACCGGGGACTTGATACGACCACGATACGACACGACATTTTCGTTTAAACTATATTGGAAGTAAAGGCTCTAAAATAAGATGATGATGAAGGATTTAGAGTTTATTCAATAATTTTACTTATTTTGGAGAAAAAATAAATCGATGAGATTATCTTCCACGTTCTTCTTTGGCTGTTTCCTGGGCACGTAATAACTAATTTCTTGCCTTTACGCACCATAGCTAGTAAAAAACTAGCTCTTATTCTTCTACTGTTTTAATACTAAGTCTTTTATTGATGAGACTGTCTCTAGATTCTTCTTTGGCTGTTTCCTGGGCACGTGATTACTCTTGCCTTTACACACCATAGCTAATCAGAAAACAAGCTCTTATTCTTCTACTGTTATAATACCTATGTTTTTCATTAAGGGTTTACAATACCATGTTAGTGTACTAGAAAGTATTTACGAATACTTATCGTTTATTGTTTTATTCACCATTACTTAGAAATACTTTACTTAAAATCACGATAAACTGCTCAATTTAAAAAAAACTCTGCATATTAATTTTCAATCAAAATGGTGTCTAAAATATTGCAAGTATCAAAATTCATCCCACCCACTACACCCAACACAAGAATCCACTAAAGACCATGTTATAGACAAACCGACAATGTCCAGCGGTCAACATGAACCTTTTCATTTCGCTAAATACATCTCCTCAACCCCAGTTCCCACGATCTTGTGTCACCAAAACAATGCAAAATGTCTCAAAAATACTGTCAAGATACCACTATCACTTTACCATGAACCGTGTTAGATTCCACTCTTATTTCTTTTGTGTAAAACATAGTTTTGTTTATCAATTTTGAATGTAGCAGTAAATATAAATGTGTAGGTAACAAAGGGCTTTTGTATTATATGGTTCAGTAGTCCAAACACGTTGTATTATTTCAATTTTAGGGTCAACCTTTTGGGTTCACCGCAAAATTTATTAGTAGTTGTGGGTGAACAGGATTAAAATTTGATCGATTTGACATTTTGCAGTTCTTAAGTTTGGAACCGTGAGAAGCATTGTAGACGTTTGCAATACGATTGTTGTTAAGGGATTTTAATGGATCGGAAAAATAAATGGCGGACCTCAAATCATCCTATTCATTGATGTTTAAGAGAAGTTTATTCCGAATGCGTAAATGTGCGCTGCATACAAACGAATTCTGGTGATATTTTCAATATTAAGCAATTAAAGTCAATGCAAATTTGCAGAAACAATCTAGAAACTAATCTCTATGCTTGTATAAGGTCTGATTTTCGTTAAAATATACAGTTTTAGTGCTAGGATTAATTTAAGTTTTGTTTGGAAATCTTTGAGGCCCTGTAACTTTAAAGCTATACATTTACACGAAAATCACTTCTTACAAGCATAGAGACTAGTTTCTAGATTGTTTCTGAAAAAAATCATTAACTGTAATTGGTTAGTATTAAAAATATCACCAGACTTCGTTTGTATGGAGCGCGCTCCGAATTATATTCTCTTAACATCTCACCGTCTCCTTTTAATTTTTGCATGGCATAATATGACCAAAATTGTGTAGCTTCAATACGGAGAGTATGAAATGACTTGGTTATCTGTTGTTTAGAAAACTTTAGTCAAGAATTGATATTTTAATAGTTTAAAGAAGTCTTATGTTAGAGAAGATGCGACTGAAATGGAAGAGAAACAGCTGTGTTTCTGTTCCAGCTTATCTCTAACTGTCTTAAAAACTGTAAGTATATTATCCATGGTCCTTCTTAATATGCTGAATTTTTTTTAGGGGTTGATCAAATCATCAAACTGAACAACATTCTCTATGGCACCAACATCGAAATCGCGTTAAAAAATCTACTGTTCCCTACAAAACTGCTAACCGACTTGAGCCAAATGAATGGGACAGCTGATTTTTTTCGGCATTTTGATTTTGCTCCTATAGAGAAAGTTGTTCATTTTGATGGTCTGATTATCTTCTTAAAAAGTGCCAGCATATTCTAAGAATGTGCTAAGAGTGTTCTAATTCTGCGAATTCTAGTTATGATATACATAACGTGTACGTGGATGCTCTGTGGTTTCAGAATATCTCTGACTACCCCCTCGGGGAATATAGTCGAAAGCATATGCTACGCTACGCTGTATACATAATAATTGTCTTATGTTCTTCAAAAGTCAAACAAAATGACACAAAAGTATAAGCCATGTCCCCTTCATGTAGTTTCGAGCAGTTGGAATTATTCACGAGCTCCACAGTAATGCGTCATCGATCGCTCTCGTTTCGAACTCTTTTACATCTGTCCCTTTTAGGGCATACGATAGCGTTGTGCACCAGCTACAGATGTAGATTGAAGCTATATCTAAATGCGATTAGTTCGGTTTATTTCTGGATATCGACATTGTGATGCGGTGATGCGAGTGTCACAATTACAAGACGAGTGTTAAGTCTGAATGTGATCATTGTGGTAAGAGAGGAAGATGAAAGAAATGATGGATTGATCGTGTGAAAGATATTTGTGTAAGAAAGGAGTGAGTGCTGAAAAGACGGCGAAGAGAGTTGAGTTGATGGAAAAAGATGATATAATTGCGTCGATTCTAAATTATGGGATAAGAGCCAGAATTATGATAACGATGGTTTATTTCCAAATCCATACCCTGTTCACTTAGATGACAGCATAAACTTATCTCTGCTTTGCCTATCAAAAGCAAGACCATATTATAACCAAAATTTTTACACTGAGAAAAACATGCTACGTATACGTAGCCCGTCGCAGCTTACGTACCACGTAGCTTTCGACGCGATACTGATTAAGAGTGTTGTATCAGTATTTAAGTTGTCTCGTACTTCACAATGAAGCTTCATTATGAAGTACGAGACAACTTAAATACATATGCATCAGTACCGCATCGTAAGTTGTAGTACGTATAAGCTGCGACGGGCTACGTATACGTAGCATTTTTTTCTTAGTGTAAGAGTGCCAGTGGGTTTGGTTCGAAATGTTTGGAATCTAGTACATAGGTCAACAAAACAATTATATTGTATTCCTTAAGAAACCTGTATAGGCAGGTAGCCTATAATATTTATAAAGTAGAGCAGAGTCAGTAAAATTATATCTAAAACTAAGCTGTACTTTTAAAGCATCGTTACATATCGCTATGAATGTTTCTTGCGCAGGATCACAATCCTGCCCTCACATGCAAATGGTATAATTCGTCAATAGCCGTCGGGTGCTAATTGATTTCTGTTTGCCCCTCTTTAATTGTGGCGTGTGATTTGCTCTACGATTTTTGCATTATTCATTCATTGCAGTTTTGTTTTTGTATTGATTTATATGGCACTATCATACAGTTCATATTTGACTTGGTATAATAGGCTGAAAATAGTAATAGTTACCAGTAGGTAACTTTAATAGGCTTCAATGGGATATGCTCAAGTTTAAAATACTTAGTAATTTTCTACGTTACCAAAGTCATGACTTACGACACACCCCTTACACCGTTTTTTTGTTTGTTTGTTGATGTTTTTTTTTTGGTGCTTTTGCGGTAGGGCTCTCTAATAGCCTTCTTTTTTTCTTATTACTGTCTCCCGTTTGCAATGGAGGGAAGTCGGATATTTATTTTTCCTACTCCTCTATCTTCTTTGATTAATTCATTGCGGGTTCCAAGACAGATTAGAGTCATCCCCCGGGCTCGCTGGACTTCATTGTCTAATGTTGTGAATGGTCGCTGCTGTTGATCCTGGTACACAGGAGCTACAGCAGTGGGAATGTGTGATGGGCCTATGCCCGATATATCACAGGCCGAGGCCACTGCCTACAAAAATCAGAAATTGATAAGATGGCATCAGCACATGCGAAACTATTATAAGTGTTCTTTGCGCTACAACAACTTTACCTGCGTGCGGTACATGACTTTTTCGTAAATAAAACGAATTTGACACCCGTCGATTCCAAAAGGGTTTTGATCCTTCGTCCTGAGATTATATTCTCTTTGTTTCAAAAACATAAATTCTAGCGTGTCAATTGTGGTGTCAGTCTAAGCTACAGGTAACCGCCTAGGCAACCAGAGGGCAATAAAGGGGGTGAGGTAAAAATTTGGTGGGAGGCAGCTCCCTGCACACTCCTGTCCATACTGTAATATATACTCTTTCTTATACTGTGGTCATGATGTAAACTAAATATGTAAACTCACTACGACAAACTGTCAAACGAAAGATCCAGGGTTCTAATCCAAGATTTTATCATACTGTCATGTAACATTGCAATTTGAGGAGTTAATTCGAAACATTAACGTAAAATTTCTTACGGAGTCAATTGGAACTTATTCTATTTTGTTTTTCAAAAAATCTCGTGTGGAAATATAAACCACCGAGTTTCCTAGTAGATTCCTATTGGAATGATAAACTCTGTCATTATTTTATGGGTATATTACACCAATACGATACATTTTGATAGTTAACAGCGAAATAATTAGTTAGATAGATTTTTAGACATAGATATAGTCCGTTTCAATTAGCAACGAAATTTCAAGGCTCTTTGAATTACAGAAACATAGATTTGAAACACTTCCTCTCAGATGTAATGT
Source organism: Agonopterix alstromeriana (assembly GCA_963924505.1). Classification (NCBI taxonomy): domain Eukaryota; kingdom Metazoa; phylum Arthropoda; class Insecta; order Lepidoptera; family Depressariidae; genus Agonopterix; species Agonopterix alstromeriana. The sequence continues at coordinate 13,040,114 of OZ004674.1, read as the reverse complement.
CGGATAGTATATCTTTCTGATAAATAAATTATATTTGCAAATCAGAATAGGCCAGAAAGCTATATAGGAATCGGAACAACTTTTCGTCCTTATTTGAAATGAAATATAGATTGTTAGATAGCTTCCAAGCTTTATTCGCCTTCAATCATAAAAATATTTTTTTGAGTTCGAAATCTGAACATGTGACAAAATCATTTTACAAATTCGTAATTCGAACAAATTCAAAAACGCAACGCGAAGCGAACGCACCCCCTCATCAAATTCTACGTACATTCGAAAACTAAAACTATGAAGAGGGGAGAACAGTGAAAAAATTGATATTTTATTGCGTCCGGGGTCCACTTTTCTGCCATATTTTATTTTCTTTTCGTCGTCTGTGATTTCCACCACAGATTACAGTTATGTAGCAAGCTACAGCTGCGACAGTGAAATTTTCACGTAGTTCCTACAGGTCCGTTTTGGCGCTGCTGTCGTCAAGCTAATTTGTATAGAACTTGTAGTTATAGGTATGTATACAGTGATTCCAGATTACAAAAATAGAGATATTAGGAATTAACTAATCAACGACATTATTATGTGATACAACGGAGAAGAATTAGGGCTTCTCCAGGATTCTCAAGTCAAGTAGCAGAAAAAATACAAGATTATAAGCTTCTGAAGCAACAACACGTCATGGCGTCCTATGATGGCGTTAACCAAAGGGAAAATATGACTGCAGCGCCACAACGGACCTTTCAGAACTAAACCTGTAATAGGCCCGGTTTGGACTACATTCCAATGCTGCTGAAGAATTTTGTATCTTAAAACTCTGTGATATGGTTTTTTATGCGTTTCTAAGATGGTTGTTAAGATGCGTGCGTGTCGTCAAACGCACGGATGAGTAGTATATCATTTTCTTTGAACAAATGGGTTTCAGTATCTGCCACAACGGCCTAATCTAGTAAAAGAATAAACAATAGGGGTAGAACTGGGAATCTGAGGGGAACACAATTTACATTTGGAGTAAATTCTTACGGTAGATGGATTTTACTGGTGTTTTTGTCGGGAAATGAAGAAGTTGCTAGACTATAAACGAATTCTATGCGTTCGTGTCTAAATAGTGACGAGATGCGGAGTTTGATTTTATTGCGGGACTAACTACCTGAAATTAAAGTTTACTGTGGGTGAGATAAATTTGGTTTAGAATTGGGTTTCAAAACAGTTTGTTTTTAAAACCTTGTAATTTTTTTATTCAATGTTCTTAAGGGGCTCTGTTTTAGTCGAGGGCGTCGAACGTTTTTTCAAAGGCGTGTTTAGGTCTAGACCGCCTCTGCCTAAATACAACTTAATTTGGGATGTGTCCAAATTAGGCGAGGAAGTTTTACATTACTTCGCTAGTCTGTATCCAGATCAAGAACTGACAGTGAAAATATATCTAATAAACTAAATACCCTTCTATTTCTCGTTACGGGTCGAATGCAAATGTAATGAATGTTAATAATATTGAAAAGAGAACATAGGATATGATCATTAAAATTTCTATCCTGATAAAGACATCTCGTATTAACTCAATGCAACCGCTCCTAATTCTTCCATTTTTCCATGAGAAACCACCAATTTGCCCGGTCGTTACTCTATACACTTACCTACTGGATATGACTAAGAGTTTACGATCTAACGACGAACCTCCTTTCATCAGCCTAAAGAAACCTAATAATCCCGTCTCGTCTTAGGCACTGGGCCGTTGGGTTAAAAATACTCTGCGTAGCTCAGGCTAAAACTCGCTCTTTCTCTCGCATCAGGCAGTAATATAATAAGCTATCACACGCCCATTTCGCTTCAATTATTTTTCGACATAGGCCCTTAAGTATGTAATACTGAGTTTTATTTTAACTAAGAATATTCTTAGTAACCATTTTTTATTTATAATTAATGGACTTCTTGCTTGTGCGTTAGCACCGCATTTACGCCAGTGTTAAGTGGTTTGAGGGAGTATCTATCCAATCTCGAGGATTGTTATTGAGTAAGAACACAACTGAGAAGGATTGCGGAGCCTCGTGGCAGGCTGAGACGCGAACCGCGCGAACACCACGCGAAAGGCAAGTGTTCGGGGCAAACCCTGCAACGTGACTCGCTCCTTAGTAACCTTATTTCTTGGATAAGTTATATGTCAAGATTGACAGTCGAAGCTAAGAAAGCGTCGAAAAAAATAACAACCAGTACTGTCCTCTAAACTCTATCCATACACACGCACACAGACTTAATTTGTATGACGCCCCACGCACACCAACCTAAGAAAGTTGGTCCGTTTTGTTTTATACGGTAGAAGCGTTAGGCTCATTCTAGACATACTTTTTCTAAGCTTTATTGTTTGTGGGGATAAAAGACAGACCACTGTTTTCTCGTGGACCCACTAATTGGCCCCACTGGTGGGTCCTCGAGGGAGACTTATTTCTTGTAGACCCACTGACTGATGCAGGTACAAATTCACATAGATAGGGCATTGAATCACTTTAATTTTATAGGACACCACTAGACAGACTATTTTAGACTTGCCTATCTAATATAGTATTAAATAAGTTTCATAACTGAAATTGTCTATTTAACCCCCAAAAAAGAACCAATTAATCAATCAATCAAATACCTATACCAAAAAAATAAGTAACAGTAAAATACAGAGAAAAAATACAAGAGGCACCAAATAAGGCGGTCTTATAGCTAAGAAGCGATTTCTACCAGCCAACCTTAGGGTAGAGGAAACGGTGAATGAAAAAAGAGGTAGGCGGTGTTTCCAGAAAAATGTTCAAAAAGGAGCAGTTAAAAACTTTGACTATTTATATGTGGACTGGTTACGCGTGTAATTCTACTAACAAACATTTCTGCCACTTTTTGTGGGGGGCGAGGTAACAAGAAATCCGCAACTTTGGATTTTATTCCCTATAACTTTAGATTCTAATTTTGAATGTTAAAAATCATGAAAAGTAGTCTCGTGTGAACCCCAAACGTTCTAAGTTCGAAGTTATTATTTCGCAATTATAGGCTGTCTCGTTTAGTGATAAGGTGTAAAATTTAATGTAAATGCACAAGATCAATTGTGCTTATACCGTGGCACAGGGGAAATGCTACCGCAAGGCTAGTCCTTATAATTTTTTTATAAAAATTAACCCTTTCTCTACCACTAGAACCCGAACCAAACCATAATCAAAACTCAAATTTCTCATTCCCCAACAAAAGTTTACAACTAAAATAACAAGCGGCACTTAATTCGAAACTCCTTTACAACCTTTTAGTTTCATCAATAAAATGTTACGAGCGGGAATCGAACCCGCACGGACCCCGGAGGTCCATAAATCATTCGTAATAGTAATCATTGTGTCGCTACACCAAATTTCACGCTTCACCTAACTTGATAATGTTGCCTAAATTAAGTTTTGTTTCTTATTCTTATTGGATATTGTTTGAGAGAAAAAAAGAACACACTATGAACACACATACTTACCTACATACAATACACTGACGACTAAAATTAAAAATTCTTGTTGACGTCATTTTTCACACCACTGGCTTTTCGGTGAAGGAAAACATCGTGAGGAAACCTGCATGCTTCAATTTCCTGTATTGTACCCTCTGTCCATTACAAGTGGCGACGGGCTCACCCACCGTCACACTGGACAGAGTTTCGGTACTACTGGTGAAACGTAGATGTTCAGAGGTTTCAGAATATCTCTGACTACCCCCTCGGGGAATACTATAGTCGTGAGCATATGCTTATGATAATGTCATTTTTAGGGTTCCGTACCCAAAAGGTGAAAACGGGACCAAGTGTGAGTCGGTCACGCGGTAAAGGTCCCGGAGGAAACAAAACTTTTTTGTAAGTTAATATGTTATAAGGTGGTGTGATACGGAACCCTAGGTACACGATTAGCCCGACTCAGAGTTGCAAAATATGCGGCAAAAAACTGAACAATACACATCTTAAACAAAACAAAATGTACAAAGTACAACTACAAAATAGACACAACATTGAATTATACAACGTAACATTGTCAAGACTAGGCATTTTGGTCAATCAATCAATTAAATCAGCCCACATCAACCCACTGCTGCGCATAGGCCTCCTTTTTATTGCGCCACTCCTCACGGTCCTGTGCCAATCTGATCCATATCCGACCCGCAACCCTTACAATGTCGTCTGACCATCGCATCGGTGGTCTGCCCACGGACCACCTTCCTTCTCTTGGCCACCATTCTGATATTGCCATGGCCCACCAGCGATCTTCCCTTCTAGCCAAATGTCCTGTCCTGAATTTTTGTTATTCAATTATGCAAGGTGTTCTAGATGGTCTAAACGTTAAAACATCTTAAAAGTTTTAAATGCTTATTTTTTCTATTGTAAAACCTTGTAATTATAGAGTTTGTTATATATTGTCATTTAATAATAATTTTCGAGTTTGTAATAAGCCTATTTACATAGGACTTGCTTAACGACTTTTTCTCCATAATCCTATTCGGGGTAGTCAGAAACATTGCTACAACTACCAGCTTCCTTGCATGCAGTTGTAACAAGGGTCACTTTTAGCATACTGAAGGTTTCAAGATAAAATAATTACACCTCAATGTGTAGTAGTGATAGCTGGCTAGCCTTTCTCCCACTAATAAACTAAATAAGAAAATGGGATCCCTTAGTCGCTTCGAACGACACCCCATGAGTAAAAACGGGGTGGAAAAAAGACGAAGATCTAATAAGAACGAAGTCGTATAGGAATTAAAAGGACAACCAATATTTTGGTCCAATTGTGCTAATTGAATTAAGTACGTATGAAACAAACAGAAGAATATATTGTCTTAGATGTTGTGGTAAAAAGCTGAACTCAAAATTAACTCATTTTAAAACGTATATAGGGTGAAATTGATATCATTAGCATCCTTTTAAACTATGAGTCTACCCATCAAACTGAACAACTTTTAGTATGGGAGCAAACCGATCTGAGCAAAAATACAATCAGCTATTGTATACATTTGAGTCGAGTAGGCATTGCAGTTTAGTATGGAACAGCAGATTTTCAGCTTCGATCAGTTTGCTCCCATACTAAAAGTTGTTGTAAAAGTGACATAACTTTCACCCTGTAGTGTAAATCGTCATTTAACATCAGTTGTCAAGACCGGTAGCAAAGAAGGCAATATAAATCGGTCTGGCAACAGGTCTATACCTTATGAGTACTGCCTAATGTTAACATTCACACGCAAAACGGAAGAAATCCTACAGCCAACGGCAAAGTCATAGGAATCCAGCTAGAAACATAAGAACCTTTGTCCATCTTTGTAGCCTTCAAAATCCTTTATTCAGTCAACTTTTTGTAAACCCTATCACTAATAAAAGTAAAGTCCACTTTAGTTGCAAACTTTTTGTTTGTTACGAATATATTTTTACCTAATTTGAGATAAAAAAGACCAATTTGTATCAGAATTCCACGTTTCATCTTTAACTAGACGTTTGTAAGTACTTTAACATTTCACCCAAGAGCATTCACCTCTGACCCGTAACTGCCGTTGGTCATCTCGAGACGTCTCGCATCCTTGTCTGGTGGGTGTGTTGTGTGTATGTTTGTCTTTCTCTACTTGCGGTGCACGATCCGATGGTGCTTGTGGATCCGGGTGTCCTCAGAATTGCACTCGGCTGCGCGGTTCATGAAACTGAGGATTTGATGAGACAATTTTTGGTCAAAATCTTAGATGACGTTTTGGTAGAGATTCAGAGACTTCTTTTGAGCGTGAGCTTAGTCTAAGTAAGGTCAAAAATCATTGATATCATATACAGGGTATAAGTGACAGCCTAGCAAATACTGAAACGGTAAACTCAGACCATCAAACTGAACAACTTTCACTATGGAAACTAGCTTCTACCTTAGGAAACGGGAAAAAAATCAGCTGTCGCATACATTTGAGTCGGGTCGGTAGCATTAGTGATTGTCATGCGATACAGCTCATGCTGACACAATAATAGAAGATTATACAGGGTGAAATTTGATATCATTAGCATCCTTTTTAACTAAGAGTTTAACCATCAAACTTAACAACTTTTACTATGGGAGCAAACCGATCGGAGCAAAAAAAATCCTCTGTTTCATACTAAACTGCAATGCCTACTCGACTCAAATGTATGCAACTCCGATCGGTTTGCTCCCATAGTAAAAGTTGTTAAGTTTGATGGGTAGACTCATAGTTTAAAAGGATGCTAATGATATCAATTTCACCTTGTATATACAAAGTCGACCTTATTTCAGGTTTGATCTACATTGATTTATTAGTTCACGTCTTCTGTGAAATCCCCTCTGCAGCCAAATGTAGCTTAAATCGAATTCCTAGATTCAAACGATGTAGGTAGGTAGCAGAGCGAACTTTAAGGACGTATCCGACTGGGGACACGACTCTTCGTACTAATCGATGTGAACGAGCGCGTGGCTCCTGTCAGAATTTAGCCGTTTTCTTTGAAAAATGAGATTAAATTTTATGAATTTTCGAATAAATCGACCAAATCATTCTATGTATATTGTAAATTTTAATTTTCTTCCGATCAACAATGTACGAGTAAAATGGTTACAATGGAAAAAATGGCCGAGTTTAGATACCTTTTTCTTCAGTTTTTATTAATTAAAATAGATTTCGAGAAAAATCAAATCACTTCTCATGTCCTATAGCTTGTTCAGTTTTGTTTTCTGCTTAAAAAGTGTCATAGTTAATGTATAAAACGGTTACAAAGTTACGGGCGGTAGAGCCTTAATGAACCTAACCTAACGTTCCCAAACTCGTGTGCCTAGTTATAATTGAATCAGGGAAGATGTTCGAATGTTGCCGTATTACCTGTTCTCTAACCGACACAACACGCGAGCACAACTATCATATGCTTACACTTATGTTACTATGCACCGATTTTAATTCATAGTATAGGTAGTATTATAATCACTAGGTAGGCACTACCTTCTCTTGGGGATTGTGGTGATAGGCTCACTACCTATCACAGACAATACCACTAGTGAAATGTGGGTTATTATCGAAGAGCGATACATATACAACGTGTTAATGAATGAGCGCAAAACCTCATACACCACAAATAATTAGTTTGAAACAATAATTTCATTATTTTGATACAAACAATTGAAAGTTATTTTAAGTTTTGAGGCAAAAAAGGATTTGTTACCATTTCCGCAATGAATGAAAGCGCTAACGAACTCATGGATACAATTTTAAGAATCTTGTTTAGGTAGTAAGTAGGGTGAGTGGCCCGTGCGGTGGGTTGACATCGAGTTCGAAAAATTTTAAATTTTACAAACAAATTATTAAATATTTTGAAAAAAATTATCTATGTTGAAACCATGACCATTCGATTCTCCTATCGATTCTAAACAAACTACTTTCTAGTTTTGCGTTAATTCATTAACACGTTGTATAGGGTCCTTCTTAATATGCTGACACTTTTTTAAGGGGATAGTCATCGAAAACGCGAAAAAAAAAATCTATTGTTCCATACAAAACTGAAAACCTACTCGATCCAAATGTATGAGACAGCTGATTTTTTTTCGCGTTTTCGATGTTGGTCCCATAGAGAAAGTTGTTCATTTTGATGGTCTGATCATCCTCTTAAAAAACTGTCAGCATATTAAGTTGGACCCTGTATACAGGGAGAAATTGATATCATTAACATCCTTTTAAACTAAGAGTCTACTCATCAAACTGAACAACTTTTACTATGGGAGCAAACCGATCGGAGCAAAAGTTGAAAGTTATTCGCATTTTATATTTTCATACAAAAATTATTTGTTATTATTTCAGCATTAAATGAAGCAAGATGAAAGCGCTAGCACGCTCATGACATAGGATACATTTTAAGAATCTTGTTTTGGTAGTAAGTGGGGTGAGTGTGCCCGTGCGATGTGGGTTGACATCCAGTTGAATAAATTTTAAGTTATACGAACAAATTACTTCGTATTTTGAAAAAATGTAACCTATGTTGAAACCTAGATAATTTGATTCCGCTCTCGATTCTAAACAAACTATTTTCTAGTTTTGCGTTTATTCATTAACACTTCTTGGGACAACCTCCCTAAAAAAAATAAAAAAATAAACACCCACCCACCAGCTTCTTTTTTTTTTGGTTTGCAAAAATCTGACAAGATTTATAAAACTGTAACATAAGTATGTCTGTGCATAGCAGATATTTAAAAAAAGAAGTTACCTACGATATGGTGTTTACGTATGACTCCATCGAAAATCATAGATTTTTGTCTGTTTGTTGGAGCATCATGCAAAAACTATTGGACCGATTTTGATGAAACTTTTTTGTGTCTAATACCTTTTGATTAGACTTGAAGTGAATATTTTATTTTGCCACGATGACAGAAACTGATCGTGCGGACGAAGGCAGTCGCGAGCAAAAGCTCGTTTTATTTAAAAACCTCATTAAAAACATTGATTTAAAAAATCGTACAACCTTATTGTAAAAAAATAATAAGGTACCTACACCACCGCAGACGAGACAAACCCAGCCAGTAATTACAGACTGACGTTTGGACACAAGGGGTTGAATTGATAGGGGAAGTGGACAAAGGAGCTTTTACACAATGATTTTTATGTGATTTTCACGCACCACCGCCTAAGTATAGCGGTTGTAAGCTTCTTGTTTAGAATTTATTATTAGGTTTTATTTTAATTTTAAATTAGAGGTGTATTTTTTTAATGTCGAACTTTTTTTTCTATTTGTTCATAGAACTGACTAGGATCTAAAAGCCATACTGCCTTGTTATTAGTTTCCATTCTTTTTCTGCAATTTTCATAGTCGTAATTATTTTATTATCTAGTTAATATCATCCAATTCTACGGAATCAGTAGTCAAGTAAGCAAATTTTTTTTTACTTACCTACCTACACAGGGTCCTTCATGCTGACACTATTAAGGGGATGATCAAGACCGTCAAACTGAACAAATTTTTCTACTGGACCAACATCGAAATCCCGAAAAAACATCAGCTGTCCCATACATTTCGCTCAAGTAGGTTTGCAGTTTTGTATGGAACAGCAGATTTTTTTTTACCATTCGATGTTGGTGCCATGGAGAAAGTTGTTCAGTTTGACGGTTTAATCATCCCATTAAAGAAGTGTCAGCATATTAAGAAGGACCCTATACAGGTTGTTAGGGTAAACAGTTACATTATTTTAATTTAAGGGGTGATTGTACCCATTATACTGAACTACTTTCCCCAAGAAACCAATAGGAAATTTATTAAAAAAACAACTCTTCATACAAACGTTCGATTAGCTGATTACTGTCCAAAGGAAGCGCGTCTTTGGTATGGAAAGTCCAATTTTTTTGGTTTCTTAGGGTATTAGGTAGTTTTTCAGTATCATGGGTACAATCACCCCTTAAAATAATGCAACTGTTTACAATAACACCCTGTATACCTACGCTTCCTTACACACAGTGTCTCAAGCCGAAAACAGGTATTTCGTAAATATTTTTTTCTGTTATTTAGCAGGTTTTCTACTTCCTATTTTTTAGAACCAACAATCACCTACCCACCCGACACCTAACAAAGCGTAATAAATAGTAATAATATTTTCACCAGCTAGTTTAATTAAAAGGGAGGCAACTGCGAAAACATTTAGCTTTTGATACCGTATCGCGAACGAACAAACAGCCGGATTGTTTTTAAATAAGATTAAATTTTACAGTTCAACGCCATCTAGCGGATTACGCGCGAACTATTCTGGTAGGCGGGGAAACAAGGACGAATGGGGCAAGGAGTTATTTTGCTTGCGTAATTTTAATTTAACATTTAATTACATTATATTACCGATTATATTTATTTATTTCATTAATTGTATACCTATAATAATTTTATACGCATAAATACCTAAAAAACGTTGAAGGAATTATCGTTATTAAATAATTACAAGCTTTTAAAAGTTAAAGCAAAAACAAAATTTGATTAGTAAAAACTTGTTGTCAACATCAACCGTGCCATGACGTCAGCGCTGTCGATAGTGGCTCGCTATTTCGCCAGTCTACTCACCGGGGGTGTAACTCAGTGGTAGAGTGTCTGCTTCGCATGCTGAAAGTCCTGGGTTCAAATCCCAGCACCTCCAAATGTCTTTTTACATTTTGTTTTCACCATTTTAATTCTTTCAATTTAATTTTATACTTTTCTCGCTTGTAAAAAAGAACCTATTGCTTAGTGCTTTGTATCGATTTTTCGACTCAATGGAGCGAGAAACCTCAGCACGTGCCAGAATCAAATTACAAACCTTTATTCATACAAAATGGTGTTCAATTTGTAATGAGTTGAACAAAACATGGATTGACATGCACCTGGGCTTACCGTATTGCAATATTTAATTATAATTATGCTGGATCACAAAAGCTCGGATTTTTACGAAAAAAAAGCTTATTACTCAAAAAATTTCAATGGCTACTCTTAGACTACTGAGACTACTTATATGAGGACTCACACTTCTTGCGGGGAGCGAGGTAGCACGAGATACACAACTTTGAATTTCATTCCTTTAGTTTAGATTCTAATTTTGAATGTTAAAAATCATGAAAAACAGTGTCGTGTGAACCCCAAACGTCATAAGTTCGAAATTAATGTTCCGCAATTATAGGCTGTCGCGTTTAGTGATAAGGTATACAATTGAATGTAAATGCGTAAGATTTTTTTAATCTTGCACGTTGGCAGAGGGGAAATGCTAAGGCGAGGCGGGTCCGTTTGCTACTCGACGAAAATATTATTAGAAAAGCAGTTTTTATTTTCGTGATTTCAATGTCAAAATTGAAATATTGAAAAAAAAACTGGTCCTTTTAGGTTTGTTCAGTTAACGCGAACCTTAGGTCCTCAGGTACGTTCATTAAAGTTAATCCTCCATTAAATCTCTTACTGACACTTTTTGTCTAGTTGACGTAGTAAAAGCTAGCATGAGATTTGATGGAGGATTAACTTTAATGAACGTACACACGGCGACAGATCAACCTACCCATAGTTGGACCTTTATGTCCATGAACATAGAGTTCAACTATGGGTAGGTTGATCTGTCGCCGTGTATAGCTTAGCATAGCATAGCATATGCTCACGACTATTTTCCCTGAGGGGGTAGTCAGAGATATTCTGAAACCAACATCCACGTTTGACTAGTAGCACCGAAACTCTGTCCAGTATGACGGGGGGTGAGCCCGTCGCCACTCATAATGGACAGTGGGTACAATACATGCCTCGAAATTGTAGCATGCATGTTTCCTCACGATGTTTTCCTTCACCGAAAAGCTAGCGGTGTTACAAATCGTACATAAATTCCGAAAAACTCATTGGTACGAGTCGGCCTGGACGGGGATCGAACCATCGCCTCCTGGACGGCAGGCAAGGTTACTCGCCACTGGACCAAAACGGCTTATCTACGAGTATGTGTCCTTTTATCTAATTAAATATCTTTGTCGAAATTTCTCTTATAACTCGCGTTGATATCTTTTATATGTAGATAGTGTATCGTAGGCCGTAGCCCCGTAGCACTCCATCCTGTAATCACATTTCTGGGTAGGCAGAAACTTGACTACAAATAACTACAAACATAAAAGGTATAGAGTTACACAGAGGATGCCATCACGCGCCACTGTGGGTGTTTTATACACAGACACCCATGTTATATCAGTGACATCAATTACACGTGTTATGGACTTTTGTGATACGGTGATATGATTGTGGGAAGTGGTGAAGAGAGAATGTTTAGACTTTGACATGGTAAGTACTAGCGACCCGCCCCGGCTTCGCACGGGTGCAATTTGGGGGATTTACTCTATATATTAAAAAAACGCATTAAAATCCGTATTTTTAAAGATCTAAGCATACAAAGGGACAAACAGACAGCGGGAAGCGACTTTGTTGTATACTATGTAGTGATAATAAGGTTAGTCAAATATAAAGACTTCGTCTGCGTAGACTTGATGAAGGTCTCTGTACGTCATTTTTGTCATTTGAATACTTTAAAATTAAAAGTGTCCCAGTTTTTATGTTGCAAATATCGTAAGCATGCTTTTGAACAGTCGCTACAGCATGGAAATCGGTTCGAAAGTTTCCATAGGAACGATATTATTTTTAAAAAAAAAATCTACTTATTCATAGTTATAGACGTCAATACACTAACCAACCAAAAAAATAATATTAATATTTTTTTTCCGTTGTTTTGGACATGTCTGCGTAGACTTGATGACGGTCTCCGTACGTCATTTTTGTCATTTGAATACTTTAAAATTAAAAGTGTCCCAGTTTTTATGTTGCAATTATCGTAAGCATGCTTTTGAACAGTTGCTACAGCATGGAAATCGGTTCCAAAGATCCCATAGGGACGATATTATTTAAAAAAAATATATATCATAGTTGTAGACGTCAATACACTAACCAACCAAAAATAATATTAATATTTTTTTTCCTTTGTTTTCGATGTATAAAGACTCTCTTTAAGACTTTTAATAATAGTAGGTATCTAATCGTTTTTCGCGATTTCGATGTTGTTTCCATAGAGAAAGTTGTTCAGTTTGACGGTCTGATCATCCCCTTAAAATAGTGCCAGCATATTAAGAAGGACCCTGTATAGAGATATAAAAGAAAGATGGAAGATAGAAGACAGACAAAAGATAGAAACAGAAACAGCTTAATATTCCTTTTTTATAAATAAATAAATAAATATCTTGGACATTATCACACAAATTATTTAGTCACATTTAAAGTACCAGAATCTAGCCTGGACTTGTATCATGATGACTAGACAACGATATAGAATACATATATAGATACAAACATCCATGACTCGGGTACAAATATTCATATTCATCACATAAATCCTTTCCTACACGAGAGTAATTTTTAAATTAACAAACATGAGCAAATGAACTCAAGGTTAAGATGATCTAAACCCAACCATAAACCTTGAAGCATAAGGCTTCTAATTAATAATAATTATTAGGCTGTATTGCACATGAAAGCCCTTTATAACCCTACAACAATATTATGTTACGTCATTATAGCGCGTTAGTACACTGTAAACATTAACAAGGCCATTCAAAGGGTTAACATATCATACAATGTGTATATGATAATGATGATGATGATTATTGTTCTTGGGGTTAAATTTTGTATCTGTTTTAATCGTTAACTGATTTAAGATTAGACAAAGAGGTCTAAAGTTTAGTTACTTCTCATTAGAATGCCGTGTATTTAAACAGAATACAAAACTGCGAACATAATAGAACATCAATATTCTCAAAATTCTGTAAAATTCTTAACTCAGTTGACCGTGTTGACCGCGTTGACCGCGTTTTCCTTGTCTAAGTTGTTCATACTGTCGGAAGGATTCGTATGTAATATAGGATATGAACCTAGGTCGTATCGCTACTATATGGGGGTATGGTTGGGACACATCCTACCACAGTGAGATAAAAATAATGATTCATTGTGAAGTACGAGACAACTTAAATACTGATGCAACACTCGTAATCAGTATCGCGTCGTAAGCTACGTGGTATGTAAGCTGCGACGGGCTACGTATAAACTGCGACGGGCTATGTATAAGCTCCGACGGGCTACGTATACGTAGCATTTTTTTCTCAGTACACCAAGGGTATGGCCGTTTCGCAGGGATCTAAACCACCCCTTTGAATATTAGTAGGGTGTTTTGTTTACACCTTGAATTATAAGCTTGGCGGGTCTGCTAAAAAAACTTGAGCTGCTGAGAAACTGACTAGTCAGTGGTCTGATACAACGATCGTAGGGCAGGTATTAAGGTGGGACAGATGAAAGATATCTCTTATTATCTTGGTGAGAACAATGACTGATATCTGATTCTTAAGCAATGCAAGTCCAATTGGGATGGGCTGCCTGAAAACAAAACTGTGCAACCAATGTATCCTGCCGCCAGCGCCGCCCGCCAGACCATGTTTCAATAAAGTCGTTTTCTGGTGTCCCTTATTACATGGATCTTGTTTGCAACTAGGGATAACTTCCGTGCGTTCAGATGTTCTTGCCATACTTATTACTGGAAGCAAAATAAGTCATAGTTTTAGTACAATGTTAGGTTCCTCTTTTGTTCTGTTTTTTGGTAATGTAAAATTTTTATTTTATGGTGCTTTTGGGTAGGGTCTTCAACTCTGCCATAAATGATCTCTGGAATTGGCTCTCTAATAGCCTTGCTTTTTTCTTATTGCTGTCTCCCGTTTGCAGTTGAGGTAAGTCGGATATTTAATTTTCCTACTCCTCCTATCTTCTTTGCTTGATTCATTGCGGGTTCCAAGACAGATTAGAGTCATCCCCCGGGTTCGCTGGTCTTCATTGTCTAGTGTTGTGAATGGTCGCCGCTGTTGATCCTGGTACAGCAGTGGGATTATGTGGTGGGCCTATGCCCGATAAAAAAAAGGCATTGAATAATTATGAATACACTAGAAAAGGCGACGCGAACAAAATCTGTGTACCACGATTAACAGTGCGGGGCGCGCACTGGGAACGTTACGTTGCGGCAAGGCTATGTAAGCATACGCCATTTGGCCTGTACGAGGGTTACAAACAATTCAAGTTCGGCACTGCCTTAAGTACCTCAATTGTGTCAGTGGCGTCCCTTAGCAACGGCTGTCGCCCTCATTTGCAAAATTGATTATTTTTAGAAAATAATATCCTAATGACCCTCTTCACGACCACATTGTTATCTCCCCCCGCTTCTTCAAAATAATACTTAAAACAATGAAAGTCAATTTTGAGTGCCTAATTAGGGGTCGTGCACATTGCACACTGCACACTGCACCGGCCATCGGACTCAAGAGCGCGTGAGTTATGGAGCCGGAAGACAGATTTATCGCCTTTTACCCAATCGCCTGCCTTATGATTAGTGTTAAGAACAGATAGGGAACTTGGGCAACGGGTGACTGGAAGAGACTCATTAAATATCAAATGAGTAAAAAGAATGTACCTAGTCCCTGGAAAAGCAAGAATGATTCGAAAAAACTGGAAATAGCAGTGAGTGATTTCTGGATTGGAAACCGCGTAGTTACCGCGTGGCATACCTACACTTGCCGTTCCAATTTCCTCGCCAATTTAGAGCGATGTTTTGGGTCAGTTTACTCCAAAATACTCAAATGAAACATTAAAAAAAGTCTGTAGATCTACGAATTTTTCAAGAGGTAATCTGCTGATTTCTCCGGATTTTTCAACCTTGACCTACGGATTTTTAAAAATTTAACCTGGCAACATTGGCTGCGTATTACTAATGCGGGCCAAGAAGGGACTACACCAGTGACGTCGAAGCGCCCTTATAGGCTCAACCAAACCTCAGAAGATCAGGTTCTGGTAGTGCAGCTGCGTTTTATTCGGAAAGGGACTAACGTGGACCAATCTCGTATTTAAAACAGCAATAAGTTCTCCTTAGATCTATTTTAATGTCATCTTTTTCATAGCAATCAAGGGCTAAGAGGAAGGATCTCCATAGAGTCCGCATAAATTTACGATTGTAGTTAGTCTCTTTTGTCTTATGACGTACCTTTAATAGTAGAATGAGATGGAACTATAGATATTTGTTTATGCGGCTGTCCACTTTTTTTTTGAGCTCAAAACTAAACGTCAAAAAAAGTGGACACTTTACAATTGGTATGGCTCACTCTAGTCTTAAAGAGAGATCCTTCCTCTTAGATCAAGGGAATTTGCCACAAAAAAAAGCAAGCGTCTTAGCATCCTTACAACAAGCAAATCTAAGGGTTGAACCTCATCTGGCAGCACGGAATCGCAATTTTTCACGTTACATCCTTTTCTGTAGCACAGGAACGTCACTTCCTAGAGCGATAACTAACATAACATAATCAATAACTAACACATGATTCGTATTTTGTGAGCGATTATTATCTTGTACCTAGAGCTTGTCACGCAAAAGTAACACACAATCATCATCAGCTTTCGTCCACCTACTACAGGAAAGAAGTCTACTCTCCATTATGCCACTCATTCCTATCCTTCCTATATTTAGGGCCTCAACCCTAAATAGTATCATTATCATAATTATGTGGCCTTATTTGACAGGTCTAACCTTACCGTTTCTGGTATAATTCTACATCTCTGTCCCTTCCGTCTGTTCGTGTAAAAAGCTCTCGAGCTAATGGGGATGATCATTAATATTTTATGCGGCAGATAGCGACTATTCATTTATATTTATAAACGCAAACGCGCAAAGCTACGATTTACCTGCGGCTTTATGATTTTGATCATAGACGTAGATCAACTTGCACCAACCACTTGTTTTAATATTGAATAAATTCTCGTAACTGTAATCGACGACTGCGAAGCGACAGATTTATTAGAAAAACGCAAAGGAAGTATACGTACAATTTTACTAAACATAATATGATCATTTGCAATCATTGACTTACCAACTATTGTACGAAGGGTCAGAGTTCAAAAGTGTCCGAACCAAAAGAGCACCAAAACGTAAAAAGAGAACCAATTACGCGACAGTCTTCGTTTGATTGGCCGACTACACGCATGCACGGGCGCGCGGAGCGCACCGTGCCGCGATGGGGGAGTGGGATGGAAAAGAATTTCAGCATTTTCAATGTTTTTTCTTACACGTTGGTGTAGTTTAGTCTCCGACACTTTTTTCGAGAATGGTGTACCAGACCCGGCGTCCATAGTGTTCTACGTCAATGTTTACAACGATATTAATGTACCAGTACTAGATAAGTCGATCAGTAGGAACTGCATGTTACACTTAAATGCGGTTCCCGCACCGCATTGATGTTCCTGAGTTCACTTCGTTACTATGGCAATGACAGACCGCAATGTGTCATTTTGTGACGGGTTATTTCTATGAAAGGGCTTGTCCATAGTTAGAGTATATGTCAAAGGTCATTTGGGATCAAAACGACTAAAATTTCAGACATCGATTTTCTATTGTCTGGAATTTTAGCAGTTGTTGATCCAAAATGACTGAAATGTGTTCTCTCTTATCCTTAAATGTGATTGAACAGGAAACCAATATGATCAGAAGTGGGGTTGAAGCAGTTGTAACCTTTCACAGGGTGCACCCATCAGACCTACAGTGTCCAATTTAATATGCTGGCGGTTTCTTAAGGGGATGTCAGACCATCTAACTGCACAACTTTTCACCACAACAAAATCCGCTGTCCCATACTTTGGGTCCAGTAGAATTACAGTTTTGTACGGAACAGGTGATTTTTTCTGCGATTTCAACGTTGATCCTTGTGTAAGGAAAAGTAGCATTATCCTTTAAACCACATATTCTACCCATCAAACTGAACAACAAACTGACAGCAGATTTTTTTGTTCTGAAAGGTTTGCTCCCATAGTAAAAGTTGTTCAGTCTGATGGGTAGAGTCTGTGGTTTAAAAGTTAATGATACTTTTCCTTACACCCTGTAGAGAATGTTGTTTAGTATGATTGTCTGATCATCTCCGTTAAAACCGGCAGCATATTAAAAAGGATCCTATACTTAACGATACCTGAAGTAATAAGTTGCCTGTGCCACACGCATGTTCGTTTCAAAATTTTACGAACTCACTTTCTATCTGTTGCCTAAGTCTATGGTTTTAACGGATTTTCTTTGGGTCTTATGGCTCTGTAGATGTTAGTACAACCATTAGCTGTGTGTATTAAGTTATTTAATACTCGCTTGAAGTTGGTTTAACGATTTAAGTGTAGCATTTATAATGTACTTGATTTATTTCTAACACTATACTGAATTAAATTTTTTATACTTAAACAATTTTTTTTTATTTTCTACCTAGTTCCGTGGTGGAGTTCCGTTGCAGAACTATTTAGATGAGACATTTTTCCAGTAGCGGAACTATCAACGAATTAATTATTTTAATTTCCATAAAATTAGAGTTCAAGTTAGTTGATCAAAGATTATAAAGAAGTCAGTAATGCCACGTAATGCTTCTAGATATGGGTAGAAATAATTGCTTTTATTTTCAAATAGGCGTTTTAAAGTGGACGCAATATTTGTCCGCGGCGAACGAGCCGAAGGAGGCGAAAGAATCGAATTGTAGCATTATTTGTATGAAATTCTATGACACCTCGCACACTTATTCGCGGCGAATCGGACGAATCGTCAGAAGAAGCATAGCATAATCTCGTTCGGCTCCTTCGTCGCGGATAGATATGCGTCCACCCTTAAGGTGCAAACAGAAAAGTCAACATTTTCGGAAATAAACTTTTCGAAAATTCGTCATTTTTAGAATTACACATTGTGCAAAATGAAGTAAGTCAAAATTTTGAAAATACATCTTTTTGGGAATTCAATATTTTATAGGAAGTGGCAATATGTGGGCGTCCAAAAGGGGCCAGTGGTCGGCATTTAGTTTCCGCAGTTTTGTGAAGTTGGGTGAAAAATTTGCATTTCGCAATTATATTTGATTAATTAATGCTCAATTATCTACAAGTTCATATATTAAATGACTTTATATGATGTTTCTAAGTAGCAAATTTTTTAAGAGAAAAGTTTAGTACGTAGGTACCAATAGTCGGCATATCTAAATTATGTTCCTAAAAATTTGTTATTAATTTAGGTAATAAACAGAAAATCTTTAGCGATGAGTGTCAATTCATGTTCACAACACACCACTAATATTATCTTCCAGTTTCTTGCTGTCAAAAAATGTCGATGCCATGTGGATGAACCGTCGTAATACAGGGGGTGAGCAGGGGACAAATTGTAAGGTCCCACGGGAAATCTACCGTTATTAGCTGTCAATCATATACCGAGATACCTACTGTTGTACCCTACATTGCTTGCAATTTGAAGTCGCTCTGATTTTTTTAGACATAGCTACCTATATTTAATGTAGCTATATCTACATCCACGAATACGTAATCAGGAGTGTCTATCAGAATATAGAAGGGTCAATACCGTATTTTAGTAGTAAACCATACGGTATACTCACGAGTGTACAAGGTGAAATTGATATCATTAGCATCCTCTGACACTAAGACTGGCACTGGGAGCAAACCGATTGGAGCAACAAAAAAAATCTGCTGTTGCATACACTTGAGTCAAAAAATCTACTTTTCTACGGGGTGTAAGTGACAGCCTAGCAAATACTGAAACCGTGAACCCCAGACCATCAAACTGAACAACTTTCACTATTCAAAGGCTAGGCTCCATAGAGCCTACCTCAGGAAATGCGAAAAAAAATCAGCTGTCCCATACAAAACTGTTGCACCTACCCGACTCAAATATATGGGACAACTGATTTTTTTCGCGTTTCCTGACGTAAACTCCATAGTGAAAGTTGTTCAGTTTGATGGTCTGAGTTCACGGTTTCAGTATTTGCTAGGCTGTCACTTACACCCTGTAAAACAGCAGATTTTTTGATTGCTCTGATCAGTTTGCTCCCACAGTAAAAGTTGTGCAGTTTGATGGGTAGACTCTTAGTTTAAAAGGATGCTAATGATATCAATTTCACCCTATATAGGCTGTGATGATATGATGATGATAATTAATAAGTTGTTGTAGCAAAGTTTCTGAGTTCAACGAAAGGGATTATGGTCGTGAGTTTATGTATGTAGGCACATTTAGGTTTACTGTATGCTACATAGAGGGGAAATATGAAAAATATAAATTTTTCCGAGCGCAGAGCACACAAAAGGCAAAAGGTGCGTTCACAGCGCCGCGCCCGCTCAGATACCGGTCGAGTTAGATTTCCGTGTGGATTACCGCGCGTGGAAATTGATTCGCCATTTAATTTCCTTTTCGCTCTGCTTGACACGTCTTTGTCGTTTGTATTTTAAAATTATTTTGAACAAAAAATACACTTTTACAATTTTTTGTTAAAAGTCTGAAAGGTCGTATTAACTGCTGACCGACAGAAGTAACTTCTACTTTAAAAAAAAATCTGTTATTCCATACTAAAATGCAATGCCTACTCGACTCAAATCTTAGACTACTTATATAGGGACCAGCTTTGCGGTAGCATTTCCACTCTGCCACGGTACAAGATCAATTGATCATGTGCATTTACATACAATTGTATACCTTATCACTAAACGAGACAGTCTATAATTGTGAAACAATAACTTCGAGCTTTTCTCGTTTGGGGTTCACACAAGACTAACTTTTCATGATTTTTAACAATCAAAATTAGAATCTAAAGTTATGGGGAATAAATCCAAAGCTGCGGATTTCATATTACCTCGCCCCCGCTAAAAGTGTCAGAAATGTTTGTTAGTAAAATTACACGCGTAACTCGTCCATAATATAAATAATTTGAGATTCAAATGTATGCAACAGCAGATTTTTATTGCTACGATCGGTTTGCTCTCATAGTAAAAGTTATGAAGTTTGATGGGTAGACTCTTAGTTAAAAAGGATGCCAATTATATTAATTTCACCCTGTATAGTATTTGAAGTGTTACATTATGTACAGAACTTTATAATCCAAATAATCCGAATAATTATCAGCTTTTAGAAAAAGTATATGTCTAGAATGAGCCTAACGCTTCTACCGTATAAAACAAAACGGGCCAACTTTCTTAGGTTGGTGTGCGTGAGGCGTCATACAAGTTATGTCTGTGTGCGTGTACATGGATAGGGTTTAGAGGACAGTACTGGTTGAAATTTTTTTCGACGCTTTCTTAGGTTCGACTGTCAATCTTGACATACATCTAAACCTTATCCAAGAGTTTAAGCTTGATTCTAGAAAAGTTCCTAAGTAGGAGGTATAATGTTCAAAATTAAAAACAAAATACTTAATAGCTTTTTTTCACCCTGCAGCAAAGTTATAATCGGATTAAAAACCATAAATATTTCGCTTATTTGTTTCTTAGCGCGGGTAATTAGGGACATTACGGCTTCTGCAAAGAAATATGGCTGTCTTAGGTTCAACTGTCTATCTTGACATATAACTTATAGTATCAGCTATTGTACCAAGCACTTATGTTTTAGATCCACGTTACCTTTAGCCGAAAGGCCAAACAACATAGCAGGTGCCCGCTTGTATTTTTAAAGGTAAACCCCATTAGTGTGTTCGACCACGAAATGAATACTTGATAGCCGATCGGCCCCAAAATGTCAGGAGAAATGGAATAACAAATCAGTATGGCTTCATCAGGCGAAACTGAAACGTGAAATATTTCAGCTTTTGTTCGAGAGACCTTTACAGGATTTTCTACCTTAATCCTATCCAGTGCGCATTAAAAATGTAATAGTAATTTGACCAGACTGAAATATTGTCTTGTAATTTCTGGAATAATAAGATATTTTTCAATAATTTTTGAAGCATTTGGTACTTTAAACCACCAGTGTTAGGAACGCGGCCGTTACCTCTTAATTCTTTCATGAAAGGACGTCGCTCTGCCCTACTGTGAGACGTATAGGCATGTGGTCCAGGCTGATGATGATGATAATTATAGGTAGGGGAAAGGTGTACGAGATGATCCCTTGAGGTAAGATGATCCTTTTCAGTTTCAGCTAAACTGTTAACACCACCTAGTTGTTTCCTTCGCTAAAAATTTGTGATGGCGGTGCGAGAGACAAATACATTTTTGAGATAAAAAACAAAAAATTTTGTGACTTTGACCTATGGAAAGGTTGATTTTCAGCTTAGGTAAAGTTCAGTCTCATAACAGTTATTTTTATACCAAAGGTTACATAAATAAATACATTAGTAACTTTAAGAACAGTTGCTCTTCTCATTTAGTTATACCAAAAAAAAACTTTCCCAAATTAGAGGTAAAATCATCTTGCCCATTCCCTAGACAACATCTTGGACACCGGAGTGTCCAATCAGCCAAATGTATGGGACAGCAGAATTTTTAGTGCCGTAGAGAAAGTTGTTCAGTTTGACGGTCTGATCATCCTCTTAAAAAAGTGTCAGCACATTCAGAAGCACCCTATATAGTTCTACATACTTTTAGAAAACTTGAAGCTTGATTTCCGATCTTTCGTCTAAGAACACGTTTAAGCTAATCGCTAGTGTACTATTTAATTAAGAGAAGTTTATTCCGAATGCGTAAATGCGCGTTGCATACAAACGTAGTCTGGTGATATTTTCAATACTAACCAATTAAACTCAATGAAATTTTGCTGAAACATTCTAGGAAAAAATCTCTATGCTTGTATCGTGTCCGATTTTCGTTAAAATACACAGCTTCAATGCTAGGATTAATTTAAGATTTGTATGAAAATCTTTGAGGCACCGTAACCTTAAAACTGTACATTTTAAAGAAAAGCTGATTTCATACCAGCATAGAGATTTGTTTCTAGATTGTTTCTGCAAAATGTCATTGAGTTTAATCGGTTAGTATTGAAAATATCACCTGACTTCGTTTGTATGGAGCGCGCCAACAGTAATATACCCTTAAGTTGTTTTGACGACGTAAAACCTTATTGTACCCATTTCACGTTTCTCATCTACAATCTTACCAAACCTGGAACATCTAATCTCAATGAAACTCTCCAGCACCATTCCCAATCAAACACTAATGCCTTTTAAACAACTCAGCATGCTATACCGTAGTGGATGGCCGAGTAATTTGTCATCATAACACAGGTTCCAATTAACAGGGACCGACACGCGAGCATGACAAATTGTCATGTTACCATTGTCACGACATCGCATCGATACGTCCCTTTACATGATCATAATTTATTTAAATTATGATCATAAATAAAATTATTTTATTTAAAAGTTGTTAAAAATTTTGAGATGTGACAGGAATATGTATACGGTGTATATCGACAGTAATTATAGTACTCTGTGATATCTATCGAATAATTTAAGGGTATATTAGGGCGCGCTCCATACAAACGGAGTCTGGTTATATTTTCAATACTAATCAATTAAAGTCAATGAATTTTTTCATAATCAATCTAGAAAATAATATGCTTGTATGTTGTCAGATTTTCGTTAAAATATATAGCATTGAAACTTTATATTTTAACAAAAATCTGACAACATTTACAAGCATTAAGAGATTTGTTTCTAGATTGTTTCTGAAAAATGACACTGACTTTAATTGGTTTTGTATTGAAAATATCACCAGACTTCGTTTGTATGCAGCGCGCATTGACGCATTCCAAATAAACTTCTAAAGGTGTGGCTTAGACCATCAAACTGAACAACTTTCATATGGAGCCAACAACATAACCGCGAAAAGAAATCTGTTGTTTCATACAAAACCGACATACAGTACCGACTCTACTCAAACATCGGTTTTTTTTTTTTCGTTGTCTTTACACTGAAAGTTGTTTATTTTGATGGTATAAACCACCCCTTTAAATATTACAGGGTGTTTTGCTACACCCTGTAAACAGGATTTAAGTTTAGATAAGACAGTTGCCGTATAAGGGGTGATTGTACTCATGATACTGATCAACTTTCCAAAAGGGATAACGTTCAATCAGTTGATTGTATGATCCAGATGTCTACCTCTATGGTCTAATGGTTAAGAGCATTGGGCTCTTGACACGAAGGTCGTGGGTTCGATTACCCACACCTAGTGATATGTCACTTTGTTCCTTTTTCCCCTGTTGCCAGGACATTGCAGGCTGAATCACCTGATTGTCGAAAAAGAAAGATGATTCCGCTCTTCGGATGACACGTTAAGCCGTTGGTCCCAGCTACGAACTCTGGTGGTAGTAGTCGTTACATAAAAACCACGTCAGAGGCCGTAAGGCGGTCTGATAAAACTCTGACACTATAGGGCTTGCTGCCCACACGATAAGAAGAAGTTAAGTAAGTTATAGCCTGTAGAATCCCACTGCAGGGCAAAGGCCTCCTCTCACGAATGAGGGTGAGAGGGAGTGGGCTATACTCCACCACGCGGGCTTAGTGCGGGTTGGTGGAGGCAAGTTAGTAGTCAAATTGCTGTCAGAGAACTTTCAAGCCGCCTTAATAGGCCTCTGACCTGGCTTAACGAATAGTTACAACGCTACCAGACGGAACTATCCGAGACCAACTGCTTAACGTGCCTTTCGAAGCACGGAAACGCTCGATATTAAATACCACTAAACGGTCACCCATCCAAAGACTGACCGGACCTGGCGTTGCTTAACTTCAGTGATCGTTTCCAATACCGAAACTCCACTACGCCAACGAGCGCGCGATAAGAAAAAGTTGATTGTAAATTGCAATCACTTCATAACAAACTTTGTAATTCTCCAGCCATTCTCAAAATATGACATTATAACTTAAGACACCCTCACACTGACTGCCGATCAGATTGCGCACGGCACCGCATGCTGTCAAAGGTGTCCCCTAATTTGTAACTCCCTAATTAAACAATTTAACATTACACGCGCGTACCAACCCTTATGCTTCTGATAATATATATGCGTGCTACTGATTTGGTAATACCTGGGAGATGATATTATGGGCTTACATTTTGAGACATCTTCTTCTATAAGTACATCTATACAGGGTCCAACTTAATATGCTGACACTTTTTTAAGAAAATGATCAGACCATCCAACTGAACAACATTCTCTATGGGATCAACATCGAAATCTCGATAAAAAAATTCACTCTTCCATACAAAACTGCTAACCTACTCGAGCCAAATGTATGGGACAGCAAATTTTTAGGGTTTCGTAGTCAAACAAGGAACCCTTATACTTTCGTCCAGTCTTACATTTTCTTATTCTACTTATGCAATGGCTACGTAATCCTATCATGGGCGAGTCTGACACGCTCTTGGCCGTTTTTTTTTCGCTATTTCGATATTCTTCCCATACTGAAACTTGCTCAGTTTGATGGCCTAAAAAAGAAATTACATAAAATTTAATTTAATTATTCATTAAATTATTTAAATAATCTAAAATCTTGTGTAGGTCCTTTAATAAACCACTAGTTTTAATTACTAACACAATAACAACGAAAAGAATTATGGATCTCCCATAGAAAATCGATCGGCTGATGCCCGCACTTTTATATGGGACGCCCAAACATTTTTCTCCTTTTCGACCCATGTTTCGAAAGTTATTTAGTTTCATTGTCCTTGTTATACCCTTAAAATTCTGTTAGTAATTAAAAACTAGTGGTGTATCCAGTTAGTTTTTAGTTATAACCATCAAAAGACCAAATGAATACATAAGCATCAGCATAATTATGCTCACGACTATACTCCTCGAGGGGGTAGTCAGAGATATTCTGAAACCTCAGAACATCCACATTTCACCAGTAGTACCGAAACTCTGTCCAGTGTAACGGGGGGTGAGCCGGTCGCCCCTTTTAATGGACAGCCTCGAAATTGAAGCATGCAGGTTTCCTCACGATGTTTTCCTTCACCGAAAAGCCAGTGGTGTTACAAATCGTACATAAATTCCGAAAAACTCATTGCTACGAGTCGGTCTAGACGGGGATCGAACCATCGCCTCCTGAACGGCAGGCAAGGTTACTCGCCACTGGACCACCACGGCTCCAAGTTTCGTCTAAATGAATATGTATTAAGTAATATAATATCTCTAGTTACCTGAACATATAAGTTCACTGACAAATAACACGTGGTTATTGAGAACTGATTCAGAAGGCAAGTAAAGTGGAAGCGGCTTTATTTTATAATAAACTAGCTATGCCCGGTATTAGTTGCAATGCAGCATACATTTATACCTTTATTTTATTTTATTTATTTGGCACTCAAAACAAACTTACCAAAACCTTTGCGAGCTCTTGCACTACAACCGACCAAAGTTTCGTCGCAATCGGACGAATGATATAGGAACGCATAAGGGACAAACAAACATTGATTTTTTTTAAGGATGAAAAAAATCGTCTTCAGAAAAGGTGAGAATGTGAACACAAATGAGATCTGAGGGAAAAGTGTGATTTCCGTGATTTCTAAATACAAACTATTTTTTCTAACCAATACCTATTTCCAGCTTCCTGTCTTCTAACATTTGCATTTGTTCCGAAGAGGAAGGATCTCTCTTTAAGACTAGAGTGAGCCATACCAATTGTAAAGTGTCCACTTTTTATGACGTTTAGGTTTGAGTGTGTGGTGTCAAGTAGTATGGACAAAAGGCACCAAGTGACATATGGCCTTATGTTTACGGTCACTTTTCACACACACTAGCTAAAAAAAAAGTGGACAGCCGCATAAACAAATATCTATAGTTCCATCTCCTTCTACTATTAAAGGTACGTCATAAGACAAAAGAGATGAACTACAATCGTAAATTTATGCGGACTCTATGGAGATCCTTCCTCTTAGATTTGTTCATCAAAATTGTGTCAAGCCCATTTCAACAATGTCAAGCTTCAAAGTCAACCTTCAATGTAATTTTTGTGTCGCGTTTATTTTGTAGAAATTTATTTTATAACCGCTTTACAAAACATGATACAAATACTATGAACGCGTACACTCTTACTGTTATAATTGTTTTATTATGTAGTAGTCTTGCAGACGAGTTGCCATACGATGACTATCTCAATGTTGGTACAGTATTGTTCTCACACTCGGACTTGACGAGATCACATTGGAACAAATTCAACATAGCTTTACTCCAAGCGCGGCAATACTTCCAAACTGTGATCCCTCCGCCGAATTACATTGACGTCAACAAAGATTATGTCAATAAACTACTCAACTACTTCAGGGCTGCTTACTCTTCGATCAAAAATGACTCCGAAGATCCAGAACTTCATCTTATACTGACGAAAGCTCTATCAGATACTATAGGAGGATATCTCAAGCAATGGATACTACCAATCACAAAATTAGCGTTCTACTGTGGAACAATAAATTGTGAAAATGCTAACAAACTCATGACCTTTTATAATGAGATTAAAAAGTATTTGGATACCGACGGTGCAGGATGGACACAACCGGATATTAAATTAATGTCCATAATACCTATAGCTATCGTTCCACCGCCAAGAATGAAACATTCAAAAACAAACGTAGACCCTTGCAAAGAATTCGCGTATTTAGAAACCACAATAGACGGTTTGACTATACCGATGCCATACATCGATTGGCAGGAAAAAACCATGTTCGTTCCTCTGAAAGACTTTCCGTTGATAGCACTCAACTCACCGAAACACTCACTTGCTTTAGCAAAGTATTACGATGCAGCAAAAAGTTGCTTAGACTCCAAGAATCCAAACGGTACAGCTGCTTTTGAGAAAAGATTTCAAACGTGGCTTAATATTGATGTCTTGCCACACTTGAGCGACAATACTTTGTACGTAGCTCTCGGCAGTATTCTTGGGTTAGCAAATATAACCCAAGCACTGAGCAGCACAGTTATACATATGTTCAAATATTTACCACAAGAAGAAGAACTTTACATCAGTTCTAGCGCAATAAACGGCTGCACAAGGAAAACTGTTATAATTGGCATTATTCTGCTCATAGAAATAATTTGGTGTGTTATTGCTCTTAGGCATGCATGCACGAGGAAGGATAAAAGTCCTGGCGGGTGTTGTAGCGATGTATTTATGTATTTCAAAGCAGATAAAAATAATTGGGACAGTAAACAAACAAGTAGAGTATCTATAAAACAGTACCCAGGTAGTTGGTCTGAAATACGTGGAGGCGGAATCAAATTTCATCGGAAGCCAAAAAAATTCAACAAGCAATACGATTTCGGTGTTCAACACCCATCAACTATAGTTTTGACAAGGCACACTGCAGGTACTAACACTAGGTCTAGCGAATTGATGAAGATTAACAAGAAGAGACGAGGCGCAAAACCATTTATTAAAATTATTGATGAAACATCGCAACACACAAAAATATCTCAAACAGAATACGATACGGAAATGCAGCCTAAAAGAATTCCTCGTTTAGTTTCAAAGAACAAAGTACCCGTCCAGGTATCTTCTTTTGATAACAACGCCCCACAACACCCACACTGCAACTGTGGCGGTTGTCCAGCATGCTCAAGCAACTACATTGATACGAATACTAACTTAGATGCAAGTAATATCACTAACTCTAACACTAATGCTAGCAATACTGTCAGTTTTATAACAGTACAAGAAATGCATCCATCGAAAACTGTTACATTATTCAAAAGAAATCAGAGGAGTATCGAAAGGGCAATTTGTGACTCTGAGGATAATACGATATTGATCAGAAAAGCTGTTAGTGAACGAACTTCTGGACTTGTCTTAGATACGATGTGCAGAGAATTTTCACATTCCCAATCAGAATGCGAGTGCGTTTGCTGTGATGCTGAATCAATTTGTCCTTGCTCATCTTCACAATCAAAAGTGCAAACAGATGTTAAAGAAGAACAGGTACATTCACCAGAGGCTAGCTTTGGGGAATGCTCCTGCCACTCTATCTTTATTAAAACGCCAGACCCGCCCCCTGAGCAACATAAAATAATCGAAACTATTGCTGAAGAAGTAGTCATGTCTATTGACAAAGAAGATGCATCCCAAGTGAAAAATATTCAAAAAGCTACAAAAATTGAAACAATTAAAGAATTTACGATCACTAGACACAAGGACAGTTATTCTGGTGGTCAACCTTTCGTGGAAATAAAGATAGACAGACCAAACGCTGAAATTAGCGTTGGAATTTCAGCAGTTGCCCACTCTTCAAGGAGAAGTGACAAGAGTAAAATTCCCAAAAGAGCTTTGACTCCTACGAGAAAGAAGGATAAATCGGCCAATCATTCAGACCTTTCTGATGAAGCTTTGAAGCTTAATGATCAAATCATTGACGAAGCAGTGAGATCATATCGAAAGTATAGCGATAAAGTTGAAAGTAAACCAATTGATAATGACGAACTAACTCGTTATAATGCAATGGGAACAAGCTACAACGAAAAAATGAAGGCAAAAGATAAACGAAAAGCTTCCAGGAAAAAGGACTCAAGATCTAGAACAACCTCGAGACTTGAAGAACTATCCGATGTCCCACTGGAAAATATAGAACAAATTATATATAAAACACAAAAATATAAGACGAAAGTTCCGATAAAAGAATCTAACATATCATCAAAAGTAATCGGTCGATCGGGTAATAGGACTAAAGAAAAAACAATGAAGTTAGATAGAAATATGTACAATGATTCTAATAAAACGAAGAATCCTGATGTTGACATAATATCAAAAGCAACAGTAAAGGACAGAACAGGAGATATTGAAGATAATATACAAATAAAGAAGCCAGGTAATGTAATCTGTATTTATAAGAACTCTATAGCGTCGACTCCAAAAGTAAATCGTAAGAGTTTGATACCTCATCTCAAAAAGAATACAGCCGATGATGCTACGATTATATCTAAGAGGGCAACAGTAAAGGATAGTAAGTTAAATATAACCTTGTAATTTTAACTATGGCATATTTAGATTTAATTTAATTTGATATCGGTATTAATATACGTATTTTGTAAGAACTTCGAACCTTAATTACTTTCAAATGTAATGTTGTAGCACACAACATAATACAGGGTGTAAACTTAAACGCGTTACAATACTTAAATGGGTGCTTCAGACAATCAAACTAAACAACTTTCACAATGGGTCCAACCTTGAATACAAGAAAAAAATATCAGCTGTTGTAACATTTGGGTCGAGTCGCCATTGACGTTTTCTATGGAACAGATTTTTCAAGATATCAATATTGGTCTCATTGTAAAAGTTGTTCTGTTTTATGACCTGAAGCACCCCCTTAAGTATGTAACGCATTTAAAACATCCTGTATATAAAAACCCGACTAGTGTATCCTAAGAGTTTATCCCGGCGTTTTCTCGTGTCGTGGTCCTACTTTTTTGTCCTCCAAGTAGGTCCACCAAGGACACCTATTTCTGTTGGTAAAAATATACCTCCTGTGTTAAGAAAATCGGCCAAGCGCGAGTTGCAATGTATCACTAATGCTAACTTATTAATTAGAGAAAATCAGCCAAGTGCGAGTTGCAATATCGTGTCATAACCATAAGATAAAAGGCTATTAAGCATTGAGAAGTACCAGGAGAGAAAAGATGCATTGTTATGCCATCATGTCCGTTCGAACCACATCCTTCCTAGTGGCCACGATTTATTGCTACTACCAACAAAGATACTCTTGTTTTGACCCTCTATTGGATTGATGCGCTATTTATCTTGGATAAGTCTCGCAAAACATCGATAAATAGTACCTAAAACCTTTCTAAAATCCCTAAAAGTCTGCCTCCAAACAAAATATTTGAAACACGAATTTAGTAGGGTAACAATGAAGCGTACTCCACACTCGCACAGGTCCCGGTAGCCACTAATCACCCTTGACGAATTTATTGTTCGCGATCCGGGTGAATTATGCCCGGGTGGGTTACGGCTGAGTTATTGCATATTTCGTCCGCAGCTCAGGTGCTCGCTGCTAATCTGTCATTGGGTCCATTGCCACTTAGCAAATTGAGTGGTCGAGTTTAGGGGATTTGAACCCGGTGTAAATAAAAACAGTTGCAATAGGTACAATTATGGTTATTTGAAATTATCATACATTAAAACAAAATATGGTACCTACTCGACTCTGAAAAACTAAGATACAGCAAAGTTAGCACTATTAAAATTGTATAGTTGTTTCATCCCAAGGATTTCTGGAAGAAATTTCTTTGACTAATAATACCAATGATATTATATGGTGGATATTACCGTTTTTACGACAGAGCGAGAAGAAAAAACGTTGATAAAAACTAGTTTCTTGTATGATTAAAGAGGGTCCCGCCTTTAATTTGAAATTTTTTGATTTTAGTATTTGTTAATAAATCCGCCATAATAACGCATTTTCTGTGAAATTTTCAACGGTCTAGCTATTACGTTTCAAAAGTTACAGTTACAGCCCTAAATAGGTAGGATGGGCGGACGGACGGACAACGTAGATTTAGTTTAAAAGTTACGAAACTGAACTAGTGTCGCAATACCAGAAATATTATGTCTGGTATTAAATACCAGATGTCCGCATAGTCCGCAATCACCACAAAGTCCATAAATTAAGAAAACCCAAGTACAATCACTGCGCTAATCCCGTGTCAATCGGGGATTACGTGGACAATTGCCTGTAATCCCACAACATTGCCGCTATTTGGGACTCGTCCACTATTTATTGCGGTGTGGTCACCCTAGTCTATTAGTCTTGAGAACCGGTGTCAATATGATTAGGTGTAATTTAGAAGTTTAGGGGATGTTTTTGGATAATTGAATCTTGGCGGTAAGAGGGGAGGGACGCCACACTGACTTTTCATTGATTCTTATTGCATCATCATCGTCATAGTTTCCGCAGGGCATAGGTGTTACTTGATGATATTCACCGACCAGCTGGGCGTCGGTCCAGCAAGCACCAGTGGCGCGTTGCGGAGTTCACTCAATCATGAGGATCAGGGTTCGAAACCACAAGGATAACATGAAATGTACCAAGCAGATTTCAAACATTTGTACGTAATACGTACATACGAAGTATAACAGTGAAGGAAATCATCGTGATGAAACCTGCATACGCTGAAGAAGAAATAGCTCTTATGAGCTCTTTTAGTTCTGCCCTTTTTCGAAGTTTGATTGTGAATCTAGTTCAGTTATATACAACGTGTTAATGAATTAACGCAAAACTAGAAAGTAGTTTATTTAGAATCGAGAGCAGTATCGAATTATCATGTTTTCAACATAGGTAATTTTTTCAAAATCTTAAATAATTTGTTTTTAAAATTTAAAATTTACTGATCTCGATCACAACCTACCGCACAGGTACAGTCACCCTACTAACTACCAAAACAAGATTCTTAAAATGTATTCACGAGCGTGCTAACGCTATCATTCATTGCTGAAATGATAACAAATCATTTTTGCCTGAAAACTTAAAATGCGAATAACTTTAAATGTTAACTATCAAAATAATGAAATTATTGTTTCAATCTAATTATTTTGTTATAAATCAGTTGGGTGTATGAGGTTTTGCGCTTATTCATTAACACGTTGTATAAGATATCAATGTTATTCATCTATAAAAGATCGCAGAATAATTTTCCTATTCGGATATTTTTCCAATCCTAAAGCCAAAGGTACCACATAATTTAATACAATCCGAAACAGTAATCCAGGTAATTAAATAAACATAAAACATGAACCCCGGCCGGCCGGAGGCTCAGGTCACATCTGATTTATCACTAAACCTTGAGGACCTGGATTACGGAGTCCAACCCAAATCCCTCTGACAAAGTGCACGGACTTTGTTTACAATTTTCAAGACATATAAGGGTGGTTTCTTTTCAAAGTTATGTGGCCAAAGCATTAACGTAAGGTTTTGATTGTTATGTAGAGTCTAGTCTCAGAGGCTGACATAACCTCAGGGTCACAATCCCCCATGTACATAACACACATTTTTTTTTTTTATGTTTTCAAAATGTACAATATTCAATCGAATGGTCAGTCCTTTATCCTAATAATGTTTTGATTGATTTATTAATATAGGTACCATTTTAATGTCAAAACTCTATCCAATGCTGTTAAAAGTTTTGTTTCAGCACATTAATCCATACCATATTTGACGGATTAAAAGCCGTGGTGGTCCAGTGACGAGTAACATTGCCTGCCACGTTGGAGGCGATGGTTCGATCCCCGTCCGGGCCGACTCGTACCAATGAGTTTTTCGGAATTTATGTACGATTTGTAACACCACTGGCTTTTCGGTGAAGGAAAACATCGTGAGGAAACCTGCATGCTTCAATTTCGAGGCATGTATTGTACCCACTGTCCATTTTAAGTGGCGACAGGCTCACCCCCCGTCACACTGGACAGAGTTTTGATACTACTGGTCAAACGTGGATGATCTGAGGTTTCAGAACATCTCGGGGTCCCCCCTCGGGGAATTTAGTCGTGAGCATATGCTTATGCTTATATTTGACGGATTTCAAAGTATTCGATACTGTAATGTACTACTGAAGAAAAAAAATTAGGCATTCTGGCGCAGTGGGGTGAAAACTCCCAAGTAGGCGCTGAGTAGACGACGGACAAATTTGTACGCGGCGGTCATATGGAATTAACCACTCTTCCCATCATCACGTCGTATTTTAATTTATTTACACCTTAAATTAATTTTTGACCGCGTGCAAAATGTTATGTCGTTTGCCTATCGCATCGTTCTTCATTCCTCTAATCACAAATTCTTTATCAATTAAAAAAAGCGTCTCAGAATGAATTTATTAACTCGTTAAAACGTTATCACTTAAAAAAGTCGTTAAATTAACCCGTTGACAAGCACCGAGCGACAATGTCGTCGGTTTGTAAGACGATAATTTACACAATCTCCCCCTGTTTGCTGTGAAACCCAAGATTTTGGGATATCCAATCGTAACCCCTTGCTTGCTGTTGTCTCAGAAAACTGGGATTGTAGGGTTGGTACGATGAATTGGTCAGAGTGAGTGAATCGAGATCACTTAATTGATATAAAGTCATGAACGTGTTCCTTCATAATTATTGAGAAGTCATGGTAAACTATTTACCAATTTCAGTTGATACTACCAGAGCTACTTTATTTAGCATACCATAACATAATTGACTTTTAACATAATTTCATAAACATGAACATGCTACATGCTTGTAAACACCAGAAAAACGCAATAATTACAGAGTGTTCATACAATAGGCATGTAATGTGGATCAAAATTATGTGAAAAAAGTGAATCAACATAATTTCAATATTGTATGAATAGAGGTCCTGTTAGAGTTTTTTTGTACCAAAAAAGTATGTTTTAAATTCCAATGCCGATTTTATATCGTGGCAAAAAAGAGCAGAAATCGGCGACGGCAGTAACTAAATAATTTAGTATAAATCTGGGACAGTCTTGACAGATTCTTCTGGGAAAGTGGTGCCCTCAATTTTTGGCTAACTACTCTTTTATATCGCATTGTACTGATTTTCCTCTGATTTTTTGACGTTTTTGTATTATGCATGCATGTAGTACAAAACGTTTATAAAGAAAAACCATACGTACAATCTTTTACACTTGTATTAAGAGCAATACAATAATATTGTCTAAAACTTTCAATCCCCATAACATTAAAATTTTTCCTTTAACAATTAGAGCACTGTCATGACATGCTCATAGAATCAACTCAATCGCAGCACTTCCAAGACTATGACAACTAGGTAGATATTTCAACAAATAACTGCAGTTTCTAATTGAGGCATATAGGTGTTCGTAAGCTCTGGTAATGAGTCATAACTCACTGAATCACCTCAATCCCAGCACTATCAAGACTACGGCGACAACTCGGTAGATATGTCAGCAAATAACTCCAGTTTCTAATTGAGGCAGATAGGTGTGTTCGTAATTAAACGCCTAACGACGTCCCCAGAGCCCCGGGTCCTTGTTGAGATAGTCGGGGGGGCCCCACAGATGTCGAGTGAAAAACGACCAAGATAGCGAGTCCTGCGGTGAAAAAGTAAGTAATCTTGGGGAAGTTCAGTTGAGTAAAGTGAAAGAGATTGCTGTAAATTAAAGTTGATTTATTTAGTTTTGTTATTAACAATTTAAAAAGACTTGTTCTTAAGATTTACTTAGCATAAGCCTGGTCAGAAAAATAAATCGCTTGCTCTTTGCGTCTTTTGGAACCTATTAATTTTAGTCCAGACCGACTCGTACCAATGAGTTTTCGGAATTTTTGTACGATTTGTAACACCACTGGCTTTTCGGTCAAGGAAAACATCGCGAGGAAACCTGCATGCTTCAATTTCGAGGCATGTATTGTACCCACTGTCCATTATGAGGCGCAGGCTCACCCCCTGTCACACTGGACAGAGTTTCGGTACTACTGGTGAAACGTGGATGTTGTGAGGTTTCAGAATATCTCTGACTACCCCCTCGGGGAATATAGTCGTGAGCATATGCTTCATTTTAGTGGTATTTCATCTCTAGAGCCTGAGGGCTTCGGAAGGCACGTTAAGCTTACGATCCCGGATAGTGCTGTTAGATTACGTGGTACGTAAGCTGCGACGGGCTACGTATAAGCTGAGACGGGCTACGTATACGTAGCATTTATTTCTCAGTGTAGAGGACAATACCTAAAGCAATTTAGTTACATAGATACCACTCAAGATTTTTGTAAACAACCACACTATTTAATTACTCTACCATACAATACGGTAATAACAAAATCCTACCATTCCTATCCACCTTCACCCCCACATTGTTTTCCGGGAAATTGGACTCGGTGATTAATTTGTTTAACTCCCCCTGCATGCAATTTGTCCCCACTCCTCAACCACTATGAAATGATCTGCTTCGCGAAAACCAATACCGAAATAGTGTTTAACGCAAAACCTTAAGAGGATATAATTCGGAGCGCGCTCCATACAAACGTACTATAGTGATATTTTTAATACTAACCAATTAAACTCAATGACATTTTTCAGAATCATTCTAAAAACAAATTTCTATGCTTCTATAGAGTCAGATTTTCGTTAAAATGTATAGTTTTAAAGTTACAGTGCCTCAAAAATTTCCATACAAATCTTAAATGAATATGCATTGAAACTGTATATTTTAACGAAAATCGAACACGATACAAGCATAGATATTTGTTCCTAGATTGTTTTTGCAAAATTTCACTGAGTTTAATTGGTTAGTATTGAAAATATCACCAGACTTCGTTTGTATGCAGCGCACATTTACGCATTCGGAATAAACTTCTCTTAAAACGGTTTGTAACTCCTTCTTTTTTATCGGGAAAAAATATATAGCACAAAGGCCATATCTTCGTTAATACTGCAATATGTCACATGTCAAATAAAATCAATTTTGGTTTTTTAATCATATAAATAAATAGGTCAGCCTGTATAAGAGCAGGCAAATAATTTCAGTTATGAAAAAATTGCCTGCCGAATAAGCCTATTCACGAGTTCAAAAATCTATCGTTATTTATACGTAACATAGAAATGTATCGTTGTTGTCAACTAAACAATGTTGTCCTATAACAAGTGTAATTTATAAACGCAATAAGATAATGATGTGCATCCGGTAAGATGTTTTTAGATGCCTTCTAATAAAGAAAAAGACACGCTAATTTATTTGTTCTGGTGACTAGTCAATTTTTATTTCCTTTCTTACTCATAATTCTTACTAACCTATTTAAATATTGACCGTCACGAGGTCATATTATCAAATCGTTTACTGTACCTAAATACTCTTTCTTATGTGACTGTACTATCTAGAACTATAGGGTCCTTCTTAATATGCTGACACTCTGACCATCAAACTGAACAACTTTCTCTATGGGACCAATGTAGAAATCGCGAAAAAAAAATCCGCTATCCGATACAATTGGGTCGAGTAAGATTTCAGTTTACTATGAAACAGCTGATATATTTTTCGCGATTTCGACATTGGTCCCATAGAGAAAGTTGTTCAGTTTGATGGTCTGATCGTCCTCTTAAAAATCTATCAGCATATTAAGTTGGACCCTGTGAGTGTGAGTACATTATATTTATTTGATTGATTAATCGTCGTTTCCTCGACAACAGATTTTCTGCATTACTTTTTGCCAAAGTTTTCGACGTAGAATGTTTAAATTGGTACAAAGATAGAATAGGCATATTCAGTTTATGGAATAGCTTTCACTATTTATATGTGGACTGGTTACGCGTGTAATTCTACTAACAAACATTTCTGCCACTTTTTGCGGAGTTTATTCACCATTACTTTAGATTCTAATTTTGAATGTTAAAAATCATGAAAAGTAGTCTCGTGTGAACCCCAAACGTTCCAAGTTCGAAGTTATTATTTCGCAATTATAGGCTGTCTCGTTTAGTGATAATGTGTAAAATTGAATGTAAATGCACAAGATCAATTGTGCTTATACCATGGCAGAGGGGAAATGCTACCGCAAGGCTAGTCCTTATAATAATTATTCAAAGTGGAATAGTCAACCATAATTATTATAGCGACCCAGTAACGACGTGGATTTACAGATAGAATTTTTATTTTCGCGAGTTAAGTAAAAATTTTAAAAATCGTTGTTGCCGTTGTGTCTTTGCGCAATACCTAACTTGACTTGGTCACAGTAAAACCTTACCCCTTTTCACCCGACTGCGTCAGAAGGAGGGTAATGTTTTCACCCCTTATTCAATTTACCCCACTATGCAATAATTATGTCAAAAAGTTAACCCCATTGTTATAAAATTTTCCCTTAAAATTACAAAACCGCCTACACCTGGCGGAACTCTCGATCCCTTTGCAATAATTAAAAAAAACACCGGAAGTAGTTCCGCTCCGGTTCCCCACTTCCGATCGGGGACGCTATTGGTCGGAATCACCTTTGACCCCACCCCACCTGCGTCAGCCTGTATATGAGACACGTATATTATATAGAACACCCTATATGTGATGTGGGCGACATTTAAGTATTTTAACCTTTTTCCGCTCTGTTTCTTTTTTGGGAAGGATTTCGGGTTTATTGACAATGCAAAAGTAGACAGACAGACAGCTCGTTAGTTGTAGCTTGGTCGTAGCAATGCTTCTAACCACCCCAAGAGGGATTAAGGTCGTGAGTTTATTAATATGATTATGAAGGTCGCAAACATTACTACTACAACTAAAAGCTTAAACTATGTCAATTAAATATTAGAAAAGATTAAACTTCCGAACTCCGTTCAGGGAATATATCCGTGAACATAATATGCTGAGTAGTCAGAGATATTAAAAATATCCTCATTACCATACCAGTGCCCTAACCTAACTATTTCATGAACATATATTGTGTCAATAGTAATTTACAATGACAATTCAAGATACATTACCGGTTAATTATAGCGTTAAACAGCATTTGTCCTAATATTTTCAGTAATGTATCTCAAATTATCATGTTTATGAAATAGGTCCCATGAGGTCATTGGTCATCCCAACTATACTCCATTCCAAATAGCAACGAAATTTTAAGGCTATTATGATTTACAGAAACAGAGATTTGAAACACTTCCTCTCACTTATTCTTTGAGCGGCTTTAGTATCGTCCAAGATATGTCGGATAGTTTATCTTTCTGATAAAAAAAATATATTTGCTAATCAGAATTGGCCAGAAAGCCAAATAGGAATCGGAAAATCTTGTCGTCCTTATTTGAAATGAAATAAAGGTACGCCAGCCAGTTCTTAATCGTCTCTATTAGGACGAAAACTGGTTACATTTACTGTTTTAATTTAAACCACGAAAATAATTATTCACTTTCTCTCATCTTTATCATAATGCACAAAACATCAAAGTAAAATGAACCTTAGTAACATTCATAATCTTTATAGTAAGTGGTCATAAATCTCCTCTGTCTCGAGGGCTGAATACTGATAAAGAAATTAGTGCAGATAACGTGAATGCAGCCGCTGTTTCATTACCGTTGATAAGGCTCAAAGGGAACAAATATAGAAATAAAACTTTATTTTCATAAATATTTCTTTAAAGATCTCTTTGAATTTTTGAAACACTATTCGAATACATATTTTCTGTACATGAACATAGAGTTTAACTATGGGTAGGTTGATATGTCGCCGTGTGTACATAGAAATAGTTTTCGAATGGTACAGTAGGCGAATGGCTCAAGTTGGCGAAAAGCGCCAGTGAGCAAAACGAGCTAATTGGCATACAACCTCAACTCCAAAAAACTATTGTTGTTTTTCCGGAGACAGTCTGAATTTCTGATACCCTATCGATATTGGTAGAGCAGGCTCGTTTTCTGCAACCCGACGTCTTCGGCGTCTATTTTGTGAAATGGGAATGACTTTACTCCTGTCATCCCTGCTCCTCCAGGAAGCCCACCAGCTTGTTAAGAGGATAGGCGGACTCACGAAGAAATTTGGAGAATTTTTATCCAGGGAGAAAACAGTCTATACTCTTAAGAAGCTACTATGTACATATTGCAAAACCTTGACCGATCCTCCCAAAAAGACGTAAACGAAGTGTCATTGAATCTTCACTGTAAAATAAATAATAGACAATGAACAAGGCAAAACGTTAATCTATGCCCAGATTCACGACCCCATCTAAATAAATTCAGTTTTATGACATGACTGCGGTGGGATCGAACCCGCTGGCCGCCATTAAACTATTCCTTACAACGCCGAGTGCATATTTCAAACAATTAGACGGTCCAATCGCGGCCAATTTGTGCCTCAAACTACTGCCATGTTGCATGCAGTGTTAGCACTGAAATCTTTCCATGAAACGCCCCAAACTTCAATACTAACCAATTAATGTCAATGAAATTTTTCTACAAATCTAGAAACTAATCTCTATGTTTGTATAAAGTATTTTATATAAATTAGGTCTAAGATGCAACTCCGACTTATCGATCGATATATTGGACCGATATAATTATGTGTTTGACTTTTCAATGAATTTCTGAATACGTTTTACCGATCGCAATCGCGATAAAACAAATCTAAACTAAGTTCTTCCTCCTTATTTCATATATTTTGTAAATGATTCATATCACTGGATTCATATCATTCTGCTACCAAAAATAATCCCCTATAAGCACTAAGGTCGAAATTCAGATTCGTTTTAAGGGTGCCTGTCCTCTGAAGCGGAGCGAGGCTGCGGAGCGGAGAAATGGAGAAATATTAGCCAATAGGATTGAATAAAATCTCCGCAAATTTTTTTTATGAAATCTTATTCCCTAATATTTATCCATTTCTCCGCTATTATATTTATTCGCATTAATATTTATTCCTTTCTCCACTCCGCAGCCTCGCTCCGCATCAGTGGACAGGCACCCGTCTTAGTTCTAACTCCCGTATGTCAACATTAGACTTTATGGGCTGCCTTTTTACTGCCTGATGCGAGAGAAAGAGACAGGGCGGCGCGCGCGCCTGAAACGACGCAAGCATAAAACAAACTTTATTTAATTGTAATTGTACTATTTATGTAAGTTCAATTCTGCTCTAATCAAAATTTATAAAAATCAATCTCTTTTTTAAATCAAGCCTCTTGTTTCTAATATTCACCGTTTAGCACTTCCAAGCGTTTATCGATAAAGACGGAGGCTACTTTGGCTTGTTTTTCTATCGAGAGAATGTGTCTTAATCGTGTTTTGGCTCTAATCAAAACGTCAATTATATAGGTATGTTCAATTTACACAAATCTGCAAATCATACTCCTACTGTTAGTACTTCATGAGATATGATGCTTTGAAGAATCCTATTTTTTTCACATAGCCTCTTAAACATTACTTTAGACCAAGCTCAAGCTCAAAAAAGGTAACTGAATTTAGGCCTAAGAAAACTTCACAAAAAGTCCTGAGTTTAGACTTGACCGGCACCATCTATTACGCCAACAGCGTCCAGCGCAATAACTCAATGAACAATGGGCCCCGTTAGATTCCTGGCCCTACCCTGCCTCCCCCTCCTACTGCCCCCCGCCGCTGGCCACGTAATGAAATTCCCTGGCTTATATTACCCTGGGCTTGTCATCAATGCCAGTATGAATACGTGATCTATTTGTTAGTTTTATGTGATTGGGTTAGATATCGTTTTGATATATTTGTATTTTTATGTTTAGTCCTGTGTTTTTATATAAAATTTAAATAAACTCACGATCGTATTCCCTTTAGAGGCAGTCAGAAACTTTGCTACAACTACTTAACAACCTCCTTCAAAAGGTGTAAGTAGGTACTTAGTTGTAGATAGCTAGTAGACCATCAAGCTGAACGACTTTCTCTGAGTATAGGACCAACATCAGAATAGCGAAAAAATTATAGGTAAGTACGCTGTTTCTTAGAAAAAGAGAAACTTTAAGCTTTTTAGCTTTTACTTAGATTTTTTTCGCTATTTCGACATTGTTCTAAGTTTCATGGTCTGAGTCTGATAATCTCCTTAAGAAACATTTAACATAAATATTAAGAAAGACCCTGTAATATTTTTTCGATTCCAGCACGTCTAGTATGATTTCTCTACACACGTGCGACACGCCTTTGCTTCTTAGAAAATAACCTGTTCTCGCGCTTTCCGGAGAGCAAAAGCCGCGCTTGTCGCAACAATTAGTATGGAATAAAGCCAAGTCGCGCGCAAGAAGATAAATCATGCTAGACGTGCAGGATGGAGTTCATGGAGTATCGTGTCGGTCACAGATGATTTTATTTTAGAGACTCATTTTAAAATAGGTATCAAGGATATTCCCAAGCTGTCCTTAAGAGAAGTTTATTCCAAATGCGTAAATGCGCTCTGCATACAAACGAAGTCTGGTGATATTTTCAATACTAACCAATTAAAGTCAATGAAATTTTACAGAAACAATCTAGAAACTTATTTTCTATGCTTGTATGAAGTCAGATTTTCGTTAAAATATGCAGTTTTAATGCTAGTTTTAATTTAAGTTTTGTATGGAAATCTTTGAGGCACTGTAACATTTTAACGAAAATCTGACTTCATACAAGCATAGAGATTAGTTTCTAGATTGTTTCTTAAATAATGAAAATATCACCAGACTTGGTTTGTATGGAGTACGCTCTGAATTATATTCCCTTAACTGCTTAAAATGCTTCCTATTAAAACTACAATCGCAAATCAGCCTTTCTGTGTTTCTGCTTTTAATAAAATTATGAAATAATTGAGTCTTCATTCAGAACTGTTTCATTATTAGAATACCATAATATGGTTGTAATATTTAAACGCATGCTACATTTTTCTGAGCTTAATTCTTTTGAAATTAGCGTGTAAACCATTCGAGTTATAGTGAAGCGCCTACTAAAACAAAATAGCAAAGAAAGGTTACAATATCTAACAGCTTATAGCTTCAGTACCAAATTAAATACAGTTACATCTTCAATGCTATGAATACAGATCAACACCAACTCTACAATCACTATTACCCCTCATAAATTTTGAAGACTGACAATTCTCATAACTGCAGGTTACACCGCTGTCTGTAACATCGTCCTTGTCTTACCAATCCATGTCCGGAAAAGAGTGAGAGGGTAAGAGATGTTCGCAATTAGTTAGACAATGAGACAGGATCGTTCGAGAGAGATTTATGCGCTCATTTGTAAATAATGCAGGCGCCACTCATTGTGATAGCAGTCCCATTGAAGGCGACCTAACCACACCCCTGGAGGAGCTAGGGCTGACACAAGGATGTCAACGATTTACAGCAATACAACGAGCTAATGAATAAACGCAAAACTAGAAAGTAGTTTGTTTAGAATCGAGAGCAGAATCGAATTATCATGGTTTCAACATAGGTTATTTTTTCAAAATATTACTTAATTTGTTTGTAAAATTTTAAATTTACTGAACTTGATGGCAACCCACCGCACAAGCACACTCACCCTACTTACTACCAAAACAATATTCTTAAAATTTATCCATGACATCGTTTGCGCTTTCATTCATTGCTGAAATGAAACCAAATCATTTTTGCCTGAACACTTAAAATGCGAATAACTTTAAAATTTAAGTATCAAATAATGAAATTATTATTTTGTTAAAAATGAAATCTTCTCGTGCAAACACAGAAGATTCCATCTACTGTAATTTAGAAAACCAGAACTGTATTCCGTTTCAGAAAGGTCAGAAACCAATCTTTTTAACTGAGTATAGGTAGCACGATTCGTTTTTACCATATTTCTGGTTTCAGAATGAATCAATGTGTATATTGGCCAGCAAAGATCTTGAGCAAGACCTGGACTGCGCAGAATATAATATGAAAGCGAAAGCGCTACGCGAATATAGCTCACCCCCGCCCATTTATCAATTGTTTGCCGGGTATACTGCTATGCCGGGTATGCGGCTTCCTTTTTGTCTCCTGCAACGATACTTGACGGAAGAATTACTATCCTAAAATTCCTAGCAAAATCGAAGATCCTAAAAAATCTCTTTGACAGGTTGTAAACGATGCTAGTAAAGAAAAGAGTCCAAAATAAACAAAATTTACTTAAGTTTTGCCATATAGGGTCCTTCTTAATATGCTGACACTTTTTAAAGGGAAATGATCAGACCGTCAACATCGAAATCTAGAAAAAAAAAATCTGCTTTCCCATACATTTGGCTTGAGTATATTTGCAGTATTTTATGGAACAACAGATGTTTTTTTCGCGATTTCGATGATGGTCTGGTCATACCCTTAAAAAAGTGTCAGCATATTAATAAGGACCCCGTATATTAAATTTTTTTTTTAACCAAAATTTGTTTTTCAATGGTCGCTATTACTGACTGGCTAATTTTTTCACTACAGTATACGAGTGATTGTCATGCGATACATAGGATCCTTCTTAAGAAGCTGACACTTTTTCAGAAGATGATCAGACCATCAAACTGAACAACTTTCTCTATGGGACCAATGTCGAAATCGCGAATATAAAAATCAGCTGTTCCATACTGGATCCAAGTATATGGGACAGCAGATTTTTTTTCGTGATTTCGATGTTGGTCCCATAGAGAAAGTTGTTCAGTTTGATGGTCTGATCATCCCCTTAAAAAAGTGTTAGCATATTAAGAAGGACCCTGTATAACTCATACTGACACGAATAGAAGAAGAATGCTTTCCTCACTTGTAGATGGCGCCAAACAAAACTAGTCAAGTCCCAGCCCTATTCTTAGGCCAATTACTTAAGCCAGTATGGAAATACAGAGCTACACCTGCCATTGTCCACAAATGAGTGTATCGCTTAATTCCTCGCCCTCTACATTGCCTCGTCTTTGGATGTTTAGTGGAAAAAGAAGGGTGATAGAATACTATGTGGTAGGAAGTCTGGGAAAAAGGAAAAAATATTTTAATACAAGAACGTTAAGATTTTTATTACCTGAACTGAACATTAGCCTAAGCCGAGAATACTCTTATTCGAAAAATAACCCGGAAAAAGTCTATACGGAAACCATTTGTACAGAATCTTAATTTCAAACAAAGAGATTAAGTTTTTTAATGAAATTAACAAAATGATTCTGACTTTTCATCCTAACTGCAAAATTTTACGAGTTTCAAAAGTTCCGTACTTTAATTCTGTAAAAAATTATACTAGTTTTGCGTTAATGTGTGCCTTCCTTCTGAACAGAGTTTGGCCTAGTGAAATCACGCGTCTCTATGATACATATTGGCTAGATCTTCACAATTATAATAGGTAATTGAAAGAGATTGTAATTAGTTACACAACGATATCTTCGATACCCATTCGACACATATTAATTTTGTTATCTCCTGACTACGTTACTTCTTCTTATCATGTGGGCAGCAAGCCCTGGTGTCAGAGTTTTTTCAGACCGCCTTACGGCCTCTGACGTCGTTTTTATGTAACGACTACAACCACCAGAGATAGTAGCCGGGACCAACGGCTTCACGTGTTGTCCAAAGCACGGAATCATCTTTCTTTTCAGACAATCAGGTGATCCCAGCAATTTCCTAACCAACTGGGGAAAAACGCACATAGTGACATATCGCTAGATGTTCCCCGTGGGAATCAAACCCACGACCTCCGAGTCAAGAGTCCAATACCCTTAAC
This sequence comes from Agonopterix alstromeriana, assembly GCA_963924505.1. Taxonomy (NCBI): domain Eukaryota; kingdom Metazoa; phylum Arthropoda; class Insecta; order Lepidoptera; family Depressariidae; genus Agonopterix; species Agonopterix alstromeriana. Next base: position 12,995,707 of record OZ004674.1, on the reverse strand, counting down.
CATTAGACCACGGAGGCAGTTACGTTACTCTATACTATAGACGTTCTAGGGTTACCACTCAATCAACAGACGAGCCAATACAACCTCGCAACACGTAACACAAATCGCTCTATCGCACAGGTAAACCCAAATTAACCATTCAAATAAAACGAAAGATAAAAAGTCCCCTTTCCCAAAAAAAACCACAAACGATCAAGTGACAAGCCAACAACGTCTTAAAGCGATTACAGACAGTCTTCGAGGTGCTAAGGGGAGTGCTACACGTAAATCGCATTAGGTATGTTAAATCCGGGCCCTAGGGGGGTAAGGAGTGCTTTTTTCGCGGTATTTTTATGCGTATCGCTTACTTTCGTGATTATTGTTCGGTCGCCATTTGCATTGCACGCGGGGAGTGTAGCGCGGCTGCGGAGTTTTGATAGTAGGTTGTTTTCGTTTCTTTCTTTTTAAAAAGTTACTATCTTGTTGTGGGGGCTGGCAAGCCAGCAACACTTTGACCCAGTGGGATCGTTTGTGTCTAAAAAGTTAATAAACTCGGATTCATAATTCTTAATTTCGACATTTCAGATTTAAAAATGTTGTTGTAGCTTCAATACCTGCTGAATCTTTATACAAGCTTTTATGTAACTTGCCTTGTTTATTTATTTCTCTAATCCTCTCTATTATGTAAAAAACGTGGAGGTAAAAAATATGACGCCGACCGCTATACAGAATGCACACACAGGTACACAGTTGCATTACTTTAAGGGCTGATTGTACTTATACTAAACAACTTACTCAGAGGAACAACGGAAAATTCGCAAAAAAATAATTTCGTTTTTATACAAACGTTTGATCAGCTGATTGCATTTAGGTATGGAAAGTCCAAAATTTTAAAGTTTAGGAAACACCCTAGTGTATCGCAGAACACATTATGTTATTATTTTAATTTCCAGAGAAATACATTTTCGTATTTAAGTATATTATTGTGTAGGCAAAGTATCAACATCCACCACGTTTTACTAGTAGTACCGAAACTCTGTCCAGTGTGACAGGAAGTAACCCCCTCGCCATTTGTAATGAACAGTGGGTACAATACATGCCTCGAAATTGAATTGAATGCCTTGTGATGCATCGTGGATGTTATGAGGTTTCTGAACATGTCTATCTACCTCCTCGGGGAATATAGTCGTGAGGATATGCTTATGATGCTAAAGTATCAAAACTCATACAGCACAGTCACGGAACGCAGGTGACATTTCCATGATTTTTCCCGCCGGTGAAACTTGACGAAGTAAAACCGGCTCGTGATTCGTGAGTCAACGACGACGCCCGCCGTAACGAATGTCAAAGCTACTTTATTCCGTTTATTTTTGTATTCATTTTATTTTTTTCTTACACTTGTATTGTCTGTACCCATTTTAAAAAGAAAGCTGTTTTTCTTGCGAATAAAATAGGTGTTTGTACGTCCTGAAAAAAAGTTTGGAACTCAACGATTTTAAACGGATATAGACCCACTCCTACCATAACTTAATGATCAAAATGCTTGGGTCTGAGGTCACTAGCTTAATAGTTTATTTACTTTACTGTATAGTATCAATTATATTATTAAATAGACTATCTATTATTGTATACATAACTTTAGCTTAAGAATTTATATTGTAATAGTTATTAAGTCGTGTTATATTGTAGAGGTTCTGGCCGCATCTTCTCTACAGCGACAACACGTTCCGACGCGGTGGTAGCTTTAAAATATTTGACGTTTGATAAGTGTGCTTCAAGCTCCTATATTGAATAAATTATATTGACTTTGACTTTGAACTCCTGTAAACCAAGCCCAACAGCGGTTACACAACATTAAATTAACATTAATTAAACCTATGACTGATACTTTGTCCGTTTAAGAGGATATGTGAAAAAAATAGGATTCTTCAAAGCATCAGATATCATGAAGTACTAACAGTAGGAGTATGATTTCAGGATATGTGTAAATTGAACATATTATTAAAATTTTGATTGCCGCCAAAACACGATTAAGACAAATTTTCTCGATAGAAAAACAAGCCAAAGTAGCCTCCGTCTTCATCTATAAACACTTGGAACTGCTAAACGGTGAATAATAGAAACACGAGACTTGATTTAAAAAATAGAGATTGATATTTTATAAATTTTGATTGCAGCAGAAATTAACTTATATAAATAGTTAAATCACAACTAAATAAAGTTTGTTTTGGCGCTTACGTCGTTTTATTTAGTCAGGCGCGCGCGCCGCCCCATCTCTTTCTCTCGCGTCAGGCAGTAATATAAGCTATCACAATCTATTAAAAAGCTCAGTCGGCTGTGGCCTTTGCCCGCGTCGGACCTGCGTTCGCATGCCCAATTTCCGAATTACGATTAATTATCCAGCTTACGTGTAAATATTATAGTGTAATATATTAAATACAATCTAAAATAAATTCGAGGCCATAGCAGCTTCACATTAAAGAGAATATAATTCGGAGCACGCTCCATACAAACGAAGTCTGGTGATATTTTCAATAGTAACCAATTAAAGTCAATGAAATTTTTCAGAAAAAATCTAAAACTAATTTCTATGCTTGTATGAAGTCAGATTTTCGTTAAAATGTATAGTTTTAAAGTTACAATACCTCAAAGATTTCCATACAAATCTTAAATTAATTCTAGCATTAAAACTGTATATTTTAACGAAAATCTGACTTCATACAAGCATAGAGATTAGTTTCTAGATTGTTTCTGCAAATTTTTCATTTACTGATTGGTTAGTATTGAAAATATCACCAGACTTCGTTTGTATGCAGCGCGCATTTACGCATTCGGAATAAACTTCTCTTTAGTATATTTCTCACTCAAGTATGTATAGCAGTTTTTTTGGACTTCATAGACCAAGAGCTAGCTGTTATTATCTTTAAGTCGTCGTAATTTTCGGTTTTACTATCTTGTTTTTCAATTTCTTCAAATAATTAAATTTATTTGTCATAATGGAATCTGGTTATAAACGTATTTATGAACCGTTGTCAGTATTTTTACCGAGTTGAAGGATTCTATTGCTCCGGAACATCTTGCCTGGTATGAGAGTTTGAAAACTCTGTGGCCCTTAATTGTATGGGTAGTCAGTATGGTGAGCCAGGCTGAAGGGCAGGGTAGGGAAGGCGAGTGGTCGCAGAGAGTTTCTTCTTCCAAGTTGTTTCTTTCTTGAGTGCTGGATCCGGAATGAATCTACGCCGATTTGGCGCCATTTTATATCATTTTCAAGCGACCACCCCTCCTTACCCCGCACTCTTGCCCTGAATACAAATCTCTTTATTTCTCATACAATCTTAATTTCTACGCTTACAAACCAATATAATTATATAGTTAAGATATTTATTTTCTTATTCTAAAAATAGCAGGTGCATCATCCGCCGGTGCATAACAGAGTGCAGAACGAAAAGGAAAGGTACAATATTTATATAACCCCGGCCCCCGCTTCCTCATAACACAGGTTCCGGACGCCGGGGCCCCCCTCGCTCGCCTGTATGCGCTGACAGAGATGGAGCGTTCTGTCTCTTTCTAACAATTATTTCCAATAGGATTCTACCCCTTCTAATGAGGTAGTGAAGCTTATTGGCGTAATTTCTAATTGGAATTTATAAGTTCTAACTCGATTCTAATTGTTTTATTTACTTGTGCTATGCGTTAATTTTATTAGGGAAGTGTACCTAATCTAATCTGGGGTAGAAATCACTAGAGAAATCGAATAAGAATCCTATTAGAACTATTTACATAACTTATGTGCTAAGCCCTAATTCAAATAAGAAAATTTTATTTATTGAAATGAACACTTAACCTAAACTTATCCTACTAGTATAAAAGGGTATATAAAACGAAATAAACAAAGTAATGTAAAATACTATGTACAAAGGTAGTCAATTCAGGTTCTGTCGTGCACATTTCTCCCGCCGTCGCAGCTCTGCGATCCAACCTATAGCACGACGATCCTCTTGGTCGGTCTCCGGAGGACATGCCCGTTGCTGGTTACGACGTCCACGATCCTCACCTCGCCGTCTCGCCCTGGGTAGACCGCGACGATCCTTCCTGTCGGCCATGTGTTGCGGGGCAGGGTGGGGTCGCAGACGAGTATCAGGTCGCCGATAGCGTGCGCTGGTCGTGTGAGGCTCCCGCCGGTGTTGGAGTAGAGGCTGGTACTCTTTGACCTGGCTCCAGAAGACGTCCGCCATCGTTGAGCGCGCTGCGCTTGCGCGCGGTGAGGTCGTTTGGGTCCCAACAGGATGTGGTTGGGTGTAAGCGCCTCCGGTTCTTCTGGGGTCACCGCCACGTGTGTGAGTGGGTGGGAGTTGACGGTGTTCTCCGCCTCGGCGAGCAGGGTGAGCAGTGTCTCGTCGCTAGGGTAGCTCGTGGAGTTTGACGCGCAGTGCCTCCTTCACGGTGCGTACCATGCGCTCCCACGCGCTGTCCATGAAGGGGGAGGCCGGGGGTACGTAGCGGCAGGTGATGCGCCGCGCCGTCGCCTCCTCGCTGACCGCCGCCAGCGCGGCCTTGGCGAGCTCCTTCTCCGCAGCCTTGAAGCACGTCGCGTTGTCACTCCATTCTCCACTCCACGCCACTCCACACTCCTTAGGCACTCCTCTTCGTGCCACGAACCTCCTCAGGTCGCCGGTCGCCGGAGAAGTAGGCTTCGCTCTTCGTATCTTGCATAGTTGACAGCGTTTGATGACGTTCACGCACCGTCGGTCGTATCTTCAGTACCCATAGTCGCTGCTGTAGCTTATTCACGACTGTTTCGATACCGCCATGTAGTCGGTCGTGTACGTGTTGTATGTACAGTCGCGTGAAGTAGTGTTTCCCGTCGAGTACGGTCGGGCTCGCAGTGTCTTCAACGATGTCAGGTGCTACGTGGATTCTTCCTTTGAGCCATCTTCGCCGACGACCACTGATAGCGCCGACAGCTTGTCTCCCGGCTGAGGCGCCGCGCCGTTCCTTACTCGACGTAAATCTTCGGAAAGACAATCTTCTTTTACAGGTTTCCACCATAGTTTCTCAGCGCGAATGAGATAGTGCGTTTCGATACCGATGGTGTTGCTATCTCATTTCTTCACGTACGGTGTCTCGTTCTTGCGTGCTTTCTTATCAATCTTTGAATCAGAGTCGTTTTTATTGTTTTCTTTCGTTCGTTTGCGCTTCGTAGCCAATACTGTTTCATTTTTCTTCTTTCGACATAAATTGACGAACTGTAGCATGCGCACCGTAGCTCGTAGCAAAAGTGGGAACGACGAAAATCGCTCGATTCGAGGTAGGTGAGCGTGGTCAGGTCGCTGGTGGGTGACGTGACAAGTCCCCTCTCTTCTCCTGTCTTCGGTGCTTCTGTCTTCGTCTCTTGTGGCCATTCTCGTTCGTGGTTTCGTAGGAAGCTCGGCCCGTTGTACCATCGGACCTCGCTCCCGCCGATAGAGACCGTGGCGCCGCCCGAGTTGGCGGAAAACTTCTGTACTACTGAAGTTGTATTGGACACCCATCCGCATAGCTCGAAGCCGGCTTGCCGATGAATGTAGTCGACTGATTTCGATACTTCTTTGGCTTCTTTTTCGGTCGGAAAACTTGTTATGTAGTCGTCCATGTAGTGGTTCTTTTCAATGGCTCGCGCGGCTGCAGGATACTTTTCTTTGAAGTCTGAAGCATTTCTATTCTTCACGTATAGCGCGGTGCATGGTGATGACATCGCGCCGAAGATCACTGAAGTCATGCGGTACTCTCGCGGTCGCTGGTTCCCTCTCTCGTCGCCCCGCTATAGAAATCGTAGTGCCTCTCTGTCGTCCTCTTGAACTTATATTTGCATAAACATTAATTCCTTTATGTCAGCTGACACGGCGTGTTGGTGTTGACGAAATCGCATTACAACTCCCGGCAGAGATTGCAGCAAGTCTGGACCGCAGAGTAGCATATCGTTCAGGCTGCGTCCGGCTGTCTTCGCTGTGGCGTTGTGTACTACTCTTATCTTCGGTTTCGCGGGGTTAATGACCGCGAAGTGGGGTAGGTATCATGTTTTATTTGGCACCGGCGGTGTGGTAGCTTCATCGGCGTAGCCCAAAGTGAAGAGGGTTTGCATTCTTTCTTCATATTTCTTTTTCAGGTCTTCATCTCGGTCTAGTTTCTTCTCTAGGTTGTGCAGCCGTTTGAGTGAGTTTTTGTAGTTGTTCGGAATCTTCATGTCGTCTTCTTTCCATATAAGTATTGTTTTGAAGCGTCTGTCGGGCAGGCGGTGACTGGTTTCATTCAATATCTTCAATGCGCGCTGCTCAGGGTCACTATTCTGTACTCGTTTTTCTATCCCGATTGATTCAAACTCGAAATAATTCTTCATCATCTTCTTTCGTGTATAGTTATTGAAATTATGTATTTTCATTAATAACGCCAAATAATATTATACAGGGTGTAAGGAAAAGTATCATTTTACTATGGGAGCAAACCGTTATGGGAGTTACAACTCTTTGCGTTCTACCTATCTATCTCAAGAACGGTTAACTATTATAAATGACCAAATTTGAAGAAAATTTAAAGTTCTACAATTTTTTTTAAAACTTCAAAGGTCATTTAGAGCATAGAAAAGAAGATATTTCCTAAAGACCTGTTTTTTGACATTTTACCTTGAATCTTTTGACCTGCATAAACGAGATTTTATGTGACATTTGACCTAACGTATTGGATGTCATAACGATGATTTAAAGAAGTTTGTAGCTTATTATCTCTCAATCCGAGGTTGACCCTTTTTTTCACCTAATTTTCCTGGGGTACTAGGAGAAACAGTGATAATGAAAAACAAAACGGAACAAAACATTAAATTTGAAACGTAGGCAGGAACATACCAGAAGTATGAGAGAAAAGAAAAGGTAATAAGTTGTAAATAATTTTCCAGCACTCTGTGACCTAAACCTGCATATACGTTTAGCACCCTTGCTTGTGCTCGGGTGCTAACTTCACGCTGTGCAATAATGGACTACTTAAGTCACACTTATCGTAATGTACTAATGTAAATAAATGTTGATTTTAGGTCGTAAGATAAATATTATTAGTGATTTTGTAAATAAATGTTGATTTACCATTTTAAAATTCATTCATACCTGTTATAATATCCTGCATCATCCTCATCCTTCAATGCTATGCCATGCATCTGAGGGATGCGAGGTATTTTAGAATTACCTATGGATTTTCAAAATAGGTTTATGAGTGTTATACAACTTCTCAACCTGAAAGTTCTTGTGGTATCGAGAATAACTGAGATTATTGCAGTATTACGAAACTTATTTTTTCACGTTCTTCTTACATTTTTGTTGACGGCGTAAAATAACTTCCAGGTTTCATCTAGATAGTCGGTATGTTTTGACCATAGAATGTTTTGACTTGTATTATATCAATTACAAGTACAAAATAAGAAGTTGAATTGATTTGATTACGGGACCTAAAGACGTAAAGCCTAACCAAGAACCGAACCGAAGACCAACAGGTAGCTCTCGTACTATAAAGTAAAACAAAATCCTGTAATGATAGTTTTTTTCCTTCTAGATAGGTACAGTGATTTTCGGTATGATATTAATGAGTTTTAAGTTTTTTAAGTGAAATCAATTAAAGAGTATCGTTAGTTAGGTATTGTTTCTATCTATAAATTGGTTGTCCGTAATTGATCCTGTAACAAATTAATAATTGATCAAGGAGGATAAATAGAACGATACTTAATTATAATATATTGTGTTTTTTCATACGACAAAAGGTACTAATAATATATTAACAGCGAAGCGTCTTCTACGCATTTTGAGTGATTTGATTTTCGCGGGCTAGTGCGCGACGATGTTCGGTAGCGGGGCGCGGGGCGCTTGCTGCGCTAAGCCACGCCCATTTCGCTTCAATTATTTTTCGACATAGGCCCTTAACATAAAACTATGTACACGGAGACACATCAAGCTACGCAAAACCAAAATAAGCTGGCCGCGCGTAGGTAGAGTAATTTATAACGCCGCGCGGCCAGCTTAAGTTTGTTTTACGTAGCTTGATGTGTCGCCGTGTGTACCTTCCAACAGTATCGTCATAATTTTACATAATTAACTGAACTCGATCTCAACCCAACGCACGGAAATATTCACCCTACTTACTACCAAATCAAGATTCTTAAAATGTATCCATGAGCAGGTTAGCGCTTTCATTCATTGCTGAAATGATAATAAATCATTTTTGCCTGAAATCTTAAAATGCTAATAACTTTAAATTTTAACTATCCAAATAATGAAATTATTGTTTCAATCTAATTATTTTGTTATAAATCAGTTGGGGTCTATAAGGTTTTGCGCTTATTCATTAACACGTTGTATATATTTTTTAATTTAAGAATTAAGTACAAACATAAAATTGACTCCGAGACATTTAAAAAAATGTAAAAACAAATATTTCCCTAATAAATTACACCCAATAAGTACCCACCGAATTAGGGGTACATTTTACCCGGGTATCTCCCCTCAAAGAAAGTGTTATTTGCTGTTTTTTTATAAGTCTCGCCTGTAGATATTCACAGTCGAGTTGGCGATTTGTTCACAATACCCTTACCCCTTTGTGTACAATCGGAACGGAGTTGTGAAAGTGACTGCTCCGATTTGAGTCACTTATACTTTATTCCAAATAAGGACGTAAAAATTTTCCGATTCCTGTATAGCTTTTTGGCCAATTCTGATTTATTTATGAGTAAGATATACTATCCGACATATCTTGGACGTTACTAAAGCTGTTCTAAGAATAAGTGAGAGGAAGTGTTTCAAATCTCTGTTTCTGTAATTCAAAATAGCCTTAAAATTTCGTTGCTATTTGGAATGGAGTATAAGTTAAATTTTTAGTTAGGTACTGTAACTTTTGACATTGTCGAACCATTAAAAATGTCTTCCAAATTCTAAAATTATGGGCCCAATCACTCTAAAAAGAAAACCACCCTGTATGCATGCATATGCTCACGACTATATTCCCCGAGGGGGTAGTCTGAGATATTCTGAAACCTTAGAATGTTTCAACAGTAGTACCGAAACTGTCCAGTGTGATGGGGGGTGAGCCCGTCGCATGGACAGTGGGTACAATACATACCTCGAGATTGAAGCATACAGGTTTCTTCATGATGTTTTCCTTCACCGAAAACCCAGTTATAAATCTTACATAAATTCCGAAAAACTAATTGGTACGAGTCGGCCTGGACGGTGATCGAACAATCACCTCCTGCACGGCAGGCAAGCTTACTCGCCACTGTCTACCAATATAATTTTTTCTTACTATAGACCTACAGATTTTTGAACCTGCCGAAGTATGGACACTTAATCATGAGGAACCAGGTTTGGATCCAAATATGGACGACTTACCATATTATTATGCCAATGAAATTTTCTAACTTGTCTACGTAATACCGACTGCTCTCGAACGGTGAAGGAAAAACTTCTTTAGGAAATCTACATACACTGAAGAAGAAATTATGGTATGTATGGTGGTCTACCAATCGCCATAGACTAACGCCCATACACTCGTATATTGGTGGGACGTATATAGGGTCCTTCTTAATATGCTGACACTTTTTAAGGGGATGATCAGACCATCAAACTGAACAACTTTCTCTATGGGACCAACCTCGAAATCGGGAAAAAAAAAACAGCTGTCCCATACAGTAGGGCTTGAGTAGGGTTGCAGTTTTGTATGTAACAGCTGATTTTTTTTCGCGATTACCATTTACGTCCCATAGCGAAAGTTGTTCAGTTTGATGGTCAGATCATCGAATGACCCTATATTGGCGAGGCTTATAGCAGCCATCTAGCACCTTATTTAAATTTTACTGTTTATTATAACTTTTAAGTATCCCAGCGTAAGATAAAGCACAATGAATTCATGCATTACATAAACTTCCATACAAACGAAGTCTGGTGATATTTACAATACTAACCGATAAAACTCAATGAAAAAACAATCTATACTCCATTCAAAATAGCAACGAAATTGTAAGGCTATTTTGCATTACAGAAACAGAGATTTGAAACACTTCCTCGCACTTATTCTTAGAACAGCTTTAGTAACGTCCAAGATATGTCGGATAGTATATGTATCCAATAAATTAATTACATTTGGTAATTAGAATTGGCCAGAAAGCTAAATAGGAATCTGAAAATCTCGTCGTCCTTATTCGGAATGAAGTAAATCTCATCAAGTATCGTATCAGATTTTCCTTAAAATGTACAGTTTTAAAGTTACAGTGCCTAAAAGTTTTCTATACCAATCTTAAATTAAACCTAGCATTGAAACTGTATATTTTAACGAAAATCGGACACGATACAAGCATAGAAATTTGTTCCTAGATTGTTTCTGCAAAATTTCATTGAGTTCAATTGGTTAGTATTGAATTTAAAATAACACCAGACTTCGTTTGTATGCAATGCGCATTTACGCATTCGGAATAAACATTACTTAAGTATCCCAGCGTAAGATAAAGCACAACGAATTAATGCATTACATAAACTCATGACCTTAATCCCTTTCGGGGTGGTCAGAAACATTTCTACAACTACTTACCAACTTTCTGTTCAAGAATGTAGTTGTAGCAATTTTCAAATTAAAGTAATTTAAGTTTCTGGATGGAATGTCATGTCAAGAGGTGAGAGGTGGCCTTTCGCCCACATAGACACTGAATCCCTTAGTCGCCTCGTACGAAACCGATGGGAAGAATTGGGGTGGATTCTAAGCCGGATTCATCATACACTGTTGTCATAACAAATCTTAAAATTGTATCTTAGTTCGTTGAACTGTATGATTAACTGTTTTGTTATTTATTTATTTTATTAAAGTTAAAAACAAATACTTCAAGTGACAGCCCGTCTTATCTTCGGTTTTAATGAGTGGAAACATACCTACTGATTGTAATAATATTTTAATTATTTTTGTTGCAATAATGAGTGATCGAAATTGAAATGCTGTAATATAATACCTATTCATATTTATTCTCTCTGATATCTTTTGATTTTTATATACCTACTGATTGCAGATCAACATTTGAAAACCGAATTGTTGTTTAGCTAATCTTACAAACTCTGCCGAGCATATAAACGTGGCCAATTTCAATGAAAAATCTTCTATGAAAATTTATCATTTTATTTATTAGAGTTAGTACGTTATTTAAAACGTATAAGGAACAATAGTTCAGGTAAAACTTGAATTATACTCAATTTCAAATAGCAACGAAATTTTAAGGCTATTTTGAATTACAGAAACAGAGATTTGAAACACTTCCTCTCACTTATTCTTAGAAAAGCTTTAGTAACGTCCAAGCTCGTATATCTTTCTGATAAATAAATTATACCTATTTGTAAATCAGAAGTGCTAATACGTGTGAAAGCTATACAGGATGTAAAAAAACTCTGTTGGAGCGTTTAGGGGGTACCTCAGACTATCAAACTGAACAACTTTCACTACGGAGCCAACATCGAAATCTCGAAAAAAAACACCACGTTTCATACAAAACTGCAGTACCAACTCGACTCAAATGTATGGGACGGCACATTTTTTTTTTCGCGATTTTGAAAGTAGCTCCATAGTGTAGGTTGTTCAGTTTGATGGTCTAAAGCACCCCGTAAAGGCTCTAACAGGTTGTTTTTTACATCCTATCTAAGGTATTACAAAAATACAAATAAACATTTAAGGGACCAAACATGAAATCGCGAAAAAAAAATCTGATATTCCATACTGAACTTCAAATCTACTCGAGCTAAATGTATGGGACAGTAATTTTTTTTTTCGCGATTTCTATGATGATCCCATAGTAAAAGTGGTTCAGTTTCATGGTCTAAACAACCATAACCCTTCAAAGTGTTAAATTTTTAATTTTACTTTTGTAACACCCGGAAATCTGAAAATCTTATCGTCCTTATTTGAAATTTTCTTTGCTTGTGCTATCACAAACATAACAGCTAATCGCACGTTTTGTTTGTTATTATATTTCATCAACAGACACCCCTTTTCATTTCAATAATGAGAATCAATCAAAAGTTACAGAAAACCATTAAAATAAACAGACAGTGGCGCAAGTCTGTTAGCTTCTTTAATTAATTAAGTACCAATGGAATCGAAGCCGCCCCTAAACGAAAGGGGTGGAATTAAAACAGATAAATCGTACGATGCACCCTCTAGCTCCAGTCGGTACTCGTCCAAGATTACTTGCATGTCTTCATCGTATTAAATATGGAAAAACAATTTCCTTAGGTGTTATTCGCAAAAGCCAACAAGGCTGGACAAATCATCGGGGACCACAGTTAATAAAGAGAAAAAAGTTTTTTTGGCTCTAGCCTGAAAGATCAGTTTTCCTAAAATGTACAATTTTCAAAACGTCTGCGTTTTAACAATGTTAGCACTTCTATTTTGTCAGCTATCTCAAAAATTCTGCTATTTAAAATGAGTACAATCTCAATAAGTCGTCTATTCATAATGTTTACATTATATTTATATTTTCCGTTATATTCATGGCTATCGTCTTATATTATGTTTGTTTTCCCATAATGTCTGCTTTATTTTCAAATCAATGTTCTAAATGTAAAAGGCGTAATTGCTTGCATAGAGTAACTTTGCTAAAGTAGTAAGAAGGCGAATATTTTGAGATTGCAGACATTTTGGGAATAAACACTTTCTAAAAAGCGAACGTTGTGTGAAAACTATCATTCTTGGAGACAGACATTATAAGAAGCTGACATTTTGAGAAGCTGACATTATGCAAAAGACGTGCAGACATTATGGAAAAGCAGACATTTCGGTAAAAATACATTTCAGGCCTGATCCGTTTTTTTTTCCGGACAAACGTTAGAAAGAGGTTAGTAATACAGTGTGCGCGAATTCGGTGTAAAATGTGTCGAGGACCGTTAGCTGTCTATATTGTCATTTATTTTTCTTCTTCTTCATCGTACCTGCTGTATACCTGTTTACCAGACCGGTGGACCAGAATCTGATGGCAAATAGGGAAATCAAATTTTAGAGTAAGCAACACTGGGGTAATTAGATTAGGGCCCTGTACACACTGCGACTTTTGTGCAGCGCAGAAGTGCTGCAAAATGTCTCGATTGAGTCGCGAATGCAGCATCGATGCAAACGCGATAAAACATAGATGTAAACGCGATACAGCCACGATGCCAAACTTTCGTAATTTTATCAGTTATTCGTCGACAGCCTTTGTCACAATGCACACGAACATGTGTAAGCATCGCTACAATCATGCGTTTGAATCGATATAAACGCCTGTTAATTGCTAGTGTAGCTATAAAGTCACGCGATAGACAAACGCGCGTTTCAGCGCTGCAAAAAGTCGCAGTATGTACGAGGACTATTTTGACTAGACAGATGACAGTTTGACACTACCATGTGAAAATCTAATCAACAATACCTTTTTCCAGCTTCCGGGAAAATATATATGTATAAATTTTTTTTATTCCTTTGGAAAGTTTAGTTTTCCAACGATGCAATGATTTTTACAATGAAAAAGAGTTCGAATTGACCTTTAAAAATGGTTACAATCAATGCCACAGTAAACTCGTGCTTTTTCTACCTGTTTTTGGGGAAACTACTGATAGATGCAGAAAGTTACTACTTATGAAAAAAAGTTTATAATTATTTCAATTTTAACTAACAATCGATATGCTTTAAGAAAGCCTTGTTACAACTTGTATGCAAGGCAAGGATTAATTGTGAGTTTATGTGCGTATGTATGTAACATTATGAGACTTTTAGACATTATAACTCTTTAGCCCTTCATGGAAATCATGAAATAGGTATTTCCCTTTTACAAGAACACGTCACTGCCTCCCTTGACTGAAATGACACAGGTGTCAGTAATTATCTGCTTTCTAAGAAAGGGTTATTTCATAAGCCACCCCCTTAAACCACTCTTATTCTTTACCCCTTAGAGTACATTATGCATACGGAAATTCTGACTGAGAGCCCAAAATGTTAAGACCTGCTTGTGAAACACCGTTTCTAAGTGATGCGGGATCAACGTAATTTTGACAGCTTTCTTAGTACAAATTATAAGTTAATGATAGGAAATTATTGCGCTTGCAATAATAGTATCGCGATTTATGTAGATAATGCCGGTTGAGCTTCGTAATAAAAGGGTTAGGGGATTATTTTCATAATTGTGTCTTCAGCTGACAAAATTTCTATTAAAATGTTAACGTCACTTTTAAAGAACTCCTCTCCTCGCTACAAGAAGTTTTTCCGATCAAAACCCAAGCATTCCAGGGCTGCAATCAAAGTAAATATTCGGTGATTGAACCGTGATTGGACTACGTACGAACCATAACTTTTGACACTTTTGGTGTTGCGCTAATCGCGGTACTGCTCTTGACAGCCATTAGAGCCGTTTTGACAGATCGCTCAGACGTTAAAGGCTGTCAGTCACATAGAGTTTAGTTTCATCACAGTTGAATATTAATTGGATTGCAGTGTGATTCGAACTGAAAATTGGTTTAGAATAGAACTCCGATGTTTTAAATTAGCGCAATCGGTCTCCTAACCACCACTTCCAGTTCTTCTCTATGCTGAAGGTTTTTTCAAGGGGAAGAATTGATCGAACTAAACAATGTTCTCTAAAGGACTAACATCGATATCGCGAAAATAATATCAGCTGTTTCATAAAGATTCGAGTAGTAATGCAGTTTTGTCTGGAAAAACAGTTTTTTTGTTCGTGATATCCAATTTGGCCTTATAATGAAGGTTGTTCAGTTCGATGGTCTGGGACCACATTCTACCAAACAGCAAATACCTATATTTCGTTTTTTATTCCAAAAATGTTAATCGTCTTCCATATACAGGGTGTAACAAAACACCCTAGTAATACTTAAGGGGGTGCTTCAGACCATCAAACTGAACAACATTCACTATGGAGCCAACGTCGAGAAAAAAAACACTCTTTCATACAAAACTGTAGTCCAGTCTCGACTCAAATGTATGGGACAGCAGATTTTTTTAATTTTTTTCTCGACGTCGTCGTTGTAAAAGTTGTTCAGTTTGATGGTCTGAAGTACCCCCTTAAGTATAACTAGGGTGTTTTGTTACACCCTGTATAATCCGCATTAATATTTCTGTATTTCCCTTAGGAATAGCAAAGTACAAAGGTCATGGCATTTTGACACAGGTTCACGACCTTTGGCTGTATGGCATTAGAAGGTCATGACTACGAGCATGACTACGAAATGTGGTGATGGTAACTGTGACATTTTTGTCCTAATGAGTTTTGCTGTAATGGCATGGCAGCCACAAAATAAACATAGGTAAGAAACTGAATAGAAATTATATAAAATATACAGGGTCCTTCTTAATATGCTGACACTGAACGCTGACCGCAAAAAAAATCTGCTCTTCCATACAAAACTGCAATCCTACTCAAATCGAAAGTATGGGACAGCTGGTTTTTTTCGCGTTTTCGATGTTGGTCCCATAGAGAAAGTTGTTAAGTTTGATGGTCTGATCATCCCCTGTATAAGATTGTCATATACTGGTGTAACAAAACTCAATGTCAAGCCGAATACAGGAATAGGACGACTAACCAATTCTACATTTTTAAACGCCCGTTTCGAAGATAAGCAACGCCAGGTCCGGTCAGTCTTTTGGATGGGTTACCATTTGGTGGTATTTCATCTCGAGCGTTTCCGTGAAATTATTTTCAAGCAATAGAAATTAGTTTCAGGATCGTGTTAAATCAAATGCATTCTGAAATATACTCATAATTAAACTTCGTTTGTAGTAGTGCGCTATAGGACATTATCCTCTTATTAAGAGAACAAAACTTTATCCCACACAACTTTTGTTTGTGTACAATTTTGAAAATGGATCGTGTGCAATTCGAAATTTAAACTGTCCAATGGCGCCCTCGTTCGATGACGTATAGCACCCATGAGGGTGATCATGTGATCAACCCCGCGCTCTAAGACATGACCACATTATTGTTACCATCGCTTCAATTAGATATAAACTCTATTGCAAGATAATAAGGATGATAATAATAATGTTGTAGTGGATACAAAATGTGTTTGAGGAAAAATGACGAATTTCTAACTGTCAAGCTCTACAATTATTTATTTGAAAGTTTGAGCGTTTGTGAAGATTATGAAGTTCTTGATAATACAGGGTGTAAAGAAGAGTGGTGGATGTGCATGTTATTTCGGTCTCAATCTTAGAGGGACGTACATCAATTCAACTTAGCGATACGTGTATACAGGGTGTAAGTAATAGCCTAGCAAATACTGAAACGGTGAACTCAGACCATCAAACTGAACAACTTTCACTATGGAGCCTACCTCAGGAAACGCGAATAAAATCAACTGTCTCATACAAAACTGCTGTACCTACCCGACTCAAATGTATGGGACAGCTGATTTTTTTTCGCGTTTTCTGTTGTAGGCTCCACAGTGAAAGTAGTTCAGTTTGATGGTCTGAGTTCACCGTTTTAGTATTTGCTAGGCTGTCACTTACACCCTGTATACTTTGACTAATTATTATAAGGACTAGCCTTGCAGTAGCATTTCCCCTCTGCCACGGTATAAGCACAATTGATCTTGTGCATTTACATTCAATTTTACACCTTATCACTAAACGAGACAGCCTATAATTGCGAAAAAATAACTTCGAACTTAGAACGTTTGGGGTTCACACGAGACTACTTTTCATGATTTTTAACATTCAAAATTAGAATCTAAAGTTATGGGGAATAAAATCCATAGTTGCGGATTTCATGTTACCTCGCCCCCCGCAAAAAGTGGCAGAAATGTTTGTTAGTAGAATTACACGTGTAACCAGAACACATATAAATAGTCAATGTATAGGATGAAATTAAATTACCAATAAAATTTGGAAGAGAGGTGTTTCTTAGTTCTACAATTTGGAAAAAATAGTTTTTACTACGTAAATACAGTATGAAGATCATTAACCACTTCTTTTTGATAATTGGCTATTTGACAATTGTAACGGTAAAATGTTAAATATATTACATATAGTAGCTTATAGGTACACAATAATCATACAATACGTTTATTTTATTTTTGAAAAATAAATTGTTTGATCTGAATTGAATGAGTTGTTTTATCTGTGGATTTCAAAAACTGAAACGCGGGCGGCCATGATTGAGCAACGTGTGATGTCACATTTCAAACAATAAAACGTCATGTGAGTTGAAGCATCGTAGTTAGCTTTACTTTGTTTATTGAAATATGACGTCACAGACAGAAGTGTCACGTGAACGGCTGTTTTCGCGCGAATCTCAATGAAAAATATTGTTTTTTTCGTATAAATAACGCTTTTTTAAGAAAAAGATAATTGAAAGAGGTATAAAATAAACATACGTATAATTTAAAAATATCTTTCCGAAAACTGCAAACCGTCCCTTACGCACTTTCCCATAAGGACTTAATTCACAACTGGTTCCATACTTTACATTCACAACCTTAAACAGTGACCCAACCAGACCATCTTTGATAGGTAACCTAACCTAAACAAGTATGGTTTGAACATCGCTTGACACGCAATCCATCAATCCAACTCTATTCGGAAAAATATTTAAAATTGCATTACCATACCATTATGGTACCTATCTATGTAGCCATCCAATCGGTATTGGAAAGAATCATTGAAGTTATTAACTCCGGCCGGTGCACGTTTTTGGATGGGTGACCGTTTAAGTGGCATAAAACCACCATATAACAGCACCATCTACTCATAGTCAAAAAAAGAGGAGTGGGTCGTCCGGCAGCCAGGATCCAGGGTTGCTAGCTAGGAGGGTTGATGAATTTAGGATCAATTTCATTGGTTGATGACGTCTTAAAATGAATCGGTAAGACAGATTGCTCACAGGTTAAGGGCTGTCAGTTACATACTAGAGTTTAGCGCGATGCGGAATTCAGCAGTTGAATAGTAATTGGTTTGCAATGTGATTAGAACTGAAATTGGATAAGAATAGAACTTCGATGTTTTAACTTAGCGCAATCGGGCTCCAGCGCCCGCAACATGATGGCGCGATAAAGCGCTATCGCGCCCTAGCTCCCTTTCTTTTTGCGCGCGAACGAACGAGCAGGCGCGATAAAACGTTTATCGAGGCACCATACCGCGGGCGCTGACCATGAATCAACGACAAACCTCTATAGGACAAAAATCGAAATCGCGAAAAATACAGCTTTTCAATGCATTGCATTGGATCGAGTATGTTGCTAGTTTAGTATAGAACGGCAGATTTTTTTCGATCGAAAAATGGTTTTCCCACACCCACAATATTTTTAAAAGACCTATCCAACGATACCCCACACCATGGGATAGACGAGAAAAAATAAATTGCATCCCCACTTTTCGTGTAGGGAAGGTACCGTAAAAAAATATTTTTCAAGATTTTATTGCATTGCATCGAGTAAGTTGGTAGTTTAGTATAGAACAGCAGATTTTTTTTCTCGAAATTTTCATTTTGGTCCCTTAAAGAAGTCCCTAGTTCAGTTTGATGGTCTGATCATCCTCTTAAAAACTGTCAGGAGGTCCTTGTCCTTATTTAATGTTTTAATCAATCTTACGTGGAATTTATGTAAATAACAAAATAACAACATATGCGATGGCAATTCAAAGCAAATATGCGGGGAAAGTGCAATAATAGTAATTAGAACAGCTATAATTGTGTGGGTTTATGCAGCGGGGCGCCAGCAGCCAGGGACCGGGGCGAGGACGAGCGAAGGGGCGGTAATTCAATAAAAGGTTATGATGGATCGCGCCCGTAGTCTGCCCGAGAGGTCAGAGACTCTGTTATTGCTCTGCGGTAATGACTAACAAGTGAGTGGCGAAATACTGTAAATTTTATTGGGAAAAACAGAGCGCACCTAAACCAAAAACAAAATTAACCAATAAGTAAGTGCGGCAACTTACTTATTGGTTAGTTTTGGGCCGTGTGTGGTGGTGGTTGTTGGGCTAAAGCCCATACGGTTTTTACGATTAGGCCTGTGCTCTGTCGTATATTCGTATATAGGCTGACGATGATTATGATTATGAGGTACCCAAGTACAAAAACATTATATTTAAATTTAAACCACATAGAAATGACACGCTCCCCTAGTGTTTAAACCTAGGCTTAAACCTATACTTCATTCCAAATAAGGACGACGAGATTTTCTGATTCCTATTTAGCTTTCTGGCTAATTCTGATTACCAAATGTAATTAATTTATTGGATACATACAGGGCCAACTTAATATGCAGACAATTTTTTTAAGAGGATGATCAGACCATCAAACTGAACAACTTTCTCCATGGGACCAATGTGGAAATCGCGAAAAAAAAATCAGCCGACAGACGGACAGACAGATAAGGGTTCCTTGTTGACTACGAAACCCTAACCAACCACCTAACCAAACCAAAACCTAACCATAGTGAAAAAAGAATGGATAGAATTTTCTCCAACATTCCTAAAGATATTATTTGTCATGAAGCTCGATGATCGAATGATGAAAAGTGCGCTTACATTCCTTAACGTGTTTAACTACTTAATAATTCCTAACTAGCTATAGGTGGACTTTATAAAATAATACACAACTTGTTGTGTTAACACCATTAAATCTTGCGTAGGTAATCTATTTACAAGGTACAAGTAGAATATATTTACTCCATGGAATATATAAATACCTGGCAACCTTGGAATTGCATAGCTGCCGTTTACAAAATACCATAGGCATACTTGCAAAACAGTTTGAAAGCTTCATTCTTTCTCATTTACTTAAGAGAAGTTTATTCCGAATGTGTAAATGCGCGCTGCATACAAACGAAGTCTGGTGATATTTTCTATACTAATCGATTAAACTCAATGAAATTTTGCAGAAACAATCTAGAAACAAATCTCTATGCTTGTATCGTGTCCAATTTTCGTTAAAATATACATTTTAAATGCTAGGATTAATTTAAGATTTGTATGGAAATCTTTGAGGCACTGTAACTTTAAAACTATACACATTTAGGAAAATCTGACAAGATACGAGAATAGAGATTTGTTTCTAATATGTTTCTGCAAAATTTCATTGAGTTTAATTGGTTAGTATTGAAAATATCACCATAGTACGTTTGTGTAGAGCGCGCTCCAAATTATATCCTCTAAAACCTTGCGTAGGTAATTTATTTACAAGCTACAAGTAGAATATATTTACTCCATGGAATAATTTGCTATAAATACCTGGCAACCTTGGAATTGCATAGCTTCACTTTACAAAATACCATAGGCATGCTTGCAAAACAGTTTGAAACTTTGACTATTTATATGTGGACTGGTTACGCGTGTAACTCTACTAACAAACATTTCTGCCACTTTTTGCGGGGGGCGAGGTAACAAGAAATCCGCAACTTTGGATTTTATTCCCCATAACTTTAGATTCTAATTTTGAATGTTAAAAATCATGAAACGTAGTCTCGTGTGAACCCCAAACGTTCTAAGTTCGAAGTTATCATTTCGCAATCATAGGCTGTCTCGTTTAGTGATAAGGTGTAAAATTTAATGTAAATGCACAAGATCAATTGTGCTTATACCGTGGCAGAGGGAAAATGCTACCGCAAGGCTAGTCCTTATAATAATTAGTCAAAGCCTACTACTGATTACTGAATAACAGTCTATTTATATTCTTTACTATTGAACTCTTCCAGGAAGCTTTCAATAGTAAACTACTAGTAAGTATTACTACTTAATATAGCAGGAAGCGGCTTCCTGCTAAATTCAGTAGTAATCCAGGACTCAAACGACTGTACAGAAATCATCAAAATCATAACAGTTGTTGACGTGCGTAACATTTTACAAACCAACTTTTACTATCTTACCATACCATACAATAAAATATCGCAGACTCGACATCGAAATCCGAAACGTTTCTGTAACATCATATTTTTTAAACGTAAAAAAATGAAACTTTTGAACGTACTCATACGTGCAGAGGGGAGTGCGGGGGGCGGGTGTAGGTGCTCCATTGTGCGGCCTTCACATGACACTGAAGGGGTTTTGGAGTGTGCTTTTCAATTTGCCGGCAGCAGAGCGGGCTAGAGAAATGTGTGGAGCGTCCTTATTACATTTATAATCGGAAAAATGTTCGAACTGCAAGTGTAGGCGACACAGGCAGTTCGAAGACAGGTTGCAGTCTAAACCTAACAAACATTCCTTTGTACATTAACATAAATGCTTAATTTGTGTAGGCCGTTTAGCCCACATCTACCCACTAAGAAATACCGATACCAGTTTCTGGTAGCATTCTAGCAAATCCTTTCTTTCCTTATGGCAATAGCAATATTTACGTGTATTTTCTAAAAAGCCTGATCTAAACCACGGCACAACTATATAGTCTTTACAGTACGGGCAACGGATGTACTTACGCAGAGCAACGGAGGGGCCCTTGCTGAAACTGAACAACTTTCTCTATCCTACGTTGAATGCACGACAAAAAAATCGGCTGTCGTAGTAGAATTTTGCAGTTTTGTATGTGAACTGCTGAATTCTTTTTCGCGATTTCGGCTTTGGTGGTGGTTGGTGGTCTATAAATCATCCCCTTAAAAACTGTCACCATATTAAGAAGTTCTGTTTTGTACCTATATCCAAAACTGACCACCAAATTGCCTTTTCAGGGTGGCCCTAAACATTTAGATAGTTATAACAACGATTTAACTTTCAGATGTAAACCTGCGTGATTTTTAAGAACAAAATAATGTGGTGCCACAGGGCAAAATGAAGATACAATTTTTATAATGACACTAAAGTCGTAAACTCTCCCAAGCTTTCCCTGTTCTTGGTCAAATCAAGTTCGGGTAATAGTGAGACTTTTTTTCAATGGTCTGTTCATCCAAAAAACCTTACAGCGAACAGAGTGCAGCGGAAATGAAGCCGAGCTTGTCGATGGAAATCGGCCGAACTATTGTAGAACGAAAAAAAAAAAGAAAAAACACGTTTCCGGACATAACGACAGTTGTCAAACGTGTCGGGAATTTTAGGAAAAATTCGAATAGAGAACGCATCTGCGATACGAGTGCGTGAAAATTAAATTTCAATGACTAGAAAATGTAACTTTTATCAATTATAATCTATTGGTAAAAGTTTTTCAGGCCTATCAAAGTATCTTTCGATTAACGTGAACGACAGCAGAAAACATAAAAATGTATGGACTTGACGTATGGTGACGAAAGCAAACGTCAAAATGTTTCGATCGCTAATGTGAAATCCATACATTCTGTCATTTTCTACTAGCGTCAACGCCAATAGAATGTTACTTTGTCTATGGGGGCTAGTCACTATCTGATAGTGAATATTTTCTCACATACAAACACAAGTGATGTTGGCTGACATTTTTTTTTTTTAATGAAAAATAGGTTTGCTCTTGACCTCAATCCAGTCCTTAGGACCAAAGATGGGGTCGAAGATGTAGCGAGCTTATCCAGAAGAAGCCTATTCACTCGTACTTTAAAATAATTCGGGTTGTAAAATATAACCAGACTTCGTTTGTATGCAGCGCGCATTAGCATTTTCGGAATAAACTTCTCCTAAAACATCACTATTACATCCTATGGTAGGTAAATAGGTACGTAGGTACCCAAATTTTATTTTTCATAACACCGACCGAGTTCAATATTATTCCTTACGCGGAAGTGTGAAACCCTTTTACCAATTTAGTTACATCGTACGTGTCACAATTTTATGGCTCTCCCTTCGCAACCTCCCCCTGTAAATAAGATTTGGCTTTTTACGAAAATCTGTAAAATTCACTGGCATTTTTACTACACTATTAGGTATAGTTTTAGTAAAAATTCTGATAGTCCCGAAGGGGAAATACCTACGACAAAATAATTATTTCGTGCCTTTTCGTATATAAGCTGTGGTGGTCCAGTGGCGTAACCTTGCCTGCCGTGCAGGAGGCGATGATGGTTCGATCCCCGTCCAGGCAGACTCGTTCCAATGAGTATTTTGGAATTTATGTACGATTTTTAATAACACTGGCTTTTCGGTGAAGGAAAACATCGTGAGGAAACCTGCATGCTTCAATTGTCAGCATATTAAGACGGACCCTGTATAGTAGGCAATATTTTTCGAAGCAAACATAAATAATTGTCATTGTAAAAAATTATTTCCATTTCAAAAATTGTCCACAGGGCAAAATGCGACTAAGTTTAATGAGAAATTAAAAGAAAAATTGAAACCGACGACCGTAAATGAAAAATTAAAAAGTCCCGCCGGAAACGGAAACGCGGCCATGTTTCTTTGCAGAAACCGTAATGTCCCTAATTACCCGCGCTAAGAAACAAATAAGCGAAATATTTATGGTTTTTAATCCGATTATAACTTTGCTGCAGGGTGAAAAAAAGCTATTAAGTATTTTGTTTTTAATTTTCAACATTATACCTACCTCCTACTTAGGTACTTTTCTACAATCAAGCTCTTGGATAAGTAATAGGTATGTCAAGATTTTGCAACCAGTACTGGCCTCTAAACCCTATCCATATACACGCACACAGACATAATTTGTGTGACGCCTCACGCACACCAACCTAAGAAAGTTGGCCCGTTTTGTTTTATACGGTAGAAGCGTTCGGCTCATTCTCGTTCGGGTCCTTCTTAATATGCTGACACTTTTTTAAGGGGATGACCAGTCCATCATACTGAACAACTTTATCTATGGGACCAACATCGAAATCGCGAACAAAAAATCTGCTGTCCCAACATTTGGCTCGAGTAGGTTTGCAGTTTTGTATAGAACAGTTGATTTTTTTTCGCGATTTCGTTGTTGGTCCCTTAGAGAAAGTTGTTCAATTTGACGGTTTGATCATCCCCTAAAAAATTTCAGCATATTAAGAAGGACCCTGTTTATTAAGAAAATAAACGCTAAAAATACTTTTTCATGTAAAATATTAGTAAAAAATTTTCGTCGTTATTAAATTACTAACAGTGGCAGATTTTTAAATAGTTTCATAGTGTTTTTAAGACGTTAAAGTAATTAAATAAATGACAACACTAGAACGTAACATTATAAAAGTGCACTTTCGGGTAGGTACTCTTCAAGACTTCCTGCGTGCTGCGATGCGGTGCGGTGATGACACTATACGCAACCCAGTTACTTCGTAGGGTTGATACAAAAGGGAAAACTATCAACAGAAAGCGATAATAATGCAGCAAAGTTTGTAGGAAAGTAAAAAATTACAATAACTAACAGTCTCCTAGTTATAGGACTGAAAATCATAATTAGACGACCAATTTTGACGTAGGTAACCAATGACATTCTATACGACATAGATTTAACCGTTGAATTCCTTTGACTAATTATTATAAGGCCTTGCGGTAGCATTTCCCCTCTGCCACGGTATAAGCACAATTGATCTTGTGCATTTACATTAAATTTTACACCTTATCACTAAACGAGACAGCCTATAATTGCGAAATAATAACTTCGAACTTAAAACGTTTGGGGTTCAACCGAGACTACTTTTCATGATTTTTAACATTCTAGATTAGAATCTAAAGTTATGGGGAATAAAATCCAAAGTTGCGGATTTCATGTTACCTCGCCCCCCGCAAAAAGTGGCAGAAATGTTTGTTAGTTGAATTACACGCGTAACCAGTCCACAAATAAATAGTAAAAGTTGAATTCATTCATAATGTTGCCTAAATCAAAATTTATCATCTATGCAGAGTGCAAACTTAAGCAGACCATCAAACTGATCAATTTTTACACGCGAAAAAGAAATCAGTCGTGTATGTATGTATGTATATGCTCACGACTATATTCCCCGAGGGGGTAGTCAGAGATGTTCTGAATCCTCAGAACATCCACGTTTCACCAGTAGTACCGAAACTCTGTCCAGTGTGACGGGGGATGAACCCGTCGCCACTTATAATGGACAGTGGGTACAATACATGCCTCGAAATTGAAGCATGCAGGTTTCCTCTCGAGGTTTTCCTTCACCGAAAAGCCAGTGGTGTTACAAATCGTACATAAATTGCGAAAAACTCATTGGTACGAGTCGGTCTGGACGGGGATCGAACCATCGCCTCCTGCACGGCAGGCAAGGTTACTCGCCACTGGACAACCACGGCTTCAAATCAGTCGTTTTATATATTTTTTAATCGAGTAGCCATTGACGTTTTTCTATGGAACAAACTTTATTTTTTCCCGATTTCGATGTTAGCTCCATAGTGAATGTAGTTTAATTTGATGGTCTGAAGCACCCTATTTTATTTGTAACACATTTAAGTATATAGGTACAACCTGCCTTATGATTTCCAGTTTAGATATTATGACATTTTGGAACATAGGAACTACAGTTTTTCCTTTGTAACTCGAAAATTTTTCATTACAGGATACCTAGTCGAAAAAAGTGCCGTAGCTGCAGCCGACGATTATCTTTAACACATCAAATCAAAAATTAATGTATTGTCAAAGAAAAATACATACAAGAAAAGTTACATAATTTACCTACATCTACGGGAGCAAAATTGAAATCGCTAAAAAGATTTTCAGTAAGTTTGTTTCCTTAGCTGTCATAGTTTTTATTAATTTTCTCTCAGGTGTCAACCCTAAAACAAAGACATCATTATTGTAATGGATGTCACGGGCTGCAAGACTACAAGTGCTCTACAGTACAAAGTAGTCACTAAAACCTTACCAAAGCCACGCAATTATCACCCTTACCGCCTCCAGATAAAGTCCTGGAAGAAGCAGGAATAAGTTTGCCGTGCCTGACTAGATGGTGCGACAATCGCGGGAGAGCAACACATTAGCGACATCTGGGGTGAGAAAATGGCAGAGGAATTATGTTTGAAAGTGTTAAGCTTTCAGCCCAGGATCTTTTTTTTTAGTGGTCACTTTCTATGAGAAATAGAATTTTGTACATACATACATAACTTACATACATAACTTCGCTGCAACTGATTGTAGGTAATTGTAGCAATGTTCACTTTTAGCAATTTTAGAGGCTGAGGATATAATGACGCGTCCTGTGGATAGCTGGCCTTTTGCCCAATAAACCACTGCATATAAGAAAGCCTAATAACTACATCCCATAGTCTTCTCGTAGAACACCTACAGGAGGTAACAGAGTGGCGATTGCGGTAATTTAAACATCGAAGTTCTATTCTTATCCAATTTTGTCTCTAGTCCCATTCTAATCTAGTTCAAACACAATTGATGCGTATCTTCGTATCGCGGTAAATAATTCGATAGCTTTTCAGAATTATCCTATAGATTAGATTTAGTTAGCTAGTATTTGTTTGATTTGATCTTAATTCTAGGTTGCAAGCAAATAATTAATTTTAATTTAATAGAAGTGTGTGGTCAGAATAATCTTCTCATTCATGTAAGTTAATGGTGATTGTGTTTCATTTAATTAGCAAGTGAAATAAATTAAGATTACATTCCATTTACAAGATTACATTAACGGAATATCGTTGCTGGAATGCTAATTAAAATACTTCTAAGTATTAAAATGATTGCATCCCTACTATGAAAACTATTTTAATAATAAAAATTATATAACCTTCTTGCTAAGTTAACTGCTGGCAATAATTCGAAAAAAAAACTACGGAAGCCATAAGGCTTAAGAAAAATAAAGCACGTTTTGTTGTTCTATATTAAATGGCGATTAGTAATTTTTTCACGCAAAATCAGCCAGCTATCAAGAGCTAAAATTAAAACGAATCTCTTTCGTATTTGTATCTTTATTTTAATACTAATCATAATAAAACATTACATACAATACAAGTGGGAATAACAAATATCGAGCTTTCTTGACATTTTGTGTTTATATTTCTATTTCTATTTTTCAGTCTCATGAACAACTTGGGGCTTGTAATCCAACTCCACAACCTTACTGAGGCTGTTGACATACATGTCTAATCTTTGAGTCATATAATAGCATCTACGGTCCTTAATCTGCCTGTTCATGTTAAGGTCAAGAACTCCAATCAATAGACCGTCTCTAGTGCGAGACAAACCGGGGCACCTCACGCCATCAGGGCCGGTGAAGTAACTCGAACCGTAGAACAAGCCCAAGTCTTTGTGAGCCGGATTTCCGTCAGCCGACGTGAATTCGTTAGGGAACTCTTCGTAGCCAACCCTGTTGATAGCAGCGGTGAAGTAGCAATTAGTGATAGCAGCGTTTCTGGCTTCCACGTTCCACATGTACTCGCTCCCCGCCTCGGCAGCGATGGTCGCGGACGGATTGAAGACAATCTCAGCTCCGTTCAGCCCGTACATCATCCAGTTCAACACGTGATGACGCCCAAAGCAAATGTTAACAGCGATCTTACCGTAGCGAGTTGCGAACACCGGGTGCCCTGTGTTGCCCTCCATGTAGTAATTTGACTCGTTGAAGTCCCCTACTCTTGGAATATGGTTTTTGCGGTGTTTGCCGATAACGTTACCGGTATCGCTGATGACGACGGTTGTGTTCCAGAGGATTTCTGCGTGATTCTCGTCCCTCTCGAGGATCGAAGACACGATTACCATGGCGTATTTGACGGCCAGCTCTCTCAAGAAGCGGGTGGTAGGGCCTTCTTCGGCTGACTCGGCGAACTCGCACCAGGGTTGCTTCTCACGTGTGCAGAAGGCGAATGGCATGTTCCACAGCTCTTGGAAACAGAGGATATTGACGCCTTCCTGACCTGCGACGTCGATAATCTTCTTCACCTTGGCAAACATAGCATTCTTCTGCTCGTTGATGGGGCGGTCAGTCGGCGCCGCGATCGAATGCTGTATAACACCAACTTTGACGATCCTAGGTGGTCTCGTATGTTCCTTTTTAGCAGGAAACGAGTACGCGGCGATCTCGAAATCGGCTTCTTTAGCGGCGGCTATCGAAGAATCCTTAAGCTTAACTTCATGATGGTCCTTTCTTCCGTAGTAAATGCGGTTGAATTCGTCGAGGTCTCGACCGCTGAGGTTGTTGTTGACGATAGCTTCGAGGCTTGGAGTTTCGTTGTCCATGTTTGAGAGGTGTGGTCTGGCGTGCCTTCGGTCTGAGACTGGTTTATCTCGATGGTTCCTTCGCTTTTATACGACACAACTATTTACAAATGCATTGAACGTTCTATCGGCTGGCTGGTGGTCCGATCCCGGCGGCCTTCGACCTTCGATAAGTTAGACAATAATAGAGAAAGAATAATATTTGGCTTATCATGTCTACGCTAGTTGTTAAACGTGATCGCGGTTATTATTACTTAGGTATTGGGATGTGTCTATGGAAACAATGTATGTTCTAGGATACGATACTACAATAAGACATGTTCAAGATATCATAATTTATTTAACTTTAAACGATGTTTGATCACCATGATTATTATTACAATTGGTATGGTTTTATGTTTTTTGCTATAGACAAATAGTTTTCGTCCCATAAATAATTTAAACACTTAAATATTTCAATGAAATATAACAGAAGATGCGTTACACTCAGTCTCAGTGCTATGAAACCCTTTATCCCTTAGTTGCCAAATGCGACAACCATGGGAAGAAATGGGGTACCTACTTAAATGTATTCTGTTAAATAGATAAGTAATTGTGAATTAAATTAATTACAAGATCTATGATTTAGCATTTTTTACAAAGATAATTAACTAATTATTGCGTATTGTAGTCAAGGCGTCAAGTACCTACCAAACATGCATATAAAGATGCGTATTTAAAAATCTTTGCACGAGTGATTGTTGCACCATCATAAACACGTACAATCAGTAGCCTGTGCCTATGCAAACAAACATGCTTAGAAAATGTAAATTTGTGTAAACAAGCCCTTAATTCTCTAATTAGCTATTACAGTCACAGAGTGTCAACATTGATGTTAGATTAGAACCAGTATGTTAATCAATTAAGCACACTCGTATGTCTGTTTACACACTTAACCAGCTTCATGTAACATTGCGTTTATCTACTTTAGATTGGTATATAGGTGTACCTATATACTTATTAAATCATATTATAGTTCAAACAAGAACCCCGGGAGAACTCTTATGTCTATGTAATATGAAGTAAAATGCCTTGATTTACAAGATTTCTTGTTAAGAAAAACATTATTATTGAAACGTGTTAAGATGGATTCTTCCGAACATTCTTTGGACAATTTAATAAAGAAACATTTAAACAGTGATCAGTTGAAGGAGTTTAATAGAATTTATTACGGTCGTGAAGATCATTGTGAACTAAAATTACTAGATGCGACTTTAGATAAAAGTGGAAAGGAGAATTTTGAGGTTGCAGCGTTTTCGTTCTACGCCGCAAGGGAAGAGGTTAGACGACCTAAAATTGTTAAACTTGGCTTGATTCAACATTCTGTTGTTTTACCTACTAAGAAACCAGTTAAAGAACAAAGAGAAGCAATATTTAAGAAAGTGGAGAAAATAATTGAAACTGCTGCTTTTGAAGGTGTCCAAATTCTATGTTTACAAGAAACATGGTCTATGCCATTTTTCCTCTGTACCGGACAGAAAGAAGAATGGTCAGAGTTCTCCGAATCGGCTGAAAATGGGCCCAGCGTCAAATTTCTGACACAATTTGCAAAGAAATATGGAATGGTAATCGTTTCTCCTATCTTAGAGAAAGACGGTAAGGGTGTTTGGTGGAATACAGCAGTCGTCATCAATGAATATGGAAAAGTTATGGGAAAACATCGTAAAAATCATCTACCAAGCATCGGAAGTTTCAGTGAAACGTCTTATTACGCCCCTGGAAACACAGGCCATCCAGTTTTCGAGACTAAATTCGCTAACATTGCTGTGAACATTTGCTATGGGCGTCACCAGGCGCTGAATTGGTTGATGTTCGGTTTGAACGGTGCAGAAATTGTATTCAACCCTGCTGCAACTATTTCTGAGTTTGGAGAATCTTTCTGGGGTATCGAAGCTCGCAACGCAGCTATCGCTAACAGTTACTACACATGCAGCATCAATAGAGTTGGAATTGAAAAGTTTGCTATCAAAAGTTCAAACATAACAAGAAGTTATTACGGATCCAGTTACGTAACTGCTCCTAATGGCTGCAGAACCCCTGGTCTTTCGAGGGTTAATGATGGTCTACTGATAACCGAAGTGGATCTCAATTTGTGTCGTCAAGTAAAAGATAAATGGGGCTTCCAGATGACTGGACGATTGGATATGTACGCGGAAGAGTTACGCGAGAGAGTTAATTAAGGGTGAAATCGGGTAAATCGTTGATTCCGGGGAATAAATCGATGTTTTAATAAATTTTAAGTGTTATTTCTTCTTAATTTCCTTTCCTTCTATTTTAATCCCAAACAATATTTTGCAACTTTGCTATAACCTCCTGAGTCCTGGGAGGAGTGAATGCTAAAAATTCATATATTTTTTCAATAAATGTATTTATTAGGAGTCCTTCAGTAAAGGAAAAATAATAAAAAAAAAATTAACGATTTTCCATGGAGTTTTTCACAATGTCCTCGTGCGAGTACATGGGGACTGTGTACTCGTATGAGAACGTAGTTTTCTTACAAATTATAAGTATCAATGATGGTTTCCATTACCCAGGACAGTAACAAATGCCTGGTTAAGTTTTTAATAAACTGTGAGGTTTTTAATAAAAGTTCCATTTATAGATAAATCAACGTTTTTATTTTTACCTTCTAATGAGTTTGTGTCAATCAGTCTCAAAATTAAATTGTGCTAATGGACTTACTAGCTTACCTAACTATTTATTATTAATTAAATCACTTGTTTTAGGAATTAAGAATAAACCATAAACTTCTCTTTATAAGTACGAGTAAGTAACAATTAGAAAAAAAATATATATTCTTTGGTTTTTGATTAAATCAGAGATCATCAATCAACTTTGTCTTAAGAACAACATCAAGCACGTTTTAAACGTTTGTGGTGTGAAATTGGTAGTAACAATTCCTATTAATGGTCAGACAGAAGTAAATGTTGCATTTGCAACATTTAGTCCTACTTTTTTTGTTGCAACCGACTAAACGGCATCTGCTTTGTTTTTCTGTCATTATAGGTAGATGGGCAGCTTTCTGAGTACGTCGAGTAGTAGATGGAATAGGACATATTTCCACTCTTCTTTTTTTGTGCTTAGGCTGCAGCTCTCCTTCAGACTCATTATCGCCATTGGAGTCTTCATCGGAACTGACATCGTTCTCCTCAATCATCTTTTGTCCTAACCGCAATTTATATGTTCGCAGTTGTTCTATTTCTTTGGCAGGTTTATTCTTCGTAATGGCGTCAGACCGATAAAGAAGCCAAGAGTTAGCAACAGCCAAATCAAAGCAGTGAAAAGTAAATCGGATAGTCCACTTCTTCGTCCTGGCTCTCGAAGGACATACAGCAATCATGCGGTCAATTAAGTCTACACCTCCCATATTTGTATTATATTGTTTAATAACTTCTGGGCGCACCACCATTTCATATTCCTTTTTCTTTTTTGACCACCTTCTGCACATATCAGTTTTTTCAGACGCGTAGCAAGATGATAACATAATCACTGGCTTATTGTCAAACCATTTAGTTAATGCTAACATCTCGTCTGTCGAATACATTGAGTGGCAACACCCGCGTCCTACTCGTCGCATATCCGCATCTGACATCAAATACACCTCTTTGGGGATTCGGTTCTTCATTAGTGTCCCTGCCGATAAGAAGCCACGATCGAGAAGGGTCTTGACCAATTTCAGGGAGGTAAAATATCTGTCAAAGTATAATATGTGCCCAGGAACGAGCGACTCGGTAAGCTTCAATACTGCACATTCATTTGATATAAATTCTTCAGTTAAATCACTTGAAAAGGTTGTATCTCCTTGAGATACAAACATGTCGCATACAATTCCGTTTGGATTTGCTAGTACAAAAATCTTAAGTCCTACTGGATGTGGTTTGTTGGGAACATATTGTCGAAGACCACAACTCCCTGTGAAAGGAATCATCATTTCGTCTATGCAAATGTGCTGTGATTGTTCTTGCAGCATACATCCTTCCAAAACACGATCAAAAAGTGGTCTTACTTTCCAGATTTTATCCGCAAGTCGTTCTTCAGCAGTTATATCATCGTCATAAACAATCTTTAGGGATGTACGAATCTTGAAAAACCTGTCTCTCTCCATGGCTTCAGCGATAAGAGGAACTCTCCATTTCTTGGACCAATACATTCTAATGTGTGGGTAGTTTAAACATGACATGACGAAATTTATACCAAGAAAAACTTTTAGTTCTTTTAGTGTTAGACCTAAGCTTTTGCCTGTCTTTAAAATGGCACTCCTGTTTGTTTGAAGAACAATGTTGTTTAATAAGCTGTCGTCCACGTAATCGTTTATGTAGTCATAGGGACCCCAATCACTTCTATCCCGAGAGATATAAGCTGGTTGGTTAAGTTGTATTGGCACATCGTTCAAAAGTTTTGTGCCGTTCCAGTCTACCGATTTGTAATACGCTCGAGTTTCATTAAAAGATCGTCGAGAAATTCCACGAGCTCGAATTCTGGCGCCGCGACCCCTACATCGCGGTCTACCCCTTGTCAACATTTGTCCACGAGAGATCCCACGTCTTTGGGAACGCCCTCTGGTTGCTCTTCTACCACGAGAGATCCCTCGTGAACGCCTGCTTGGCCGTCCTCTCCTTGGTGGTGGAGTGCTTATTTCCGGTGGCGGGAACCATGGGCTGTCTGGAAGGGCATCTTCCTCAGGTTGGAACTCCGGGGGTTCATAGCCTCCCTCTTCGTTTAAGAGATCTTCATCCAGGTACTCTGTATTGATTTCCAATATATTATCGGGTACATCGCTGTTTTCAGACTCGCTTTCAGACGAAAACTCCAGTCTATTAACGTCAAATAGATCGTCTTCACCTTCAGAGCAACCTTCGGAGTCATCGAGGTTTATGTGTTTCTCTATCTCACAGTCTTTCAAGGCTGAAAAGATACAGAAAATGGAGGTGTTTTATATGAAGTTCTCGTACGAGTACAAATTTATAAGACCAAACTGAGACCAGAGGTTCTCGCACAAGAACATAAAAATTGATCGCAGATTTGAGTCATGTTTTCAATTTTGATTACAGAAATCATGCTGTTATCATATCAAGTAATAATTATACATAGTAAATAAAGCTACACAAAAATATATAATTAGGTTTTTCATAAGATTCAAGTCGATTAACTTACCACGTGTCATGGTTGTGACCCACGTTCTCACTTGTTGACATCACACTGATCCCTGATTGGTCGTATATCATTCAAAATTATGTCTTTTGGGTTGGTAGTAATGTAGACTGACATTTGATGCGCGCGAAAATTAAAAAGAAGTTTGACTTGACGTGATATATTTTTTTTATGTTTATGTCCTCAAGCGAGGCCGCATGGTCCCAGGAGGATAATATCTTATTACACAAAAAAATTCGTGCACACTAGAGTATTGAAGGAGGACTCATTCGGACTGTTTGACGCGCTTTTGATGGTTTTCTGCGCTCAAAGTCAAAAATAGGGCGTGCCATTAAGGCCCAGATTCAGAGATTTTTTGGTCTTAGCTCGAGCTAAGCGTGGCAAAAATGTATGGATTTTGACATACGAGAGTCCGAACTATGACTTACAAATCGTCTCTGAATCTCGGCCTAAGAACTTTTCTTCTTTTTCTATTTATACAATGGCTACGGAACCATATCATGGGCGAGTCCGAAACGCACTTGGCCGGCAGGCATAGGAAACTATATCTCTTAGTAGAAATGTAAAAAAGTAAGGATTGTGACCGTTGTTATTTGTTGTTTATTAACGGTTTAAAAATGTTTTTTGTGTTTGTTTTGATACTGAAAGGTTTTAGGGTAATTTTTAGAAAATTGTGCAAAATCTAGGGTAAACTGAGACCAAGCCTAGAGTAAAGTGAAAATAAGACTTGGCTACACTGCTAGGGGAAAATATTATGTGCAACACTATTGAAAAGCTGTTAAACATGTAAACAAGAATAACTAGAAAATAAAAATACGAGTGGCAAAAGAAGACTAGAATCCAGTGCCGTAAAAAATATTTAAAAAAATATACAAAATCACATCTAGCAACCCTGAACAAATGATATGTCATTTTTCGATTTTCTAACAATTTGATTCAGCAATTTTTATTGAAAACTAGTGAAAGTAGTTAATAATTACTAAAATGGTGAGTATATTCTTTAAAACATTACCTTTGTTCATAAAAAACTGACAATGCAACAACAATACAATAACCGGTAAAGTATTCTAGCGTCATCAACATTACAATGCAGAAATGCTATTCGAGCTTTAAAACATAAAGAAACCCCTTGATATCGAATTAGAAACACTACATTCATTCAAATATCAACAGCTTTTCAACCCTAGACTTATCCTAGAGAAAAATTTAATAACCTACGAAATTTTGTCATCGGTGTTTACAGTCTATCCTAGCATATAACGGAGGTGCGGTGGTCGCCATGAAGGGGAAGGACTGCGTAGCGATCGCGACGGACAAGCGCTTCGGTATCCAGGCGCAGACCGTCTCCACAAACTTCCCTAAAGTATACAAAATGGGGCCCACGCTGTATGTCGGGCTTCCCGGACTGGCTACTGATACTCAGACTGTGTTCCAAAGGCTGCAGTTTAGGTTGGTTTCTCTTATTTTAATTTTTTCCACACGAAGCACTCGTTGGCATAGTGCAGCTTCAGTATCGGAAACGATCACCGAAGTTAAGCAACGTCAGGTCTGGTCAGTCTTTGGATAAGTGACCATTTAGTGGTATTTCATCTCGAGCGTTTCCATGCTTCGAAAGGCACGTTAAGCAGTTGGTCTCGGATAGTTCCGTCAGATGGCTTTGTAACTATTTGTTAGCCAGGACAGAGGCCTATTAATGTGGCTTGAAAATTCTCTGACAGCAAGTTGACCACTAACTTGCCTCCAACCTCCAACTAACCAACACACACTGGGCCCGCGTGGTGGAGTATGGCCCACTCCCTCTCACCTTATTTGTGAGAGGAGGCCTTTGCCCTGCAGTGGGATTCTACAGGCCATAACTTACTTAACTTACATAAAGTTATTTTATTTTTTTCTTAATTAATTGCTTGCCAGTTACTTGCGTCGAGTGCCACAATTCTGCCAATCTCACGTAGTTCATAATCTCAAATGATTGTTTTATGGTTAAAACACAGCTTCACAAAATGGCGGAGCCATGTGCAAGCCTAAGAGAGGCCAACACGCA
This sequence comes from Agonopterix alstromeriana, assembly GCA_963924505.1. NCBI lineage: Eukaryota > Metazoa > Arthropoda > Insecta > Lepidoptera > Depressariidae > Agonopterix > Agonopterix alstromeriana. The sequence continues at coordinate 12,960,497 of OZ004674.1, read as the reverse complement.
TGCGTCCACCCTCCGTCAAACTTGCATAATGACTCCCATAAAGTTATTATACCTTACAGGAGCTTTTTTTATTCTAATTTTATTTAGGGACTTTTGTACCTATTGTACATGTTAGTCCCATGTGTGTTACAACTATTTATTGAGTCACTGATGAGTTAACAAAGGTGAACAAGCTCCTTGCAGCGTCTGACTCCGGTGATACTAATATTGAGTGGAACGTTCCAACATTGAGTCTGTTCAACCCTAGCTTTCCTATCAGTGCCTCCCGAGTCCGGAGTTATGTAGATGAATTGACATGAGGTGTCAAATGAAACCGTATTTTGGAGTAAAAATTCGAGTTCTGTGTATAACTCTGAATCTAACGTGAAATCATAGATTTTTTTCGGAAAGTGGACCATTGTAATACAGTATAATTATTTTCACATCTAAAACAACCAACTTGCAGAATGAACCTGTATGAACTGAAAGAGAACAGAGTGATGAGACCGAAGACATTCTCAGCTATGCTCTCCAACCTGCTGTATGAGAAGAGGTTCGGGCCCTACTTCATTGAGCCTGTCATCGCTGGACTGGACCCCTATGACAACACTCCCTATGTCTGCAATATGGATCTGGTAAGATTATTGGTTGAGCATCAGCGGCATGTTGTGAAAAGGAATGGATACTCAATCATGAGGGTCTGTGTTTGATTCCGCACGGGCGACATGCCCAATTAGTTTTCTATCTTATGTACGTAATGCCAAATGCTTTCAAATGGTGAAGGAGAACATTGTGAGGAAACCTGCATCACTGTAGAAATTCTGAAGAATGTATAAGATGTGTAGTCCACCAATCCGCATCGGGCACGCATGGTGGACTGAAGCTCATGCACCCTTCCTGCGGCCATAGGCCAGTGCCCTGCCATAGGATATAGGCTGATGATGACGATTTGCTCTTACGGTGGCAGTGTTAGTACACTGTAGATACTCAACTGTCAAAATCAACATTATTTTTCTGGGATAGCTAGGCCCACACTCCACCAATCCATATGTTACATAAAAACCACGTCAAGCCGAGCAAGTAAGGCTTGCTGCCCACACGATAAGAAAAAGATTCTTAGTCTAAGATATATCTACAGCATTATTATGTATGTGATTTGTTGTCAGATTGGGTGCCCCAACGAGCCGGAAGACTTTGTAGTGTCTGGCACATGCTCAGAGCAGCTGTATGGTATGTGTGAGGCACTCTGGGAGCCCAACCTAGAACCTGAAGAGCTTTTTGAAACTATCTCACAGGTTTGTGTCTTTTAGATTGTCATTTATTATCCCATAACCCTTGACTATCTTAGGGAATATAGTGGTCAGCATACTGCATATATGTATGCTTTTTTAGTATTGAATCACTAAATGGAATAAAACTATCAACTTTCTATCATTTATTAGGATTCTGTTTCACTACACTTAAATCCAAGGCAACAATGGAATAATACGACGAGTCGCCCCATTAAGTACAAGGAAAAGTTATGTTCATAGAAATTTTCTAATATTACGATATCGTCGCGATATTTCAAAGATATTCAGTGTCGCGGCGGCGCGGGCGATAATGCTCAGTAAAAATTGCGGCGATCGCTCGAAAATCGCGCTTCTATAATATGGGTCTAAAGGCCCACTTACCTGTCGCCATCGTTGAGAATTACTTGCCACTGAAAATAAGGGTTTAATTCTTCAAATTATGACTAAACATAGAAATCATTCAGAATTCAGCGTCCATAAAATTTACCTAAATATTTACTGAATGTAACCACAATGTTCAGGCGCTGGTGAACGCGGCGGACCGAGACGCGATCTCGGGTTGGGGAGCAGTTGTGTACATCATCGAGAAGGACAAAATCACAGAGAAGCACGTCAAGACGAGGATGGACTAGTTCGCTTTAAGTTTATACATTTATCTGGTTGGATGCACCTTTTATAAATAAAAAGTACTAAATAATTTATGTATTCTTTTGTTTTACATCTTCCATTTGTTATAAGTGCAATTACTGCCCGTTATAATTTGACTAAACAAGTTTCCCTTTCTATGGAACTCAAAAGTACATGAATATCTGAACTGAATATTCACTAAAGTAAAAACCGGCCAAGTGTGAGTCGGTCTCGCGCTAAAGGACCCTGTGGACCCACCGTACTCCCGGGGACATAACAAAACGTTTTTGTATGTTAGGTAATGTTGTGGTGGTGTGGTACGGAACAGTGCGTTGCGCGAGTAACCGACTCACACTTGACTTATTAAGGGTTTCAAAATACAAATAAAACACAATAAATAATGCAGAAACTTTATAAACCGAACATTTAAAAAATTAAGTTTTTTTTTAATTTTTCATACACATTTTTGTCTTTACAAGATTAGGAGACTAGAGAATTAACATTTCGATTGTGTTTGTTATGCCGACCGCTTCTTAGCAAAGCTGTCGTTTATTTATAATAAATATAAGCCTAACATGGGCTCGTGGCTTCGACCGTCACCGTTAACAAAAATAAAACCTATTCAACTAGAAAATTAAAATATAATTACCGACCTAAACAATGGCAACGCATATGACAATTGAATCATTTCATGACTAACACATTGTTCAGGAATCTATGTTGAATGTTGACACGAGGGAAAAAAAACCTCTTCAATGAGAGTAACAAATGTTTTCGTCTACTAAATTGACCACTCGAATCGAATCTGTTATGAGTAATCAATAAATTCTAAAGTAAAATTAACATCTAAAAGTAAACAATATCTATCACAAAACGTATCCTTTGAAAACATAATTATTTATTACAATTTTGTTACCAGATTAAGAAAAATACTGATTTTTTTTATTCATATTAATTAATTACATATAAATTGTATTTTCAATAGTCAAAAGGAATAGAGAATAGAGTGAAACATAAAATGCGTGCGTGCGTGTTTCAATTCCGATAGTTGTACAGTAAAACCATATAACTACAGTCCTGGGCGCAAGTACGGTCCAATTTTTTGTCGCTTCTCATTTACCCAAATTGACTATTTGCCAGTTTTTGGAAAGATATTTTAAATTATATGTAGGCTTATTTTATACCTCTTTCAATTATCTTTTTCTTAAAAAAAACATTATTTTTCATTCAGATTCGCGCGAAAACAGCCGATCACGTGACACTTGACACTGTGACGTCATATTTCAATAAACAAAGTAAGCTAACTACGACGCTTCAACTCACATGACGTTTTATTGTTTGAAATGTGACATCACACGATGCTCAATCATAGCCGCCCGCGTTTCAGTTTTTGATATCCACAGACAAAAAAAAACTAATTTATTTTTAAGGTGGTTGCAGAGTTGTCAATTTCATTTTTAATTGTACCGGCTTCGCGTATTACGCGTCGAACTTTTGTATGAAATTAACAACTCTGCAACAAATTTAAATAATAAAATATTTACTAGTTACTTTAATGCAAAAAAACATATTGTATTATTATTGTGGACCTATAGCTACTAAATCGAATATATTTAATATTTTACCGTTACAATTGTCAAATAGCCAATTTCTACAAATAACGCCGTCTAAACAATTTTTCTGCGCACTTTCTCTTTGTGTAATAATATAGGGGTTTTAACAATTGTTACATGGCGTTATATGTAGCAATTTAGTAAGACAGGAAAACTGGACCATACTTGCAGACTAGGACCATAATTAGGTGAGTTTACCGGTATTTATTTTACTTTTTATCACCTCCAAGTAAGTGGCAGCAGAAAGATTTTCTATTTAAAAGGTTACCCAATAACTTGGAAGATGATAAAATTTGTCCATACAGGATGTAAAAAAAACCTGTTGGAGCTTTTAGGGGGTGCTTCAGACCATTAAACTGAACAACTTTCACTATGGAGCCAACATCGAAATCTCGAAGAAAAAAACACCACTTTCATACAAAACTGCAGTACCAACTCGACTCAATCAAATGTATGGGAAAGCTGTTTTTTTTCGCGATTTCGAAGTTGGTTCCATAGTGAAAGTTGTTCAGTTTGATTGTCTGAAGCACCCCTTAAAGGCTCCAACAGGGTTTTTTTTTACACCTGTATAAGTAAAAAAAATTTCCAATTAGTTGCTAAAACCGTAAAACGGTGTAGATACATGAAATTTTTTGCATTTTTACAGTAAATCACAATGTCGATAACAATCCAAGACTTAATTCGAAATAGAATAATAAATAACAAAATCTTACACCGTAATATTAAATACTACTTCTAGACAGAAACTAAGCGAACTAGGTATATTGGCAAAAATGTTAATTGTTTTCGCTCAGCTAAACCTTCGAATCCTACGTACTGTCAGCAAAAGTATTACTTGATCGCTGTCAAAAATCGCTTTGCCCGGAACTCGGAATTTATGAACTTTAGTCATTGATATCTTATATTATAATTATAACAGAACTAGATACACAATCAACGTCCAAAAAATGGCAGATTCAAAAGAGCTCCTAAGAGCTCTTTTTTGTACTAGCTGACAGCAAACATACCAAATACGACTAAGTTTATGAATCAAAAACAACATATTAGTGCCACCCAACAGCATGCATACTTGATTTATGTGGGTTGTGTCAGGTTCGGACAAAAATTTGCTTCGATTTTGTATGAGTCTTGGGATTTAGTATTTATGTCAATGACTTTAGTCGAAATGTGGTCCACAGTTTGCAGTGAATCCAGTGGTAGAGCCAAACACATGTAGACCCGCGTGGTGGAGTATGGTCTGCCCCTATGCACTTCACGTAATATAGCGCTTGTGCCCTGTAGTGCAATGTACGAAATACGTTGATGACTAAGAGACCCCCCCCCCCCCCCCACACTAGCGTCTTTCGAGCGTCGTCATCGTGCCAGCGTCCGCAAAGCGTCGACGACGCTCGAAAGACGCTAGTGTGGGGGTCTCTAAGGGCCATGTCACACAAGCGATTTTTGAGCGTAAGCGTTGACGGAACGATATCGGTGATGATCTCTAGACATATCGCGATATTTTTGAGATCAATCAGTGTCGCGTCTCAGTCAACGTATGTGCTTATGAATCGCGGCGATTCAGTTGCGACGTAGTTGCGGTGCGACATATCACACAGCATATCCAAAGAGTGCATGTTATCGCCTCATTGAAACCAGCTATAACATCCAATAACACCCCAAAATCAAATGAAGCCTATTACAAAAGTCTTGGCCGTCACTGAGTCCACGTTAAGCACAATTCTTTGCAAGGACCGCCCCAAATCACTACACTGACGACGCTGCGAGAACAATAAAGAGTGACCACACTCCTAGCATTCCATACAACAATCTCACTTGAACAGTTATGCTTCAGAAAAAAGATTGCTTTAGTATATAGTTCTTGCTCGGCTCCCATAAAGTGTCCCCAGAAAGTGTGGGGTGAGGAGTGGTATCTTAAGTCAGAGAGGGGCAGGGAGTGGCCATTCTGTATGTAGTACCTGCTACATATAAGTATCTATTCTGCGCTCTCGTTCTCGGACTTTCTGGTCTGTTCTCGGCGAGAGTTTAGTGTATGTTTTAGAGCAACGGTCCAGAGACATTCATGGTTTAAAAATGGAATTTTGTGTACCATTTTAATTTCTAAAACACCCGTCTCTGCATTTCAAAAGCGATAAGCGAATACTTATCCGACAGTACAAAAGAGGATGAACATTTCTTTACATACAATGTACTATTAATTAGTATACAACAGCCGTAAACCGTCTATCAAAACATTACTTCGAATTACATTAACATTATTATTCAGCCGATTTAACACCTCTTTTATCTCCAATGATATTTTTATTTAACATTTTTCTTTAACTTCAGTACTATTCTAAGCGATAGCGGAACGATATAAAAGCTAGTATTGAACGAGTTTTTAATTAAAATTATTGCAAAAATGTGCTCTTAAAAGTTTAACATCAGTTCGTGTGAGAAATGAGATGCTTTCGATGTAGAGATTGATCGTATTTGGATCTAAAAGTTTGCTTGCCTCAGAATGATTGTAAAACGTAATTTAACAATAATCCTAGGAAAATTATAACCCGTCTGAATTGTGAGAGATCCTAAAAATGAGTTTCAACGCGTTCCAACACTCGCTTCAGAATCTCACTAGCATATTCAGAATCTCACTAGTATTATTCAGATACTAACACGCGTTATTACAATTTTCGTAAGCATCCGTCAGATTATAGTAGGCAATTGTGAAATCATTCCATAGTTGAAGATCTTAATATCAGTTAAAATAAGCAGTTCATAATGTTAATAGGATTATTATAATCGACTTTCTTTTTTTTACAATCCTTCTCAAATGCAATAGAAATAATATTGTAATCGTCTTACTTTTCACAAGCAAGTTAAAAGTAAGATGACAACAATTACACGAGCAATAGGCTGATTTAATAGAAATTTATTTAAAAACTATTGTTTAAAGACACTGTATTGTTTTCAACCTATTTCTAGATACCAACGTTTTAAATCTTTTCCAAAATGGGTCCCAATATGAGCGATAAGTAAGTGTTTTGTTACCAGAAAGTTTAAGATCTTTCGAAGCAATATTTACAGTGACATGTAATGAAAGATTAAAAATAATCAGGCGGAGAGATTTGAATCTACACCATATAAAAAGTTTGAAGAATTTTAGGCTGTCCTGTAGCATGACACGTAGGACAAAGCGACAAAACAAGACGTCAGACGCGCTCATTTTAGCATGCGTAAAGTAACAAAAACGGACAAAAAAACTTGATTGTACTCGCTTTCCCGGAGGCTTTATGCTAGGCCCACTGGTGTGATATAGCTCAGCTGTTTAGAGTCTTATTAGCAGGTCGCGGGTTCAAATCCCTCGCTACTGGAATTATATTGATTTTATTTTAGAACAAAATTTTATTATTAACACTTTCACATATATTTAAATTTCTGTGTGTCAAATGCTCACTTATTGATTTAGGTTAATAATAATTCAAATTGACTTATCTATCGCTCTAATTAGAAACAATGAATATATTCCATTAAAATATCAATCTCTGCAAACTATTAGAAAAAATTGTCGACCGACTTCATACTATTTTTTCATGAAAGTGATAAAATTCGCATGCGAAGCGAATAAATATGAGAAAAACTTGAGAATGACAAACAGCGGGAGAAATCCAGTTTCCTTTATACACAACTTTGATATCAAACATTATGAAACTTCCTCCCTACTTGTAACATTTGAATTTTATTTGTGTTATTTATTTAACATTGACGTAATTACACTTACCGTAAACTTGTCTTTGACAAGAATAACAATTTGTGTATTTTTTCACACTCGTCGAGGTTTCTAATTTGGTTGGTCATTTATACTAAACTAAAGATACACCAGTATACGTTGACCTCCAGAGCTCTCAATACACTGGTCATTCGGTTCAAAATAGTCAAATTACCAACGTAACATGACCTTCACCAGATAAATGTGAAAATATACAGAGCGATGCTTCTTTTAGTGCGAAAGAGGGTCTAAAGAAACTTACCGTTAATACAAAACACCCTGTAAACTCCATTTTTGTTTACAATAAACTAAAATATGAAACTAATCTGTGTAATGATTCTAGCGGGAACTAAAATGTTACAATTATCATCAGTGCAATATTAAATATCCAAAGATACCATAGGGCCTATGGCATCAAGAATTTTTAAAACATCATAGATCCAAGGCAATCATATCCAAAGGCTCTCACTCCGCATTTTCCTTTAGTCCTTTTTATTACAAGTTTTTGCAACCCTACAAAACGAACCACCCTGAAATTATGGTTATGAACATGGACAACATAACCTAATAGAGTCCTAAACCCTAAGTTTTCAGGAAACCAAAAGAACTATATTGAAGAAGCATTCTTACCTCAACCGCTCATGCCTCATACAACTCCCAATAAATTTGTTGACGAATCGATTCGGTCGTACGATCAACACTATAAATTTGATATCTCTGAGGTTAATTCATCTATGGTTGTTAGTCTAAGCAATAATTTAGGGACCCCAACTAAAATTCTATTTTTCAGCCAATTAAATTCCAATATCTTTCAGCCGCTAATTTGTTATTACACCAGCAAGGCAATCAAACGTAAAATATTGAAGATGATCAAAAAAGAATGTAAGCCTGAACAAAGATTTAGAAACCTATGAAAGCCGGGAAAAAGATAATGCGGGTTTTTATATGGAAGGTGGCGCCTTTTTTTGCCTATTTTTTGGCGTGGCCATCAACCAACCTTGAATATTTTATTTCAGTCAGAATAAAGTAACAAACTGAAATTATTGTGTCAAGTATATCTCTAAACTCAGTCCGAACGGAGATATAAAGGCTTGAAGTAAACGAAATGAATATATTTGCAACTTCAAGCCGTCTCGAATTTAAAGATATACATGTAGTAACATTTTTTGTTTGTTACTTTATTCAGAACTAAAATATTCAATTTCAAATATTATTTGATTATCAACATGTTTCAAATCAAATCAAATTAAAGATTGAAAAATTATGTCTCGGGCTGGACTTAACGTACCTTACAGACGCAATAGGTTGTAAATATCGTCCTCTGGGTAGTGGGCTCGGTGTCGAAATTGAAAAATGCTATTCCCCGGTTTGTAAGAGTGCGGGTTCAAGTCCCGCCCGAGGCTTAATTTTTCAATCTTTAATTTAATTTAAAATACTCAAGTTTAGTTAATGGCAACGCCAAAAAAATTGGCGAAAAAGAAAAGGCGCCATTATTAGGCATTGGCTTTACATTCAGCCGTCTTCTGAAGCAGTCAATCAAAAGTGAAACAATGAGGGTGAGCTAAAAGAAGCATCGCAGGGATGTGGTGACGTCACAGTGTCTAGTTGCCCTCGATGGCCTTGGCGACGAACTCTATGAACCGCTTGCCATACTGCTCCGGGTCGCACGTCGATATGCCGTCCACGTTGCTGCCGTATTTTACCGTTTTAGCTGCTTTCGCCGCCTGAAAATGTAATAGTAAAAAATGACTTTTTTTCGTCTCAGTATGAGCCATATCTCATGACAATCATGTGCAGTATGCTGTCGTGTAAAGATTAGCCAGTCAGCAATGTTGGTATGGAGGCTGACTGCCCAGGTTGCGCTAGACTAACTCTGGTTTCGTCACACTCGGGGACGGGGACGCTCTTTTCTTACACCCCTTGCTTTTAGTGATCAACTTGCTCTCAGACAATTTTCAAGCCGCCTTAAATTTGATGACCGAGCAAGCGAAGGACTCTAAAATTAGAAAAAAAAAATAGAATCCTGAGCGTTAGCGAGGGAATCAAAAGAGCACGAGGTGAAAAATCTTTGCACTCGAGTGCAACACGTAACTTTTCATCCCACCTCAGCGAGGAAATGACTAAATGAAAAAATAAAATAAAAAAAGGTTGTATGATAAATTCGGCACCATGGAGGGAGAAGTAAATAGGTTTAATGATGTTTTGAATTCACAAACTTAGTGTAAAGTTCTAAATTCAATTTACTTTATCCTGTAGTCGATAAAAACGGCTTTTGCACTCAGATATCAAAGAGCAAAAATACTCTTTCCGAGATGGGGGGATGAAAAGAATATTTTTGCGCCAAAAAAGATTTAGAAACTTAAAAGGAGCTCACCTGTTTCTTTACTCCGTAGTGCGTTAAGACATCGATCAGAGCGACGAAATATATCTCCTTCCTAGCGGTACCTGCGAAGTAATACATACCTTATGAACGAGGATACTTTCACTTCGGAACTCAATCCCGAAAACTGTTTAAATAATTTGTAGGTACCTCTGTTTTTACGTTTAATAATTTTTACGTCTGTTTTTATGATACTTTCAGAGCACAACAATTAAATAACGATGCGATACGAAAGAAACTATTAAATAAGCAGGAAACAGGAAACAGGAAAATTTCCTACAGGTTTCTTAGGGAAAGTTGATCAGTTTCATGGGTACAATCATCCCTTAAAGTAATGCAACTGTTTACCCTAACACCCTGTATTGAGGTATATTACAGAAATTGTTGACATTTAAAATGAAATTTAAATACCAGCGAACCCCCTGGATTACTGTAAACTATCTTAGAATTTGTTTTAAAGTTGATAGTTTCTAATCCATGGATAACACGTAGTTGGTTAAGAATTAATCTAAGCATTGTTCAAAATTTTAGTTATTGTTTTAAAATGATTTATTTATTACAATAACTAAACTACCTGAAACTAACTTAGTTTTATTATCCCAAATTAATTAAGACAACCCACAACGAATTTAATCAAAGAAGATAAGGAAAGAATAAATAATTAAATAAGATAAACTAACCCTCCTGGCTGGGTATGGCGTATATGTCGAGCTCGGGAATGATGCCCTCGTAGCGAAGAGACGACTGCCGGCCGAAGCCGCGCGGGCTGTCCGGCGGCGTGTTGTAGCCCCATCTGTAAATACATTACATCCAGTTAAATATCATCATCATCTCAGCTGATAGACGTCCACTGCTGTACATAGGCCTCCCCCAAGGATCGCCACAACGACTGGTCCTGCGCTGCCCTCGTCCAACGGGGTCCCGCCGCCTTCACTAGGTCGTCGGTCCACCTTGTGGCCTACCCACGGTGCGCTTTCCGGTACGCGGTCGCCACTCGAGAACTCTTCGGCCCCATCGGTATTAGAGATAGAGATAAATTTATATACACCACTAGTTTTTATTTACTAACATAACTTTAAGGGAGTATTCAGACCATGAATCTAACAACTTTCCCTAAGGAACACACTCTATCCATATCCATCTTGTCTTACAATACAAAATCGCCTATCCACGCGGTGTCTTGTGGTGGTGGTTAGCTTTGTCGTTTTTGGTCTCTGCTTTAGCCTCTCAATACTCGTAGCAGTTTCACAATATAACACTCACCTATCATATGGTGTCGGTTATAATCTCCGTTGTCGCTGTCGGCCTCGGCCTCGCGCTGTCTCTCAACCTCGGCCTCTCTATCATATCCATGTTACAATAGTTGCATCGTAACTATCGTAAGTGTTGACTCACCTATCCCCATGGTGTCTGTTGTCAGTATCGCTGTCAGTGTCGGTATCTCCGTTGTCACTGTCGGCCTCGGCCTCGCGCTGTCTCGCCGCCTCGGCCTCGGCCTCTCCACGTCCGCACTCGTGGACTCCCAAGAGAAGGGAGTAGTCCATCAAGTGCAGTTTCGTTAGGAACTGAAATAAAATAAATAATTGGTTTGAAACCTGTTGAAGCTAAATGTCTGTTTATTTTGTCGGTCCCGACTCCCTGCTTTATAAAGTCGATATTCTTCAGGATCGGAGCTCCGTCTCTATAAGTGAATCAGAAACTACCTCTAATTTTCCTTCTCATTCGAGAATTATTTTCAAAACATCTCTTATTAATTAATTAAATTGGACTCACGTATGAAAAATTATGCCATGTAGGTAAGTAGAAGCTTTTTCAATGATCTTGAATAATTTTTAACGTCCACAAACAACGCATTTCATCGTTATAGATGTATTTTATTGACATAACACCTCTCAGCTAGCGAAATAATTACGTACGGAAACAATGGCGCTTCGAAATGAGCAGCATAGGCTACGCACACTATGACGTCATGACCTTATCGAATGACGACTGACCTAATTGCCTTGCGGCACCTCCGCTTCTTTCTCTCATCTGTGTCTCCTAAGTGAATAATAAACTACCTCTACGTCAGCGGTAAGCGTCTCCAACAGTTTCTCCTTAGCCGCGTCACCTATGTCGATTCTGACTCCCTGCTTTATAAAGTCGTTATCCTTCAGGGTAGGCAGCTCCTTCTCCAGTTCCTTCTCTGACGCCTCACGGTCTACCGTCGAACCTTTTAGGTCGTATTTCCTGTAACAAACACAATTCGATTAAAGTGTTAAAGGGGTGATAAACATAAAGCTATTTATCAACACGTTAAATGCCAGGCCGACGAGGCATCATGGAGGAATAACAACAAAATTTGGGCTAGCATGTTAAGTATACATAAATTTATTCTTTGCCAGAAAATGGTGTTAAAATTACCAAGGTAGCTATTGTTATTTGGATCTGCAAAAGTTTTCGGTAAAGAAAGGCAAATAGTTCGCTGATGGACATGTTTATTTTAAATTATCTGATATTTCATGTATTAATTGTTTGCCTGTCCAATAAAATAAGGACCAATATTTTAAAAGTTCAATGTCTAGTGTTGTCGCTGTTGTTGAACGGACGCCGCTGTTCATTTTAGTCATCATTATCGTCTCAGCCGTTAGCCGTTGCTGGACATAGGCCCCCCCAAGGATCAAAACAACGACCGGTCCTACGCTGCCCTAATCCAATGGAATCCCGCCTTCACCAGGTCGTCGGTCCACCTTGTGAGAGTCACTGTCTACACCACCAGATTACACCAACTGTTGTATCTACCATTGTGAAACGCAATAAAGCATTGAGTATTGAGTACACACGCTGTACACGAGTACTCCATCAGCCATACAGAGAGTTAAAGGGTTAGGGCCAAAAAATAGTATAATTCTTACTTGTGTATATTGAGGTGGTTGGAGAACACATTCCTGGTGGCGACGAGGTAATGTTCGATACCGTCCACGGTCAGCCGGTACATGCCAAGGTACTGAGGCAGCAGGGTCTTGCCGTGTCTCTCCACTATGTACTGGAAACAAAACAATATTATATATTATAGGCAAACTGACTGTCGTGCCCCTCCGTACTTTCCACGAGTTCCTTAAGAAGCCTTAACTTAAGTTAGACATATTTTGTGAAGGATGAAGAATCGAATTAGTAAAAGGACCTAAAACAGTTAGCCCACGCTGATCTGGCAGTGAAAGAAAAACATTTAATTAATCCGCAGCTTATAGTAGTCCCGGGCAAGTCATAAGACCCAGTATACACGAAAGAGGAGCTATGTAAAATAAAATCAACCAACACATCACATCTCCGCTCTGCTCTGCTTCGGTAGATTCCGGGCCTAAAAGTTTAGTAAGGAAATGGACCATAATGTTCCAAATTATAGATGACAGGCTGACAAGGGCTGACAACTTGTCGCTTCGCTACAAATACATTCATGTCCAACATACTAGTCCAAAGTGCCTTAGGTGTTCGCTATATGTATGTATGTGAAATAAAACATATTTTTCCCATAATCCTGCTATTTGCAAGTCTGATAAGATATGGTCATAATCGATTTCCACTCTAACGGTCAGGTGCGCAGGATAAATCTCGAAACGGTAAACTTTTAAGATGGAATGGATGGAATACAGTGACTCTAACCTGTAGGCTCACGGTATGGGCATCTAAGACAATGACAAGCCTCTATCGACACCTATCTGGATTGATGTTATTCTAAAACTGACACTACATGGGCAAAATCTAGCAAGTCTTCGAATAGGGACATTAAATAAAAACTTTACACTTCAAGAATCATCATTATCATCATCTCAGCCGATGGACGTCCACTGCTGGGCATAGGCCTCCCCCAAGGATCGCCATAATGACCGGTCCTGCGCAGCCCTCATCCAACAGGTTCCCGCCGCTTTCACCAGGTCGTCGGTCCACCTTGACCCATGCTGCTACCGGTACGCGTTCGCCACTCGAGAACCTTTCGGCCCCATCGGCCATCGGTTCTGCGAGCAAAGTGTCCCGCCCACTTTAAGAATACATTCATTATTATACGTCTAACGTCTTCGTCTTCGTAAGGTTTTATTACTGTTGAAAAAATGCAGCAATTCTAAAAGAACCTAATTCCTTAGAAATCGCATTGCGGATTTGCTTCAAACCATAATCGATATAACATCACGCTACGTACGTCCGCTTTTTAGTATTAAATACCTTGCAGCTCTTGCAAGGCGAGGGAAAGGTGTGAAAATAACTTAATTTAATGTAGTAAACTAATAAATAATGCCATTTCTAAAAGCATATCCATGTTATTAGCAAAAATAACGCGCAAAACATGTTTACCCGAGACATCTTATAAAATAAAATATACACTATACTTTCGACCTTGTACACCAGTAAATACGACTGTTATTTTTATTTATTGGTAATTTTACTAGCCATACTTTCAAGTATATTCACATACAAAGGTCTGGAACAGGTAAAACACTATATTTTATAGGCATGACATATGAAGAGTTCTCATAAATATGTGCATTCTAAATTATACACTGTTTCCTTACGTTACAATGTAATTTCACAAAACATGTCCTATAGTATATTTAAATATCTGCAGCGATATGTTTATCTACTTTATTCCGGAGTTGCATGCGGATTTATTTGAATACTGTTTTTCTTTTTTACCTTTTAATGAAATTACATACTTGTTGTAACTCACTATAGTCCCATTTACATAAACATAAGCTCACGACTATATTCCCCGAGGATCCAGCAAAGCTATATAATCTATTTCTCAATAACGTCACGCTTCTTTCCCATTGGGGTAGATAGACAAGATAGAGCGGGCCACTTACTTCGATCATTTTATTAGATCCATTTAATTAGATCTTATTTCGCCTCAAATCGACATACATCCCTGCCTCACATTTTTGTAGGACGTAACCTATTTGATCGGGGTACGTCTTATAAGGGCGCCCTCTACCGACACTTCCATTCAAATTAGCACAGCAAATCTCTTTCGTACATCAGCTATCGTCCATCTTCACATGACCAAAGCAACGAAGCCTTCCTTCTTACCTACCATAATAAAAATATCTACATTTAATATTAATATTCAAAGTCATAAATCCCATTTGCAGTTTACAAATGCCTAAAGAAGATTACCAAATGTCAGATTATTATGAAAAGCTGCATAATTTGTGAACTCATTTATTTGAAACTTGTGGGTAGATCTATCTTCTTGTCGCTATATTGAAAGAATTTTGATGTTTTCCAGACGTTCAATATAGTATGCATACATAGACTCACGACGATCCCTTTCAGGGTAGTCAGAAACAACGCTACAACTACCAGCTGTCCTGCAAGCAGTTGTAACGAAGCTCACTTTTAGCATCAATCTGCTAAAAGTGAGCATTGCTATATGCTTCATTTCATCTGCACTTTATGCTTCATTTCATCTGGAAACCATAAAGTCAGGTGGCTAGCCTTTCGCCCACAAATGCATAAAAAACTCTTATCCCTTAGAAATGTGGTTCAAGACAGAATATTCAAAAAAGAATATCTCAGTTTCAGAATTCTGAGCCAAAATATATGTAACGGACAAAATTGTAAGCTATTGTTACTATGCGTCAGATATTTAGATATGTAAATCGTAAGTACACACATTTTATACAGTTAACTAAGATAAGAAAGATCTTGAAACCTGACAGGAATGAAGTAGTTATTATCTTTTTATCAATTGGAAAAATTGATTCTTTATCTATTCCTAGTAAACTGGATTTAGATAGCCGAGAGGATTAGTGATACAATTTCCTAATAGCTATTCTTGTATTTTTTCAATAATTGTTTAAAATACAAAGCTAAAATATAAAACTCTAACAATCTCATGATGAATTATGCATTATTTTACGTTTCATATTACTTTACTTTAAAAACAGAAGTTTAAAAGACAAACAAGACATTATTTTCTTATTATTCAGAGATATTGTCTCATTGAATAATGTCTTAACACAAAAAATATGTACTTACTTACTTTTAGTTTTTGATAAAATATTATTCCACTTAAAATAAAAAAATGTGTATGTACATAAAATTGTATCTTACAGAAATTTATACTTTAGGATTTTGTAAGGGAGGTTATACACAATAAGAGAGTTACGTTAGATATTAATGTAGTGTATTACACTATGTAAAATTGAATGTTATATGTTAAATTGAATGAAACAATTTTCCAATTCCCCTTTACATAGGAAAAAAAACCAAATGTGATATCAAGTATGGTTTATCGTATATGAAGGATAAATGCCATTTTCCCAACAATTTTCCCGAACTATTTGTGCAAGTAAATTATAAATGCACTGCACAAACTATTTTGCATTTTATCGAACATAGAATTTATGTTCGCGGTAAAGATAAAATATTATATTAAGCGATAAGAAAAGATTGGACTCTATTATACTAAACATTGTTTATTGACATTGTCCCGCGACCGGTGTAGTAAACCCATCTGAATCAGATTCTGACCTTTTTGTCAAACCGTGAAAGTACTGATAAAAAAATCTGCTATGCATAAAAATCACATGAATGAATCCAATGATTTTCGTAAAGTATAATTTTATTGATTTTATGTCTTATCTACTTATGCATATGCTCACGATTATATTCCCCGAGGGTTAGTCAGATATATTCTGAAACCTCAGAACATCCACGTTTCACCAGTAGTACCGAAACTCTGTCCAGTCTGGACGAGGATCGAACCATCGCCTCCTGCACGGCAGGCAAGGTTACTCACCACTGGACCACCACGGCTTCGTTTACTCTACTTATTTCTTTGTTTAATCATAATTCCAACATTATTAAATGGGGAAAACAATGAATTCGTTTTTTTTTTATTTAAGCATGAAACTATGCGTGGCATAGGTATTGTCTACACCTGGAGAACAGACTGGCTTGCTATCGGGACATGTAGCTCTATAACGAGAATAACTTTCATTCGCCTTGAATGTAAAAATTGTCCAAATCTTAGTTTTCGGATTCGTCAGATTTAGTGAAAGTCCAAAATTTGTTGGTCAGATTAACATTTAAATGTTACTAGGTACGCATCAAGCCCCATACGATGGCATGAAAATCACTGGCGCTGGACATACTTTTTTTTTAAATGTTCGTTGTACTTATGTAATTTATCTTTAAAATCCCTGTGCACCTATCTGAAACTTCTCAGATACGTTTTCCGTAATCTCTCAAGACCTCCTAGCCCCTCAGCTATTCAGTTTACGCCCTGAATATGACAGCGTTCAAACCTTCTAGGCACCCGGTCCAAATTGTTATTCAACTGTTAGTTCTCAAAAATGAAATTAATTAAAAAAATCACGAATTTTTCTGAATAAATTAACAAACTTACAGGATGATAGTGTTTAAGGAAAGAGTGCATCCTCTCCACCTCCTCCGACGTGAGGGTCTTCAGTATGAAGAGGCGATCGTAGCTCTGGTAGAACTTGGCTCCGGACTTGCCTGACGAGTCGTCCGGGATCGGCTGGGACCTGCAGACAATATACGGCAATTTTTTGTTCATCCGGCTCGAAGGACACATTTTTACCGGTTTACTTGCCAAGTAAACGCCTTCGATGTACACAATGTGAGAAGTATAAGCTCCATTATTGAGTGGAACTTTAAGCCACGGTTTATACAGAAGAAACGTGTGGCGGTGGCTGATAATCTAAGTAAGACAATATAAACCTTAAAGTACGTAGCATAGCGTCGTTTTTGTCGTAAAGGAGAATCGCGCCCGCGCCTCCAGGTGACGTCGCCTGGAGGCGCGGGCGTAATTCTCCAAACGACGCTATGCTACGTACTTTCAGGTGTATATTGTCTTCTCTATAAACCGTGGCTAAGGATGATATGATATCAAAACACACTCCCCATCACAAACATATAATTATGAAATAACCATGGCTGAAGTTTAACCCTGTTTTAAACCACCTCACCAAAGTAATACACAAATACAGCTAACTTATTCTTTGTTACCCCAATTATTAAATTAAAAGATTCGTGTTTTATTGAACCTTGTATTCATACAAGTTTAAGGGCGCGTTTCTACTGAAGCGGAGTTGAGATGTGTGAAATCAACCAATCGCATTGCTCAATTTTCCTAGTTGTTTTGGTTATTGGTTGATTTTAAACATCTCCTGTTTTCCTTTCTTTAATAAATAATTGTTGCTTAGTACTCTTTTATTTATGTTCCTTTTGTATATGTAGGTATGGATATGTATTATTATGTATATAATTATTTTATATTGCAGTATCTTTGTATTTGTATAACTTTATTTATGTATATTATGTTATTGTGATCTACACCGCCTACCAATCTTTTTTTATTTCCTCTACCCTAAGGTTGTCTGGAAGAAATCGCTTTTTAGCGTTAAAACCGCCTATTTTTGTACGTTCAATATTTCCAGTTTGTTTACTCTCTGTACACTATGTTTTTTGGTGTGTAAAATAAAGTATAATAGATTCATTGATTGATTAATCTCCGCTTCAGTGGAAATGACGCTAAAAACCATGACCAGCGCTAAACCAATTTTCACAAATGTAAAAATAAGTCTGCCATACATTGTGCTGATCCCACACTGAATGAGGCTTTTTTTATGGAAACCAGAAAACAACGGCAACGGCACAAGGCACAAGGCACAAACATACAGGGTGTAAGTGACAGCCTAGCAAATACTGAAACGGTGAACTCAGACCATCAAACTGAACAAATTTCACTATGGAGCCTACCTCAGGAAACAAGTAAAAAAATCAGCTGTCCCATACATTTTAGTCGGGTAGGTAAGTACAGCAGTTTAGTATGGGACAGCAGATTTTGTTTCGCGTTTCCCGAGGTAAGTTGTTCAGTTTGATGGTCTGAGTTCACCGTTTCAGTATTTGCTATGCTACCACTTACACCCTGTATACCATATCCAAAAATGAATGAGTGTAAAATCAGTCTTTTTCAAATTATAATATTGAGTAATTTTTAGAAAACTCCATACTTTATGGCCTATTTTAGTTCATTACCTTATATACCAAAGGCAATTATTATCTTGAAGGTCATTTTATTTAAAAGGATAGTCCTTGCAGCGCGGCGTGCTTCATAAAAACTAATTTAGTTTAGATCCTATTTTTAATACTTACCAATTAAAGTCAATACAATTTTTAGATACGATGTAGATACTAATCTCTTGTCCTGTGGTTTGTCAGATTTCAGTTAAAATATACAGTTTCATAACTAGGATTAATTTAAAGATTTTTATGGAATCTTTAAGCCATTGTAACTTTAAAACTACATATCCATTTTAACGAAAATCTGACAAACCACGAGCACAAGGATTAGTTCTAAATCGTGTTTAAAAATGTAATCGACTTTATGTCGAAAAATAATTAATAAGCATAATACTGCCTGATGCGAGGGAAAGAGATGGGGCGGCGCGCGCGCCTGAAACGACGCAAGCGTATAACAAACTTTATTTAATTGTGATTGTACTATTTATGTAAGTTTATTTCTGCTCTAATCAAACTTTATAAAATATCAATATCTTTTTTTTAAATCAAGTCTCGTGTTTCTATTATTCACCGTTTAGCAGTTCAAAGCGTTTATCGATAAAGACGGAAGCTACTTTGGCTTATTTTTCTATCGAGAAAATGTCTCTTAATCGTGTTTTAGCTCTAATCAAAACTTCAATTATATGTTCAATTTACACATATCCGCAAATCATATTCCTACTGTTAGTACTTCATGATATATGATGCTTTGAAGAATCCTATTTTTTTCACATATATAATTGTTTAATATCAAAACTATCGTGAAGCTTCGTATGTAGACATCTCTTAAACACAAAATGACTCGTCGACGACTGACTCAACAAGTAAAAAATTATCTGTCTAATTAAACATAAAGTTTTATCACTTTACGTCACTTCACCAACCGTCATCAATGAAATCTGTGTCATTTATTTGTTTAGCATAAAACTTCGAACATGAACTTGGAAAACATTCGGGTTTGGTTGTTATTCGATAACCGAAAAAATTTTTTTCGTAGCTTCTCTAGAAAAATAACTCAGTGGAATTATGTGAACAATTGTAGGAGGTCGGAAAACAAGTTTTTTTTTTTTAAAAACCACGTTGAACGGCGGCGAACGACGGCGGGCCCATACAAAAAGCCACGATTAGTATGGGAACGCGTTCGGGTGTTTGCCGCGTGGACGGCGGAGGATGCGGATGGTGTCCCATACTAAACGTGCTTATGGATCCTCCGTCATTCGCAAGCTCAACCCATAGGCTGCGGTTCGCTTACAAATATAAAAGCCAGAATACATTATGGATTTTCTCACCATAATTAACCTGTACAATTCATAGCGAGAAAAAGAAAATCTCACTCACTTTATAACAAACGCCAAGTAACAAAGTCAAAGGTACTTTTCGATATTTCTTTCCTTTTCACAGGCCGTGTGCTTGTCATGCCGTGCAAGTGTGTTCATTTGATCGCAATCAATAATGTTCACCTAGCCAATGGGCAACGAGTGCTTTTTTTTAAATTACACACATCCTAATTCCTATACGGAAACTCAATGGGATTTATGCACTATTATACGAATCAGGATGAGTGACATTAAAAAAATTGCACTCCAGCCCCCCACTTGCGCGCGGCTTTTTTCCATACTACATGTCGCGGCAAGCGCAGCTTATGCAGCGAAAACGTGTCGCGCGCGAGTAGAGAAATCATGGACGGGCTGGGTGTTAGAATGTGGCCCTCTTTTACTGCCTTATTATTAGCAAAAGTGCCCGTCGACCCGCGGGAGCTCACAGCTCATGACTGTCTTAATTTTCGAAGCATTCTGCGACATTTGATAGAAAAACGAACTTTCTTAAGCGGTGATGATCATTGTACTAAAACTGCACGTGATAATACGTGCTAATACCTAAATACTTACAATGTTCGTGTTTAGTGCGAATATGAAAAGTGTTCGATTGCATCAGTGCATCGTGTCCATGACGTGTTCAGAACCCTTTTAAAAACCCACTTCGAACCATGCTTATGATTCACCGTTGTAAAAATACATAACATAAGATGTGGGATGCGAAAGGTTAAGGAATATAAAGAGAGGTCATGGTCTAAATCAGGGAGCTAATATACGGAACAACCGCACACTCGCTTATTGTTGTCTTGCACAGGTTCATACGACACTTTAGGAGAGGATTTTAAGTTTTAACACATGACAAAAACAGAAAAAAACTTCCCAAAAACGTCACCTTATTTTAATGGGCATCACATCCTATAGAGTGACTTCCCAAGCGGTTAAAACAAAAAAAATGGCTCACAAATATACAGCCGAGTGAAACTGTGATGATGAATGCCGTGTCAGTTCAAAAACACTAAATACTGTTATTGAAAAAAAAAAACAGGAAAAAAAAGAAAAAAATCGTACAGCTGCTAAATTTCCGCTGACCTCAGTCGTTTGATCGTCAGGCCACGTTTCACGAAAGCACTTGCATCGTGGAAAAAGTCCTGGTGGTCTTTGAGGTTGCCAACGCCTGTCGGTGCTGTCGCGGACCTCCTCAGCTTTGTCAGAAACCTCTTCTGAACCCGGGAGCAGAGGTAGCTATCTGGCTTTCTAAACCTAGGGACCATAGGACGGGATGGGAACGGATACCAGTCCAAAAATTAAGCGGGAATAAAACAATAAATATACAAATAAATATTACGTAGAATAAATATAAGAATTAAATAAATTTCTGGTAGATAGTAAGTTACCGAAAGAAGAAATAATATATTTTTATTTTGAACTTGAAAATAATTAGGTCTAATGAGAACTTTGGTATAATAGAGTTAATAAGGTGTTGTTACCTTGTGAGGGATTCCTTGTAGTCGAGGTCATCTATTCCAAACCTCTCCCTTAGATTCCTGAACACCAATGGACAGTATTCCTTCACCTTGAAATGAGATGGCATATTTTCTCTGAAACAGAAAACCACTTGTTTAGCTAAAACTGATAAAACTGTACTGTAATATAAATTTATTTCATATTCTGTTACTTTTATTTATTTATATCTCAGTATATTATCTGATTCTCTCATTAAGGTACCAACAGTTGTAAAACTAACATCGCACCGAATTCTTACTAATGACTGTATATTTTTTAAAAGCTTGTATTACTAAACTTAAAACAATCCTAATTAAAACAATGAGATAAGTAAAAATTTGTTTAACTCCGCAAGATCTTTTAAATTGCACTGTAAAGTTATTAATCGATGTCCTAAATTTATTCTTAATTACTCTCAAATCTTTTTATTTCAAACATTTCATGAGTAAAACAGGTCGATGTCAATGACTTTTTTATGCAGATTTGAAGGGCACCCACCTATCCTCGAAAGACCCGAATAAATTTAGGCCTTTATATATCCTATATTTAGCGTTAATACATCCAGATACTTCGAAAATTTTTGTTTTGTAAAAATTAAGTACCATAATAGATTTATTTTGTTTTTGTTTACACAATGTGGGCCTAAAATAATGACTGTTTCGTAACTATAATGTATGTGCTTAGAATAGGTCGTTGGGCCTTATACGAGGCTATAGCAGCAGGTAGCACCTTAACTGCATTAGCGGCAAAATTAGAGGACTACGTCAGGGGGCGCACCGACTATGCGTAGATTTTCCTACTTTCTGATTATCTAATGAGGTCGAAATGCGGTGCAAATCTGTAAGGTCGAAAGTTTTACTTTCTTAATAAATGTATTCTTTTCTTCATTGATTTAGTAAGAATGTTAGTGTTTGGTAATAGAACCTAATTTCATTTCATTTTTCATTTATTTACTTCCATTAACAATATACATTGTGTCGAAATTACACTTAATATTAGGTACATTACAAATTTACGCTTATTTTTAGAAATTTTATATCATAATTTTAATTAACACTAACAATTTACAACGGTCTTGAAAGAGGAAAATTTATCGATGTCAACAACTAGAACAAGACATTATACTTTAAATAATAATAATCAATCTTAACAACAATTAAAAACAATAATAATGAATTGGTATACATAAAATAATAATAATAATAATTACTATCCTCCATTTTGTAGGTAAGTAGGTATAAAAGTCATGAAACAAACGTAGGTACGTAAAACAAATTGTTACTGTCCAATAAACTCTTCTATAGAATAAAAGCATTTTTTTAACAAGAAGTCCCTCAATTGAGTTTTAAAACTACTATATCTATTAACAAGTTTCAGATCATTTGGCAGGTTATTAAACAATTTGACGGCTTGATAACGAACACTTTGGTGGACAATTCTTAGTTTAGTGCCCCTAAATACTATTTGGGATATCTTTCCTACGCGTTTTTTGACGGTTGGTCTTTTCTTCTTCGCTCTCGTATCTTTCAGGATGTTTCACCAGACCTGTCAGTACGACCAGAATGTATAGACAAGGCACAGTAAGGATTTTCAGCCCAATAAAGTATTCTCTGCAGGACTGCCATTGGGGAATACGTACCATTGTCCTTAAACTCTTACTCTACTTAAACTCAGATTCATAATTAATTAATGAATTACTGACATAACTGTAAACGAAAATTACGTCAAAATTGATTGTCGAATTAGGAATTTTAGTTCAGCTGGACGACCGAAATTCGATCTAGAATTAAACATTTTAACGGGTTCTTACCCCGTTTAGTTATATTTGAGTTCCCGATATTTCGGCATTGTTACAACTGCCATGATCACGGGATCACCGAAATTCGCTCTGCGCCGCTCTCACAGCTAGCTAAATTGATGTCGTATCCAAAAACCTCTTAATCCATCAATGTAATCGAAATTATTAAAGCTGTTTTTGAGAATCCAGTCCAAATTGTGTAAAGTTAATAAACAGGTACATACAAATCAGAATTGTTGGTTTAATAGTACAGACCGCTGCAGATATAAAAAAAGTACACAATTTTCATTCAATTATTTAGTGTATAACTGGAATGAAATATACTTTTATTTACACCAAAACACAGATACAGTATAGAAAAAAGAAACAAAAACGATAAGGGTACAAATAAGACAGTCTTATCGCTAAAAAGCGATTCCTTCCAGGCAACTTTCTTGACATGGGTATCTTATGGGACATGGGTATCTTATTGAATTTGTCATCAATCATCATACAGTTTTTGCTTTCACTATTGTGTTTTTTCTTGTATTTTGTTGGACTAATAACCTATTTTCAGTAGACATCTACACATCTATACTTAAATCTGCAGCCGAGTATACATTTACCTACGTGTTAATGAATAAACGCAAAACCAGAAAGTAGTTTGTTTAGAATCGAGAGCAGAATCTAATTATCATGGTTTCAACATAGGTAAATTTTTTCAAAAAATAAAATGTTTTATTTGTAAAACTTAAAATTTAATGAACACCAGATTCTTAAAATATATTCATGAGCACGTTTAATTGCTAATAAAAAGATAACAAATCACTTTCGCCTGAAAACTTAAAATGAGAATAACTTTAAATGTTAACTATCAAAATAATGAAATTATTATTTCAATCTAATTATTTTGTTATAAATCAGTTGGGGTGTATGAGGTTTTGCGCTTATTCATTAACACGTTGTATAAGCTGTGTTTAAAATAAACTATTTTTTGTTGTTCAGATCTGAATGTTTTTAGCCTGTAAATTATGTATTAGACATGATTATGTACGTAACAGTGTCTTAAAATTTCATAAAGAACTAATTAATAAATACAAGTAACTAAGGTTACAGTACCAACTGGATTTTAACATTATATTTTAAACTAATGAGCAGCTTCTAATTGCAAACATCATTAATACCTATTATACACGACGTATTATGGAAAATATACGACTCCCTTTTGGGGTTCCTAGATACATACACACAATCGATTGTAAAGTCAAAACCACATTCCTTTGATGGTCACAAAGCAATTTTAACGTGATCTTATACAGGATGTTAGGGTAAACAGTTGCATTACTTTAAGGGGTGATTTAACACATGATACTGAATCGTTTGGCATGAAGACAGATAACAGTAACCCAAAAATAGAAATTTAGTTATGAAGAAAACAACTTTTTTCGACAAGTTGTCAACCAGTTTCGGAAAAAGCAAAGTAAATTGGATTTTTTCTGTAATGTCAAACTAAATGGCGGTGCACGAAAATAAATCGCGCTATCAAAAATTTCTCTTACGTAAGATAATCATAATCAGGTTAAAAACTTTTCTTCTTTTTCTACTTTTACAATGGCTACGATACCCTCATGGCCGCGTCCGATACGCACTTGTCGGTTTTTTAATTTTTTTGGATATCATTTCTATTATTTTATCACTATAGTATCTTATCCCATCAAACAAAGGACTTAATACAAATTAATTCTAATTCAAATAATCTGTTCAGAACCAAGTTATAACTTTACAAAGAAGATAATCTTAATTCCCTAACGACTAAACAGATTGCCTTTATAATTGATGGTGACGCACGAGCTATTGTTTCCATCATCTCAGGCATAGATTACTTTACCTATAGACTTATTTAATTATAGATGTGAGAATCAAGGATCCAGCCTTCGAGACAGGGGGGGTCACATAGTCGAGGTCCAGTCGGACATGCTCCCATTCATTTACAATAATAAATCTAATTACATTAAAAGCATAAGCATAGCTCACGACTATATTCCCCGAGGGTGTTGTCAGAGATACAGCAAAAAAAATTGAAACGGATAAAATAAAAGAATCTCTGAATATTAAATGAATCTACAGATTGTACACAATATGTAATTAGGAGAGATTGAAATGTATTTTTACCGTCTTGTATACCCAGTTTAAAGCAAGTAAATGATTATGATTTCTGACAATGAAAAAAAAGAAAAAAAAACGTTTAAGGTTCCCTAAAACACCACAAAGTACTGCCAGTTAATCTATTTCCCCATCCCTATGCCGGTCCATCCAAGAGAGTGAAAACATACAATGATATCGAAAATCATCGAAGCAGAAATAAATTGTTACATTATTTACGCCCTGGATCCCAAAAAATGGTCGCAGGCGTTTAGGTCGTCCTAAGAGGTGGCGGGATGATCTGGATGCTTTTGACGACAAGTGGCCAGAGCTTGCCCAGGACAGAGACGGTTGGAAGATTAAAGACAGAGACGATGAGCAGAGAGGGATGGATGGATAGCCTGTGGCTAATAAAACTAAATATATTTGTAATGGAATCAAAAGTCAATAGGATAGGTAGTCTGGTCTCCTCTTTAATAACAGTCAATATCATGAGAATATTCATTGTCATTCAAATTGGAGCTGATTGCTTTAATTGCCAATAGCTTTTTGTGCTTTTCAATCTATTACGGTTTGGTTAAATAATGATGGAAACTAAAAATTGTTCACACAAGATCTAAGATAAAATGGATTAAGAATTAAGATAAACACATTGTCCAAACAAAAAATATTATCACCCTCAGAAAACAGTATGAAATAGAAATAATCTTTATTTGTCAATGTAGGTAGTTTTTACAATAGATGTTAAAATTTTAATGGTTCGCTACATTCTACCGTAAGTGGTTAAACAAATAAATAATATTCACAGACACATACATTTAGGTGCCTTTAGCCACGGTTTATACAGAAGAGACGTGTGGCGGTGGCGGGTAATCTAAGTAACACAATATAAACCTTATAGTACGTAGCATAGCGTCGTTTTCGTCGTAAAGGAGAATCGCGCCCGAACCTCCAGACGACGTCACCTGGAGGCGCGGGCGTAATTCTCCAAACGACGCTATGCTACGTACTATAAGGTTTATAATTGTGTTACTTTGACTATCCGCCACCGCCACACGTCTCTTCTGTATAAAACGTGCCATAGACAATGCGACTTTAAGGCTGCGTGCGCGAAAGAGTATTATTCTGTGATCGCGCCTGATAAATTTTTATACTAATACTTAAGGGGGTGGTTTAGACCATTGGCTCCATAGTGAAAGTTGTTTAGTTTGATGGTCTGAAGAACCCCCATAAGAATTACTAGGCTGTTTTGTTACACCCTGTATAAATATAAGAAGATCGCGGTAAAAAGGTTCGCGCGGGATTGCAGTTGTTACAAACCCCAGCACGTCTAGTATGATTTCTCTACACGCGCGCGACGCGCCTTCGCTGCATAGAAAATAACCGGTTCCCACGCGTTTCGGAGAGCGAAAGCCGCGCTTGCCGCGACTTATAGTATGGGAAAAAGCCGAGTCGCGCGCAAGTAGAGAAATCATGCTAGACGTGCAGGTGTGTGTAATTACTCGCGCGCAATCCCGTGCGCATTTCCGGGCGATGGAATGTATGTCTGAAGGCACCTATTACTAGTATGAATCCAAATGTAAGCTACAAGACTTTTTATTATGGAAACTATCTTATTATGGGGGCTGGCAAGCCAGCAACACTACAACCCAATAGGATCTTTTGTCTTGACCCTACATATTTATTTTTTTCACCCTTCAAAAACGTGGTAAATACAATACCGTTCAGAGGAAGAATCTCCTGATTGTAAGGAAACCATATAACAACAGCACAAACATTTAGCATCCGTTACCGGGATTCAAACCCAGGACCTCTAGTTTGGCAATCCAGGTAACCGTTATCCCAACCTAGTCATCAGTTAATGAGTTAAGGTTATTTTAATGAATTATAATATAATCTGTGTATAACACTTGAGCCTGCTTTTTTAAAAAGAAAGTCACTGTAGTCGAAATCACCTAGGAATCCATCATAATCATAATAATAATTATAAATTTTATGAATACTAGAGTTAAACTGTGACTTCGTCTGCACAATTTATATACCAGATTTTAAGTCAGATCATAAGCTATCAAACAAAAGACGTTTCATCAAAATCGGTTCAGTAGTTTTCACATGATGCTCGCACAAACAAACACACAGACAGACAGACAAAAATTCTAAAAAAGGTTGATTGAGTCTTTTTTTTTAAATATCTTCTATGTACAGACATTCTGTTACAGTTTTATAATAGTTAAGATAGGAATAAGGGTTGCACAATAATATGAAGTGTATTTGTGAGTGAAAGGTTAGCTACCTGCCACTACTTTACACATAATTCCATCTTGAAACCTTCAATACTGATGGTTAAGAATCAAAACCGTCTATCTAAATTTTTTAACGTTTTTGACTTTATAATGCAGCTAGATCTTTTAAGGGTAATGTTTCCTACAGCACGGTTACTTGGACTATCAGTTCAAAGAGTTTTTGTCTTAAACATTTTTAAATTCCTATCATTCCAATCATGAAAAATGACCCAAATTATGACACTTCTTTATACTTCCAGTAAAATTGTATTTTTGTAGATAGATAGTTTTGACTCTTCACCGTCGATATGCTAAAAGCCTTGATGCAACTGCATGCAAGACAGTATTGGAGCAATGTTTCTAACCTCCTCGATAGGGATTAATTGGTAGTGAGTTTATACTTTTATAGTACCTGTCTATTATTATTGAGTTACATTCAAACAAACATTCTAATATTTTGACATATTACAAGTTTGAATTTGGTCTGATTATGTTTTTTTAAGATGTTTTGGTTTAGTTGTATTGTTTATATGTTGGTAGTTTTTATAATTTAAGTGGTGCATAAATTTTTAAGATTTATATGTTTGAGGCCTTTATGCAAGTGCCCAAACCACATTTCATACATCCTTCCATGTTTCAGTTTCTAGTAGTCGTCTGCTGCACAATTTGACTATAGGTGTTTTTGACATGAGTCCTATTGGCTATGTGCAAAGTGGTGATGGGAACTGACAAATCGATCGCAGCGCCCGGGGTGGCAGAAATGTGTACTTTTGTTGGACAAGCTGTGTAAAATATGCTTTAATCTATGCAAATCCACATGTTAACTCAACTGTATCTCTAAAACTGTAAAGACTACAAACTTAAAATTTGACATGGAAGTTTCTATTGGCATCTAGGTGCTCACTAAAAAGAGTATTTTGAAACTTTATCTCCAAAGGTGTGAAAACCGGGATAAAAGTTTGTACGGAAATTGGCACTGCATATATTGTAGATTCTTTCAGATATAATATAAATTTTTAATATTGATAATGTTGCTAATTTCTTTAGTTTTTACATCATTTTATTATAAAATAACAAACCTTTAACTAACATGTTAAATACTTGAAATAATTCACGGCTTTCCGACACCTCTAGGGGCGCTAGTGTCGTGCACATAGCCAATAGGCATTGAATGAAAATCTTTAATAAGGTCTTAGAAAACGAATGTTCTAAATACTAATTTGATTACCCTCAGTAGTAATTATGACTTTACCTTACCTATAAAATTGATAAAATATTAATTCCTTTAACATTTATTCTAATAAGAAAGTACTCAAATCTTACTTGTTAAATAAATGGTTATCAACTTTAAGCTTGGAGTAAGCTCTGAAGTCATCCGGCAGCAACATGACTGGTATAGAGACATGACTTAGCTCATTTATCTGAAATTAAAAACATCACATTACCACAGTCTCCATTACATAGCAATTTGTCCACACAAATTGTAGGTTTGTCCTAACAAGTAAACAACTTCGCAATCATATTATTGCCAGTCAATTATTAACAACATTATTACTATTTATATTTTCAATGCCATGATACTCAAAAACAATATAAATTGACATGATGCCAGGAGTATAGAAATATATGAGCGAAAACATAAATACTGCCTAGAAGTAAACAGTTTAAAATCATAACAATTCATTTTGTAAAGGAAATGACATAATGCCGTTGCAGTAATGATCAGCTTTAAATAAGATTATCGCGAGTTCACGGCACTAATTCCCTTCGGTATTTGTAACTAGAGTAATGTGTTTACCGTGTGATTCACACCCCACATGAAAACAGACAGTAAAGGTTCATTAGCACGAAACAATTTCACTTTTTGATGTTTCACACGAATATGTTTCTTTTTTAACTTGCTCAGTCCTGTAGTCGGAACGGACATTTTGGATTTGTTTACAACTTTACGGGAGTCAGTGTGCGGACACTACAGTTAATTTATAGCTTTATATCGTAATTAAACCATTTTCAGTTGACGGAGAAGAGATTGAACCGCAATTAATGCCAATAAAATATTTTTTTATAGAAACTCGACACCCATCAATAGCGCGAGCAAACGGCTTTTTGACAGATGAAAAAAACTGAGCTAGTGTTGGCCTTTGAATCCTATGACGGCAATTTCAGAACAGTTCGTATTCGATTTTGAAAGAGAGACTTCGATTTTTTCCAAGAAGCAGGTATTTTATGTAGTGAAAAAATTGAGTCAAGTAATCACGTTGCAAGTCTGGCCACGAGCGGTTGTGTCGTTCGCGCGATGTTACGGTATAGATAGCCATTAAAAAGAAAACATTTTTCCAAATGTGAATGGCGATGATGCGAGATCAATCTGCAACCTTTTGCAGGTTATGGATCCATTGGTCCATCCATGTTTTTAGCCTAAATTACCATCTTCGGACTCAAAACTCCCCATTCTGTTTTCGATATGGAGACTTCGGTCACTGCACCGTCACTCACGTTTGACAGTTGCGATAATTACCTTTGATAGCCTACATCTTCTAAGATGCAAGCTGTCACTCATTGACATAAGGCGTATTTTACTTTTCGTTCCTATCGTTATCACGCCTTTGCCCTTTTTTCTATTTGCACGCGAACGAACGAGATAAACGGCGTGATATAGCCGTATCACGTGCAACATGCAACGGCGGCTGAAGTGCAATGATCAAAATTCGATAAAGGCGCGCGAATTCACTTTTTGTCTACCACCATCTTACTTAGAGACAAAATTGTATGGGGCGACGCCATTTTCTGTCATGTTTATGTATAATGACTGTTAAAAAACAAGCGTTGGAGACACACATTTAAGGTAGTAACTATTAAATAATCTGTGCTTCGGTTGTCATGACCGGACCCATATGACCCTCCATATAAGACCTAAATAAAATCACGATTCACGATTATTCGCGATCGGCAATGGGTACATCCCTTCATATTGTGTTGCCGCAATAAAAAATAAAACAAGCTTTCGTTCAAAAATTACATTGGAAGAAAATTATGGACTCGTTCTTGGTTGGCGTAGCTTGGTTTAGGTATACTTTGAAAAGATCTCTGCCAAATGCAGATTTTGGTGCATGAGTGGCTTACATTCCGGAGGTTTAGTGGCTTACTTTCCGACAGAGGCAGGCGCGTGCCGGGCGGTCGAAGTTCTGATTTTCTCCGAAATTATTTCCGAACGAATGTCCTCAATTCCAATCCGGAAACGGATCTGCTCCACTGGTCACACCAATTTCTCGAACTGTCCAGGGTTGCCAGATTGGGGTTTTTCCCGCGATTTGGGGGAAACATTTTGTTTTTCGGGATAATTTGGGGAAATTAAATCGTTGTGAAAATTCACGGGGGAAAAAATTATCAAGGCAGGGAATTTTGTGGGTTATTAAAACAATTTTATTCACCATTAAAACATTGCTAAAATAACACAAAATCTAGGCTATAAATGCATGGCTCGATTGATCTCATAAATGGGAAGCAAGTCTTGAAAGTCAAACAATTTTGGTTTCTAATTATTGGGTTTATGATAAAATTTTAATACCTTTGTTAAACAAGTGCCATTAAACGTAAAAAAATTGAGACATACAACTATGAGCCCTAAACGGATCTTGACAAAGGCTCCCAAGAACACACGTCATTTTACATGTTAAACCTTTATTTTAAAAATTTATATTATATCACAGAAATGGACTCACTCAAAATAAAACACACATTTCTTTTATGGGTGTTGTCTGTAAGTTGAACGATGGATTGTTTTCTGTACATTTGTGTTTTATTCCCAGCAAAAGTCATTTAGGGGATGTTTCTTCAAAACGTATCGTTTTGGGGAAAAAACTTCTCGATCTGGGGGAATTTCCGAAATCACATCTGGCAAAGTGGCAACCCTCGAGCTGTCAACTGTCAATGTCAAAAGGTCAATCTCATAGCAACGCGATCGGGCGATTTGTAGGGTCGATAAAGTTTGAACTTTGATTTACAGCAGAAAACAAATAAATATCATTTATCATTGAACTTTACGCTGCTAATAACTCTTCAATGCTTACAATTTGATTTTTTTAATTCCAAGTGTTAACAGCAATGGTGGTCCCAAGTCCGTTTGTATATTGGGCGCAAACTGAAAGTGTCGTATCTCTGAAGATAGACCTGAAGAATGTTGCCGAGCCGAACGTGGACGTTCTGGAGAACAAAATAAAGTTTTCAGCGCAGGGAATAGGAGCTCACGGACAGAGTCAATATGAGTTTAGTTTGGATCTATTCTGTCCCGTCAAGACGGTGAGTACGATATCGTTTTACCGGTTAGCTCTCTAATCACGTCCCAATTGCAGTTGCGGAATAATTTTGAATTCAAACCAACATACAGTTCAATTAAATTCAAATCAGTTTAATGACGGAAAACCGATTTTCTGTCTAGTAGGATATTTTTATATTAATGATTCTAAGGGTGCGTCCACATCTGGCCAACGCGCCGCGAATGCGCAGCTCGCGCGCATGCAACTCGCGATCTGCGCGGTTGCATTTTAAGCTCGTGCGTCGCTACTGTGCAGCTCGCGCGCCATTCGCGAGCAGTTTGCGAACGGCTCGCGAGCTGCGCCTTCGCAGCGCGTTCGCCAGATGTGGACGCACCCTTATATCTAGCTACCAACATAGAATAAATACTAGTACTACCCGTACAGAAGAATCACTTTGAAAACAGATTTAAATAAATAGCGACTCTCTCTGCACGGCAATAAGGTGAAAAGTTATTCGCACCCATACTATTGTACAATTCACGGATAACGTACCAACCGTCACAAAGCGTGCAAACAAAAATGAACCAAGTCATTAGACATGAAAGCTTCCTTTACATAGTCTCCCTCTTTCATTTTTTCATGTGCTGGCAGTGAGACATCGCTAGGGTTTTCAAATCTAGCATTGATTACTCACAAAATGCCGGCAAGTCTAATGAGATTAGACCAAGAAGTTTACATGGTAAACCTAACCTATTGCCATTCACCCCTCGTTGGCAATCGGCCGTCAAGCGTAACTGAGCTGTGGAGTGAGACAGGCCTGCTACCGATAGGTAGCAAGGATTGAGACATACCAGATATGTATAACTTATCGACTAGTATATCTCAATATAAGAATTAAAATAACAGGAAGTAGCTCCAAAGCTCTA
The DNA here is from genome assembly GCA_963924505.1 of Agonopterix alstromeriana. NCBI lineage: Eukaryota > Metazoa > Arthropoda > Insecta > Lepidoptera > Depressariidae > Agonopterix > Agonopterix alstromeriana. The sequence goes on along the minus strand of OZ004674.1, from coordinate 12,927,596 downwards.
TTCACATTAAGACATGCGGGCGCAGATGGAGAACGGGTGCAATGTAAAATAATACCTATTTCAATAACGATAGATCTGATGAAGCCAAAAAGTTGTTCACCTTTGTGACTTATCAATCAATGATGTGATTTATCTTCTAATGTAATAAAGTTCAGGGTACGATGGAACTGATATATACATGCGTATAAAAGTCCCTAATAAAGAATAAATTAAGAAAAAAAAATCCAATAGAGTTCACGTATAAAGCTCCGTGTGACTCCATCCTCAGCCCGTGGGGCCCGTATGGGCATTTTCTCTGTCGGTATTGAAATAGGTAATGTAAATAGAGGTTTAGTCATGAATATATATTTATTTAAAAACCAAAAGATACATATCAAGAAAAATTTTCGAACAAACATACAATATAGAAGGTCCTTCTTAATATACTGACACTTTTATAAGGGGATGATCAGACCATCAAACTGAACAATTTGCTCATTGGCAACAGGCACCAACATCAAAATTGTGAACAAAAAATCAGCTGTGCCATACATTCGGCCCAAGTAGGATTGCAATTTTTGTATGGAAGAGATGCATTTTTTTTTCGTGATTTAGATGTTGGTGCCATAGAGAAAGTTTTAAGGGTGTAGCTAATATACAGGGTGAAATTGATGTCATTAGCATCCTTTTAAACTAATAGTCTACCCATCAAACTGAACAACTGATCGGAGCAAAAATAATCTGCTGTTTTGCATACATGTGAGTCGAGTAGACGTTGCAGTTTAGTATGGAACAGCTGATCTTGAACATTCAAAATTCGAATCAAAGAAAATGGAATAAAATCCAAAGTTGCGTATTTCATGCTACCTCGTTCCCCGCAAAAACTGTCAGAAAAGTTTGTTAGTAACTGATGCATAGTTATATTAAATAAATAGAAATATATTTATTCATCAGAAAAGATACACTTATTAACACTAATCATCAACATTTCCTGAATGAACAGGTGGAGCCTCGGCACAAATGCTGTTTTGCGGTCTCCCCCTTTTGTATGTACAATTTTAAAATGTTTGTTATTTCAATGATAATATTCATTAAATACCTACTGTCTACCTATTGTCTAAGGTGCCAAGTTATACTGGAGCAGAGTTGCTGATTTACCTATAGTAGATAATTTTCTGTTAGTGACTGCAATAACCTTTGAACTTAAAGCAGTCTTAATTGCTATTGTGTCTATTTTTATCTATAAATGGATACAATCTATACAATGTAGGTACAGTTAAGTGCATAAATATGATGCACTCAATTTTCATTGCAACTTAATTATGTAAACACAATGTCATGTATCATGTATGGTTGGGAGTGTTGGGCCGCAAAAGTGACGGATGAATAACGAATGAATGCAGCTGAGATGTGAATATTGAGCCATGGTGGTCCAGTGGCGAGTAACCTTGCCTGCCGTGCAGGAGGCGATGGTTCGATCCCTGTCCAGGCCGACTCGTACCAAAGAGTTTTTCGGAATTTATGTACGATTTCTAACACCAGCTTATCGATGAAGGAAAACATCGTGAGGAAACCTGCTTGCTTCAATTTCGAGGCATGCATTGTACCCACTGTCCATTTAAAGTGGCGACGGGCTCACTCCCGTCACACTGGACAATGATTCGGTACTACTAGTGAAACATGGATGTTCTCAGTTTTCTGAATATCTCTGACTACCCCCTCCGGGAATATAGTCGTGAGCATATGCTTATGAAATAAAATAATGACCTAATTGACCCTTTTTTGATCATGAAATCTAGTTATTGATTCAGCAGACAGTTGATGGTGACAAAGTTGTATGGTGGCCCACATTTCAAATTAGTTAACTATAAACACTAGACTGTACCACTTTAAGACACAAATAATTGAGTACACTTTAAAGAGGTCAAGGTCTGTATGCTTTGACTATTTATATGTGGACTGGTTACGCGTGTAGTTCTACTAACAAACATTTCTGACAATTTTCGCAGGGGGCGAGGTACCTTTGGATTTTATTCCCCATAACTTTAGATTCTAATTTTGAATGTTAAAAATCATGAAAAGTAGACTCGTGTGAACCCCAAACGTTCTAAGTTCGAAGTTATTATTTCGCAATTATAGGTTGTCTCGTTTAGTGATAAGGTGTAAAATTGAATGTAAATGCACAAGATCAATTGTGCTTATACCATGGCAGAGGGGAAATGCTACCGCAAGGCTAGTCCTTATAATAATTAGTCAAAGTCTGTATGCAATTAACTTAGATATAAATAAAACATGTAATTGGTGCACCAATTTACTATGTGAGATTAGAAATAAATACAGTTTTATTTTATACTAGAGTTTACCTGTGACTTCGTCCGCACAAATTATATACCAGATTTTAAGTCAAAAAATAAGTTAACAAACAAACAAACATACAGAAAAATGTCTTAAAAGGTTGATTCGGAGTCAGGGACACCCAAAAATCATATCCCAACCTTTTTCTTATAAATATCTTCAATGTACAGACACTTCTGTTACATTTTTATAATAGTTTAGATACACATAACATAATACAACATTCTTGGAATGTGGTAGTATTGGAGGAGGTCGGGCACTGATCGTGGTACAGCATTCGTTATAATAAAGGGTGAAATTAATATCATTGGAATCCTTTTAAACTCAGAGTCTACCCATCAAACTGAACAACTTTTACTATGAGAGCAAACCGGTCGGAGCAAAAAAAAACTGTTCCATACTAAACTGAAATGCCTAGTCGACTCAAATGTATGCAACAGCAGATTTTTTCTTTACGAAAGTTTTAAAAGTTGTTCAGTTTGATGGGTAGACTCTTAGTTTAAAAGGATGCTAAAATAATGATATCAATTTCACCCTTTATTGTCAAATAGTTGCAAATTGTTTACTCCAGCATTTTAGAAGTTAGAGTTTTCCTTGTTTGACTATGAAACCCTAAAAATGATGTGTATTAAAATATTAACAAAAAAATATTTTTCCAGAACGGCTCCGACAGTGACCAGGCTATGGTGGTGCGAGTATTTGACAACAGAGTGGAGCTGGTGCTGCATAAAGTGAAACCTTCCTGGTGGCCGCGGGTCACTGCTCAGCCACAGAAACCTGCTTGGCTCAAGGTATTCAACTTTTCTCCTTTTTTGTATCATCAGAACACCCTACTGGACAAAGATAAAAACTGACATGGTGCGAGTCGGACTCGTGCACCGAGGGTTCCGTACAATAAGTATTTACCACAATAATATTGACTTACCACTACTGCACGGGGGGTCCGCGCTCAAAAGTGTCCGAATAAAAAGAGAACGAAAACGTAAGAAACAGAACGAATTACGCAACAGCCTTCGTTTGATCGGCCGACTATGCGCACGCGTGGGTGCGCGGCGCGCGTCGTGCCCCGTGCCCCGATGGGGGAGTGGGACGGAAAATAATTTCAGCATTTTCAATGTTTTTAGTTGGTTTGTGTATTTTAGTCTCTGACACTTTATTCGAGTATTTTGTACCAGACCCAGCGTCCATAGTCTTCTACCTCAATGCACAAACAATTATGTTTTCTCTGAGATCATTAGCGCAAGCCCGACTCACGCTTGGACAGTTTATACAGGGTTCTTAATATACGGACACTTTTTAAGGAGATGATCAGACCGCCAAACTGAACAACTTCCGCTATGGCACCAATCCAAAACAGCGAAAAAAAAACTTCTGTTCTATACAAAATTGCAAAGCTACTTGAGGGAAATGTATGGGACAGATTTTTTCGCGATTTCTATGTTGTTGGTCCCAAATTTCTAAGTGTCAGCATATTAAACAGGGTCCGTATTTAATAATAACACAAATTCTGTGAACATTTCAACCAGCTACAGCTACATTATTACGGTTCAAAAGATACAGCGCGTAGACTTAGTAAAAGGGGGACCCTTTGGGTACGGAACCCAAAACTGAAGCTCTTTCTTATAGTGTCATAAAGCACAATTTGTTGTATGTATAAATCATGTCAAAAAGGTACCGTGAATTATCCTACAACTGAATATTGATAATGGGTTTTATCTACTAATTGATAAAAGAGTTAATCCTGAGTTTTGAGATTACACTTTAAATAATCTTTTCATTGATATGATCAAAGTTTGCCTTTTACTTCTAGTGAAAGTACCTCCATAGCAGTGACAAGAGGTTAGCACGTACGATATTGAGTGAGGGCGAGTGAGAAAGGACTACATCATAGCGGATGGATGTATACTGTACCAGTGACCTTTTTATTGGTCCCTATTTATTTGTAGAGCAGCGAAGGCGCGTCGCTTGCTAATAGATAAACCATACTATAGACGCTGTGGATACTTCATAGAGGGAATTCTACAAAAAGTAATAAAGTATTGTTTATTATTTTTCTTAGCCACATCATTCCACTGCTGTGCAAAGGTCTTCCCTATAATCCTCCAACAATACTTGTTCTGGGCTGGATTCCATAAACGCACATGTTTAATTGCTTATACCACTTTAACTCGTTTGACGAATCTTTAATGTCATTTATTACAGATAAACTTTGACCTGTGGAAGTCAGAGGACGCGCAGGACAGTGACGAGGAGAAACGTGACGTCATGAGAGATTACCCCGGCATGTACGATAGATTGCACAAGGAAGAGATGGGCTATAGGAAAGGTAGGAGCACTTTAGGGCTAGCCTAGCATGCCATGCACGATAGTGACATAACAAGAAAACCGTAATTTCGGCATGCGTCAAGTAACATAGACACCTAGATTTTTCTCGTCTTCTCGAGGGCGGCATCCTAGGTCCATTAAATCATTGTGTATGTCGATTTTTTAATACTCTAACAGCAAGTAGACAACTTGGCACCATCAACATTCAAACAGGCCTCCGTCACTCAGCCATAGGTATCGAGATAAGTACCAACACTTTGGGGTATCGTAAGCGATGCGCTTGCTTGATTTCTGCTACTCGTGCCAGACGGCCACGACGCATACGTCGCGCGCTGTACGAAGTAATAACGCTGTGGTGTGGCAAGCTTCGCTAGGTAAATTTTTCCGCGTTCCATCTAGTAGTCTGTAATTAAAGCGTGACAATTTATCGTTTTCTAAGGAAGTGTCGTATCTGTTACAACACGAAGTCTGTGACCCAAGATCTCCGTCCAGTCGCCATCAGATGTATCATAGCAAACAAGTTGTTCAAATATTTCTCTCGTCAATAATTTGACACACACAACAACCAATCAAACATATCTGAACGCCAAGAACATAAAATTTATCTACACAATCAAGGTGATCATAAACATCTGAGCGGTTTAGGAAAAAAGACCTTTCTCCGTTGTTAATTTGTTATACATTAAAATTTTAAATACCATTGTAAAGAAATTATTGAAAATTTTTATTCAGATATTTATGACATAAAACACGTTTAGATATAATTGGTGGATTCATCTACGTTTATTTGCTGTAAAGAAAATTAGCACTGCTGAGAAATATTTGAACACTTTGTATGCTACGATATATCTGATGGCGACTGTACAACAATCTCTACTAACTAGCCAACTCTTTCAGAGGACCTGAAGAAGGTGTACCTAATAATCTACAACCTGTTCCAATTCGTTGGCTACACGTACATCCTGTCGGTCATGGGTGTCCGCTACTCTAAGCTGGAGTACGACTCCGTGGCCGACACTTACGAGCACGTCGGCTCCGCTATGAAGTTCCTACAGCTGATGCAGTATTTAGAAGTTATGCATCCGCTCTTTGGGTATACTAAGGTGAGATCTTGTTTTGGTATAATAACGACCAACCATCTACAACATGTTAATGAATAAGCGCAAAACCTCATACAACCCAACTGATTTTTAACAAAATAATTAGATTGAAACAATAATTTCATTGTTTTGTTACAATTTAAGGTTATTCACATTTTAAGTTTTCAGGCAAAAATGATTTGTTATCATTTCAGCAATGAATGAAACCGCTAGCGTGCTCGTGGATACATTTTAAGAATCTTGTTTTGGTAGTAAGTAGGGTGAGTGTGCCTGTGCGGTGGGTTGAGATCGAGTTCAGTAAATTTTAAGTTTTACAAAACAAATATTTAATATTTTGAAAAAAATTACCTCTGTTGAAAACATGATAATTCGATTCTGCTCTCGATTCTAAACAAACTACTTTCTAGTTTTGCGTTAATTCATTAACACGTTATATTTTTGCATACGTACGTCTATAATGGAAATTTTGAAGAGAATTCTTGATTAGCGTTATTGTAACACTATGAAATTTGATAATCATTTTCTCACGCTCGGCGCCAAAGGCCGTGAGGTGCAGGACACAACATACATATTCTAATATTCCAAGTACAATACAGTTCCGCGACTGACTGACAACGCACAGCCTAAACCACTGAAGATAGAAACATGAAATTTGGAATACATATTCAACACAGTAGTAATGGAGTAGTAGTAGTGGAGGTGCACCATTGCACCATGGAGTGCACTAAGAAATGATTTTTCGAAAATTAACCCATAAAGAGGTGCAACGGGGTGTTGAAGTTTTCCGAAATCTACATGGAACTAGTCACAAATAAGAGGGGAACAATTTACTACACATTTATTTCATTACTAGATGTTGCAGAGCCCGCCCAGGGGCACTTGATAAGGTTGATGAGATGAAGTAAATAATAGATGCCTTTTAACTACGAACGTAATATAATCTGATCTTTTAGAAATTAGTAAAAAACAATAAAGATAAGTATGCGCGCGCGTTCCTCGCTATCGCTGGTCGAAGTGTCGCAGGACAAAGCGCAGGCCCTCTCCTCTCGCCCCGCACCCCGCTGCTGCCACCGCTGTCGCCGCTCATTGTACGAGCCTTGGCTCGAACATCCAGCCCCCTCTTGAAAGCTGGCTTTGCTGGTTTCAAGACCTTTAATTAAGTATAGGCATATCTTCGCGTTGAACTGGAAGGAGACAGACTCTGTTCAAGGCCCGCCGCTCAAGTCCGCGATAAGTAGTGAAATCCGCTACTCTGACGACACCGTCGGAGCCAGGGTAAATTCTATTCACTCGTCCCAGCTTCCACTTCAGAGGGGGGAGGTTTTCTTCTTTGAAGACTACCATATCTCCAACCTTCAGATTGTCTCTAAGTAAGCGATTCTTTGGTCGCTGTTGTAATTCTGACAGGTACTCTCTCCGCCATCGTTGCCAGAACCTCTGCCGGAACGCCTCAACTAGCATGTACCGGGTGCGTGGCTTCATGTTGTCGCCGGGTGGAGCCGGAAGTGACGTCAGCGGCCGCCCGATGAGGAAGTGCCCTGGGGTCAAAGGAGACAAATCGTTGGGATCTGGAGATAAGGGAGTGAGAGGTCGGGAGTTGAGGATTGCCTCTATTTGAGTAAAAAGCGTACTCAACTCCTCGAAAGTAAGACTAGCATTTCCCGCTATGCGCTTAAGGTGGTGCTTAGCACTTTTAATGCCAGCTTCCCACAGGCCGCCGAACGTGCGGGAGTACGGAGGATTGAAGTTGAACTTAACGCCTTCGTTGGCAGAGAAATCGTTTAGGGACCGGAGACTTGATCGCAACATCCTACCTAATTCATTTCTTGCCCCTACAAAGTTTTTAGCATTATCGCAGTAAATATTACAGGGTTTTCCTCTTCTGGAAATGAATCTTTTTAAACAAGCAATAAAGGCTGCGGCACTGAGGTCAGTGACTGTCTCGAGGTGTACTGCCTTTGTTGAAAAACAGATAAATAAACACAAATAGCATTTTGATACACGATTACCCCTACCCTTTTTACTGGATATCATAAAAGGGCCGCCGAAATCAGTGCCGCAATTTTGAAAAGGATAAAATTGTGAAACTCTGCTTGATGGCAGATTGCCAAACAATGGATTCATGGTTTTAGCTTTGAATCTTGTGCATATTATGCAATTTCGAACTATGTGTCTAGCTAAGTTTCTGCCCCCAATAGGCCAGAACTGTTCTCTAAACGAACACAAAAGAAGTTGTGGACCGGCGTGAAAAAGACGTAAATGTTCGGCTGCCATTAGAACTTTAGTAAAACTGTGTTTTCCATCTAATAGTGCTGGATGCTTATTCTCGTGATCAAGCGCAGCATTTTTAAGTCGACCACCTACTCTTAATACACCAGCTGTATCAATAAATGGAGACAATTGTAAAATATGTGACTTAGGGTTAAGAGATTTACCACAAGCTATTATGTCGATTTCCTTCGAGAAGGATTCATATTGTGACGTTTTAATCAAAAAATGTTGAGATTTTTCAAGTTCGATATCACTTAAAGGTCCCTTGTTTTTCTGAATGCAATTATTTTTACTATTATTTATATATCTGAATACATAGGCAAAAATTCGTTTCAATTTGTTAGCGCTTGAATAGTTTTCAAATTTAATGAACTTATCATGACTGTTTTGGATGTAATGAACTTTAACTTCGGGCAAATCTATTTTCGCGTGTGGGGTACAAGGCCATTCCGATTCCGGATTTAGGAGGAAGCATGGACCTTGCCACCATAATGAAGAATTAACCAAAGTTGTCGGGTCGACGCCCCTTGAAGCCATGTCGGCAGGATTGAGCTCGGTTGGAACATGTTTCCATGAATTTCGCTCGGTTAGCTCGTGTATTTCGTTGACGCGATTGCATACAAACGCCTTAAGTAGTTTAGGTTGAGTTTTTATCCATCCTAATGTGATGGTTGAATCGGACCAAAAATAATGTTTATCAATTTTACAACGAAGAGCTTCACTCACTTTCGTCCCAAGGCGTGCACCTAGAAGTGCCGCGCAAAGTTCGAGCCGTGGAATAGTGACAGGCTTCAGGGGTGCTACGCGCGTTTTTGAACATAAAAGTTTTACAGTTACGACATTGCTGACATCGATGGACCGAATGTACACACATGCTGCGTAAGCATCCTGGGAGGCGTCCACGAAGCAGTGCAGTGCAACTTCGACCGGAGACGAACACATCGCGAATCTCGGCACTGATACTGAAAGAAAATTATTCAGAGAAGAGATAACCTTTTCCCATGTTTTTCTAATATCGTTTGGGACAGGATCGTCCCACTCTAATTTAAGTTTCCATAATTTTTGCAGCAATACCTTTAAAGTAATTGTACAAGCGCTCAGAAGGCCAAGGGGATCAAAAATCCTGCATGTGTTAGACAAGATACTTCTTTTGGTTAGTCTTTCCTTCTCTGTGTTTATGTTTATAGTAAATTTAAGTGTGTCAGTGTCGGGTGCCCATCGAATACCTAAGACACTGGATTCCTTGTCAAAATCGAGAGACCCTGTTTCTGTAGTGAATATTTTGGGACAGTTAGTCCGAAATTTATGAATAGGAAAACAAGCTGAAGCCAACGTGTCTATGACACCCTTGTGAATATGTAATAGTTCATGTTCGTTCGCCGAACCAGTTAAGAGGTCATCCATATAAAAGTCGTGCCTTATAACTTGCGCAATTGTAGGATCTGAGCATTCATTTGCTAATTGAAGTAAACATCTAGTACTCAAGAACGGTGCAGAAGCTGTGCCATATGTGACCGTGTTCAATTGTAGAGTGTTAATGTGCCTGGTGTCATCATCGCGCCTCAGTGGGCGAGCTGTGGCTGGATTTTCATCATCGTGCCATAGAATAAGCTGCAAATGTCTTTGTGATTCGTCTATCATAATTTGACGATACATTTTGGTGATATCACCCGAGAGCACATATTTATGTTGACGGAATCGAATCAATATGTCAAACAGATCGTCCTGAACTACCGGCCCTATCGCTTGGATGTCATTTAATGACTTATTTGATTTCGTTTTCGCGGACGCGTCAAACACAACGCGAAGCTTAGTTGTTTCACTTGATTCCCGTATCACCGCATGATGAGGCATAAAATAACCAAATGACGGTCTCTCGATTTTACTTAAATGACCAAGTTCTTCATACTCTTTGATGAAATCAAAATATTGTTGTTTTACATGTGAGTTCTTATTTAATTTCTTTTCAAGATTTAGGAAGCGCCTTTCAGCCATGTAGAAAGAATCACCTAATGACTTTTTTGGCTCCTCTAAGAACGGCATCTTCACTGAAAATCGACCGTCAGGTAGTCGGGTAGTATTTTCAGTGAAGTGTCGCTCGCAAAACTCATCATGCGGTGACAAAGGGATTTTTGAGGATGAAACTTCTTCAATATTCCAAAATTTTGCCAAATTATCACTTATTTCTTTAGTGAAGTTACAAAACAATACATTGTTTTTGTTTTCTTTTTTATGTTTAGGAACAGAACCATTAAGAGGGCCAGCCACAATCCAACCGAATTGAGAGCTTTGGAGGATGGGCATACCAGTACCTGTTTTTATTTGATTAGGAGTAATGACGTCGAAAAAGATTTCAGCACCAAGAAGCATATCTATTTCGGATGGCTGACAAAAATTAGGATCAGCTAATGTAATGTTCGCAGGTACATTAAGGCGCGATACATCGACAGGAATGTTAGGCAAGTGACCGGTTATTTTAGGCATCACTATGCACTTAAGGTGAGCGTTGAACTTAGAGCTTGTTAAGGATTGGATAATTACGTCACAACTACTAGAGAGCTTAATTGGTGCATTATTTATGCCGGTAATGCAGAAATTAGTTTTTTGACTTGCTACTCCCATTTTCTCTTTCAGATTTGAAGTTATAAACGAGGACTGACTGCCTGCGTCCAGCAAGGCACGGGCAAGGTAAGTATGTTTACTTTCAGGGTTTACGACTTGCACCATGGCAGTACCCAAGAGGATTTGATTTGCAGACCGAGCTGTCAACGAAACAGGTAAGGAGTTTGAAGTTTCTGGGTTGTTTTCGAAATCAGTTAATTGATCCATATGTAACAAGGAGTTATGTCTTTGTTCACAGATACGGCAGTTTCCCTCCAGCCGGCAGTCGTTTACAGCATGACCTCTCCTTAAGCAGTTCAAGCAAAGATTAAGTCTTAAGGCTTCGCTTGATCTTTTATGAGGAGCAAATTCCATAAAGGTTTCACATTCAAGAATCCTGTGATTTTTATTACACAGTGGGCATGACTTACGATTATTATTTTTATGATTGTGAACGGAAGCAAAACAATTTGACCCTAGCTTTGGGTTATTACGATTATGATGATCACTTTCATTTTTTCTGCTATTATGAGCTTGTTTGTCGCTTCTGTTTACGAACATCGTTTCGAGAATGTCAGCTCGGTTACGCAAAAATTGAATAAATTCATCTAACGAAGGGTAGTCAGGAAAAGTATTTTTATATTCTTCCCATTTTACTAAAGATATAGCATCAATTTTGGTGGTCATGATATGAATAATGAGGACGTCCCATTTATCAGTGGGTAGACCTAAAGTTTCAAGAGCTCTTAAATTTTTTAATACATGGTCGATCACAAATTGAATGGCCCTGTGTGATTCACGAGTCATGGGTTCTAAGGCAAACAAAGCTTTCAAATGATTGTTAATCAAGATTTTTTTGTTGTCAAAACGTGAGCACAACAAACTCCAAGCAACACTATAGTTTTTCGAAGTGAACTCAAGAGATTTGAGGACTACAGTAGCCCCGCCCTCCAACGATGATCTCAGGTAGTGAAATTTATTTATGTCCGAAATGTCATCGTTTGAATTTATTAAAGAATCGAAGGTGTCTCTGAACTCGAGCCACTTGAGATAATTTCCGTCGAATGTAGGTAATTTTATTGTTGGAAGCTTAATATTGCTCAAGTGATCAACAGTAGAATTTGCTGATTGATAACTTCCTCTTTCACTTTTATTATCAACAGGGTTGGCCTTTTGGTTGTATTGATCAATTATGTCTTGAGCAAGAGCCCCACCAGAGTAGTAAGAATTTTCAAAAGATTCCCTTTCACTTTGTTGAACAGTATCATTATTAGTTAATAATTCAATTTTGGTTTGAATTTCGTCGAAATCGCGCAATAAGTTTTCAATTCTGTTTAAACGAAGTGTAAGTTCCTTGGTTATCAAACTAGTTAATTTATCCACAGGTATTACTGATGAAGCGGAAACAAACGAAATAAATTTTGTCAATTGTCCCTTTTTAATGCCTCGAATAGCGACCAAATCTTTTAAAGTTTGGTCACTAGGTTCATTTTTATCCTTTTCAGACATTTTAAATACTAATAAAAAACTTGAAACACAAAAAAAGGGCAATTCAATGAATTAGATAAGATAATAAATTGTGCATCAAACCAAATTGTTGATTATGGTTGCGATCCAGTCTTCGAACGGCACGGCACGGTGTGATAGACGGCCGGCCGGCGGGCGACACGGTGTAAACGCGTGGACGCTGCGCTGAGCGCGCAAGGCCACGTGCACGGCGCGTGGACAGGTAGGTAGGACGCCTGCCCGATTTGATGACCGCTGGAATTGTTCGGCAGATCGCAGTGAATATTACGATTTAAAATAATTATAATTATGGACAAGGGATTAATGAATTTATGCGGTGAATGGCTAATAATGTTTTATAAAGAAAGGCCTGTGAAAGGTTAGGTAGGTGCCTAGGTATATTGCGAATGAAGGACGAGAACAAGCAAATCGGAAAATCACCGACCTTTTAACACTTTGACTGCCAACGACCTACGTGGTAGGTCAGCGACAAATGGGCCGCTGTGCGCACGACTCAAACGTTGAGTCAGAATTGTAGGCTTATAGCATTCCACAGTGTTAGCACAGCGCGAGTTACCGTTTTGAGCTTAGCAGCGAAAGTGTCAAGCAGAAAAAACGAAAGTGTTTTGCTATACTCGTAGGTAGGTTATACAATAAAGAATAAACCTAGGCACTAAAGAATAAAATGCTTAGCTGTGCAAGATTATGGAATGTTTTATGGAAATTAGGTATTATGGTGCAATTGTGCACGCACGCACTAAAAGGTACCTAGGTACCTAGGTAGGTACCTACTTTTTACAGGGCGTTTGCTTATTATGACCGGATTCCTTTTTGCAGTTAGCAGATACCTATTTACGAATGCTGAATTTAAAGCACGAGTTGCGTTGCACTTAAGTAGCTGTATAAAGGCAAAATAATGAAATTAAACTAAGTAGTTACCTACTTAGCTAAGCACCAAATTATAGCTGTAGGTAGCTACACCCGTTATTTGCAAAAGCAAGAAATAAATTCTTACCCGTACAAACAGACCGGTGATTCAAAAAATGTCAGTCTTACTCACTCTGAATCTTATACACTTATACACAAATAAAGGGGGAATTGGAAAAATAACAAGGATGAAGGAAAAGCACTCCCCTGAAGAATATGAGCCACACAGCACACCCGGCAGCTCACTTCAGCCTCCTTGACTCCTCCAAAGTCCTCCGCCGCTTTAAAACCGTTGAGACCGTTAGGTAGGTAGGTACTCGGTTTTAAAATTTTGATTTTGAGCCGTTGCGTTGCAGATTATCTTCTTTTTAGACGGTCGCCAATTGTTGCAGAGCCCGCCCAGGGGCACTTGATAAGGTTGATGAGATGAAGTAAATAATAGATGCCTTTTAACTACGAACGTAATATAATCTGATCTTTTAGAAATTAGTAAAAAACAATAAAGATAAGTATGCGCGCGCGTTCCTCGCTATCGCTGGTCGAAGTGTCGCAGGACAAAGCGCAGGCCCTCTCCTCTCGCCCCGCACCCCGCTGCTGCCACCGCTGTCGCCGCTCATTGTACGAGCCTTGGCTCGAACACTAGACTTAACCCGCAACTTTGTCCGCACAAATTATATATGTACCAGATTTTAAGTCAGATCATAAGCTATCAAACGAAAGAAGTTTCATCAAAATAGGTTCTGTAGTTTTTGCGTGATGCTCGCACAAACAATCAGACAAAAATTCTAAAAAAAAGATTGATTTGGAGTCAGGGACACCTAAAAACTATATCGTAATCTTTTTCTTGTAAATATCTTCTATGTACAGACATGCTTACTTCTGTTACAGTTTTATAATAGTTAAGATATATTGCAGGGCGGAGTCCTAGTCCCGTTCTTACAAGTGAGCGGGCGAGCGTTCATACTGTTCGCGATGATAGAGGCGGAGCCGAGGATGCAGACCAAGCCGGTTGTCTTCTACCTGTTCTTAGTTTGGAGTACCATTGAGATCGTCAGGTAAATTGCTTACAATCTATATTTGCTGCAGTCATATTGATGGGCGTACAGCTTTTGGCCTGAGTGAGGGCAAATCAGGAATTGCCTGTTGCTAAGAGTGCGGGAGGCAGCGTGCGTATGAGTAACCGGTCCTTGATGATTTTGTGCTGACCAACAACTGGGTTACCCAGATTAAAATGGTGTCTTAGGCAAAAGAGACAGTTTTTAAAATAAAACTGCATATTATAGTCACTCTGGACCTGAAGCAAATTAAGCACAAAGATATATTATCCGCGCGCCAGAAATGTGATCAAAATACGAAAATACCTACTAATTCTCGTATTGTCTCCATTTATCTTTATAGAGGAGAGATAGCTGTACATAAGAACACATTTTGATGCTGTCTGGCGCTGGGCCTATACAAATAATAAAATAGACAGCCAGAGTAACGAAACATTTAATGTTACTCCATGTCATTAACGCTTTTTACAATTCCAGGTACCCATTCTACATCTCACAGCTTTACAAGAAAGAAATATACATCCTAACCTGGCTCCGGTACACCATGTGGATACCTCTGTACCCGCTCGGCATCCTCTGCGAATCCATCGTCATCCTCCGCAACATACCATACTTCGAAGAAACCGAAAAGTTCACCGTATCAATGCCGAACGAATGGAATTTCGCTTTCCACATGCCTTCGTTCCTACGACTTTATTTATTAGTTCTAACGTTCCCAGGAATGTATTTCGTTATGGGACATATGCACAAATTGAGAACGAAGAAACTAAAGCCAAAGATTGTTATTAAAAAGTCTAAGTAGATATAGTCGTAGGCAAATGATCGTCGTTTTCTGGAGATCATTTTTCTCATTAGGGTTGCATTTGGGGATAGAATGGAGGTAATTTAGAATCGCACCTAAGTTAATGGTGGTGGACTGATAATGTTTTTTATTTAATTGTTTGAAATATCGAGCACTTTATAGGTATTACCTGTAAGAAGAATCTGCAGTCTCTGCAGGTTTCTCTAGTCGCGCTACTCGGCTTTGTTCCATACTAGATGTCGTGACAAGCGTGATTTTCGCTCTACAAAGCGCGTCACGGCGGCGGAATGAGGTCGCGTCGCAGGCAAGACAAAGTACGCTACTAGAGCTGGTAATCTGTTGGTCTAACATGGCAGCGCGACATAGCAAAGTCGCGACTTATTTCCCTTTCACTTGGCGCGTAACAAAGCGAGAGAAAAAGCGCAGGATATCGTCGCGCCCATCGCCCATTTGAAAGAAAAGAAGCAATTACGAAACCAAAGTACCACCAATACCAAGCAAGATGTTAGTAGTCCTGAATATCAACCAATAACCGGGCCACCCACCCATAGAACACCATCGACTCTACAGAATAAGTAAGACTTAATTTGTTAGAAACCAAAGTGAATCAAAGGAGTTTCTTTCAGTGCCTTTTATAGGACAAAAACAATTTAAATCAAGGGCAATGTATGTCTAATATTCAACGGTAGCGCGTTGCAAAGAGGTATGGACACTCAATCACGATTGTCCGGGTTCCAATCTGCACGGACGACATGCCATGTACCATGCGTGTACCAATGAGTTAATACATACTGCACGTCTAGTATGATTTTCCTACACGCCCGCGACGCGCCTTCGCTGCATAGAAAATAACCTGTTCCCGCGCTTTTTGGGAGAGCGAAAGCCGCGCTTGCCGTGACTTGTATTATGGGAAAAGGCTGAGTCGCAAGTAGAGAAATCATGCTAGAGAGTCTGCAGACTGCTCTCGAACGGTGAAGGAAAACATCACGAGCAAACTTGCATACGCTGAAGAAGAAATTCGGATCCGTATGTGTAGTCCACCAATGCGCATTGGGCACGTGGACTAACACCCTACCCTCCAAGAAGAGTGTATGGGTAGGTAGGACTGCCCTGAAGTGGGACGTAGGTTGATGATGATGTCTAACATGCTCCTAATTAAATGATAAAGAATCGTCGAGCTTATGAAAGTTTTAATTTGCATTTTTGAAATTAAAATGTTAAGGAACCTATTTTGTAATCCATTTTTAGGTCATAGTTGTGTGCGATGTTGTCAATTATAAAAACTGTTGCATTTATTTTGATTCAGTTTTCCTTCCTTGTAAGATATGCTCAAAAGGTTAGTTTGTTTTAAAATTATGAATTATGTTATTTTGGAAACCTACTCCTGAATTATTAGTTACACCTATGAAGACTTGTTATAATTATGAAGTATAAATGTTGTTTATAATACTTTCGTGTTACTTTATTCTTTATTCTCTTGTTCTTGATCAAAAACAATCCCTAAGATTGGGATAGAAACTCCCACAAACTACTTGAAATTGGCGGAAATGCAGTGCTAACGCACAAGCAAGAGTCCATTGATTATAAATTTAAAAAAAACATTTGTTGATCATACTGCTATCATAGAATGATTACTAATCATTTACTAACTCAATTGATAGAAACAATCGATTAAATTCCTACAACATCGATGTTCGGAGCGATTCGATTTCCATTTCTATATGATTTTTATTATTCTTATCGTGTGGGCAGCAAGCCATGGTGTCAGAGTTTTTCAGACCGCCTTACGACCTCTGACGTGGTTTTTATGTAACGACTACTACCACCAGAGTGATTTAGCATGAGCTATGAAATTACCCGATAAGATAAAATATGCAACCCTTCCCTGTGGTCAGACTTCACCCATGAAACTAGTATGTGTGTACCGGAAAACATATAATAACTTTGTTTTAAACACATAATTTGAATGTAAAATGAAAATATTTACTACTAACACAATATTTAATCACAGAATAACTACATTTAAAGTTAAATTAAAATCGTTTCCAGTTCCAAAGGAATTCATTTAAATAATTTGCGTACATTATATTACAGGCAGCCGGCTTAGTAATTTATCTAACATGATCCTTTCTGGCAGTAAAAGAGTAATTAAATGGTCCAGAGGTTCTCAAACCATGATACGTTCTGCTAGGTAGGTCATAATATAACTTTTCAAGATGGTATACTTACAATAAACCAAACAAAAATTAATAACCTGACGATTATGTCTCTGTCTCATAGCATTGAGTGAATTATATGTTGTGCTATGGTTCATACAAATCTACAAAACACATTACTAACCAAAATGGTTGAGGAAGAAACCATGGAACATGTCCTGTGTGACTGATGTATTGGTAGCTAAACCAATGTGCCTCCTTGGAAATGGTTATAAACCGGAAGATGACAGGTTTCTTCCCTTGAACGGTATTGCCTCCCTCATTTACCATGTTTTTGAAGGGTGATAAATATGTAGTGTAGGGTCAACACAAAAGATCCCATTGGGTTGTTGCTGGCTTGTCAGCCCCATTTAAGATATAACCAAAATAATAGGCATAAGCATTTAATTTTAGACTTTAGTAACATGCATACATGTAACATAGCTACATCAATATTAAAAACCCTTCTACTCTGCTGTATTAAGATCCCAAGTCTTGCTATAAGTAACCCATAGGATTCTATACTTAGATTTATGGTTTTGCATATTCCCGATTCAGGCTTCCAATAATTGTAATAGTTCTTGCAAGTGGAACGCACAATAAGTTTGAGAACCCTGTAGGGATGTAAGAATCACAGCCAAATGTATTTAAGATCTTAGTTTGGTGTACGCCCTCTTGAACCATTCCCGTGGGTCGCAGTGAGCGTAATACTCATGGAAGATTGGCTCCACTAGTTTATCTGCAGGTGTGAGTTTGTACACTCTCTCACCGTAATATGTGCCGACCTGGAATAAACATATTAAGGGTAAATTATAATGGTTGATTGATCTAACAACATCTCATTTAACTTGTTGGTTACTTTATAGCAGGGTTCGAAGTGAAAATTGGCTATTTGACAACTGTAACGATAAAATATGTGATATATAGTAGCTTATAGGGTCACAATAATCATAAAATATGTTTTTTGCATTAAAGTAAATTGTAAGTATTTTATTTTTTGAAAAATAAGTTAGTTTTTTATCTGTGGATTACAAATACTGAAACGCGGGCGGCCATGATTGAGCATCTTGTGACGTCACAGCCAGAAATGTCACGTGACCGACTGTTTTCGCGCGAATCTCAAATTAATTGATGAAACATTTTTTTTTTCGTATAAATAACGCTTTTTAAGAAAAAGATAATTGTAAGAGGTATAAAATAAACCTACGCATATTTATTTTAAAATATGCGTAGGTTTATTTTATACCTCTAACAATTATATTCTATATTTAGCTTTCCGAACACTGTCAAATAGCCAATTATCATTGATAATTGTCACGATAATTATCAATCAATCAATCAATTAATTATCAATTATCATGATAATTATACGTTAATAATTATCTTATTAATTATAAAATTAATGGAAAAACCAAAAAGCTTGCGTAAGCAATGCCAGGCCATGTGTATCCGATCGCGATTCGTGAAAAAAGAAGCTCACAATCACGAAAAAAAATTCTCACTGTTTTCTGTCGTTTTTCTCAATTATTTGTTATTCATTGTTATGAGAAACGAAAATGTCGAAGACTATGAGCTGGTTGGTCTGTATAAGAGTGTATTAACAAAAACAACAATTCTCAAAATAAAGAATCAGAAAGAAAATAATTATCTTGATAATTTCGAACCTTTGAATACACTTCAGCATAAAAAGAAATACACCTTTTGAAAATTCAACTTGCAACTTTAAACCTATAGTACTCAGCAAACAACTTGAAAAATGGAGTACAAAATACAAATTTTATTCCTACAGTCAAGGTCTTGCTGTAGTCTAGATGTTTGCTGGCCATTATACTTGGACAAAAGTCAAGGTATAACCTGTGGTATCATTTGAAAGCTGATTTAATTTACTTTAATTAGATATGTGCTTGGGGGAAGTTCACTCCCTTATATCCAATCTCGGTAATGAAGGGCCTGTAATGTGCTGCTGGTGGACATGAGTCACCAAGCCTGGCAATAAACAGAGTTTGCTCAAATCTGTTACTTTGAGCGCAGATATCTCCAGACAGAAGCATTATAACGATTTAGTTTATATGGGAGTCTTGTTCCATTGGACAAGACCTATCCAACGACACCTCACTCGATTTAAAAAAAAAACAATGTTTGCCAAAAAATGTTTTCTTCATGACAACTACATTTCTGTTTTTGGGTTACTGTTCTGATCTGTCTGACGCTGATCTGTAAACTTAGATAAACCTTTTCTAAGTATATCAACATTCCTACCTCCCATCCGGGCACATCCTTCATAAGCTCCGCCTCCGCATCCCGGTTCCTGCGAAGTTGCTTCAGGTATTCCCTGTCCCTCTCCGCCAACAACATTGGGTATATAGCCATCTTGCTTGAACGCATCTCAATTTCATGTTTCCGGATCTTTTTAGCATTGATATTGTACAGAAAGAGGCCGCCTGCTGTCATACCTAAGTAACCAGCGAACATAGCATATCCTGAAATAACAACAAAATATTGTTTTCAATCTTAAATTCAGCGCGTGGGGACCTAACGTGCAGGAGCTTTTTAAAGACCTATCAAAGTGCCTGTAAGATTAGACGCACCCAAGGGCTGACGGTTTCCTCTGTCAACAGATCACCATAGCCGTTCAGCGAGGAAATGCTGCCAGCGTTTTGGGTACCCTCCCACGATCAAGGTAGCATGTTCCTAAACTTTAAGATCAGAATGGTAAGATTTTATGTACAACAAGCTTTTACCTGCAACTTCGTCTGCACAAATTTTATACCAGAGTCAATGTCAAATCATAAGCTCATAAAGAAAAAAATTTTCATCAAAATCGGTTCAGTAGTTTTTGCATGATGCTCAAATAAACAAAGAATCTAAAAATGGATGATTTGGAGTCCGAGACACCTAAAAACCATTTGTAATCTCTTTCTTTGTAAATACATTGTAGGGACACACGTCTGATACAGTTTTATTATAATAAGATTTTGAGAGGCCTCGGGGGACAGGAGGGCTGGAAGATATTTTGCCCAAAGGGTAGGTTTGGCCATTCAAAGAGGTAATGTGGCCAGCCTCCTAGGTATCCTGCCTCGGGTGGGCGCCTTTTCGGATATCTTTTATCTATAATATGTGTGTAAGTTTTTCCATACTCTGTATTTTTTGCATTTCTGTGGTGTAAAATCATATATTTAAAAATGATTTTACACCAATAAATGAATATGAATACTTAGTAGGTACTCAAGAGAGTTTCGGCACTAATGAAACATGGATGTTCTGTGGTTTCAGAATATCTCTGACTACCCCCCTAGGGGAATATAGTCATGAGCTTATGCTTATGCTGTGTAAGTACTGAAGATAAGTGGAACAAAATTGGATCAGAATGGTACCCTAGGGACGGCAAACGGAACAGGTGAAGACCACACAAAAGATGGGAAGACGGGAGCAGGCTTACCGCTAGGGTTGCCAACTTTTTTTAGACCAAATATAGTATTTCGACCCCAATGCCTGAAATAATATAGTAGATCGGGGAAAAATAAGAAAATATATATTTAAATTGTCTATTTAAATTTCTTTTTCTACTTTCTGTTTCGAATACCTACTCTTACTATACTATCTCTCCATTTCGTATTTGTTAGATATAGAAAATAATGCATCCTGTAAACGCAGAAGTCGCTGGAGTTGATACAAAAATAATATAATTTTTTTAAAATTAGGTTAACCTGACTTTAGGAAAACTTGTCGTCATTTTTCAGCAGTAGGTTTAGTAGAAAATTATTTAGGAAATATTTACATAGTCCAGTCTAGATCAAATGGAACAAATTTTATGAGGAGAGAAAATTGTTAAAATAATGTTTATTGGGCATTTTTATTTGGACCTTTGTACCAATATATTTAATTTCTCATATAAATTATTTGCTCATCAAAATATAGTAGTTTTGCCTACTATATATTTTTCTCAGTATTATAGGAGTAGGGTATAGTAGGATACTATATTATATAGTAGGGTTGGCAACCCCACTTGCAGCGGGTGCTAACTGGAGAAGAATTGCGAAATATAGAAAACTTTGGAAGATGTTTGAGGAGCCCTTTGCCGAGAGGCACACTGAACTGAGGGACATTCTTTAGCTGAAAGGGCTTATTGATTGATTGAATAAGATTTTCAAGATGTAAACATGAGCGCTAAATGTAATAAAGCAGGATAAAATACGCAACAACATAACCTATAAAGAGTTACATAATATGTCTATGAATCAATGTCTAAGTAAAGTAAAATTATAAATACCGCTGAATAATTTCTTAGCGGGGATTCGCTTGTAAGGAATGGGCTTATAGCCTCCCGGAGGAGGCAAATCCTGGTTTCTAGGCGTACAAACCGTAGCCATTTTCGATTTTGACAACCAACCAGCAAATTAGTTTGACATTGACATTTATAGTTGTTTTTTCATTTTTCCTTACGGAAAGGCGAAGGGTACGTAGCCCGTGCAGCCAAGTCTGTTTTTGTTGTTGATGGATTTTGATATAAATATGGATAGCAATCTTCCTTACAACCATGTAAACACTAAAATTGGCCATGGTGGTCGGTTATGTTCGTCCTTGTTTTGTACGTGTCAGTCGTCGATATTTCAGACTCATTTGTCCCTTTCTATCAATTTTTGTCGTTGGATTAGAAAGGGACAAAGTTGACGTCGGAAACTACGACGGAAATTTAAGAAAGAAGGACGACTATTACGTAATGTATTGAAATACAGTCTATTCTCCAGGTACATACAATACCTACCTATCTATGCCGGTTGGGTCCGAGCATGGATTTCTAACCAATGGATCCAAAACCTCCTTACCTTTAGACGGGGAACTGATGGCATGCTTTCTGCCAAGGCCGAATCGCGCGGCAGCAAAATTGCCCGTCTAAAGGCCGATTGCAAATCCGGTCTCAGCCAATAAGGAGTCCGTGCTCCTCCCCTCCATCCGCCTTTGCTATTTGGTCTTGGCAGGAAGCATGCGAACAGTCCCGTTGCCCGTCTAAAGGGTGCTTAAGGCAATCTGCTCTCCCTCTCCGTCCGTATTAAATACCTATTCGAACTTCCTGTTTATTCCTTGTTCCTTAGCAACCATTCTCTAATTAGGTAGTTTGTGTTAGCAACGAATAAACATTTTACATTTCATGTCATTTTATGTTTTTTGAGAAGTCCAATAGTAAAAATACGAAATGTTGCAACCGAGTACGATGGACGAAGAGGCGCAAGCAGACCTTCCAGAGTTTCTTGATGATGAGCCGACGACAATGAAAATTAGGCCACTCGAGCGTATCACTCGCCACCCTAAAGTACCTCCTGAACCATCAGCGTACGGAAAATATAAGAACTACAGCCGACCATGGATCTTACAGGATGGACGGGAACCTCCCAAGATAGGCAGTGAAATGCGCGATAGATATAGAGTGCCAAAAAAAGCGAAGCCCGGCGAAGGTAAGGTTGTAAAACTTTCGCTGCTGACGACCTACGTCGTAGGTCAGCAACAAATGTGCCGTAGCACGCAAGAACCCACATACAGAGTCAGTTCTATTACATTTCGCCTGTGCTTACGATTTACCGCGCGAGTCACCGAAAACCTATCGCCTGCGCGGGTGACCCACATTGATCGTTTCAATGTTACGACTGTGCACACGACCTACGAGTGGCGTAAACTTTGGCACTGCGCGAGGGTCATGGTTTTGAGCTTAGCAGCGAAAGTGTTAATCAATATTGCTATTTAAAAACTCCAGGCACTTTCAAAAACTGTTTCTGTAACTTTCTTTTTAGGTATCCGCAAGAGGATGTTAACAGACTTCTTCTGGGAGCAAATGCTGGACGAAATGATAGAGGATTTGGCGACGTCGCAGCCAGTGACGGAGTATTGTTCAGAGTATGACGCCAACTACGTGAAGGACCAATTCGAGCCGCGTAACTTGGAAGTGTCTGCTGATAAAAATGTAAGGACAGCATTTTGCTGGATAGGTCTGAATTTCAGCAAATCACTTAGTCCAATATTATTTTGTTACAGATGCATCTGAAATATCCCCTCTATGGTACTGGGTCCAGCGCGATCACCTTCTATAGTGAGACGTTGAAGAGAATTGGACCCGTGAGTATTACGTCGATTCTATAGGTATAGGTAAATTGTAGAATCCGCAGAATAACGCTGCAGGAAATCCTTTTCCCATTTGCTACTACCTATTTCCCTTTGTCTTTCGAGGTAGTGGGTGCGGAGAATCCACCAATAGCTCGCTCGCTCTATCGCGTCATGCGCGAGACGAAGCTATTCTATTGGTGGATTTTTTCCTCGCTGCGCAAAGCTCTGCTCTGGTGGAAAGTCAGTCTCAGGGCTTCCAGCATGGGTAGCATGGCACCGTGATACAGCGCTATCACACCTTCGCTCTTTCTATTTGCAAGCGAACGAACGAGATAAAAGACGTGATACAGCCGTATCACGTGTAACATGCTACGTGTGCTGATCTAGGTAATATTCTCCTTAAGGAGGTCATTCTCGCCGAGAATAGACGAGAAGGGCCGAGAACGAGAGTGTGCCCATAATTGTTCCCGCGTTGTCGTTACCCTTAGTAATAATCCTTTGGAAGTTCTCGCGAGAATGTAGTGCCTGCATTAGAAAATTCTGATTCAAAAATGTTTAAACAGGGTGAAATTCTGGAGAAATTCAGGAGGTGCCAGTACTTCACAAAGCCGATGGATGAACGTCTGGACGACGGCTGGGTTTTGTAATTTCTACTCCAATTTAAAGATTTTGTTGTTGTTCGTTTAATTGGAATAAAAAACGTGTGTAGGTATTAATAGCACTTTTATTTTATTCATTTAACATAATCATACCTCACAACAATTAATAAGTCCCAGCTTCTGAAAACTCGTGTTTGGGAAAGTTTTTTATAGAATAGGTAACCCAGAAATAGAAAAGACGCCATGAAAACAAACGTACAAATAGAGCAAAATCTTGGTTTTTTGCCCTCTAACCCCTACGTATTACCTACACTGTTTCGTGGAAATCGGTTCAAAAATTTTCAAGACTATCAGCTTTTCATAATTTGACGAATCAAGACGAGATAAAAGGAATGAACCCTCTGGAGTGCTCTGGACTTCCTTTAAATAAGTATAAGTAGGTACCTACTAAAATACATCTATACAAATCATCTACCATACCATCTAGATACAGCAACCTAAAAATAAGCGCAAAAATTATATAAGCAAAGCAACTGAAGCGTCTGTATAAAAGCAGCTTTAAAAAATCAAATCGTCATCATCCCAGTTATGCGGTAAGCAAGCGGGCTTGAAGTCCCCAGACGACTCGGTCATCGGACCCGATGAGGATGTGTTGCAAGGATTCATGATACCGGTCAGGCATTCCAGAGACGGGTGAATGTCAGAGCGGAATTTTTCTTTTTCTGCACCTATAAAATTCATATTGATGCTAAGAGGAAAGTTTCTCAGCTTGTGACTGCATGAATTTGCTTTTAGAGGAAAATCACGTATGTAGCGTTGTGGCGCGGCCACTTTAAAAGTAGCTCGGATGGTATGGTATACTCGCCGATACGAGAATTGACACGCACAGAGACACGGAGTAAGGGGAACTCGCTGCAAAGGGAACAACTCTTTAAAATGTGCACAATTTAGTAGCAGTGACCATACAGGACAGTTCATGACCAGTAGTGTAGAGTATTCTCAGTGTAGTGTAGTATTCTCAGATTAGAGTTTCTCAGTGTAGTCATAAATATCTACATTATCGATCCTGTATGGATCCAATCGGTAACTTACACAATAGCCCAATTACTGGACCGTGATCAGTATAATAGCTACCTACTTTGAGTACACCAATATTTCCGTTGTCATCATAATGGGTATTATGAATTGGCGTAAATAATGCCTACGAAATAATACAAAGCATTCACCTTCAGATTCGTCGCGATCACCGCAAATATCATTTCGCAGCCGCAATTTAGCTACAGTTTGAGTTCGGATCTTTTTTGCCTTCACCATTTTCAGACGATGGAAATCCTCTCTCTCCTACAAAACGAATTAAGTATATCGCATCTATTAGGTAGGTCTAGGTATAGGCTGCATGAGTAATTGTCATGTGATTTACCTTACCAATATTACTCGTACACACGCTGACACGAAAGAAGATTAGATTATATAGTCACAGAAACGCTCATTAGAGGTAATCCTCCATTAAATCTCTTGCCAGCTTTTACTACGTCAACAAGACAAAAAGTGACAGCAAGAGATTTAATGGAGGATTAACTTTAGTGAGCGTTTCTACAACTGAGTGTTAGATAGGTACTTATATCATGTACTATTTAATGGAACCTAAGAACAAAAGCGACGCGACGTCATTATGGTCCTTCGAGCCGGATCGTAACTATTTTTAAAGCTCTATTTCAAATGCGAATAGATTACCCTTTCATCCATTTCCATCAGAATGTATTTTTCAGTGTTACGTAATTTTGGCATTATTACTTTCTCGATGCCATTTACTTTTCTGTAAAATAATAGGAATAATTTAAAGACTGGCAAATGTCAACTGCTTTTTCTCCCGGACCATATCTAAATCCTATTCTGGTCGAATTTTTAAATAAGGACTCAGTGGAGATTGACAACAATGTCCGAGAAAGTACCTTATTATTTATTTTTAAACTAAAATGCGTTACATACTTTAGGGGCTCGCGTCAGACCATCAAACTGAAAAACGTTTACCGATGGTACATCATTGTCTGCTGTTTCATGCATTTCGGTCAAGTAGCGTAGCTACAGAAATTTTCTGTGGGACAGCAGATTTTTTTTTTGGCGATTTAAATTTCGACCTATAGCGAAATTTGTTTAGTTTGATTGTTTGAAACACCCCATTCAATATAATGTAACGCATTTGATTTTTACACCCTGTAACACCATTAAAACTTGGGAAAATGCATGGCACTTTTCCCCTAGCCAAATCTCCTTCTCTCCCTCAAGAGGGATACTAGGGGGAGCCGAGGCCGATGTTTCTACGAACCTAAGAGTAGTTTTGATAGCTGCATCCAAAATTATGCACGTATTTCGCAAAGAAGCGAACTTGATTAGAATCCTCACGGCTTCTCTGAAGGCTTTCTTGGCCTCGCTGGTGCGGTGCCCGCCCGCGCCTAGGCCTGCATAGCGCAGTGCGTCGCTAGCAGTGGGGTCTTCGATCGCTTGGAGGGACACTGTCGCTACTCCTGATATGTTCTCGGCTATGCGCTGGACGCGAACTTGGGCCTATGAATACGTTATTTTGTTAGTAGTTATTAGTAGGACAAAGAAATTCATGACCGTTCTCCCTTTTGGGGTGTCAGAAACAAATACGTCCTACAAACAAACCAACAACCAAGGTGCAATCAAGGTGCGCTAAGGTCATAAATGTATTCATTACTAGAGTTAACCCGCGACTTCGTCCGCACAAATAATATACCAGATTTAAAGTCAGATCTATCAAACAAAAAAGTTTCATCAAAATCGGTTCAGTGATGCTGTTACAAACATACAGACATACATTATAAAAAAGGTTTATTTGGAGTTCTGGATACCTAAAAACCATATCGTAATCTTTCTCATGTAAATATCTTCAATGTACAGACACACTTCTGTTACAGTCTTATAATAGTTAAGATTTCGTTTTGTACTTACGTACCTATTCGGTGAATATAAAAAATATTGAGGAAAATGTTATTGTTTACAGGGCGGATTGGCGGAGGCAAGTTAGTGGTCAACTTGCTGTCAGATAATTTTCAAGCCACCTTAAAGGCCTTAAATACGCCTAACTCTGACCTAGCTTAACGAATGGTTTGTTACACCGCCACCTGACGGAACTATCCACTACCAACTGCTTAACGTGATTTTCGAAGTAAGAAAGGCGCTCGAGATAAATACCACTAAAACAGTCACCCATCCAAAGATTGACCAGACCTGACGTTGCTTAACTTCAATCATTTCCAATACCGAAGCTCCCGTTTCATAAGTATAACCAGCACATTTTTAAGGAATTCAATATTTACCGATGACATAGGCATTAGGCATATTGCATACGGTGATACGTGGCTAACCTTCCGGCATAAAACACTGCAAAAGAAACCTTATCTCTTATTCGCTTTATAAAACACCAACGGAATCAGATGGTAAGTAATTCTAATCCCGTTTGCAATGGAGGGAAGTCGGATATTTCTTTCTCCTACTCCTCCTATCTTCTTTGATTAATTCATTGCGGGTTCCAAAACAGATTAGAGTCATCCTCCGGGCTCGCTGGACTTCATTGTCTAGTGTTGTGAATGGTCGCCGCAGTTGATCCTGGTTCATATAAGTTACAGCGGTGGGAATGTGTGGTGGGCCAATGCCCGCAATAAATTATTCTAGAGAATATCTACATCCAATAAAACATATCTTCATACCTCTCCAATATTCTCAAGCACCATAGCATTGCTTTCTCCGTTAGTGAATTTAACAGCGGCTAAGGATATGTAGGCTTCTTTCAACGTATGCCCCAGGATGGCTTGTGTAGACGCTAGTTCTGTGGCTGCCTGTCTTCCCTTGAGGCGCAGAGCTTCGGCCTTCCGCTTCAAAAGTTGGTAGCCTCGATTAACCTGCTCCTGTCGATGTTTTATTTCCTGGAGCATGAAAAGTGAAGCTGTTACCGGGTAACGGTTTTCTGCGTTCATTGTTTTTGTGAAATGAAGTAGTTATCACTAGCTAAGATTATACAATAAATTCTTGAGTCGCTTCTAAAATATTTTTCTTTAAATATGATCATTTGATAGTTTGTTAATAGGATTACTTCGATCACTTACTAGTTTCTGTCAAAATGAAACCGAAATTGACAGCAAAGAGAATGTAAATCACTACGTCCTAAGAGGAAGGATCTCAAGAGAAAGAGATCCTTCCTCTTAGACTACGTCAAAGTCGACTTCATGATGAAACATTGATAAAACTTAAAAAATAGTTATTTTGCTGTAAAAAGGCTGTAGCATGGTGCCTCGATAAACGTTTTATCACGCCTGCTAACTCGTTCGCGCGCGAAAAAGAGCGCCCCCAATGCAGGATTTTTAAGGCGGAATGTAAGCGATAAAGAAAAATCTTTGAAATATACACAATATCTTTCATATAATATATCATTCACAATAGTTATCTCTACATTTCATAAATGTAATCTTTAAAATTATAGCAGTCTCTCTTTCTAACATAATAACTTAAATTCTAGATTGTGGAACTTGTATTACTAAACCTAAGAATACAAATCACAAGATTTAGCTGTTGCTGCTTTCACTGGCCGAATTCATTATCTATAATACTTTCAAAGTCTCAACTGTCCTGCCAGTAGTTATAGTTGCCTGAAGGGGGAGGCACTGGCATTGGAGGTCCGTTTGGAGGAACGCCCCCTGAGCCGTAGGGCGATCCCTGGGGAGACCCGTATCTTGGTCTGAACCACGGCCTACTCGTGTACTGATATTGGTTATTTGCATAAGCTGCCAAGTTTTGTCCAGTGGCGTTTGGGTAAGGATTTTGAGGGTTATTCGGTGGGTACGCCACATTGGGCATGTTCGGAAGATTTGTCGGATAATTCTGGTTAGGAGCAGGAGTGGTTGATGGCGAGAAGGTTTGTGATGTGTTTTGTGAGCTGGGAGTTGTTGAGGCGTAATTCTGGTTGGCCGTTTGGTTCGAACCGTTCGCAGGGTTGTAAGCTCCGGGCTGTGCCGTTGTCGTCTGACTGGCGTAGGCCGGGTTTTGGTTGTTCCCATTTGCACCGTAGCTCGGCTGGGTGACCTGGCTGGCTGGCTGGTTCTGAGTAAATCCTGTTGTCTGCGTCGTTGTTCCGTCGGCAGCAAAATTCTGCTGAACAGGATTCTGATTGGTCGCACCAGGTATTGAATACCCGTTGTCTTGTGATGAAGATGAGATATAATTCGTTTGATTGTTTGCTACATTTGTCGTGTCGTTTTCACTGGTAGTGTTTGATTGTCCATTCCCGTTATTCGCGGTGGGATTCGTAGATTGATTGTTTGGGATATTATATTGTACGTTAGGATTTGTTCCTGGCACGGTCATAGTTCCAGCATTGGGTTGTTGCATCATGTATTGAGGAGGCATACCAGCGTATTGTGAAGTAGGTGTGATGAAAGAGTTCTGTGGTACAATTTGTTGCACAGGCGGGGGTTGAGTTATAGGTATCTGTGGTGGACTAGTCATGGGAGATGAAGGGGGAGGCGCTTGGACTATCGGTATAGTTCCAGATACTGCCAAATTGGGGTTAGCTAAATGTTGTCCAGCGAGAGCAGCGTTCAACTGCTGCGCTGATAGCTGCGTGTTTAAATTGATGCCGGTTTGCATGTATTGTGAGTTCGGGGGCATGTTCATGGACATTAGGGGCACGTTGTATTGGACGCCGCCTGGCATGCCCAGTTGATTCGGTTGCATCACAGTCACGTTCTGTCCTGGTTGTAGGACCTGCTGTCCCAATAGCCCGTGAGGTAAACCTCCTTGCATTAAGTTCTGATGGTTCGCTGGTATCATGTAGACTTGGCTATTTTGCTGGCCTAGCATAGGCATTTGACCGATGTTAAGTGGATTCTGTAACACAGTCATTCCTTGCGGAACGGTTATCATTTGAACATTCTGAGCTGTGCTTTGTACTGTATTAGCTTTAAGGTCTTGCTTTTGTCCGTCTTTGTTAGTTTGTATTTGTATGGCGTTTCTGTCTATTTGCCGTATGTACATTCCTGTGCCGTCTTGCGTCATTCCAGAAGCCGCGACACTGGAATAAAACAATTTTGTCTTTCAGAGGAATTCGCGAAGCTTGAAACCTGAAATAAAACTGGCATATTTGTTGAATTCTTACTTTGTTTGTTGACCCGAAGATACATGGATGATAGTTCCATGTGCTGGGTTAATTTTCATGCCCATACTGACGACCGTGTTGTCCCTAGCTGTTAGAACAAATTGATTACATTAGTAAAGAAAAATCAGCATGCAACATGTTTAACATACATAGTTTACGATAAGCAGTTTTACAACTAATTGGAAAGGGGATCATGCAAAAAAGGGTGTTGGAACTGGATTTGCTGCCCTTAAGCCTGTAATCCTTAATACCAATAATAAAAACTCTTAAACATAATTATACTTCTAGAGAGTGCGCAATTACGCGCTGCATTTTAAATAAGCACTATTTTATACTAAGAGATGTGTGGATTGGAAAGAACAATAGCATTGGAATGGAAGAAATTGCGCTAGTGCCTTCGTTCACAGAAAGAGTGTGATGATTATTACTCCTGAAAAAAAAACGTCAGTCAGGACTAGGTGATACAATATGAATTCATGGCGACAGCATTCCGGGTAATGAACTGAAAAAAGTTTGGGTAAAGGTTCTAAAAGCTGCATTGGCAGAATTTCGATAGATTAATTATATCATTATTACGCTAAGCTTCGGTCACGCTTTGTTCATAACTGTATGTACGCCTTATAGCTGGGCCCGACAGCCGACGGATGGAGCTTTCTCTGGCAATATATTCTATTTTCTACCCGTATAAAAATTGGGATTGTTTTATATTGTTGTCGTTGCACCTGCCCCTCCTTCTCGTAGCCGTTGTAATTTTGATGGACCTTGAAACCGTGTCTTCTACGCAATGCAAGTTTCTCTAGCGGAGACTGTAGTCTCATCTGAAACTTCAGTCGTGATCAACCGCAGGGCGCGCCGCTGCATCGCTGACAACTGTATTTATATGACGATAATATTGTAGCCTCGTACAATATCTTTGATTATAGAATTTCTACTGTGTTACAAAAGTCAAAATAAACATTTAAAACTTTTAAGGTAGTTGTTTAGAACATCAAGCTGAAAAACTTTCACTATGGGACCAACAACGAAATCGCAAAAAAAAATCCGCTGTCCCATACATTTTGCTCGAGTAGATTTGTAGTTTAGTATGGAACATTAGATTTTTTTCCGCGATTTCGATATTTGTCCCATAGTGAAAGTTGTTCAGTTTGATGATCTAGACCACACCCAAAAATTTTTATTTGTATTTTTGTAACACCTTGTATATGCTACTCTCAGGCTACTCTACTAGAAATATCTTTATCATTTCTTAATTATACGTATACACCGCAGCAAAAAGAGCCAAGGCAATATAACTACGCATAAAATTCTTGTAATAAAAAAAAGCAATCTTAAGACATCTATTTAACAATTACACTGCTAAGAAGATTGTTAATTGAAGTACAAGACAGAAAATACAACTAATGATAAGTCATCTACATGTAAAATAAAAGCACAGGATAGGCAGAAGTCAAGAGAGCTAAGGACACATTCAACTGTTTAAATGTTACATGAAAGGATTATGAGGAAGCTGAAAGATTTAAAAATGTTGATTAAATACACAACTAAACACATAAATAAATAAACGAAGTTACGCTTACGCCGCGCCGTCTGTATTAGAAAACGTACATAAAATACACATCTGAAAATAAACGAGTTACGTTTACACTATCCGTGTTAATTACTCGCATCGAAGCGTCGGTAGGACACGAATGTCGTGGCTCGCGAACCTGAAAGAGTGCACAGGCATCGCCAGCGTCTAAGAGCTGTTTCGTTTGGCGAGAGATAGACAGGGATATATAGAGCTGACTGTCAACCTCCGGTATTGGAGAGGTATCAGAAGAAGTGTTAATTACTAAAACAGCAAATACACAAAGTTACGTTTACGCTATCCGCATTAATTACTAAGAAAGCTGCACATAAACGAAGTTATGATTACGCTGCACATAAACGAAATTACGTTTACGCCATCCGCATTAATTACTAAGAAAGCTGCACGTATCGAACTTACGCTCACGCTATCCGTATTAATTAGTAAGAAAGCTGCACATAAACGAAGTTACTCTCACGCTATCCGTATTAATTAGTAAGAAAGCTGCACATAAACGAAGTTACTCTCACGCTATCCGTATTAATTAGTAAGAAAGCTGCACATAAACGAAGTTACGCTTACGCTATTTGTCTTAATCCATATATGCCCACTGGATCGAAAACGACCCAGTACAACCTGTATTGTAGTATTGGGTCGTATTCGACCCAGTGGGCATACGGGTTAATTACTACGTTATTAGCTTTAGAACTAAATAAAACGCCGCATCACCTTGACAGCTATAGCACCTCTCGAAGAAACAATATCCATGTAGGCAACCCGTATCTAAGATTAAACTGATTGAAGTAGCGGCATATATTGGGATCGGCAGAGCGGGATCATTTTCAGCAACTCAACATCTCTGCGACTATTTCAATAGGAATAGGACAAGACTTCTCATGTAACGCAAGAGCAGTATAAAAATTAGCATTGCCCCCCTTCAGTTTCGACCTTACTCTTCTAACTCTGTTTACTAACAGTAAACAGTGGTTTAGTCTCACATACTCAGTATCGCATGTGCTTATATCTGCTTGTCAGTGCGAGCCCGTCGTATTAAGTGTCGTCTACGCTAGAAAAAGGTAACGTACTTAACAACTCCGAACTACTTATTCGACCCGAAGAACTGCATCTGAGTCTGATTCCTAAACGCAAGGCTATACTACAATCAATGACATTCCACGTCATTGACTACAATACACAAAGAAAAATATGGTTTATGCCGTGGATATGAGCTGAATAAATCATTAAGATCGCGGTTGATTACGCTGACGCTTGTCATCTTCACTTCAAGGCACGCCTATTCCCTGCAGTGGAATTGTATTAGGTACTACCATATTTTTGACCACGGGAACATCTGGCTCCTTGTTAAATCAGGCTAAAGACATCTGCAGTTTATAAGCTGACCGCAAAGGCTATGCGGTGGAAATAATGGGAGTTGACAGTGGTGTCAACGTCAACTAGCTGCCGCTCTGATTTTCGTGGGAAAGTGAGCGGGCTGCTTTGCTCAGATCTCACCTCACAGCTATCCAAGAAGCGGCACAGGGCACAGCACTTGCGTTCAGACTATAGGTAGTTTCCAGATAAATAATGGAAATGCAACATAAACATTCAGAAGCAAAAATTCTGTAATCAACGAAAGCAGCATAATTTGAAGGGGAACTGGAACTTTTTTCATCAGGTAGCAGGAATCCAAGTTGCTACGTCGTGGGAGTCAATGAACATTATTGGTCGCATGCAATCTGGAGCTTGTAGCTAGAAAAGGTTTAGAAAAAAAAAGTGAAGCTAAATATCGCTTTGAAAAGAACTCTCCTCGATTTAGAATTTGCTGAAAAAAATGCGTGGGAGCCTGGATCCTTCTAAATTTTTATAAGTAGAAAGAAAGTAGAATATCTATATTACGCTTTGCCAGTGGTAGTCGTATAGTTTTGATATCCTGTTTCACCCTTTCACTATAATTTGATATACGCTAGAAAAAAAACATAGAACTTAACGTTAATTTTATTTATCTACGCTGACTGCTGACGTTACGCAGAAAATTCAAAACGAAGCGCACACTACGCTACTGCCAAAAATCAATCAATATTTACGCTTTTTACAGGTATGCTCTGCCGTTAAACAAGCAAGAAAAATAGATTACATAAAAGGTTAATAATTTACATTAGTTCCAGAGATAAGTTGAAAGGGATTTCTGAAACCTGTTGCGTTCTTATCTATTTAATACTAATAGAAATCCTCATGTGTAACTTAAATTGTAATAATTGATTTGTTTTCGCGTTGAAATCCCTAACAGACAATCTAAGAAACCAAAACGGTAATTCGTGAATGTACCTGCGGAGGTCGTCCACGATCTGGAATCTCTCGACGAGCTCTTGTCCTGGCTAACATGCGACCTGCAGCATTACACTCATACAATACACACAAATCATTAATCATCATTAATAGCCTGCAGCTAATTCTCCTCACAGTTTATTCCATGACTTGGCTTGACCATCTGTATCTCGCGTCTTTATATCATCGGTCCAAAGCAACTTGAGGCGGCCTCCATTGTGGAAAGTGAATAGAGATAGGCAAGCTTTGATGGATGAATCATGTCCATTGAGTCGCGTTCTTGAATAGAGGCCGTAGGAGAATGAAGGACACAAATGAAATGTATAGATCATTGTCTTCACGTCTGAAGTGATTTTGGTGGACTCTGGGTGGATTGTTGTAGATTTCCAGTAGCGGTTTAGTCTTGTTTAATTGCCTTTTGAATTCAAACTAGAAATATGACAATGGTTTTTGTTCAGAATCAATAAGAGAGAAAACCAGGCAATGAAAGAAGACTTCAAATTCTTCTCGACGATTTTTGGAAACTTGTACATAACATTTGTAATACATTAAGGGAATTTTGTTGAAAAATATCGCCAATTGCCAGTTTTGTAAATGTTTACAAATGGTATATCACAAGTCTAAGAATGGGTCAGCTTTCTCAATTTCCTCTGAAAGAACATTCTGTTAGGTTACAAAAAGTATTAATAATCTACATTAAAAAAGTTCTTACCCAGCTGGTGCTATAGGCCGTAATTGTAACTGACTCGGTGTTCCATCTGACAATCTTTTTTGTCCTCTTGATTCTTGACCTACGTTCTTTGTAGGCGTTGAACTCTGAAATAATTTAAATTAAATCCTTTAATACTGTTTCAATTTATGAAAAAACATATTGTGAATGTGATGAAGCCATTTAAATGACAGTTGAAGTGACCTAAGCAAATTAATTATAAAACCATAACCATTGTGTGTGATTAAGAAGACATTTAAAATAAAAAGTTTAGTGATTCGACAGCCATTCGTCGAATTAATGATAGAATCTAATGGTTAATTGCAACATAAGAATATATAGTTGTCTAAAAGCGGAATCTAGGTGATTATAATGGTCTAACACCGAACCAAAGCATAACGAAAGATTGATGCTATATTTAGACTCTCGCGCGCATATTTCCATACTGGCACTTCCCTAACGCGATTGATGTCAAAGATCATAAAATGGCAATCACAATAATAATGCGAATTGACGGGGAATTTCTCTCATACTTATTTCCCCACATTCCCAATCTGAGTTCAAAAGTAGGTAATTTCAGGCTGCGTATATCATTAGGTTCCTCTTTGCTTTCCATCAGGTGTCTATGTCAAGCATTATCTCATTTTTTAAAACAAATAATATCGAACTACCCCATACAAAAGCACGCGCAATAACATCTGATTAGCAGTAGATTCTCTCTGGTTTGCCTCAAGCCTGGGCCTGTGTATTACCATTTACTATATACTGGGACCGTCTTAATAAGCTGACGATTTTTACACATTTCATTTACTCATTAGCTCACAAGAATCACATCACATTAAAATGTCGCTATAAAGTACGATACAAAGAACATCAAATGCTAAATGTATTACCATTTGACCAGCACTAGACTATTATTCAATCTAGTACCTAAAGGTTTTTCGTGCAATCATTTTATGAAGTCAGAAATTATGGAGACTGCAATGCTATTAGTGCAATAGCCCAGCGTTCGAGCGAGAGTCTAAAATGCATAAAATGAAAGTTCAGTGGTATTAGTGATAAACAACATCAATACACCGATGCTCACTGATAGGATCTGTGGAGAAGACGCTTGTCCCGTCGATATTATATTTATTAGAGAACCACTGCTAGCTATCGGCTGTTGGACAAATGTTACAATATTATAACCATTTAATATACACCTATATCTTAAATAAACAGTTACCTACAAATTATTTGAGTAGCTTTAGTGTAACTCTGAAAGTAGAAAAATAAATTTTGATGATACGCGCTTGATGGGTTAAATCTCTGGTGTTCCAGTGGCGAGTAACCGTGCCTGCCATGCAGGAGGCGATAGTTCGATCCCCATCCAGGCCGACTCGTACCCATGAGTTTTACGGAACTTTTGAACGGATCTCTGGTGATAGTATTTGTTACATAAAAACCACATCAGAGGCTGTAAAGCAGTCTGAAAAAACTCGGACAGCAGGGCTTGCCCACACGATACGAAGAAGATTGTCAGCTTCAGAGATTCAAAGCTCATCAACACCCTTGCTCAGCCACTATTGATAATCTTACTAGGCTTATTATGATTTGACTGATTGTGCCTAGGGAAATTATTATATTACTGACACTAGTGAAAAATATTGAACATTTCAGTGACCACGTCTCTGTTCCATATGTCATCACTGGCAACACACACTGCAGTAAGAGGCAAGGCATGGTTTGACAATAATCCAGACAATTATACGGCTTTGACAATAATCCTGCGACATAAGCTAAAGGTAAGTAAATAGTATAGTAATAGAGAATGCACCTTCTGATTGAGATGCATGATAGTGCCGGCTTGCAGTTGTTGCAGTTGCGCTGCTGACAAAGGTAAAGATGTCTGCTGCAGTCCTCCCGCTGGAGCTATCTGTTAATCAATCAATTGACAGTCACACATTTATAATAATAAATTCGATTATTACCATAAAAGTGTTTCAATTTAAAGTTTCCTGGCGGACCCCGCCCAAGGCAGCAAAGGCCCGATCTGTGACGGCCCAAATTAACAGAATATAGTTATTACTAGTACACAGAATACAAAATACAAACTCGATTGCATAGTAGTTTTATAGTGGCTCAAGATAGGTTTTGACTATTCTTGATGTCACCAAAGATTTATAACTAGAGATTAGATATTCGGATACAATAAGAGACCACCCAATAGCAGACCTACAACCAAGGGGAGGACAATCGCCTTTTGGCGGGTATTTCCGATGCAGTTTGCATAGACAGTCCTGCCATCCATTAGTTTACGATGCAGAACTATAAAAAAAAGATCAAATTCACTAGATGGTTGCCTATCTTGTGTAATGTGCATGTTGTTTGTAGTTTTCGTTCAATTTTGTGCCGATTTAGTGATGTTCTGGACTTTCTGTTTGTCTCTAACCAATATACAGATTACAGGAATAGTAGGGACACTGGAATCACTAAAAAAATTCACTAAAAAAATTAAGTCAATAGTTAAAAAATACTACCTAACAAATGTCAATGTATCGAGTTAAAGTGACCTCGCCACTCCTCATATAAACCATACGTGGTTTTCGTAGGGTGGCTATGTGTGATAAGATGTATTATTTTGTTTTAGTTAAATAAATTAAAAAAAAAAAAATTCGGAAAACTAGCATTCAAAACTATTATAAGTATCATTATGAGTAGATATAAGTAGGTATGCATAATATAGGTAGAATAACTGCTGATGAAACATAGATGGAGCTAGCTAGCTTTCAATTTGATATTAAGGTGGATGCATAATGTTGCCACGAGTGGGTTCTCTTTTTTAATATACTTATATTACTCTTCGCCTATAACGCGACTTATAGGCCTCTTCATTTTCATGCCAATCTAATTAGAATAATATACTTACAGAAACAAATTGTTGATGCTGCAAATTTGACAATCCTGCTTGATTTGATGTCAAATCCTGAAGTTGTTGATATGGTATTAGCATCGTCTGGGACCCTGGCATCGTCCACTGTACGGTATCAGCCCCTTGTATGTGGTATTTAATGTCCTTGTCAAACTTATCCGTGCTGTAGAGGATTTTTTGTGACGAATTAGTACTTTGAGCAGCACAAACTACCGGAGTAGATGTCGCAGAGCTTACTGTCGTTGTATCAGCTGAGGATAAACTGGCTTGAGGAAATGTTAAACCATTCGGTAGAATCATAGACATTGACGATGGCACACCGCTTAATCGTAACTGCGTTACGTTTACAGGCTGCATACTAGAAAAATCTACTAACTGCGTCCCAAAATTAGGTTGCTGTATCGTTCCCAAATGTTGAGCGATAGGTAGAGAAGTGAAGTTTGCGTTCGAAACTTGCATCCCAGGTTGTACTATAGGTATTAGCTGCCCGTTCTCCTGGTTTAGGACGTACTGCTGTTGAGGGAGAAGTTGTAAGACGGTTGGTTGTCTTACGGTCATGAGAGGGGTATTTGCTTGTGCTACGCTGACTACGGGGGGGTTTACGGAGGATGTGAGAGTAGAGTGGGTGGATAGGGCTACGGACGCGACGGGGGGAGGTATCGGGGGTGGTGCGCTAGTGGTCGTCAGGGCTGGGGGCGGAACGTTCAGGGCAGGGGGCGGCCCGCCGGCCTGCGCAGCGCTCCATTGCGCCAGCTCCGCTCTTATAGTCTCTATCAGGTTCTGTGCCAACGACCTAGCGCCCGCTAGCGCCTCCGATCGTGTATGGTGGAGCGCCAAATGCAGAGGTTCGAATTTATCACTTTTCAACACTGCTACCACACCTGTCTCCGATCGGATGTATTCTAAATTTGTTCCATTCTGTAATAGAAACGTGATATTAACTTTGCGGGAGTAGTATGGTAACGTATGGGATAAATAGCGAAAACTTACGGGTCCGAGAATTCGTCCTTTTATGTCGAACGCAGCCGGCGCACTATCCAAGCCGCCTATATATACTTTATCTATAAGACCTCCAGACATATTTTCTCAGAATATATCACACAATTTTGGTTTATTTATATAATTTTTAGTGAAAGCATCTTTGAGAATAATTTAGGGAACGAATCAAGAGGTATAGTGACGTTCCGTAGACGCAGAATTCTAACATCTTAGAGTTTTAAATGTGGACTACCAAACAACAAAGAAATTCCAGAAAAGGAGAATAAAGTAAATCCAAATATAAGATATAAATTCAAGAGCTTGGTGAAATGATTTCTAGAAAACATAAAAAAAACAAAAATAATGCCATAGAAAATAATAATCACGACGTTTTGCTTCTTTACTATTTCCGTAGATAGGAACGGGAAACAAGATGGCGTCTGACATTTACGTTCAGAAATAGTTCTAACTCGAGTTTATATAAAATCTCATAGTAAAATCCAGAAGCCGTAGCATGTTACACGTGATACGACTGTATCACGTCTTTTTTCTCGTTCGTTCGTGCGCAAATAGAAAGAGAGCGAAGGTGTGATAGCGCTATATCACGGTGCCATGCTACCTATGCTGGGATGTGTAAAATAATCATCATATATTTTCAAACGAATTTAGCGGGAATAGGAAATTATTTTGAAAACTAGAGTTCCCAGCCAGCGACTTCGTCCGCACAAATTTTATTCCAAATTTTAAGTCAGAGATATAAAAAAAAAAGTTTCATCAAAATCGGTTCAGTAGTTTTTGCGTGATGCTCGCACAAACAAACGGACAGACACATCAAGCTATAAAAAACCAACATAAGCTGGCCGCGCGACGTTACGTTACTCCACCTACGCGTGGCCACCTTAATTTGGTTTTGTATAGCATGATGTGTCGCCGTGTGTACTACTTATAGTTATAGCGTTATAGTACTCTGTGGTACACAACGGCGACACATCAAGCTACGCAAAACCAACATAAGCTGGCCGCGCGTTATAAATTACTCTACCTACGAACAATTACCTACTACTACAATACCCAGCTTATTTTGGTTTTGCGTAGCTTGATATATCGCCGTGTGTACAACTAAAATTGTTCGAAACGTGGTGCGGCCTACCAAGAATTTTATATTTTAAGCTTCTTGGGGCCTACTCAGGAACATTGAAGGTCAGCGCACATCTGGCGGAGAACTGCTCGAGCATTTTCAAGTGCCCAATGAAAGTGCCCGTAAATAAGTGTCAAGTTATAATTTTACCTGCGTTTGATGGCGCACGCTATTTACAACTCCATATGAATTGGATGAGGACGACATTCATTGAGCGCTGGGAAATTCGCTAGATGTGCGCTGACCCTAAGGGTGCCTGTCCATTGACGCGGAGATAGCGGAGCGGAGAAACGGAGTTTTATTAACCAATAAGATTGCATGAAATCTCGGCGCTGAGATTTTATACAATCTTATTGGATAATAAAACTCCGTTTAAATAAATCCTCAGCTCCGAGATTTCATGCAATCTTATTGGTTAATAGAACTCCGTTTCTCCGCTCCGTCGCCCTTCTCCGCGTCAATGGACAGGCACCCTAAGCCTGCAGTAGGACGTGTAAAGGCTGATGATGATGCTACATTCACATACAATATTCTTCATTTTATTTTTGCAATCAGTAACCTAGCATCTCACTTTCAGGGTTCCGTATAATAAATAAAAAACGTTTCCATTTCGAATAACCAGTTATATTCTACAAAACGTGATATGCTGTTTCTATTGTAATTTATGAAAAAATATAACACTTTGCTCTGTTTTATATAATTTTAGTTGTTTTGTTTCACAATGAAAATATATATTATAGCTATTTTTGTCATGATTTATTCACATATATCTTATCTTACAGATCGTTTAGGAAAATATTAAACATTATTATTCCAAAAAATACTTAGAGGCGTTTTATACCTTGGTTTTTTACACACAGTTTGACTGGTGGAAGAGTCTAACATGGCTTACAAAAAGCAATACTTTTAGATCAAACTTAATAGATATTTATTACTTAATCTAAAATCACACTTACACCTAACAGTATTCTATAATACAGGACTAGAAGATCAAAAATATCTTTTGAAATTGTTAATTTTAAATCTAAATTCAAGCAAAATAAGGACGGAGACACACTCCAAGCTCGTATTTTGATCTTAAAATTAAAACGTGAGATAGAATATTCGCTAGTAATATCTTTAAGAGATAGTGCATCGAAGAATAATTACCCTGAGTCCAAAATATATGTTCTATTTATAATATTTTAAAGACTGCTGCGCGGTATGAGGTAGACAGATGTTATAATTTAAAATATAGGTAGGTACATTTTTGCTTTGTACATAATTATGTCGACACTTTATAAATCTTACACCTGTCTTTTAGGTGATAAAATAAAACAGTTAAATCCAAGATGTAAACGATATTAAGCAGACAATACACTCTCGCCGAGAACAGACGTGGAAGGCCGAGAACGAGTGTCGAAAGGTTAATTGCTCGGACCGAAGGTGTGATTGCGGTCAGTCTATGGCCCATCCCGTATCCTGCCCTTCCTGCCCGGATACCTGAACGTGAACGTGTGGCAAAATACTGGGCAGGAAAATTTTTGAATTACATCAAATCAAATTAAAGATTGAA
This sequence comes from Agonopterix alstromeriana, assembly GCA_963924505.1. Lineage (NCBI taxonomy): Eukaryota > Metazoa > Arthropoda > Insecta > Lepidoptera > Depressariidae > Agonopterix > Agonopterix alstromeriana. Next base: position 12,886,430 of record OZ004674.1, on the reverse strand, counting down.
AAATTAAGTCTCGGACGGGACTTGAACCCGCACTGAACCAATGTAACATGGCGCATGGGGCATGGCATGGCTGTAACATGTTTATAATCAATAATATTTGAACGACATGCCTTCGACTCTACAGGGTGTTAGGGTAAACAGTTGCACTACTTTAATGGGTTATTGTACCCATGATCCTGAACATCTTTCCCTAAGAAACCTATAGGAAATTCGCAAAACTAATTTTGGCCTTTCCATACTAAATGCAATCTGCTGATTGAACGTTTGTATGAATTTCCTATAGGTTTCTTAGGGAAAGTTGTTCAGTATCATGGGTACAATTTAAGCCCTTAAAGTAATGACTGTTATCGCGGCGGAGTGTAGTGATTTCCTTGGGAGAGTTCTACCCGAAAATTACTCGCGATAGTGTAATGGCTGCTTAACATGTTCGGGTACAAAGTGTATCAGAATTTCGAAAGTAATTTTTAACTCTTTGATACTGTGTTTAGAAAAATACGTTATTTCAAAACCATTTTGTTTAACTACAAATATGTATGAAATATTACTTTATTTAGCTCTCTTATTTATATTGTCCAAAATGTCTCATTCGGGCCCCTGGCACAAAATTTTGAACACATTAGTTTCAACACTTTCTCATAGCCTTTCTTTAATACATTTAGAAGCCACTTTTGGCACTTTTTTATCATCATAAAATATATAGTAAATAATTATTTACACAGATATTTTTATACCTCTAGATAATACGTATATTGAAATTATTTTCACCTGTATGTTTACAAGTCACAAACTCACAACTATTTATGTACTATTGATAGAGTAATTGTTATGCTAGCACTTCACTTGGCATATGTTCGCGTATTTTATATACAAGGTGTTCTTGAGGTTATGAATTAACTTTGGCCTGTTATTGAGAACATTAATTTAATTATTATTATTGGGAAAAACATTAAAACCGCAAAAAAACATTTTCTGCACGGTTTATAATTAAGCACTAACATAACTTTAAGGGTGTATTCAGACAATGAAACTAAAAAACTTTCCCTAAGGAACATGAGTCGAAAATTTGGACTTCTCTTAGAAAATCGATTGGCCATTCCGCACTTTTGTAGGCATGTTCTTCAGGGAAAGTTGTTTAGTTTTATTGTCTGAACACACCCTTAAAGTTATGTAAGTGCCTAATTAAGAACACTAAAAACATAATTATTTTTTCGCGATTTCTTTGTTTGATCCATAGTGAAATATGATCAAAGTGACGGTCTCAATAACAGGCCAAATTTAAAGCATAACCTCAAGAACACGGTGTATTTGGCCAAATACAGCAATGTGTAGAAGACATATGGTTGCTATTATATTTGCATAATTATTATGGCAAATAACGCAAAATAGAAAACTTGCGTTTTCATTCAAATTCGATTTTTGATCACATAAAAATGATTAAAGGATTGGAATTATTTGCTGTGTGATTCCCAGCCCATCTAGAATTATTTCTCTACTTGTGCGCGACTCGACTTTTTTCCATACTACTTAACGCGGCAAGCGCGACGTACGCGAGTAGAGAAATCATACTAAACGGTTTGGTGTAAATGGGAAGTTTGTGTTATTTGCGGATACATCAAATATTTGTTCAAATACAGCATAAAAGACATCGCTATGCGTATACGATTCGCCAAGAGAAGTGCCGGTATTAGATGAGATTTTAAGTTTGGACACAACAGGTTTAGCGCTTAACTGTGTATGTTCCTTAGGTAGCGGAGCGGTGAAGGAGGGGGTGAAATATAACGTTAGTTGACTGTCGCTCTATAGCGCGAAAGTACCGTTATATTTCACCCCCTCCCGCACCGCTCCGCTACCTAAGGAACATACACAGTTAAGGGGGCACCGACCTTCCAGTGCTGCAGTAAATAGTATTTTATTATATTTCTATACAATTACAAAAAAACAATAATGTCAGATTGTATTCACCGCAGATTTTCATTTTTGTTTTTTGGAAATGTATAATTTTTTACAAGCCAGCATAACCGGGCCCAAGATCTATCGGCCTGGAGAGCTGTGGTGGCACAAGCGGCCCACGATGGTCACGTCCATCGGCCATGAGGTTACGACTAAGAGATAAATATTTAGCAATAAAAACACTTGATTGAATGCACTATAGGTTCGGTACCCGTTCACTAGACCGTGTCTCGGCGATTCACTCCACTTTGGATATACATAATTTAAGTATCTATAAGATTCTATAAACTGTGAAATTCGTTCAACATTACACTATAAGCTATTCCACATGGTTCTCAAATTACTAGTTAATAGATTTTAAAAGTACGTAAAAAGTTAATTTCTCAATCTAAAAAAAGAAAAACTATTTTACTTGTCTCATGGAGTTTTGGAAGATAAGTGTGCATAAACGATATACAGGGTGTAAGTAACAGCCTAGCAAATACTGAAACAGTGAACTCAGACCATCAAACCGAACAACTTTCACTATGGAGCCTACCTCAGGAAACACGAAAAAAAATCAGCTGTCCCATAAAAAACGGTTGTACCTACCCGACTCAAATGTATGGGACAGCTGTTTTTTTTTACGTTTCCTGTGGTAGGCTCCATAATGAAAGTGGTTCAGTTTGATGGACTGAGTTAACCGTTTCAGTATTTGCTAGGTTGTCACACCCTGTATTTACGCAAATTCTGCACTCCAAGCCACCTTATTATAATTACTGGGAGTTGGGGGCCTTGACAGACATGCTCCTGTGCCACTGCGACCATCGCTGGTCTTTTGTGAACGCCCCTATTAACCGCTCGCATCCCGGCTTTAAGATACGAACGAAGAACGATATCGCGACCGCGGGAGTTGAAGGGTTGAGAGGATATGCCTTCTAGCGCGTTCCATACAAACGAAGTTTAATTATATTTAGGATTTTAACCGATTAAAATCAATCAAACTTTTTAAATGCGATCTAGAAACTAATCTCTGGCCTTGTAGTTTGTCAGATTTCGTTAAAATGTATATTTTCGTGGCTCTTAAATTTAATCCTAGAATTTAAACTGTATATTTGGACGGAAATCTGACAAACCACACCGAGATTAATTTCTAAGTCGTGTTTTAAAAAATTATTGACTTTATTAATATTATCTTGGACATTGTTATATGAATTATCTAATCACACTTAAAGTACCAGAATCTACCCTGGTCTTATATTATGATGACTAGACAACGATATAGAATACATACATAGATATAAACATCCATGACTCGGGTATAAATATTCATATTCATCTTACAAATATTTGCCCCTTACGGGATTCGAACCCACGACCTTCGGCATAGCAGGCAGGGTCACTACCGCCTGAGCTATCGGGCCGTCAAACTTTAATTGGCTAGTATTGAAAATAGGATGAGACTTCGTTTGTATGCAGCGGACTCGGGCGCTTTCACAGTTACATTCTCTCAATCCCCACCTCATTCAGGAATTGCAGTATGTTTAGTTAACGTACCAATCACTCGCAACCGACCTAATAAAAAAACAACACTAGAAAAAAAAAAAATCTGGAAGCACTCATTGAAGTCTTGCACACCGGGAACAATAGTCGTTATTAGCCGAGCTGCCGTAGTACATACAAAGGGGGGCGCGGCAGGGCTTCGGGGAGGGGGGGCGGTCGTCGTAGAAGGTGGACTTGGATAGGTAGAGGGTTCGATCCTGTGCAGGTTTGGCGGACTTGGAGGAGAGGCCTCGGGCGACCTCGTGGGCGGCTCGGTCGGCCTCCGCGTAGAACTGCGAGCGTCCTGTGCCGTAGCGCGGCTGGGTTACCGCTGGTTGCTCTTTGCGGTTCTTTTCTGCTGTGTAACTGTAAAAGAAATGACGTTTTAGTAATGTTTTGTATACCTACCATGTTTATGAGTTGAGGGTGGGTTTCCGAGAAGCCTTATGACTGTTATAATGTAAAAATGCATGCATGTATATGCTCACGGCTATATTCCCCAAGGGGGTAGTCAGAGATATTCTGAAACCTCAGAATATCCACGTTTTACCAGTAGTACCGAAACTCTGTCCAGTGTGACGGGGGGTGAGCCCGTCGCCACTTATAATGGACAGTGGGTACAATACATGCCTCGAAATTGAAGCATGCAGGTTTCGTCACGATGTTTTTCCTTCACCGTAAAGGCAGTGGTGTTACAAATCGTACATAAATTCCGAAAAACTCAACAAAAAAAAACGTTCTAATGTCCCATACATTTCTATCAAGTAGATTTGCAGTTTTGTATGGAACAGCTGATTTCTTGTTCGCTATTTCGAAATTTCAGTTTGATGGCCTGAGCATCTTAAGTTAACATATTAAGAAAGACCCTGTATATTATTTTTATCTTCTCATTAAAAAAAAAGTTTGAAAAAGAAATCTTTGAATACAATTTTCCAGTGGCGAGTAACCTTGCCTGCCGTGTAGGAGGCGATGGTTCGATCCCCGTCCAGGCCGACTCGCACCACTGGCTTTTCGGTGAAGGAAAACATCGTGAGGAAACCTGCATGCTTCAATTTCGAGGCATGTATTGTACCCACTGTCCATTATAAGTGGCGACGGGCACACCCCCCCGTCACACTGGACAGAGTTTCGGTACTACTGGTAAAACGTGGATATTCTGAGGTTTCAGAATATCTCTGACTACCCCCTTGGGGAATATAGTCGTGAGCATATGCTATGCTATTTTTTAATAACAAGATAAAATTATAAAAGTAATACAAATTTTAGTACAATTGTTGCCGTCGTCTCTGCCTACCCCAATGGGACAATGGCCTGAGCTTATGTATGTATGTAATACAATTGTTCATACAATACGCGCGTTTTGACGTTTCATAAAGAGTTTCTGATTTAACAAGGTTGGCTAATAGCCTATTACGTAAGGTAGGATTAAGTTAGGTACTTAAAAGCTTACCCAATCCAAGCTTCATTCAGATAATTCTTGACCATCTCCTCCTGCACAGGCGCGCGCGCCGCCAGCACCCTGCAGCACAACACTTCACACGTCGACTGCCGCCTCATGAGGCCCTCTTCAGGATTACTCTGACTCCCGCTACTCTTCCCCGTCAGCTTCGCCATCGAGCCGAAATTCTTCTTTATCTTACTGCTCATAGATCTACCAATACTGCCGAATTGTTTCGCTACAGAATTGAGCTGTTTGGAGCTTTTTGTTGATAGGGCGTCGAGGGATCTTCTCAGTTCTTCTGGCGGTTGGTTCTGTGAGAGGCATTCGACTCGTTCTAGGTCGAGGTAGGCTGCTAGCATGGCGGAGCGCTGGTACTCGTCAGGGAGCAGGTTGTTTATCGTTTTCTGGTCCGGTTCGATGTCCCAGCGGAAATCTTCGCCTGGGTCTACGTTGAATCTGTAATAGAGTAGACAGTTCATTAGAAAACACCATGGTTATAGTCTAGAGGAAGCAAGAGAATGTCAGGACTGTCCAAAGTGGAGATACAGTCTCTGCCTACCGCTCTGGGAAAAAGGCGTGAGTTTTTGTACGTATGTAAGAGACCACGGTAATATCTTCAGTGCAGACCTAGCTCTTGTCCTAGTGGATTTTGTACTTTTCCTGGCTACTTGACGTACAATGGAAAAAATCAAAATGTATTTTCAACCGTGTAACGTAACCCTTCTAAAAATATTCCTAAAGTAACCCAATTTTTAGCAATATTTCGACAGTGTCTGGATTTTACGCGATTGCTAAAATAATTATATGAAACATACAAAAAAACTGATTCATTAAATTTTTAAGTAAAGGCAGGTGTTTTATAATAAATATAATACACTGGATATGCAATAGCATATCACTGAAAACAATATTCCCGAAAGTTGGGGTTTTAGAAAATATACCCGTAAAATGTTTTTATACGTCCTTATACTTTACGTGTGTATAAGTCCTTATATACTATACTATCATATTCCTAGACTATCATGTTGTAAAGTGTAAACCTAACCTGATCGGCATAGGGTTGCCCGCTTGGTCTTCAAGCGGTACCCTGGCCCCGTCCGTAGGAAGCGGCTCGCAGGGCACCAGCGCCGAGAAGTGTCCCGCGTCGTATGCGAGCAGTATCGGAGACTTGCTGCACACTTCTGGCTCCAGCTCCAGGGGTAGGTAGACTCCGCCGAACGGTATGGGCGCGATTGGGTCGCCGCGGAAGTCCTGGGAATTTATAATAGTTTGCATAAGTATTGTTAGTTGGATAGTGTGTCCATAAATGTTGTGGTGACCCGAAAAAAAAAGTTAACTCTTCGATGAATGATAGGAAGGTCTGCTCGTGAGAAACATAAATAGGACCTCACAAAAAATTTTAAATTTCAAGATTCTATTAGGAGATTTCTCCAGGGGAAAATATAGTTTTGAACCATGTGCAAGAACATAGTTGGTTAGTTGAAAAAATTATCAGCCTAACTTTGAGTTATCATGCTGTAAAGAAAATGTACTATGCTAATCAAGTTTTTAGTATAACCAGTAGACTATAATAATTTAAAGTGATCGACGTCGTTTAAGTGCGTACCGTGCTAGCATGCACATAACAACAAAATCTCAGGCTATAAGGGTTATGCGTCGTCCGAGATGTTGCAGATGCCGTTGTGTGCAAACGTACACCGCACGCTCACATACACTATACACACTATTACTATACTAAATACACGCCGCGTTCCTCGTCGTCCGGAGATAGACTACTATTACTGTGGGTATGTTCTACCCTGTATCGAACTCACCCTGAGAGCGACGTCGGCGAACACGATGACGGGACGCCTCATGACGTGTGCGAGCGCGAACACGTGCAGTTGCTCGAGACCCGCGTAGTGCGGCGCGGCGGAGGGCTGGGGCCGCGGCCGGGGCTCCGCCGAGGCCGCGTGCACTGCATCCTGCCAGTCGCGCTCCCACTCCGCCTCGGACGGCGTGAGCCCGGCAGAGCGGAGGGAGAAGCTTTCCGACCACCGCCAGCGACGTTTTATTGCGTCTGTGAAGGAATTAAGAATGTTTCATGTAGTCACGAAGTGGTAATTTAAGATTATTGTCGAATAAAAATTTAACGTTTGTCTTTAGCTTTACGCATCGACACTAAAGTGATGATTCGAAATGGACTGTAGAAAAAGCTGGTTGTGATGACCAGATTTTTCTGTAGTATTGTATCTCATTCACACAATATTACTATCATACAAGTGAAAGAGATACGATTTCCAGCTTGTCTTCTCGCTATAAACGTATTAGACACACTTTTGGCGAAAAGTGTTCCATTCTTTTTGTCTTCGGCTTAGAGACAGAATAGAAGGCGACTAGACCATAGACACATTTGCCAGTGACATTTTATTTCCATTTACAGCCAATTAGTATAAACAAGAACGCCAGTAGATGCGGCCACGTGCCTTAAGACAATATGGGTTGAAGAATTTCGCTCTCTTAGACTTGGTAGCTTAATTGGACGAAAGCACAGCTCCGGTTTTGCAGGTTGCAGGTTCAAGTCCCGTCCGAGACTTTATTTTTCAATTTTTAATTCGATGAGTACAAACAAGATTACTCAATAAAAACAAAAACACTCACTGTTAAGAACTTCGCCACCTTCCCCGGACAACAAAGCCTGCACCTTAGTCCTCAAGGCCAGCAGTCTATCGTGGAACCCATACGCAGCGAGCGATGCCGCATGAGGCAGACAGTTGCCGTCACCAGATGTCGCCAACGGCAGCAATCGAGGCGCGCCCGGCACTCGACCGTGGCGCCACCAGTTTAGAATACAGGCGGATTCTAGTGTTACTAACGTTGCTGTTTCGAGGAGATCCTTTTCGATGAACGTTCTGGAAGATAAGTTTTAATAATGAATAAAATTGAATATAATGTTATTTTACTAAACTAAGCACTACACGCCGGCGAAACTTCCAAGGAAATTAACTACGGCTCACGGCGCCGTGAGAACAAAATAATGAGGGCATTCTCGTTCTCGGCCTTTCTCGTCTGTTCTCGGCGAGAATATAGTTCTGACATAATACAACATTCATGCACTTGGGGAGGCCAAGTGACGTGCTTCTTTCTATCGAGTCGGAGGCATGTCATTCAGATGGACGGACATACTTAACCCCTGATATGTCCGGCGCACCCTGGGCAATTAGCAAGCCACTAATGGATAGTCAACGTTTTCACCACTGTGGCAAGTCAAACTCAATCATGCCATCGAGTCGACAAAATTAGGTCAACTCCGTGAGTGCCCATTGTTTATCTATAGTGATCTTAAAGCCAGGTTTCGAGAGGTTAACTATACCTACTGCATAAAAAAAGCTTTTCTCGCACTTTGGAAACTGTGATGTTTATTACATCAAGAAAATAAATCTGCTGTTCATTTCACATTGTTCATGACAAATTTGTAAGTCCATGCAAATTTGGTAAAAAGTGGATTCAGTGAGTTAACTTTGGTGCACACCACACCTCAGTATCTTCTCTAGCCTATAAAGTTAATGAGCGTTAGTATATGTATGTATTTTCATTTTCACAACTGGATCAAGACCTCTTTTCCTACTCTCCTATTCCCCTCCCATTGAAAACCATCCGGACCTATAGATAACAGCATTGAATTGTCTGAATTTCGCATTAGCCAATCAGAAACTGCATTGTAACATTCGAACTCCCCTTCTACGTATAAACCCTAGTATTTCTGATAGGAAGGGTCTATGGGTACTAAGTAATCATTCCTAAATAGTAGCACAACAAAAGAAAAGAGATACGTTAATTTTGTACACATTTCTAGTTAAAATCGTAATCACAATCAAAACAGTTTGATAAGAAGTTTGTTGTTCGATGACCTCGAACCTAATTTCCATCCAACTAACAAAAACGTAATGAAATAAGTTAAGTACGTCCGACCTAGAATACCAAATAACATTAAAGTAAAACGATTTTTCACAAAATTTGCCGACATTTAGGTTTACGATTTGACCCAATTTCTAAGCCCACGCCAAATATTGTTTTAACCCTAACAAAATAAGAACTGTTTGCATTAAAATTCTTTATTTTCATAAAGTTAAAATTCATAATTGTGTAACATTAAAAGGGTTTAGTAAACAATAACAAAAGAGTTCATCGTACAAACGGTTCGGTCGCGTGTTTAATGTATATTGGCTGTCCGCCATAAAACTCGTACCAAGAAAAAAATGTGTTTTGGCAGTGGCTAACTAAGGTATAATGTCGGTGGAAACATAAATCGTCATTCTACGTCTACTGAAACGCGCCATAAATATTATGCGTAGAACTAGGAAATATACATTTTAGAAACAGACGACATTAATTACTTTCATTTATAACGTTATAACACCAGTACTACACATACAAACATGTTTCAAATTCGAAGCATGTATTGTATCGACTGTCGAAAGTGGCAACAGGCTCACTATCTTTTATACTGGACAGGCACTTCATACAAATGGGCTCGCAATGACAAGAGGTCTCGTCGTGCGAGCTTATGCTATTAAGAGGCCATGTGAAAAAAATAGGATTCTTCAAAGGATCATATCTCCTGAAGTACTAACAGTAGGAGTATGATTTGCGGATATGTGTAAATTTAACATATAATTGAAGTTTTGATTAGAGCCAAAACACGATTAAGACACATTTTCTCGATAGAAAAACAAGCCAAAGTAGCCTCCGTCTTTATCGATAAACGCTTGGAAGTGCTAAACGGTGAATATTAGAAACAAGAGGCTTGATTTAAAAAAAAGAGATTGATATTTTATTATTTTGATTAGAGCAGAATTGAACTTACATAAATAGTACAATTACAATTAAATAAAGTTTGTTTTATGCTTGCGTCGTTTCAGGTGCGCGCGCCACCCTGTCTCTTTCTCTCGCATCAGGCAGTAATATAAGCTATCACAAGCCCATTTCGCTTCAATTATTTTTCGACATAGGCCCTTAATAGTTATTTGTTTAATTTATCAACTATCACAGACTATTATGATTTATGATCTACTAGCTGTTGCCCGCGACTACGTCTGCGTGGACCTTAAAAAAGTATCCTATGTGTTAGTCCAGAACGAATGCTATCTGCGTGCGAAATTTCATCCAAATCCGTTCAGCTGTTCATGCGTGATTGCGCCACAAACATACAACCTTACGAACATCCATCATCGTCACAAACTTTCACATTAAAATATTAGTGAGATTTCGTCAGTCTAATGGTGATGATGTATCAAAACTATACGAATATGAACCTTATTAGCATAGAAACAAACCTGAAATCTGGTGGGTAGACTGATATGTCAGGAAGCAGCAGTATGTGGTCTGAGCTGAGGGTGTTTGGCTCGGGCTCCGTGTTGCTCCGGAGCGCCCACACCAGCCCCTCGTTGTCTGTCGCCCGCGATATACCACGGGACAACTTGCGGCCTGGAAAAAGAAGCGAGTAGTTAAATTGATTTTACACCACAGGTAGTGCCGCATGGGCGGTGAGTCATAGAAACTTGTCAATAATAAGCATGAATGCTCCATAAAAGATAATCCAAGAAAAGAAGGACATGCCTCCTAATATTATTCTCCTTCATATCTCTTATGAAGGTTTGCACAATCTACAGGGTATAAAATTAGTTATTAAGTCGTGTTATGTTGTAGAGTTTCTGGCCGCATCTTCTCTACAGCGACAACACGTTCCGACGCGGTGGTAGCTTTAAAAAAGATTTGACGTTTGATAAGTGTGCTGTAAGCTCCTATATTGAATAAAATTATATTGAATTGAATTGAATTGAATTGAATTAAATGCGTTACATATCTCAAGGGGTGATTTAGACTATCAAACTGAACAACGGAGCCAATTTAGAAATCGATTGATTATAAACATGTTACAGTCATTTGTGCTATTTCAAATCAAACAATCGGTGGCTAAATTGGAAAAAGCAATTCCCCGTTTTGGAAGATTGCGGGTTCAAGTCCCGCCCGAGACAACATTTTTCAATCTTTAATTTGATTCGAGGAAAAACGTTGTTCCATAAAAAGTTCAAAGGGTGGCTGGAACCAAATGTATGGAACAACAGTTTTTTTCGAGAATTCACTGTTGGTCCCATAGTAAGTCACCTTCGCTGCATAGAACATAACCTGTTCCTTTCGCCTTTTCCCTTTTCGCGCTTGACGTGACTTGTATTATGGGAAAAAGCCGATACGTGCGCAAGTAGAGAAATCATGCTAGACGTGCTGTTTGATGGTGTGAAACACCCTCGAAAATATGAAACGCGTCTAAGTTTACATCCTGACTCATGTACTAAAAACTGAATTTAAACGCGTAGATAGTCTTCCGCATTCCAACTTTCAGATATCATATCAACAGAGTTACAATTTCGAACTAAGAGTGCAGACTAACCTTTCCGTATGTTTAGATGTATTAATAACTTACGAAGTCAATAACTTTAGTTTAAAAATACGAAAAATATTCGGGAACATTGCCCTTTAAAGATTTTTTACATTCAGTATAATTAAGTTTCATTTGGAATTTTCTTAGAATTTTCAAAAAGTATGATTGATTAATATTTAATAGAATCATAAAAATAAAAAGATTTATATAAATTCTCGTACGCTTAATGAGGAATTCAATTAACATTCATGGCATGTTGAAGGTTGTTCTTAATGAAAGTCTGAATGAATGGAAGCAGCCTCCAGCCTTGCCCGTGACGTCACAAGCCCGTATATTGACTTGCAGTTATGAATTGTTCTCACGTCCCTATGACGTCAGAATCCAACCGTGGCATTGAAACTGCGGGTCTGTTGCTTGAAACTTTTTCAATTACCGGAAAATACCGTGTTATTCGCAGAAAGGCGCCTAAATGTTTTAAACAATTTCCTGGGTTGGGTGTACAGGGTGCAAAAAAACCTGGAACCTTTAGGGGGTGCTTCAGACCATCAAACTGAACAACTTTCACTATGAAGCCAACTTCGAAATCGCGAAAAAAAAAACAGCTGTCCCGTACATTTGAGTCGAGTTGGGACTGCAGTTTTGTATGAAACTGTTGTTTTTTTTTCGGGATTTCGATGTTGGCTCCATAGTGAAAGTTGTTCAGTTATGGTCTGAACCACCCCCGGAAGGCTCCAACAGGGTTTTTTACATACTGTATAATGCTACATAATGGCGGCTCAGGACAGAGATATGTTTTCTTATTATAAGCAAATGAAAACCTATATAGATACCCAGAAGTGTGTGGATTTAACTGTAAATGAGGCAATGTTGTTGCTTCTCATCGAAAGAAACGAAGGGATATGATAAGTCTCATCATTATAGCATAGCATAGCATATGCTCACAACTATATTCCCCAAAGGGATAGTCAGAGATATTCTGAAACCACAGAACATCCACGTTTCACTAGTACCGAAACTGTGCCCGGTATGACGGGTTGTGAGCCCGTCGTCATTTGTAATGGACAGAGGGTACAATACATGCCTCGACATTGAAGCATGCAGGTTTCCTCACGATGTTTTCCGTCACCGAAAAGCCAATGGTTTTACAAATCGTACATAAATTCCGAAAAACTCATCATTATGCCCACGCTAATTCAAATCTGACAAAGGCCTGTCCCAAGACAGCCCGCCTAACTTGATCATCAGTTTTACATATCAATAGATTGATCAACAGGCACATGCGACCCACACCATGTTTTCAGAAAACAGAGTCTTCATAGACTCTATGTATACCTAATTATTGTAGTATTGTTGTTGAGACTGACAACCGATGGGGAGACTGAGTTCTAGATTCAAGACCACAAAATGGCCGGAGTAGTGTGGGACGCCTACACTACAACTGCCTTGTGATGTTGTGATTGAGATAGGTAAGTACCCACTAGATGAGGAAGGTCGAAGATAAGAGTTTTGAGACGCGCCTTGGGAGACTCCTGTATTCAGCAGTGGATGATGATAGGCTGATAATAATTGTGATGATATCTCTGAGGGTCTGCTAATTTCCTCAAACGACTGTTACTGGATAAGGCGTGAAACATACACAACAGTCACGGGGCGAGGGTACGGGAGTGGCTCGGCGCGGGCATCGTGCCGCCTGGTGCCGCTTCAAAAGTTTTTCATACGAAATGTATGAAAGCAGTGCGTCGTGAATTACACGGGTGTCCGCGCCGCGTCTGTCCCGTACCCTTCCCATACCCTCGCCCGTGCCTCTTCAGTGTGTTTCACGCTTAAGGAAGGCTGACGATAGGGTTGTGAGATGCGCCTATGATGATAGGCTGATAATAATTATGATATCTCTGAGGGTCTGTTAATTCTCTGAAGACTCGAAATAACAAAGACTATCACTTAGTTGCAGAAACGCTCATTAAAGTTAATCCGCCATTAAATCTCTTGCTGTCACTTTTTGTCTTGTTGATGTAGTAAAAGCTAGCAAGAGATTTAATGGAGGAGGAGGAACTCTAATGAGCGTTTCTGACAGTCACCCAGCCAAAGACAGCGGACTTACATTCAGGAGCCGGCGTGAGGACCAGGTTCGAAGGTGCTGTGTACGGCATGGTCAGGTCCAAAGTGCTGACGGATCGTTCTGGAGTGATGACGTCACCGCCCGCTCTCGGCCTCAGCGTCGCGCTGTGCACTCTATCTATAAACAAGACGAGATAAAATTAATTCTATGCAATATCTCTGAGCTGATTCACGGTTCAAGATTAGTAACGTGAATTTATTTTCAGTTGAAAGTGATATGACATGTGTTTTCCAAAATAGACTGATCTGATACGATTACATTGTCTGGTCTAGGTAGGGTTACCATATAAAAATAGAAAATCCGGACACTTGCAGAAAATTCTGGACATTTTCTTTAAAATGCTAATTTCGGGGCATGCCGGTTTCTTGCGTGAAACGATGCATGTCACATGGATACATACATTTATAATTTCATATTTAAGGCTTCCGGAACTTGTGCACCAGGGTATTTCTGGAAGCCTCATAAATATAAATAAATAATGAATAATTACAAAAAAAATATGGTTTTGTACATTGTGTACTTTACATTATTTACAATAATATGAAAATTGTATATAAATATAAAATTGTGTATTATTCTTTTATTTGTGTGAAAATACCGGTCATCTTAGAATTCCCCGGTATTCCGGACAAAGAACAAACTTCCCGGAGATGTCTTCGATTCTTTATTGTACACGAAAACAACATAATTATTTATAAAATACGATAAGTCGTGATGTACAAAGGCGAGCTTAACTCTTAAAGAGTGTTGGTATGTCCGTAAAATTCCGGATGTAGAGCAACCCTAGTTCTATGTGCCTATGTTTAGTAGGCTTAGAATGTATGGACGTGGAAAAGGTCGCGGATTAGAATCCTTGTTTTTTTGTCGTCTGCCAGCGAAGTGCTAAAATGATAGTTAAATATACACGTAGAGCGTAACGTCGTCTGTCGCCTGCCAAACTTTGTCTCAACGGTAACTTATAGATATAGATTTGGCAGGGTTTCTAATAGTATTTACCTGCTTATATTATTTATGTATGAGATTTTATTATGGGCCTTTACATGTTACTTTAATGTTAACATTTTAATTTGTATTCTATGCATTGTCTTTCTTAATATGCTGACGGTTATTTAAGGGGATGATCAGACCATCAAATTGAACCATTTTTTCAATGAGACTGACATCGAAAACGTAAAAAAAATATCTGCCGTTCCATATAAAATTGCAAACCATCTAAAGATAATTTTTGCCTGATAAACCATTGTTTATCGGTCGATATCGCGACCGCGGGAGTTGAAGGGTTAAACGACCGTCTTCAAATTAAGAAAGACTCTGTATGTAAACTCGCAACAGTATTGCTTTGTATTGCAGGATGATAAGAAATGGTACAACTCCTTTTCAATCAAGAAGTTATACAACGTGTTAATGAATAAGCGCAAATCCTCATACACCCCAACTGATTAATGAGAAAATAATTAGATTGAAACAATAATGACATTATTTTGATACTCAACATTTAAAGTTATTCTTATTTTAAGCAATGAATGAAAGCTCTAATGTGCTCATGGATAGATTTTAAGAATCTGTTTTTGGTAGTAAGTAGGGTGAGAGTGCTCGAGCGGTGGGTTGATTTGATTGAAATACAAATTCTTTAATATTTTGAAGAATTACCTATGTTGAAACCATGATAATTCGATTCTGCTCTCGATTCTACACAAACTATTCTTTAGTTTTGCGTTTATTCATTAACACATTGTATACAGTAGGAAGTAATCAGAACAAAGAAATACTTAATTTAGTCAAAAAAAACGAAAATTATCTCCACATTGAGAGAACAGCTGAGCCACAGTCGAGTACACACCGTGACGTCACACCGCGGCGTGGTTCGTGCTAGACAATCGTAGCCGAAACGTATAAAAGCAGTATAAAAGCAACAATAACTCCTACGTTTCCTGAAGGGAAGTGTGTCAACTCAGAACAATGGCTCGCCGGCTTGCCATGACGGACGGGATGTGGTCCTGCTTTGGGTACCGTGACATGGCGTGACGTGACCACTTTACCAGTGCCAATGAAAATAATTTATAACTAGCTTCCAGATTCATTATAGGGATAAAGATTTTACTCTACACATGAAGACATAATCATCAGTTAGAAAAAAAAGTTTTCGGATATACCTATACAGGATGTATTTATTACATTAGATTTTAAACAGGTTGCTTCAGACCATCAAACTAAACAACTTTAGCTATGGAACCAACATCGGAATCGTGAAAAAAGCAGCTGTTCCATAGAAAATGTCAATTTCAATTTATTTCATAATGTTACAAAGGCTACTCAATATAATGTTACTCAGGCTGGCTGTCAATATCTATCTATAAGAGGTCGCGAGAAAATAATTCGAACTTCAGGTAGAAAAACCTTTGCTTGATTTAAAAAAAATAAAAATCACCTGCCTTCTCTTTCTAACTCTATGCTGGAAACAGAAACGGCAACAAATTCTGACATTGTGATTTTTTTTTTCTTAATGGCCAGTTATTTTAAGTTTACCGAGGAGTTGACAGGTCCGACGAGTGACGTCACTCCTTTTATTTTGAAATCTCTGACTTAGAAAATATTGTCACGGGTTGGTAAATGGTTTTCGATTCCTATAAGAATAGGTAATTAGGTAAACAAATCAACTTACAAAATTAGGTTTTAGGAGTAGTACTGTAGGCCTCTGCTTACGCACCACGCGTATTCAACATCGTATTGGCGGACTTCACATACAGATTTTGTTGATTTTGTACTAGGTATCCTTTTTTCGCGATTTCATTGATGGCTCCATACCATAGTCAAAGTTGTTTAGTTTGACAGTCTGAAGCACGGCCTTTAATGTAACGCATTTAAATTTACACCCTGTATATAACAAACCATAAACACAGCTCGTGCAATGCATCAGAAAGGTTGATCGTCCTATAAAAGTGTCTAGAGTCTGTCTACACAGGTCATTAGCTCACGTTGTCCAAATAAATGGTAGATATTATCACTATCACCCTTCGAGGCCGTCGAACGAACGAAATATCACGTTAAAAGGGGAGAGTGAATGGAAATTTCTGCGACCTCGAATAAACTACACCGATCAATTTGGCGATGCATTAAAAATCAGAGGTAGGTGCCAAAAAACGGGAGACACGCCACGAGATGGCGCTCGTCACGATATTGCAAGCCAGATGACTTGGTCAAATCAGAACAGATACGGGTTGCCACTCTTTTTAACAAAGGCTAAGGCATTGCGTGTAACAGTTTTGTGTGTTTTGCGACAGTGTCGACACTATTATGCCGGCCGGTACGTGACTGGGGCTACGCTGAAAAACACCGCTGGTCGGTATGTTATGAAACTTTCTGTGCTGAGATAGTAAATCTAATTCATTTCATTTCTCTTTCGTTGCTCGTCAGTTCGTTGCGTCGGAATCAATTCTTCAGAAGTTTGTGTGAATAGTTTATGAACTTTTCTACGTTAGCACCATTAGTTAAAATTATGAATTATATAGCGTAGCCGTAGCAGATAATTTTCTAGCCTTGATCTATCTAGTATTAAGTAGTCCGAATCAGAAGTAAAAGTTTGTGTGACAATTTCTAAGATATTTATTTATTATTATTTATTTAATATACACGAACAAGAGGGGTCCAAAAGGCTCTAGGCCCTATCACTAAAAGTTCTAACAGAATATCGCATAACTTTTTTTTGTCCGGCACTTTCACATGTTGGACTAAATCTGATGATGTCTTTTTGCGAGTTCGTCACAGAACAGATATTATAATATTTTGCGTCGCTTAAAGCCATGAAAAAAGTATGTTTTATACCCTTTTTGTACGCTTATTTTTGTATAAATCTGTGTGCAAATAAAGAATATTGTATTGTACCATGCATTGTACATCAAGAAGCATACAAAACAGGATATATCATCATCATCATTCACGCAATCATTAAGCAATTAAATTGTCAACGTTAATCCAGGGATAACATTGACTTTTTGCAGTCATCCAGACCAGAGTAATAAACAGAGCAAATCATCGGAGACAACATTGTTATCACAATTATTTGTTCAGTAACACGCATCTGTAAGCAAATTAACGAACAGCAATACAATGGAGCCGGTGCGGTGATGCGGAGCGCCAGGAAGTAATTGACAATATCAATGCTATTACAACATATTGTACCTATTTTGTATGGGTACACAGTACCAGGTTTGTACTGTTTATAAACAAAGTTAACTGACGTTTTGAGAATACAGCAAAGTTTATTACATACATACATAAATATACGACTGTATACCCTTTCGGAGAGGTCAGATTACGACTTAATCTTTTTCTTTGACACGACTTCCATTTAATTATGAATCCTCCATTCCGCGACTGGATGAGGAAGGCTGAGGATAGTTAGGTGGCGCCCCTTAGGAGCCTATGTTCATTGTTCAGTAGTAGAAATTCTAAGAGGAAGGATCTCTCTTTAAGACTAGAGTGAGCCATACCAATTGTAAAGTGTCCAGTTTTTTTGACGTTTAGGTTTGAGTGTGTGGTGTCAAGTAGTATGGACAAAAGGCACCAAGTGACAAATGGCCATAAGGCCATTTAAATAAGGTTAGTAAAAGTGACCGTAAACATAAGTTTACGGTCACTTTTCACACACACTAGCTCAAAAAAAATGGACAGCCGCATAAAAAAATATCTATAGTTCCATCTCCTTCTACTATTAAAGGTACTTCATAAGACAAAAGAGACCAACTACAATCGTAAATTTATGCGGACTCTATGGAGTCCTCTTAGTAGAAATTGATAGGCTGATGATGATTGCAATCTATTTAGACCTCATTACAACTGGCTTTGAATGCAGAGTGGAAACATAAGCCATGAAACTTATACAAACGAAGTCTGGTTATATTTTCAATACTAACCAAATAAAGTCAATGAAATTTTTCAGAAACAATCTAGAAACTAATCTCTATGATTGTATTGTGTCAGATTTTCGTTAAAATATACAGTTTCAATGCTAGGGTTCATTTAAAATTTGTATGGAAATCTTTGAGGCACTGTAACTTTAAAACTATTAATTTTAGCCAAAATCTGACCCAATGACATGAAGCATATTGATTAGAAACATAAGCCATGAAACTTATACAAACGAAGTCTGGTTATATTTTCAATACTAACCAAATAAAGTCAATGACATTTTTCAGAAACAATCTAGAAACTAATCTCTATGATTGTATTGTGTCAGATTTTCGTAACATATACAGTTTCAATGCTAGGGTTAATTTTAAATTTGTATGGAAATCTTTGAGGCACTGTAACTTTAAAACTATTCATTTTAGTCAAAATCTGACCCAATGACATGAAGCATATAGATTAGTTTGTAGATTGTTTCTGAAAAATTTCACTGACTTTAATTGGTTATTATTGAAAATGTAACCAGACTTCGTTTGTATGGACCGCGCTTTTGGAACACCCACAAAGAAGAGATTTCCCTAAACTCAACTTACAAGGGAATTGATCAAGATTCAAAGGACGAAGAAGAAGAAAGAAAAAAAATACATGAACATACAAGCCACACGCATCATCAAACAATTTCATTGAAGGCATAAATGTCTCTTACAAATACATCAGGGGTGGCCAAACTTTTCAAGTAGGCGGTCTACATTGAAACTCTAGATACACCTGGCGGTCTCCTTTCAAAAACAATGTTTCAGATATTATGCTCATATACAATGTGAGTGTAATGTCTTTCGCCAACAAACTGTACTGCAGTTTGGCGAAATGTAACGTAATTTGTACCCTCTGTAATTGTTGAAAATTTAAAATAAATTAAAAAAAAAAAAAAAACAAACTAAGATCGATGTTTCATTGTTATCGCAATCATTGTCGAAAACGCAGGTTCACAAAGGAACGCCGTTAAATGTAAAGCCACTTTTCGTAGGTATGGAAACTTGCGATAGTCTTCAAAAATCTCAGTTCAGAAGACTCTGAACAGAACTGCATAATACTTATAAACAGAACACCTGTTCAACGAAACTTCAGGATTTTCCAAATGAAATTAGATACATTGTGCTTCGATTTAAAATGTTATTTGTTTTAATTTATTTAACTCTTCGCGGGCTACCATAACAGTCGACGCGGGCGACCGGTAGACCGCGGTCGACGTCTTGACCATCCCTGCAAAAATTTCACGGTCAACCAGCAGGTACTCACTTTTTTAGTGACTCAATAAGTACCAACAATTTGTTATCCACACCGCAGTTCACAAAAAACGCTGAAAAAACCAAACGTGCTCAAGTCGACGACCTCTTATGTACATTGTCATGATTTCTGTAGTATATCGTAGTCACGCGATCTACACGCAATTTATTATGCATGCAAACTATTATATATACTTACATTTAGATAGCGTACACGTGAAATTGAATTTAGTGACATTGGACGAAAGTTAAATTAAAAAGGGTACATTGCATCGTGTGACATGCAATTTTTGGGAGGGCAATATTTGCACGAGAGTTTTTCGAGATCGCTTTAGGATAGGGCTGGGTATAATTGCATTAAGGGTATATTACCGTTGACGCGCTCCATACAAACGAAGTCTAGTTATATTTTTAATACTAATAATAGTGAAGTTAATAACCCTATTGGATGGAAGAACAGGCATATCGAAGAACCATCCAACTGAACAATTTTCACTATTTAGGCAAAATCGATTAAAAAAACTGCAGTACCTACCTACTGGACTCAAATGTATGGGACAGATTATTTTTTAAGTTGTTCGGTTTGATGGTCTGAAACACCTTTTAAACATCACATCGGTGTTTTGTACATTGTATAAGAATCGGTTTAATGTTCTTTAGATAATAATTTTAGGTAATATTTATATCTTAATCAGTATTACAAGATTAAAAAAACACGTGTTTGAACAACATTAATACTAATAGGTAAGGTACCTACTTAATAATTGATTAAACTTCAAAGGAATCAGATAATGACGTTGAGCATGAACAATATTTTGTCCTCATACATTACGTACGTAAGTGAGTGGTGCAAGTATTAAACGCTAGGCCCAGGTCTACCCCATTTCAAACTGTGCAAAAATATGTATAGTTATTCCTTACACTCGCACACAGATTGTCATAAGAGTGACAGAGCTAGATTTGACGTCAATTTGTTACGTTTGTTAAACAAATGTCACCACTGTTCACCCAAGGAAATAGCGTAGTACTCCAGCTGGAGGCCTGGCGACAAAATGCATCTGTTTACTATTGACATCTCGCTTATTCTAATGGACGATTGTCATAAGTGTGAATGGATTTCAAGTAGCGTTTTTATGTCTTGCTTTATATTATTTATCTACCCCTACACTTTAACTACGCCCGACGAAACCCGAGTTCACCTGGCGCACCTTGGCCAGTTAGACTCGATACGACCATTACTGGCTAATCTTTACACCACAGCATGAGTGATTGACATGCTAATGCGATACAACTCGTGCTGACACGAAAAGAAAAGAGTGACAAGCTAAATAGAAGGCGTGTTTAAAAAATATATAATTTGCACACACGTGCTTAAGCTCAAGTTCATGAATGAGGTCAGATCCTTTGCTAGATACTACATTTTTAAGCGTATAATTGTACAAAGGTTCACTTTTAGGCGTTAAGTGGAGATTGGCTGCTCTTTTGCCCACAAACGGTTTTATTCGATAAGATGTCTCTATATCTTCTTCTGTCAGGGCAATAGACTCATAGAGTTTAATTTCGATTTGTCGTACGAAAGAGGTTTGTCATTGCATTGAAGGCTAGCTGATTGCCCTAGTTGCCCAGGGTCCATGTACGTCTCAACATTATTGTCTGATAGAAAAGGTGGGTAGGAAAATTTGCAGTCGCGACAAAAAAGGACAGGAATAAAGAGTCTTGAAAGAAGAAAGCTATCTGCTTTTAGAAATAAATGATTTTTAAATCAAATTAAAGATTGGAAAATTAAGTCTCGGGCGGGACCTGAACCCGCACTCTTCCAAACCGGGGAATTTCGCCACCGAGTCCACAACCCAGAGAACGAAATTCACAGAAATTTATTCGAAATAGCACAATATGGCTGTTTATAATGAATAATATTTGAAATGATTTTTAATCCCAAAGGATTTTAAAATAGTACATGACTTAGACCAAACGATGAGATGGAACAGACACGGTCCAATATAAATAGAGCATCATCGCATGTTCGTAAAATTTGGGGCGAGACGACTCAACGTGGGCGAATATAGGATACTAAGTAATAATGACGAATAAGCCCATTTGAATACCGGTCTTATGACACTATATTACGTCTGTTATTCAATATTTACGCTGCTATATTTGCATAGTTAAGTACTCAGACACGATGTGGAGTTTTGAAAAGAAAAGAAAATGTTTAGCTTCAGGATTGACTAAAGATTTCTTAGGACAGAGTTTATCAAATCATCACTTATTCTGAGAGACTATACTAACACATGAATAGGTTATAGGTTTTAACTGATTATTTTCAGACCTTTTAATTTACAAACAAGCTATTAAATATTTTGGAACAAATTACCTACGTTGAAAACATGATAATTCGATTCTGCTCTCGATTCTAAACAAACTACTTTCTAGTTTTACGTTAATTCATTAACACGTTGTATATGGTGTCAGGGTAAACAGTTGCATTACTTTAATTTAAGGGGTGATTGTATCCATGATACCAACCACCATGAGGTAAACAACTTTCCCTATGAAACATATGAGCATTTTTCGACTTTTCATACAAACGTTCGATTAGCTGATAGCATTTAATACGGAATAAGTCCAAAATATTTGTGAATTTCCTATAGGTTCCGTAAATCACCCCTTAAAGTAATGCAACTGTTTACCCTAACACCCTGTATATGTTGACACGTCTAGAATTTGTGAAATAAAATTAGTTTTTGTTACAACTGAAAACATTTTCTATTGTAAAACATTAAAGCGATAGCGGTAATACCAAACGCAACACAAATGAATTCAAACGCAAACCTCCAAAATCTGACCAGACGAAACGTTGACCACGCCGTCTGTTATTCTAACTACGCACTAAATTAAACCGCAAGGCTACGAATGTACTACGAATGCGAGTATTTTAGTCAAAACAAAGCTTTTAATTGCAAATGGTGACTGATTTCGTGTAGGTTTGCCTTGTAATACGACTATATAAAGATGGGGGATAAAGCTGCGGGCTGATTGCCAAATAAGGATACTCGATGCGAATGTGGGTGCTATTGTGCTATTCAAATGAGTATTTATCCTACATGTAATTGTTGCTGTATTTTTACCCTTTATGGGCATTCTTCTACGTCACGCTACGTCTGTCAGTCACACGTATGTAAAATCGCGACTGCTCCTACATGGTCGTCAGAAACGTACAAACATTATAACGAAGGACAAACTCTAAGAGGAAGGATCTCCATAGAGTCCGCATAAATTTACGATTGTAGTTGGTCTCTTTTGTCTTATGACGTACCTTTAATAGTAGAAGGATATGGAACTATAGATATTTGTTTATGCGGCTGTCCACTTTTTTTTGAGCTAGTGTGTGTTAAAAGTGACCGTAAACATAAGGCCATATGTCACTTGGTGCCTTTTGTCCATACTACTTGACACCACACACTCAAACCTAAACGTCAAAAAAAGTGGACATTTTACAATTGGTATGGCTCACTCTAGTCTTAAAGATAGATCCTTCCTCTTAGGACAAACTTTACTTTACTTTTAGCACAGAGTACTATATTTTAGTGGCGACGGGCTCACATCCCGTCAAACTGGACAGAGTTTCGGTACTAGTATAACATGGATGTTCTGAGGTTTCAGAATATCTCTGACTACCCCCTCGGGGACTTACTTTACTTTTAAAGTAGAAAAATAAAACATGTATCCCGTACATCGGTCTACGTCATGGTCGATAGTCCCAACCGAAAACGTATGTACAAAGTTACGTGAAATAAAAATATGTTTTATGTGATACAACTACAAATTAACGGTTTTCGGATTTATTCCTTTGTTTGTGCTGTGAAACCTTGCTTCATGCCAAATTTCATGATTCTTGGTCAAAGGGAAGTACGCTATTCAGTGTGAAATTGATATCATTAGCATATAGGTACTTTTAAACTAAGAGCATACCCATCAAACTGAACAACTTTTACTATGGGACCAAACCGAGAGGAGCAAAAAAACACCTGTTCCATAAACTGCAGGCCTACTCGACTCAAATGTATGCAACAGCAGTTTTTTTTGCTCTGGTCAGTTTGCTCTCATAGTGCCTAAAAGTTTGATAGTATACTCTTAGTTTAAAAGGATGCTAATGATATAAATTTCACCCTGTAGATTTCGAAATGTTTGCGAGTATCAAAATATGTGACAAAAAACGCTGATTGCGTTGACTCAGAAACATAAATTTTTACACCACCAAGGGACCGTAGATCTTAGTATTTGATATTAATTTCAAATTGATACCTTTACCCGTTCCCGTTTTTCCTTTTGAGGTACGGAGCCCTAAAAACGAAGGTATCAAATTGTGTCACCTAACGCCGGATAGGTGGCACAACTATTCCACTCCGAAACTCAAAGTACCACCCTTGTTAAAACTGCTTACATCAACAATTTTCAAAGGTAAAAAAAAAACAAATAGTCACACAAATGTTGTTCAGTCGCCATCAGTATATCATAGCAAACAAGATGGTCAAATATTTCTAGGCAGTTCTGATTTTAAATAATTTCTTTACACATAACCAACCAAAAATATTTGAACGCCTAGAACATCAAATATATCTACGCAGTCAGGGTGATCATAAACATCTGAGCAGCTTAGGAAAAAATACCTTATAAAAATACCTTAAAACGTTTTGATATAATTGGTAATATTTACTGCAATGAATTTATTGAAAATTTGCACTGCTCAGAAATATTTGGCCACCTTGTTTGCTACGAAATATCTGATAGCGACTGTTCACTAATCGATTCTGTTTGTTTTGTGATAATTTTGTTAACACATATTATATTAATTGGACTGTGTACTATGGTATATTTCTATGGAGAAGTTTGTAAATTCTGTTCTTTCTAGCCAACTCAGACAATCAAACAACGTGCTCTATCTACACAAGTACAGACATACATTGGAGGGCCACGCAACAAAAACAAGAATGTGTGAAATCTAAACACGAGCTGTTAATTATGTGAACAAATCCGACATTTTCTTGAGTCACTTCTTCAACACAACTATTTATTGTATGCATAACTAGGCAGTTTTGCTAATAGAAAGAAAATTCCTTTGACTATTTATATGTGGACTGGTTACGCGTGTAATTCTACTAACAAACATTTCTGCCACTTTTTGCGGGGGGCGAGGTAACATGAAATCCGCAACTTTGGATTTTATTCCCCATAACTTTAGATTCTAATTTTGAATGTTAAAAATCATGAAAAGTAGTCTCGTGTGAAACGTTCTAAGTTCGAAGTTATTATTTCGCAATTATAGGCTGTCTCGTTTAGTGA
Source organism: Agonopterix alstromeriana (assembly GCA_963924505.1). NCBI lineage: Eukaryota > Metazoa > Arthropoda > Insecta > Lepidoptera > Depressariidae > Agonopterix > Agonopterix alstromeriana. The sequence continues at coordinate 12,861,444 of OZ004674.1, read as the reverse complement.
TAAGGTGTAAAATTGAATGTAAATGCACAAGATCAATTGTGCCTATACCGTGGCAAAGGGGAAATGCTACCGCAAGGCTAGTCCTTATAATAATTAGTCAAAGGAAAATTCCAACAATTTAGTGGGTGGGTTGGTTATGGTTACGATGGACTATCATACCAAGGTCCTACTTCTTCTTCTTATCGTGCGGGCAGCAAGCCCTGGTGTCAGAGTTTTTTCAGACCGCCTTACGGCTTCTGACATGGTTTTTATGTAACGACTACTACCAGAGATAGTAGCCGGGACCAACGGTTTAACGTGCCATTTGAAGCACAGAATCATCTTTCTTTTTAGACAATCAGATGACACAGCCTGCAATGTCCTAACCAACTGGGGAAAAACGCACAAAGTGACATATCACTAGGTGTCCCCCGTGGGAATTGAACCCACGACCTCCGTGTCAAGAGCCCAATACTCTTAACCATTAGACCACGGAGGTAGTTGCGATTGAACGCGGTAGCACGGCAGTGCTTAGACCTTTCTCGCTCTAGCCAATGACGTTCCCGGGCGACAGTAAAGGATAGAGCGACAAAAAATGTGGAACCGTGCTGCCAGATGAGGTTCAACCCTTAGTCGCCTCTTTCGATACTCGATTGGGTTGGTGGTTTTCGAAGCCGGACATCACACAGCTAGAACATTTCTTATAGTTATACAAGGTTCTTCTTAATACGCAGAAATTTTTAAGGGGATGACCAGACCATCAAACTGAACAACTTTATCTATATGACCAACATCGAAATCGTGAAAAAAAACACAGCTGTCCCATACATTTGGCTCCAGTAGGTTTGCAGTTTTATAAAGAAAAGTTTTTTTTTCGCGTTTTCGATGTTGGTCCCATAGAGAGAGCTGTTCAGTTTGATGGTCTGATCATCCCCTAAAAAAATTTCAGCATATAACGAAGGACCCTATATATTAAGACTGCTGTACCTATTTTGAGCTCATAATAAAACCCCTGAATAGTTCGAAACTGCTACCGTTTCAGGATCAAAGCAAAATAGTGTTACTATGATTATAATAATAAAAAGAATATGCCTTCATTTCAAGAAAATGACAGTTTTTTACACACAATTAGAAACTCAAGTTTAAGAGTAGATAGACGTACAAATTAGTAAAGTTAGTATAGTTACCATCCGTATGCTTTTCAGCAATGGGATCTGCTTCCATGACCATGCTGACTTACCCTGTAACAAAGGAAAATTTACTTTATTTTCAACCAGCTATAATTAAAAATACAATCATTCTGAGGACTTCAACACTTTTGGCAACCAATATCGAAGTCGAAAATGATAAATACAGGCCACAAATAAAGTAATGAGCCGTTTTGAAACGTAGCTACTCCCACGTTTGGTTTAAAATAGACTGTCACATATATAATATAATATAAAGTTGCACATTTTATAGAGATCTCTGGAGTTTAAAGAATTCTGTTGGAATTGTGTAAAGACGAGAGGTTTATGTAAAATAGTGTGATTAGTTTGTGTTTTTGTTTACACCTGTGTGTCTCCCTGTGTGGGACGTGAACTTAATTATAATACCTCATTATAATATACTGTGACGAATTGAAATGCGTACTTGAATTCTACAACTTCAATGATGAGTTGACAACTTATTTTTCCAATTTTAAAATTCATTTTAAATAAAGTTTTCAAACTGTGTCATTTTCTAAATCACATGATCGGTGTATTGTGTGTAGGGTCCTTCCTATTATGCTAATAAAATTCCTAATAAAAGTCTATGAAATTTTGCTGAAACTATCTAGAAACAAATCTCTATGCTTGTATGTGATCCGATTTTCATTAAAATATACAGTTTCAATGCTAGGATTAATTTAAGATTTGTATGGAAATCTTTGCGGTACTGTAACTTTAAAACTACGCATTTTAACGAAAATCGGACAACATACAAGCATAGAGATTAGTTTCTAGATTGTTTCTGAAAAATGTTATTGACTTTAATTGGTTAGTATTGAAAATATAACCAGACTACGGTTGTATGGAGCGCGCCAACGGTACTATACCCTTAAAGTTTTTAATTCATCTACATACCGTAACGCTACATTGCTGTCAATATAGATAAGCTGAAAACCTAGACTTGATGTAGGTACTATGTTTTTATGTCTTAGACAATATAACTATGGACGATTTACGCGTGTCATTCTACTAATAATCTTTTCTGACAGTCTTTGCTGGGGACGAGGTAGCATGAAATCCACAACTTTGGATGTTATTCCATTACTTTAGATTCAAAGATTAAAAATAGATTAAAAATAGTCTCGTGTGAACCCCGAACACGACTTAGTTTGAAGTTATTATTCCGCGATAATAGCCTGTCTCGTTAAGTGATAAAATTGTATGTAAATGAACATGATCAATTGATCTTGTAACGTGGCAGAGGGGAAATGCTACCACAAGGCTGGTCCCTAGTTATACTGTCTACGTTTTATGTATTTCTACAATGAGTCATTCTATAGGCAGGTATAAGTGTGTAGGTAAGAAAACACATACTGGATATGCGCCAAGGTTTCAAATGCAAAATGTAAATGAACTGTTTTTGTGAATTATTAGTTTACCCCAGTTCCATCTAATGTTTACTGCATTCGGTTTTTACTTAGAACTGCGATTTGCTTTATGCAATAAAGAATTTACATATTATTCGCATATCACTTAATCATAGTCACTTATAATTAAGGAAAGAATTGTCAATAATTTGAGATTTTGAAACATAGTTCTCTTCTGAGTACAGGTAAGTTGCGGTGCTAAAAATTTCGAGCTCGCTTCCCTCGCTCTAGCATTTCCTTACGGAAACATGTTTTGTACCGAAAGAGCTCTGGTTAAAATCCTTTAAACATGTCCTGAGCCATAGAAACCAATGCTACACCACTGTTTTGAAACCAATGTGCAGCGTGCGGCGCGAATACATCCATACCGATGACTATCATCTGTTAAACTTAAAACTTTGGTTTATTACCTATATGTGGCAAATGAAATGTCTCTAAAACTTTAGATTCTTGATCTTTGTGGGCCCTGTTAACAACAAAACAATCATAGTGGTCCTTGGTTGAAAAAAGGTTAGGAACCACTGATCTAATGTTTACTGTACTCATTTTTTACTTAGAACTGCGATTTGCTTTATGCAATAAAGAATTTACATATTCGCATATCGCTTAATCATAGTCACCTGTAATTTATATACTCTGTGTATTCATTGCTTTGTTCAAATTAGTGAAATTTTAAAATGTCTGAATTACATTTGGCTGATGTGTCAAGAATTAAACCTTTAAAACCGGCCAAGAGCGTGTCGGACTCGCACATGATAAGAAAAGTTGTAGGGTTTCGTAGCCATTGTGTAAGTACCTTAACTAAGAGACATTTTTGAAACACAATGATAGTGCGATTTATTTTCGTGCAACGCCATCTAGCTTCTCATTAGAGAAAAAAAAATCTATTTTCTTGGTTTTTTTTCGAAACTGGTTTTCTTCATAACTATTAAATTTCTGTTTTTGGGTTACTCTTATCTGTTTTCATGCCAAATTTCGATTCAATAGGTGCAAAAATGAGCTTGTTATTGAGGCGGAGCCTTCAGACAGACAGATACAAAGACAGACAGATTGGATGAAAATATAAGGGTTCCTTGTTTGACTAACCCTAAAAGAGGTTAGTATATAGAGGTGCACTAAGAAAGGATGTTTGGATGAAGGCGGATGCAGTAGCGGAAACACTTTTCTATCGAGAAGTTATTAATAATACCAAGACTTTAATCTCTATTTTCTCTAGGACCTAGATAAACGCGAGAAAAAAAATCACACAAAGAACATTATCTCTCTCTGACTACAATGTGTCCTTTTTGACTATTATATTTGTATTTTATATTTAACATCATAATTATATATGTACGTATATGTATGAATATATATATATTTGTGTGTATGTATGTATAAATTATATTTACTCTATAATATGTAGACAGGTACATAGGTACCTAATAGTGCACCGCCGTAGCATTGGTCTCTGTAAATAGTTCTTCCATCCAATGGTTGTCTGGAAGAAATCGCTTTTAGTGATAAAACCGCCCTTTATACCCTTCTCATTCTTGTTTTAAATTGTATTTTTCTATTCTTGGTGTGCAAATAAAGAATCTTATCTTATCTTATCACACACTGAGAAAAAAATGCTACGTATACGTAGCCCGTCGCAGCTTACGTACCATGTAGCTTACGACGCGATACTGATTACGTGTTGCATCAGTATTTAAGTTGTCTCGTACTTCATAATGGTACGCAAGCTGCGATGGGCTACGTATACGTAGCATTTTTATCTCAGTGCAACTAAACCAAGGCGGTCTATCCTCAAAGATCGATACGATATCTAATTATAGGTACAAACATAGCTATCTAGACTAAATAGAGCGGTAGAATCAGGAAGTGGCCGTGTCTACATCAGCTAGATGAGGCTGCCGCGGCACTTGACCTTTCGCTCACCTCATTCGAAGGTGCTTCATTGGACATCAGGTGGTTAGACTTTGAGAGTAGATAATTACGATATTAACCCGTGGTTCATCTGGCGGGTTTACCTGGATATACTATGGGTACTTATATTGGACCTTCGTTCACGTGTTTGGTGATAAAGTAGAATGCAAGAAAATGATAACACTATACAAGGTGTTACAAAAATACAAATAAACTTTTAAGGGGTTTTGGGGGTTTGGTTTAGAGCATCAAACTGACCAACTTTCACTATGAAAAAAAAATATCGGATTTTCCATACTAAACTAAAAATCTACTAGAGCTAAATGTACAGCTATGGGACAGCTGATTTTTTTTCGCGATTTCGATGTTGGTTTCATAGTGAAAGTTGTTCAGTTTGATGGTCTAAACAACCCCTTTAAAAGATTTAAATGCTTATTTTTACTTTTGTAACACCTTGTATATGTAACATATGAATGCGAGTGACTGTACCTAGTCAGTTCATTATGATAAGATGAATAAAATGTCAGTGGTAATTTGAGATCAAGATAAAAGAATATAATGCGTTCTTTGTAGTTTAATAATCCAAAGGAATTCCAGTGATGTTTAGGTCAATTGACCGAAAACTGAAGGTCAATTCATCTTAATGAATGCATAATGTAATGGCTCTTTGTCCGAGTACATATTGGTATTTTTAAATATACAACAATATTAGTTGTAGCACTGTATTACTATAGTCCTTACAGTACGACAACGGATGTACTTGCGCTGAGCAACTGAGGGGGCCTTGCGGGGAAGCGCGGGTGCGGGTCGCATCCCGAGATCTGTATGAAGATGTCGGGATTGACCGACAAGGGCAGGCGCGGGACAGTTCTTTATAATTAAAGGAATTGATTGCATATCAATTTAGTGTCAACCCTTGCACATCTGCGCATGAGAGCGGAAGAACTTACACCATGGCATGGATGGCATCGCCCGCCATCAAGAGCGTTTCCTTACTGTAAGCCTTATAGTATTACTGTGGTTGTAGTTTAAGGAAGTGTTGGTTTTTAGACGCACACTACAACGCTGCCCATTAAAGTGGCGACGGACTCACTACCTGTCACAATGGACCGAGTTTGGGCACAGCTAGTGAAATATGGATTTTCTGAATATGCTGCACATTAAGTGTCTTTTCACACGTTTCGGTTGCCGGGTAGACACCGCCGTATCCCTGACTGCGAAATTATGGGCTTCTTGTATAAATTGCGCCGGTATATGTGAAAGCGTCGTTAAATGCTCATACATTTTGCTGCCGGACAACCGGAATGTGGAAAAAGGATTTTGGGATTTATCTGACTGCCCCCTAGGTAGAGGAATATAGTAATGATCAAAATACCTATCCATTATTCGGGTAAGTACTTATAAGCATTCGTTTGTTTTAACATTGTGCCTTTTTACACTTCTCGGTCGCCGGATACCCGGCCAGCGCTTGCGAACATACCTTTAAGGGTATATTACCGTTGGCGCGCTCCATACAATCGAAGTCTGGTTATATTTTCAATACTAACCAATTAAAGTCAATGAAATTTTTCAGAAACAATCTAAAAACTAATCTCTATGTTTGTATGAAGTCAGATTTTCGTTAAAATATACAGTATTAGTGCTAGGATTAATTAAAGATTTGTATGGATATCTTTGAGGCACTCTTACTTTAAAACTATACATTTTTAACGAAAATCGGACTTCATACAAACATAGAGATTAGTTTCTAGATTGTTTCTGAAAAATTTCATTGACTTTAATTGGTTAATATCGAAAATATCACCAGACTTCCGACAGTATGTGTAAAATCTTTCATACATCACCATGCATTTTGTTCTCGGTAAACCGGCCGGCACCGCCGGCTACCCGGCTTGTGAAAAGGCACTAAAGCAGCAGCTAAAGAAACCAATATTCACAAGCTACCAGCAATTCTATTGAATGCCACCGATAGATACAAAATAAAATATTCTAGGCACAGAGTAGGCAGGTGAAAGTTGGTCGGTATGTGGTGAAGTAGCTATTGTTTCATTGAACTCCGTTTTACTTTTACATTTTAACCTTTTCATAGAGAAAACATATATCTCATGGAGGGTGTTTGGGGGCTATAAGGGTAGGCCTGTGCCCTTATAGCCCCATACATTATAGGAGACGGTGGGTCATTCGGAGGCGTCCGCCCGTGCCTCCAGGTGACGTCGCCTGGAGGCGAGGGCGTAATGCTCAAAACGACGCTATGCTACGTACTATAAGGTTTATAATTTAGACTATCCGCCACCGCCACGCGTCTCTTCTGTATAAACTGCGCCTAAGAGATAAGGCTAGTTTGACGAATGGCTAGCCTCCTATCACCATTAAATTTTTACACGTCATAACAGCTTGAACAAAGAAAATATACTCGAACGCGAGCCTGAAATCGTTAATAATAAAATTTGAAACAACATGGGAAAAAATATTTACCGAATTTATTATGACTCTAACTTCCTTATCTTACGCTAGCGTTAATGGCAAATACCACCACTGATAATGATAACAGATTACAGCGATAACCTGATAACGCTTATCAGTCAATAATACATTTGAGTCATTATTTTGATATGAAATGCCTCAATGTCTATTAGTCATTACTTTATTGTACGTAAATAATTGGAATTGTAACACTGTTTTTATATATAACAGCTGTTAAAATGAAGTAGTACCAGATTTATAAGTTCCCCCGATGTACGCACGGCGACAGATCAACCTACCCATAGTTGAACTCTATGTTCATGGGCATAAGGTCTAACTATGGATAGGTTGATCTGTCGCCGTGCGTACATCGGGGGAACTTATAAATCTGGTACTACTTCATTTTAACAGCTGTTAGACAGATCAACCTATCCATAGTTGGACCTTATGCCCATGAACATAGAGTTCAACTATGGGTAGGTTGATCTGTCGCCGTGTGTCGCAGTAGCGCGCAAAATTATATTGACCAATCAGGATGTGCCACCTTTAATGCCTTGCCACGATTGGATAATTGTGTTCGCGTCCTTTTCGCTGCTATCCGACTGCACCCTTTGATTACTAAACGACTTCGGGTTTTATCGGGGGACTCATCCACAGCCTGAATTGACCCACGGTCGGGTATAGGCCTCTATTTGTTTATGCTACTCTCTTCTGTTCTTAGCATCTCGCATACTCGTAGCTCCCGCGACTCTCATTATATCGTAAACTCATCGCCGGACGACCTTACAGGTCACCTGCCAGGCTATTATCAGTTCTGGATGCACTGAAAATGTTGATGCTTGGAATATATCGTATAGGTGTTCTTTAAGAGAAAATGCGGGTGTACTAGTATTTATTCTGTGGTGCCGTTTAGTCTCAGAAAAAAATGCCTGTGACAGACACCAAGATTCCATAAGTATTCTCTTTTGCAATTTTTGGCCGGAACACTAAAGAGTTAAAAATACAATATTTTTCATAAATATCAATCAATCTAAAGTGCAACTGTGGAGCTTATGTTTGATGCATGCTCAACGACATACTATGAACCAAAACCAATAACATTAGTTTATCTATGTATATTAGTCTTAGACTAATTATTATAAGGACTAGCCTTGCGGTAGCATTTCCCCTCTGCCACGGTATAAGCACAATTGATCTTATGCATTTACATTAAATTTTCCACCTTATCACTAAACGAGACAGCTTATAATTGCGAAATAATAACTTCGAACTTAGAACGTTTGGGGTTCACACGAGACTACTTTTCATGATTTTTAACATTCAAAATTAGAATCTAATGTTATGGGGAATAAAATCCAAAGTTGCGGATTTCATGTTACCTCGCTCCCCGCAAAAAGTGGCAGAAATGTCTGTTAGTAGAATTACACGCGTAACCAGTCCACATATAAATAGTCAAAGATATTAGTAGTTGTCATCAACCTGACCACCGTGAAAAGAAATATTACATTTGTGAGGCTACATATGTATGTAGAAGTACTGTATGACAAAGCCATGTTACATAAAACCACAAGTAGTATCAGTTTCTATCTCAATTTACACACTCACTCTCTTGGTTGGTTTATAGCAGAGATCTGTAAACTTAAGTAGGCAAGTAGATGCAAAAAAAGAGGAAATACAGGCTTTACTGTCATAGTACATCATACATTGAAAACAACATTGGTATCACTTTAAAACGGAAACTTGGTTTTTGGCCAAAACCGAAAACAAAACTGAAGCCTTGGTCTGCCACTATACTCCATTCAAAATAGCAACGAAATTTTAAGGCCGTTTTGCATTACAGAAACAGAGATTTGAAACACTTCCTCTCACTTATTCTTAGAACAGCTTTAGTAACGTCCAAGATATGTCGGGTAGTATATGTATGCAATAAATTAATAAAATTTGGTAATCAGAATTAGCCAGAAAGCTAAGTAGAAAACGGAAACTCTCATCGTCCTTATTTGGAAAGAAGTATAGATGCCCTTACCCTATTGAATTTGATGAAAAATTCTATGATCAGAAAAGATCTTAGATACAGTGTTACTGTTTTGTAGTAGAAAATATATTTCAGGACAAAGAGATCTTCTTTGCAGATTTTACTTTGTGTTGCAGATTTAGAATGTATAGGATTAAGATTGTGATATCCATAATATTACTTTGAATATTTTGTAACAAACCACTTTATTTGTAGCTATGATTGCAGTTGGTTTGTATGTCTATCATATTAGTCTATATTACAATGCATAATATAAAAGCTATTATATGCATATCACAATTTAGCCCACATTACATCTTGCATGATGTCATTTCAATTGTTATTCGGCTGACATTTAAGTTTATTTTAGAACTACATATACATATTCTTTGTTTGTTGTATTCAAATACAGCTATGAAAGTATGATACTCACATAAACAGATTTTATTTTTATTTTGTACTAGTGGCCTTCCCCACGCATGGGTAGCTATATAATATAGCTTATGTTCATCACGGATAATGTAGCATTCTTCAGAAAGAATTGTTCAGATCGTTCCATTCGTTTCAGAGCCTATTCAATACAAACAATGAAATCTTTCCTCTTTATAATAATAGTGTAGATGGGAAATATCTTCATAGATCTATGTGATTGTTGATCATTTGGGTGTTTAAAAGAGAATAATGAAGGGTTAGAACACATACAGATTAATTCATTGGGGGTTCCGCTACAGATTAGAGTCATCCCCCGGGCTCGCTGCACTTCATTGTCTAGTGTTGTGAGTGGTCACCGCTGTTGATCCTGGTTTACAGGAGTTACAGCGGTGGAAATGCCTAATTTTTTTTCATATAGTTTTCAGCATGCCTAGCATGATAAAACGTGAAAGCTGTGATGTGCATTCATTTTGGCATGTGAATAGTAAGAAATACAGCACTTTACAATCTTTCTCGCTTTCTGGGGGTGGCATGCGAAGCCCACTGGTGTGAGACTAGGAAATGAAAGGCCTTGTACGTAAATAAACAGAAGCAAAGTATAGAAATATGCAAAGCAAGTTGCCACAAATATAAGTTGGTACTATAAATATGGATGGATATGGATGTCCGTCACACTGGTCAGAGTTCCGGTACTACTGGTGAACCGTGGATGTTCTGAGGTTTCAGAAATCAGAATATCTCTGACTATCCCCTCGGGGAATATAGTCGTTAGCATATGCAGGCATGCATGTACTATAAATATGTTCAATAGTATGTCGGAGATAACATTTAAGGTGGTTGCAGAGTTGTCAGTTTCACACATATAACAGTAATATTTTATTATATTATATGCATATAGAAAAATAGTTTTAATGGTACCGTCTATGCGTAATATGCATCAAACTTTTTTATGAAATTAACAACTCTGAAACCTCCTTAAATACTGATTCCCAAAACAGCACCGTATTAATACACCTACGAAATTTTGCATATATAATTTACATAGTACCTACATATTCATCAACATACATTTTGGTCATGAATCTGAATGATCTCAAACAACATAATTGGGACGAACACACCTTTATTTGGAGCTACAGAAGGTGTACTTGGGACACAAGGCCGATTTAGACGATGACACTCCTTTAGCGATCTCAAGGTTATACAGAACGGCGCAACCAGACGAAAACTGTTCCATTCGGCTCGATAATAAAGAAAAACGTTTCGAAATCACACCCGACAGCGCTGGGAGGAAGCATAAAAACGTTTATTGAACAATGCATCGGCCGTCTTGCATAGAAAATACATCCGATTCGTAGACAGGTGTTCCTCAATTTATTTATCGAATAACTTACCTTAAAAGGGTCTAGTTACACTCCGATGAACTGTTAAATCCATAAAACACTGTCACATATATTTGGAACACTATATAAGCTGTTTAAAACATAAAATGACTCGTTATTTACAATTTTTCAATATTTATTTACAAAATAGACCACTCCGCACTGCGCGAAACACTTGTGAAAATCCATAGACAAAACAGATGATTTGACGTAAGAAAAAACAATAGTGATGTGCTTTTGCGATGTTTTGCAAATGTCGACAATATATTTTTTATAGTAGCTCGCCTATTTTATTTAACGAATAAATTAAAAAGACGTTAAACATAAGCAATACTTCGAGTATTTAATTTTGTAAATGAACTTTAAATTTTTCTGACATCATGAATATCCAAACAAACATTACGAAACATTTAGGCCGAGATTCAGAGACGATTTTTAAGTCTTAGGCCGAGATTCAGAGACGATTTTTTTGGTCTTAGCTCGAGCTAAGCGTGGCGAAAATGTATGGATTTTGACATACGGTAGTCCGAACTATGACTTACAAATCGTCTCTGAATCTCGGCCTTAGTTCGAACTAAGTAGGGCAAAAATGTATGGATTTTGGGATTTCGAACTAAGGCTGAGATTCAGAGACTTTTTTAAGTCTTAGTTGGAACTCCTGTATGTCAAAATCCATACATTTTCGCTCTACTTAGCTCGAACTAAGACTAAAAAATGTCTCTGAATCTCGGCCTAAGATTTAAAAAACGTCTCTGAATCTCAGCCTAAGAAATTTTCAAAGGATAATTAAGAAATGTTAAATGATGATTTGATTCAGACTCAGGCAAGGAAATGCATCCCATTCAGCCTAGTATGTAATTTTTCATGTAACTCGAGAAATAATGGATAGAAAAATCGGATTATTTTATACTTATTAGTTTTGTTTCACATAATATCCAAATGGTTTTCGAATCTTGGTTTTTAAATGAAATATTGTCCAACAGAAATATACTCAAAGTAGTTTGAATGCGGTAAGAAGATTAACATTAAAGATAAAAATATCTATTCAAATTTTTGTCTTCCAATTCTTAATGTGAGATTGTTTATACTAATGAAACCAACTAACAATTGTTACCTAATTTATATAAACTCGATAAAATGTTTTGGTCTATCGATATTTTACCATAGGAATTTCTGTCTATGTTACAGCATGTAGTCTATGGAAATAATGTTGCCAAGTGTAAAGCTATTACCCAATATTCAGGGTAAATATGTTGATTAGCGTATAGAAAAAAAAAGACGAAGTATTATTATATAACATAATCAAATTAATTTCATAAACAAAAGTATATTACTTCGGCTTTTCAACCAGTTCTGCGATATGTATAGTAACTATAGAGATAATAGTTACTTTATTACTGCTTTATTACAATTTTATGATTATTCGCGAGTGCTTTATTTAATGCTATACGGTTTCACTAAAGTAAATTGGTATTTCGAGGTTTTACAAATTAGATTTTTTCAGCTTTTTGACTTTAACATTGGGGAGCTTTTTCACTTTTATGGCAACATTTAACAGAATTTCCTTCCGGTGGAGCTGTCCAAGGCCCAATCAAATCATTCGGCTCGCGAGGTATCTACGTGGGTGCTACGATATTGCATGTTGCGTGTTTATTTACAAAATTCAAATTCGAAATTATTGAATGGAAAATCGATGGGTTTTAATAATTATAAATTAAACATAGGGACGCAGTGAAGGTGTTAGTGAATTTTGTTGAAAACTCTTGACTGTTGTTTGAATTATTGACTGATCGGATATAGTATTTTGTGATAAAATGACTGCGTCCACGATGATTGAATTGGAATCCTGGATAATCTACCAGTGTGTCCTGAATGAGTGCCACGTATCCAGCTGTAAGTACCTTACATATATTAATTTATATACTACGTGTTAAAAAATTTCATTCACCCCTATCACCTAAATCAGATATTTAGGTATAACAAAATAATTATAGATTGAAACAATAATGTCATTATTTTGATACTTAAAAATTAAAGTTATTCGCATTTTAAGTTATGAGGCAAAAATGATTTGTTATCATTTCAGCAATGAATGAAAGCGCTAAAACGTGCTCATGGATACATTTTAAGAATCTTGTTTTGGTAGTAATTAGGGTGAGAGTGCCCGAGCGGTGGGTTGAGTTCGAGTTCAGTAAATTTTAAATTTTACAAACAAATTATTTAATACCTACCTAATACCTAGGAGAGGATACCTAGACCAGATCAGGGACGTCATTAAAAATGCCAGGTTAAAAGTAGCCGAAATCGAAGGGAGTGTATGAAAAGATGTATGGACTTAGAGGAAGGAAGAGAGGTGTGTCAGAACCGCCCAAAGTGGAGATCTATAGTTTCTGCCTACCCCTCTGGGAAAAAGGCGTGAGTTTATGTATGTATGTATGTATTGTTAATATTTTGAAAAATAAATCCTATGTTGAAACCATGATAATTCGATTCTGCTCTCGATTCTAAACAAACTAATTTCTAGTTTTGCGTTAATTCATTAACACGTTGTATACTACCAGATTTTAAGTCGGACAGATCATAAGCTATCAAACAAAAAAAGTTTGATAAAAATCGGTTCAGTAGTTACTAGGTCCCGCTACTTCGTCCGCAGAAATTATACAAGTTGTTATAAAAATACAAATAAACATTTAAGGGGGTGGTTCACTATGAAACCAATATCGAATTCGTGAAATAAAAACAAATGTTCCATACTAAACTACAAAATGTATGGGAAAACAGAGTTTTTTATTTCGCGATTTCGATGTTGGTCTTATAGTAAAAGTTGTTCAGTTTGATGGTCTAAACCACCCCTCATAACTAGGGTGTTCTATTACACCCTGTATATGATTAATCAGACGGAATAACGTATTTTGTGCTGAGTTTGAATTAGTTAGCTAATTAGAGAAATATACTGACTTCTGTGCTTAAGGTTTTTGATTAATTTTATTAATTATAATATGCATACTTAATTAAAGTTAATTATTTATCTTACACCTACTTATTAATGTTGGATTAAATTAACCTATCATTTTTAAAGGGCTATGTAAAAAAATAGGATTCTTCAAAGCATCATATCTCATGAAGTACTAACAGTAGGAGTATGATTTGCGGATATGTGTAAATTGAACATATAATTGAAGTTTTGATTAGAGCCAAAACACGATTAAGACACATTTTCTCGATAGAAAAACAAGCCAAAGTAGCCTCCGTCTCTATCGATAAACGCTTGGAAGTGCTAAACGGTGAATATTAGAAACAAGAGGCTTGATTTAAAAAAAGAGATTGAGATTTTATAAATTTTGATTAGAGCAGAATTGAACTTACATGAATAGTACAATTACAATTAAATAAAGTTTGTTTTATGCTTGCGTCGTTTCAGGCGCGCGCGCCACCCTGTGTCTTTCTCTCGCATCAGGCAGTAATATAAGCTATCACACGCCCATTTCGCTTCAATTATTTTTCGACATAGGCCCTTAATCTCGATTGACTGCCGATACTTAGATCCGTAGATACAGGGTCCTTCTTAATATGCTGACACTTTTTAAGACGATAACCAGGCCATCAAACTGAAAAACATTCTTCATGGGACCAACACCGAAATCGTGAAAAAAAATCTGGTGAACCATACAAAACTGCAAACCTACTCGAGCTAATTGTATGGGACAGCAGATTTTCTTTTTCACGATTTCGTTGTTGGTCCCTTGAAGAATGTTGTTCAGTTTGATGGCCTGGTTATCGTCTTAAAAAACGTTATAATACCTCTGTTTACCACTTCTTACGAAGTTGCTAGTGAGCTTATCTGACAGGTCGTTCATAATCATCATTTTGTATAAAAATATGTCAAACAATCTGTCAAATAAGGTTTAACAAGCCGTTCGGCCGTGTGTAGTAAAACTTAGGTATTGACGAAAAACTTCGAAATCTGTCAGGTTAGCTCGAGTGAATTTATAATTCGGAGCGCGCTCCATTCAAACGAAGTCTGGTTATATTTTCAATACCAGCCAATTAAATTCAATGAAATTTTTCAGAAACAACCTAGAAACTAATCTCTATGTTTGTATGAAGTAAGATTTTCGTTAAAATGTATGGTTTTAAAGTTACAGTGCCAGATTTCCATACAAATCTTATATTAATCCTAGCACTAAAACTGTATACCACCTTCAATCCCTTGACACGATTGGTTATTTGTTTTCGCACCCTTTTCCCTGCTATCCGACTTTGCATCCTTTGTTTACTAAACGACTTCGGGTTTGGTCAAGGACACGAGAACGGCTGGCAAGAGCAGTACCGCGATTAGCCCAATACCAAATGTGTCAAAAGTTATGGTTCGTATGTAGTCCAATCACAGTTCAATCACCGAATATTTACCGCGATTGCAGCCCTGAACAGTGAGGTGGTCTTCATTCGATATGTGTTGAATTTAAGTTTACATACTGTATAGATGGTTCCTGTTATGATTATGGTATGAAATGGTTCGTCACGTTTAATTAAAGTTAATTGCAATTGATCTTTACAGACGAACGCAAGCGCAGTTTCACTTGATGTCTGTTTATTTTCAACGGCCCGCGCAGAGCAAAGGTTATAATGCATTGACGTTGTTCTAGATACCTACCAGGCTACCACACTTGTGCATTTTAATTCCATTCCAGTCAGACCGACGTGATAGAAAACCGAACCTGATATTTATTTGTTATTTTGTCACAAATAATAAGTAAAAATAATAAATAACAACAACAGTTATAATATTTGTAAGTGGCGACGGGCTCACCCCCCGTCACACTGGTCAGAGTTTCGGTACTACTGGTGAAACATGGATATTCTGAGGTTTCAGAATATCTCTGACTACCCCCTCGGGGAATATAGTCGTGGGCATATACTTATGCTATGCTATGCTTATATTATATTGAATGCTAGATAGCATGTTAGTATAATAATTGACGAAACGAACGTTTTAGGTACGTTTTAAAGTTCGTTACAACGATTTTTTTTGGTTTATAAGCGCAGCGAAAACCAAAAAAAATCTTGGTACTTTACAATAATTTTTATAGATTCTTTTGTTCTTTTTGTTCAGTACAATTCAAAAGGTAAAGTAAGATTGACGTAAACATTGCCCAGAGAAATGAGCTCAATTTATAACTGTAATTGATTTCAGAAGGCCGACCATGAGTTTTCACAGTACTTTACTAGTTACGTCGCCAATTTCGTATGGCAGAAATTAGTTCTCGACGTAATCACTAGGAGCGCTGTATGAAATTCAATACAAAATTGGTGACGTTAGTACAGTAGTACAGTACAGTAAAAACTCATGGTGACAATACGTAACATGGTACTGGTGACGTAAATTCAGAAATTTTCGGATCTTTTTGTCGGTTTTTCCATATTTCACATCTGACAATTCTAATATGCAGTCACACCACATAGTCTTTAGTCTAGTAGATACCTGCCTACATTAGAATGACGTATTTTTTTTGTTATAATATAATGTACGAAAAAAATTGCTTTGAATAGTAATTAAGGTATTAGCCATGCTTTATACAGAAGAGACGTGTGGCGGTGGCGGATAATCTGAGTAACACAATATAAACCTTATATTACGGAGCATAGCGTCGTTTTTATCGTAAAGAATCGCGCCCGCGCCTCCAGGTGACGTCGCCTGGAGGCGCGGGCGTAACTCTCCAAACGACGCTGTGCTTAGTGCTATAAGGTTTATGTTACTTTGACTATCCGCCACCGCCAAACGTCTCTTCTGTATAAACCGCGCCTAACACTCACTACAGGATTTGTCATAATTTTTTTATTGAAAGAATAAAAGCAGTGGACTAACAACGCCTATGATACAACCTAATAGTGATTTTAGAAAAAATTTAACTACTGAAATAAAATATAGTTTACTTAACTAATTGGCATTACCTACAGACTGGATAGCAGACTAGAAACTGTAGGTCGGTAGGTAGGTACCCCAAAGTAAAACTAGAAGACGAAAGGACTAGGTACATAAAATAAATCAGAAAGTAATCCATACAGGTAAGGTTGTTTAGAAGGTAGACCTCAATCGATAGAGTCGTCACGGCAGCGCTGGGAGCCCAAGGACGTAGCCTTGACTCTGTCTTAACGATTTAACCACCTAAATACGTAGGTTGTTGTCTTAAATTGGCTCATCAAGGAAACTGCTCTCGAAAAAAAACCGGGCAGGTAGCAACTAACGTCCATACAACCTCACCATAAGGGTAGGTCTCATAGTCCTGTATAAGGGCATGATTTTATTTTACTTAGTTATACTATTAAACCTTTACAAGAATTAATATCATCAAGGAGATTGCTGTGCTCTTTTAAAAAAAGGGAGTAAAGATAATGCTGTTGCATTTTTGGGGCTGTTGCATCAATCGAATGGGGCAATTGCATCTAATAATGTTGTAGGTCATATTGCAAATTTACCTAAAGCCTGAAAGGTATTCAATTTGTGTACTTAGATGATATTTAAAAAAAAACAAGCACTAAAACTACAATACATTTGTGTTTTATTGAGATTTCGAAATGGCGTCTAGTAACTACTTAGATAACATCTTAAAGCTGGAGAACAGGTCTTCCTTGTTAAATCCAGATTATAAAACTTAAAAATAATTGTACCCCATGGATATAAATCCTATGTACACAACCTGTCCAAAAGATGCAATTTCCCCAAAATAATTATCCTATAAATAAAATTATCCTATGGATATAAATCTATTTGCCCCATTGATATAATTACACCATAAATCTACTTAATTGCCCCATGACCCCAATCTTTTAATTTACGTCTTTCCTTAATCGTATCTAGAAACCATCCCTGTTTAAGGAAAGACAAATTAAGAGCACGCACACATAGATACGAGTAAGTCTGTGTGTGTTCCGACATCATTAAGTTAATTATACTTCTACTTTCTGGCAAGAAATTGTTACTTTCCGTTATACGTCAATGTATTGGAGATATTTGCTAAGCTTCTTTGCTGATGGTCGTAAATACCAACCTCAAAGAGACCATGAGAAGTTTATTCCGAATGCGTAAATGCGCGCTGGATACAAACGAAGTCTGGTGATATTTTCAGAATTAACCAATTAAAGTCAATGAAATTTTTCAGAAACAATCTAGAAACTAATCTCTATGCTTGTATGAAGTCAGATTTTCGTTAAAATATACAGTTTCAATGCTAGGATTAATTTAAGATTTGTATGGAAATCTTGGAGGCACTGTAACTTTAAAACTATACATTTTAAAGAAAATCTGACTTCATACAAGCATAGAGATTAGTTCTAGATTGTTTCAGAAAAAAATCATTGACTTTAATTAGTTAGTACTGAAAATATTACCAGACTTCGTTTGTATGGAGCACGCTCCGAATTATATTCCCTTAACTATACCATAAAATAGTACGTACTTAGGTCATAGTGTAATGAAAACTAAATCTCCACTTGCTTCAATCTATACTTCATTCCAAATAAGGACGACGAGGTTTTCCGATTCCTACTTAGCTTTCTGGCTAATTCTGCTTACCAAATGTAATTAACTTATTGGATACATATACTATCCGACATATCTTGGATGCTACTAAAGCAATTCTAAGAATAATTGAGAGGAAATGTTTCAAATCTCTGTTTCTGTAATGCAAAATGGCCTTAAAATTTCGTTGCTATTTTGAATGGAGTATAGATTAGCAATAAACTTCAGGTTAAGTTGGTAACCTATGATTTTTATATAGAAAAAACGACTGAGAGAGCTATTTTACCGAGAATAAAACAAGAAATGTGCTCACTTCTGTCTACATCATCTCTCTAAACTAATGTTAAAAGTTAATTTCCTTAAACATATTTATCCTGTATGAACAATGTACGAAGTTAAATTGAATTTTGTGTCAGAGACAGTCGTCCAATCGCAATAAGATAAAAATAAAATGAAAGGAAGAAGTTTACTGAGAACGTTTACTTGAAGGATGGGACAGAGCAGCGTGCAGACGACAGTTTTATAATGGCTCTATTTTTTATTTTGTACAACCCCAATAAAAATACATTGGAAAGACTGTCGTCATTCAAGTTCAAAGGTATTACGCAATTTAAGTAAAATGGTTGCCAGGATTAGTGCTATGAGGTACCTATCTTAGTTTCCGATCAACAATGGATATATACAGTAAAATTAAATGCGATAAAAAGGGGAAAGTAGGATTGCCGTTTTGTATATAGGGTCCTTCTTAATATGCTGACAATTTTTTTAGAGGATGATCATAGAGAAAGTTGTTCAGTTTGATGGTCTGATCATCCTCTTAAAAACTGTCAGCATATTAAGTTGGACCCTGTATTACTTATTCTATGACAGCAGATTTTTTTTTCTTGATTTTAATGTTGGTCTCAGAGAATGTTGTTCAGTTTTATGGACTTATTTAAGGACCTTATATAGTGTTTTGATTGTTTTGAAGATCATCATCTCTATTGTCTTAAAATAAGGACCTAAATTTATTTCAAATTCACCTAAGCGGAATTGTCAAGAACGGACAAAAACACGTCGATTTTATACCGATCTAATCGGGTAGGGTACAATAGCACCCCAATAGCACCCCACATTGAGATTTTGAATTGACGCTTCCATAAGAAGAAGCTTATTGCAAAATGTAGTTATTTTATTTATTTAAAATTCCTTTTAATTTATTTTATTTAAATTTTATTGTACACATGGAAATACAGCATTTAATACGAGAAAATTACAAAGGGCATATGTCTCTGAAGACACACTTGATGATGAAATTAACAAACTAACATACAATTTGAACATTACCTTAATAATACCGCTAATAATATAGGGTCCTTCTTAATATGCTAACACTTTTCAGACCGAACATCTTTCTCTATGGGACCAACATCGAATTCGCGAAAAAAAAATCTGCAATCCCATATATTTGGCTCCAGTAGGTTTAAATTTTTGTATGGAACAGCTGATTTTTTCTCGCGATTTTTTTGTTGGTCCCATAGAGAAAGTTGTTCACTTTGATGGTCTGATCATCCCCTTCACAAAGTGTCAACATATTAAGAAGGACCCTGTGTACATCTCAAAATTTAAAATACAAGTGAATAAGAAACGATTTTTTTTATCACATATGACTTTGATGCATTCTGAATGAGGAGTCACTTATTTTCATTTCAGCACGGAACAGAACATTCTTCTCTATCAGATGTACAAGAGATAAGTTTAATTAAATAAAGCTATTCTCCCATAGCTTTCAATTAGTGTGAGGATTAGATAACATCTGTTTACACGATCCATTCCTTGTGTAGTTAAGATTTTAATCAAACTGTAGATTCTGTTAAACTCTGTTTCGATCTAGAGCTATTGTCGATACTTAATCTCTTCTATCAGACGTCTTCCCAACAGTAAAACGTTTATCTACTATAAATACAATTTGTTGCTATCTACACTAATATTATAAAGAGGAAAGATTTGTACCTATTTTTGTATGTTTGTATGTTTGTAATGAATAGGCTCAAAAAGTACTGGGCCGATTTAAAAAATTCTTTCACCAATAGAATGCTACATTCTTCCAATTTGACATAGGCTACATTACATTTTGAAAAAAATTAGGGATCCTTGGTAAAATAGACAATTGTCTACCCCGTGCGAAGCCGGGACGGGCTGCTAGTCTATTATATTATACTTACATCCTCGGATGCTGCTTTTATAAAGTATACAGGGTATATGAAGTATACAAAACACCTCAGTAATAATTAAGGGGGTGCTTCAGACCATCAAACTGAACAACTTTCACTATGGAGCCAAATCGAGAAAAAATAAAAAATAAATCATCTGTCCCATACAAAACTGCAGTACCGACCGACTCGACTAAAATGTATGGGACAGCAGATTTTTTAAAAATTTTCTCAATGTTGGCTCCATAGTAAAAGCTGTTCAGCTTGATGGTCTAAACCACCCCCGTATTACTAGAAAATTACCATTAACCTTTAAACTACACACTCTACCCATCAAACTGATCAACTCTTACTATGGGAGCAAATTGATCAGAACAAAAAATCTGCTGTCCCATACCAAACTGCAATACCTACTCGATTCAAATGTATGGGACAGCTGATATTTTTTTTGTTCTGACAGGTTTGCTCCCATAGTAAAAGTTGTTCAGTTTGATGGGTAGAGTATGTTGTTTAAAGGTTAATGATACTTTTCCTTACACCTTGTAGAGCATGTATGTAACGAGAATTGTATTTAATAGTTAATACGGTTTCGTTGATTTGAAGTTGAGATCCTTTGACGTACTTTTGTGTTTGTAGGAAATAAAGTAGCAAAAACAATGTACTTTCCTGGAATACTCGAAATGAAACAAAAAGCCAGTTCAACCAAAAAAAACCGGTCCGCAGAGCAATCATGAAACAAATTTTACTCTTGACTTGAATAAACATTACAATTCGCATATAAAAGTCGCCCCAATTTCCCAGAGTGCTTTGAGGATTGCTCTGGATTCTGTGTGTGGAATGTCGAGTATGAGTGGATGGCCAAGGTCGACAGGCGAATTGTGCAGTATGTGGGCAGCCTAACACAGCCTTGCATTCCGGTACGTGTACGGGGACCTTTATAGTCGGCTTTTGAAGTTATGACAGAATTTCATTTGTAGGAAAATTTCATAATGTTGCTTTTCAAAGAGAAAATGTTCCTTTTCATTTGATATTGCGAGCGAGATTTGCTGTTTTATAAAATAATTTGCAACTGTGACTCGAGAAATTTAATTTGCGACTGTAATATAGGAGGTGAGGGTTGAGTACGAGAGACAATCACACCTTTCGTTATGAAATCACTTGCGCTCGGTTTATAAGTCTCGCAAAGTTCCCCTTTTGAGTCCTTCGCTGTTCCTAATGTGCTGGTAAAAAAAACTGGCTAAGTGCGAGTCGGACTCGCGCAAAGAGGGTTCCGTAACTGCCGTACTAACATACGATCCAAACGTTTTGTTTTTCCCGGCTTCTTAGCGCAATACGGACACTCACTTGACCGGTTTTAATTATTTGTTGTTTTACCTTAAAGTATACATATAATCATAACCAAGTTTTGACGCTTGTATATATTGTTGTCTTTACTATAGGGCAAAAACAAAAAACCTCGATAAAAACACGTTTCTTGTATGGAGATCAACATTTTTTTCTGTTTATTATATTTTTATTATTTGTCATCAAATCCAATATAATGATACATATTAAGTAAAAATTTCAACCGGCTACACACAGCCCTCTGAAGCTTGGAAGGACGACGGCCCGACGGACAGCGTAGGCTTATGAATAGGGTCCCACTTTCAACCTTTGGGTACGGAACCCTAAAATGTAAAGACGGTCGAAGGAGGCAGGTGTGTCGTCAGCTGTTCATGCCATAAACGTAACGGCCGGCGGCGCGTGCGATCCTTCCAGTTGGAAGAATAATATTTTTAGACTACATACAAATGAAAGCCCTGTTACTAGCCTATGCTTATGACTGATTCAAATATGTCAATCAAATTATTTAATATTTTGAAAAAAATTACCTATGTTGAAAACATGATCATTCGATTCTGCTCTCGATTCTAAACAAACTACTTTCTAGTTTTGCGTTAATTCATTAACACGTTGTATACAGGGTCCTTCTTAATATGCTGACAGTTTTTTAAGGGGATGATCAGACCATCAAACTGAACAACTTTCTCTATGGGACCAATGTCGAAACCGCGAAAAAAAAATCAGCTGTCACATAGAATTCGGTCGAGTAAGATATCAATTTAGTATGGAACAGCTGATTTTTTTTTCGCGATTTCGATATTGGTCCTATAGAGAAAGTTGTTCAGTTTTATGGTCTGATCAATGCAATGCAAGCAATGAATGTGATGTATTTTGAAAGGTTCTCTAAAAACCTATGTAAGTTTTAATAATAGCAAATCAAAAAAAATTATTGTTCTCCATATAACCTTACTCATACTGCATAATTATTGCATGAGCGAACTAAGAATAAATTCAGTCTTACAATTTTAAAACTCCGTTTAAAACTTAACCAGCTGCAGTAGGTACGAATTAATAAAACCATTACGCTCCTATTGAGTCATATTCTATATTAGTTATGATAATCCAGACGTCTGTATGTCAGTTATCAATATTAAACACAGTGCCTTTATTTAAACATAATACATTCTTTGTCACGTATAATGTATTGAATTAGCAGCCAAGTTACGCATAAACACGACTCATTGGGGAATCTAAACGAAGTTAACTTGAATATCTTATTACAAAATTGTTTTAGTCTGGTTCTTAATTAGATAAGGTACCTTAATAAGCAGTGATACCTAAAGGTAATATTGGAATTCGCTTTTGCTCGGGGCTTCGCGAGCTTAAAATCGTTTCATTTTGGAATAAAAAGTTACGTAGACGGAGTTGATGACAGGGCAGCTGGATATCTTCCATTGCATTCGCACAATAAAGGAATACAAATAATAAGGCAAAATGAAAATAGGTCTGTCTCATGGTCTATTCCTTTTGTTGACACAAAGCAGTGCACAGGTCTATCAGCATACCATACCATAGCCAATGCAAAAGACAATGCGGGTTTTGTATGGAAGGTTGGCGCTTTTATTTTTCGCCGTTGTTTTTGGCGCGGCCATCATCAAACCTGAATATTTTAGTTAAGAATAAACTAACAAACAAAACTTGTTATTACATGTATACCCCTAAACTCAGTCCGAACTGAGATATAAAGGCTTAAAGTTGAAAATAAATATGTGTTAAGTTTACTTCAAGCCTTTATATCTCCGTTCGGACTGAGTTTCGAGATATTTTTAATAACTAGTTTTGTTTGTAACTTTATTCTGACCTATAATATTCAAGTTTGATTGGTGGCCGCGCTAAAAAAATGAGTGATAAGGAAAAAGGTGCCATTTTTAGGCATTGGCTTTTCTCACAAGACAGTAACTCTCTGCACACCCACTGTTGGGCGTATGCCTCCTTTTGACTGTCATTTGTCACGGTCCTGTGCTGATTTGATACAATACAAATACGTCACTCTTATAATGTTTTCGGACTAACGTGGTGGTCGTATTATGCCTATTGACCTCCGTCCCTCTCTTGGCTACCACGCTGATACTGCCATGGTACTGGTACACCGGCCGTCTTCCCTTCCAGCCTAATGTCAGTCCATCTCCACTTAGACTTTATGATCAAACAGACTAATAAGGGTTGAAACACATTTACCAACGGCGGGCCCATACAAAAATGACATTTAGTTTGGAAAGCCGTCCACAGTCGACGCGGCGACAAATTTCATTTTTTGACACTCCATCCTTTTCAGGAAAGTCATTTGCTACAGCGAGAAAGATAGCGGGAATGCGTCTGCACGCGGCAGCACCGGCATTGCTGAGACCTTTGTCGCTCTAGCCAATAACGTTCCTGAGCAACAGAAAAGGATAGAGCGTGAAAAAATTCAATTCCGTGCTGCCAGATGACCCTAATATTTCTTCATTTATAAATAATTTCATTTCATTCATAATATTAAGGTGAATAAACCTCAATAAACATAGGACAATGACTTTATAGTTAATTGTTATAGCATGTTTATATTATGTAACGATCACGGATATCGGATATCTATGGAATCGATTAAAATCACAATGCGGAACTTACCATTTCAACTACATTTGCATGTTTTATGTTGGTTTTTATGTGATGTGACTAGTTAAACGAGGGACTTCTTTTTATGACTACTTTATTTTACAGGGTATAAGGAAAAGTATCATTAACTTTTTAACCACATACTCTACCCATCAAACTGAACAACTTTTACTATGGGAGCAAACCTGTGTACTTTTGAATCTAGTAGTTACACATTAGACAGTTGATTTTTTTTTGTTGTGACAGGTTTGCTCCCATAGTAAAAGTTGTTCAGTTTGATGGGTAGAGTATGTGGTTTAAAGGTTAATGATACTTTTCCTTACATCCTCTATAATCAAATTACTGACTCAGAATGGAATTATGGCAATGAGTTTATACCCTTATGTATTATTTAAGTACAAAATATAGAGCTCATTTAAAACCAAGTGGATGTGGTAACAAATCATTGCTTGTAGGTTTTTCCTTCTAACAAGTTGTTCGCCTCGCTAATTAATTCTTAAAACAGCTCTTTTAAAGGATAATTAGAAAAAACTCCTTTCACTCTAGCTGTAGAATTCGTTATACAAAACACTAACTGATTAACACAAACAGGTTTATTGCTAAAATTAATACCGCTCAAAAAACCGTTGAAATCGTCGTCGGGTTAGAATTTGAGATGTTAACAAAAACATGACTGACTAGTCTTAATGCTCTTGAGAAGAGTACGAAACCGTTATCAAACATATACAGGGTCCTTCTTAATATGCTGACACTTTTTAAGGGGATGATCAGACCGTCAAACTGAACAACTTTTTCTATGGCACCAACATCGAAATCGCGAAGAAAAAAAATCTGCTGTCCCATACATTCGGCTTGAGTAGGTTTGCAGTTTTGTATGGAACAGCAGATAATTTTTTCGCGATTTCGATGTTGGTCCTATAGTGAAAGTTGTTCAGTGTGATGGTCTGATCATCCCCATAAAAAAGTGTCATGATACTTTTTGTTATATCCTTCTTAATATACTGATACTTTTTTAAGGGGATGATCATACCATCCAACTGAACAACTTTATCTATGGCACCAACATCAAAATCGAGAAAAAATAATCTTCTCTTCCATACAAAATTGCAAACCTACTCGAGCTAAATGTATTGGATAGCAGATTTTTTTGTCGCGATTTTGATGTTGGTCCCATAGAGAAAGTTGTTCAGTTTGATGGGTAGAGTATATGGTTTAAAGGTTAATGATACTTTTCCTTACACCCTGTACACACTTTTAGACCTACTTATATTAGTCGGGCTTTCGATTTTGGATTTAAGTGTTTACTTTCAAAATAATATCAACTCTACTCTTAAGAAAAAAAACACGATTAGGTATGGTATATCGAAAATCGAAAGTCTCAGTTTATAGTCAGGATTTCCAGATATGTTTATACATACGAGACGAATGCATTATGCTCAAAAAGCTGCTAGAAACTATATAACTTTGTTAAATTGTTGTCTAATAAAACTATGTGACAGAAATATGACGACAAATCATTAACCGTAGAATATAAGACCTATGGTTTTCCTCATAAATTATATAAAACTGTTGTTTTCAATAACTAACCTACGCATAGTTTTAAAAAAGAGCATGTATAGTTTACTATAGTTACAAAGAAAGCTGATAACATTTGCTATAAAACGTTTTTTATTTTAAATCTCTAATTTCTATAGTATTTAAATATTAAAAGTGTAGTACTTAATATTGCAGGACAGTGTATTATAGATTTATACCTATATTGTAGAAACTCTTCCAAGGTGCTTGAAAAGATTCCTCTATTTTGTCTTGGTATTATCTAAATTCCGTACAAGTAACGAAATACAAATTAAACTTTGTTATATAATTATTATTGGATGTATTTTATTGTTACCTTGAATCAAATTGTATGTCTCGCACCTATTGCTATTATTGGATTCAGCAATGATAGTTGCCAAGTCCGGTTCGGGCGGCCTTTTCTCGAGTCTACTACAACAAGAATCTCCTCCTTTTTTGAAGTCGGTTAATAAAGGTTCCAATGGTAAGCCACTTTGGGAACGCTTTGTTCTTTGACTATTTATATGTGGACTGGTTACGCGTGTAATTATACTTACAAACATGACTGCCCCTTTTTGCGGGGGGCGAGGTAACATGAAATTCGCAACTTTGGATTTTATTCCCCATTACTTTAGATTCTAATTTTGAATGTTAAAAATCATGAAAAGTAGTCTCGTGTGAACCCCAAACGTTCTAAGTTCGAAGTTATTATTTCGCAATTATAGGCTGTCTCGTTTAGTGATAAGGTGTAAAATTTAATGTAAATGCACAAGATCAATTGTGCTTATACCGTGGCAGAGGGGAAATGCTAAATCAAGGCTAGTCCTTATAATAATTAGTCAAAGCGCTTTGTTTCTCTCTTCCTGTGCCCAATCGAACACCCCTTCTATTTTCTCGATAGAATTATCAATAGGTAGTTATTAGAATCTAATTTATTT
Organism: Agonopterix alstromeriana; assembly: GCA_963924505.1. NCBI lineage: Eukaryota > Metazoa > Arthropoda > Insecta > Lepidoptera > Depressariidae > Agonopterix > Agonopterix alstromeriana. The sequence goes on along the minus strand of OZ004674.1, from coordinate 12,834,468 downwards.
AACAATTCAAATTTATTCTGTTTATCATTTAGTATTCCAAGTTTTGATGTTTTGACTCCTGTATAGAACTTTCCTTTAATCTCGAAACAGCGGTTTACTTTATTTTGAACTATTTTCAGATTCTAGTGTAAGTAAATGGACCAACTGCAATCAGTAACGAATTAACGTTAAATGGATATAGAACAATCGAGTATAGACTTTTTGTTTTCAATATCTTTTTATAACAATCAAGTATTGTCATAATGTCATTTTAATATTAAATATAGACTTCATTGTCATATTGGTACCCACTTATACTTCTAGACTTAGAGGATTCCTCTAGAAGCATACAAGGTAGTGACACAATATTACGTGTAATATGTAATGTATGTTATAAGCTGTAATTTATGCTTAGAACAATATCGCTAACAAGTAATAAAGTTGTTTCGCTAATTGCAAAGCTTTAAAGTTGATATGATATGACCTCACTAGCAGATATACAAAGATTAGTTCAGTTAATATATCAGAATGTGGGTAGAGTCAACAAGGTCGGCTAGTCTAGACGAACTGATAGATATCTAGCGATGGAATACAATATACCTTTGTTCAATGATATTATACCACCTTTGTACGAAAACAAGGGAACTATCGCGGGCTCGCAACCATTGACTTACCAACTACTGGACGGAGGGCCCGCGCTCAAAAGTGTCAGAATAAAAAGAGAACGAAAACGTAAAAAGAGAACGCATTACGCAACAATCTTCGTTTGATCGGCCGACTACACGCACGCATGGGCGCGCGCCCCGCGCCGTGCCCCGATGGGGAGTGGGACGTAGAAGAATTTCAGCATGTTTTTAGTTAGTTTATGTTACTACACGTACTTAGGTTTGTGTAGTTTTATCTCGGACACATTTTTCTATAATTTTGTACTAGACCTGGCGTCCATAGTGTTCTAAGTCAATGCTTGCAACACTCAAATTTATTTGGGTTTATTTACTAGACTAGACGAGACTTGCATGAATCAACATCACAATTGAATCGTAATTGTAATTGCTCGTGAATCGTAAAGAAGAATAGGGCTATGGTGTAAGTTGCCGATTGTGAGTCGCGTTTGAGGTGTGTTACTTGACGGTCGCGCGTCGGGTGCCTGATCTCCGGCCTGCCATGAGGCTCCCATTTGTGGTTGCTCATGTGTGTGTTTTTGTCTAAAAATAGGGAAGGCTGTATCAGGAACGCAGCCGCATGCGAGAAACGTCTTGTACTGAGTAATCGCTTCTATCCTCTAAATAATGGGAATCAAATTTTGCCGGTAGGTGCTATTGGACAGGGTGCCCAGAAGGTTTGAACGCTGTCAAATTCAGGGCGTAATTTGAATAGCTGAGGGGCAAATTTGACCAACAAATTGTCGACTTTCACTAATTCTGACGAGTATGAAAACGAAGATTTGGACCAGTTTTGTTGGTCAAATTTGCATTTAAATGTCATTACGCGTCAAGCCAAATACGTTGGCATGATAATCACTGGCGGTGGACATCAGTTATTTGTTTAGACAATTTTCGTAGTATGAAATTTATCTGAAAACGCCCTGTGCACGGCTCCTATCTGAAACTTCTCAGATACTTTATAGGTAATCTCTCATGATCATGACTCATGACATCCTATACCCTCAGCTAGGTATTCAATTTACGCCCTGAATATGACACCGTTCAAACCTTCTTGGCATCCGGTCCATATGCTTCTAAAGTAATAAGTGATCGTGTCATAACATATTTCGTTATATTGTTATTTGGTTTTTGCATGTACTGACTGAAATGAAAGACGTTTTACATCAAAAACAAATTTAGAGATCATCCCAGAAATATTTATTACGGAACAACGTCAAATTTTGCTATTTAATACTAGAGATTGACAAAAGTATTGACAGCTCTATCAATTTTAAGATTAGAATCATCAATACTTATGCCAGCTTCCTGGATTCGAATAGAAGTTATGTATCGATATTATGGTGTTTACAACCTTTTTGGCACGTCATTGTATTTTCCCGATACCCGTATCCATCATAATGTAGTTGCCAATTGAGAACCAGAATCGCCAATAACAAAAAAAAAACAAATAGATTCGGTATCGATGGATCTTCATCAACTCGTTGTCGAAACCTGCAGTACGACCTGTAGTCGTAGGTATACACAATAATTGTGTGTGTCCTTGAGAAAATCTCGCACCTTTTTGGCCCATTCAGTAAAAAATACACATAAACGATGATATGTAATATTCGCGGAAAGGCCATAACAGTAATTATAACGGTTGTCAGTTTGCAACTCGCTCTGCGCCCACGTCGGTTAATTGGTTATTCCACTTTAATATGGTCAGTTGAGGTGATTCTGTGAATTTTATCGTTGCTGTCGTATATGTCACTTGTACGACAAACTTGTATGAAAAGCAACCACACCATTACACATAACTATTTCCAAATATATACTTACTCGTTTGTGGTTACATACCACTGTTCAAGATAGCTTTACAATACAAGAGTTAATAATTGGGGTAAAGTATGTTTAAAATCACCAAAAGTCAAAGTAACTTAATGAACAGTTTTAGAATGAATTTGAAGTGTTATTTTTGAATCTCACTTAATGCCTAAATTCCATGCTGTTTAACAGGTAGATGACGCGATTGCGCCGAGCGTTCCACACCTGTGTCGGACCTCGGCGGAGTAACAACTCAGTTTCGAACGTTCGTCGGTCTAACTCCGAGGAGGATGTTCCTTGGTGGAGCGAAACACGTGTAGAGTAGATATTATTTGGTGGGATGGTTGTGTTGCATAACGTAATACAACTTTGTCTACTAGGTATTTGGAAGTGGAGGTCTCGACGCAATCGTGTCATCTACCTGTTAGTCATGGGTTTCCGCAAAGTAACGCCTGAATCAATAATTCCATACTGTTTATAAATGTCACTTTCAAATATGAATTAGGACATATTATGACATTCAAAAATAGCACTCAAGGTAAGAATAACGTTCTGTACTGGAAGCATGCATATACGTATTGATATCCCCAAACTATGTAAAACAATCCTAGCTAAACCAACAAAACATGATATAACATGGATAATATCTGTGTGTATACAGTAAACAGTATACCTATTAGTTTTGTCTAAATGTCAGTTGATTACGTAAGATCCTCGCGTCTTCATTACATCATCTTGTCTTAAAACTTATTGGCAGTGTGGCACGAAAGGCTATTAGATTTATAAATACCTACGTTTTGCAGACGTGTTTAATTACTCGTACTAGTCACATAAGAGCCTGTTAATGTTGAGGGGTTTTTATTACTTTTATCTGATATTGTCTGATAGAATTTACAACAAAAAATTTCACCTTTAAGATCGCCATTGGATGTAACGAAAAAGCGTTTCGAACTTGTGGTCTACCAACGTGGATCACCTATGTCATAGGTGTTCCACGGTTAAATCTTTGTACCCATGGTTAACCTAGGTGTTCCACGGTTATCTTTTTGTACCTGTGGTATGACCAGGGGTAATTGGATGTAGCAGGGGAACACCTTTTTCAGAAAGTTAAACAAATATCCCACACTCTTCTTACCTTTTGATAATGAGATAACCTGAATCAAACTGCTCTTCTCCGTCTCTTGCACATACTACTATTTTGAAAATGTGTAATTTAGGCGTAATTCTTTAAAACAATAATAAGGACGTTAATTCTGGGTTTTCAGGCGCAATAGTAGGACGAAATATATTGGAGGCATATTTTATTTTTCGACTAGATTTATACAATATTTACCGAAACCAAAGTCATCCCTCAGTATTCTTGGATAGTTTATCTAGCGAAATTGAAAACACGATTGGAGTTTCTTCACTCGATAGAAAATCGTCACAAAGATGACGTATTTTCATGTTTTTAAACATTTTTCTCGTTTTAGAAGAACTTAAATAGTTTCCGATTTTTGGTATTTATACTCACATATTCACCATTAGTTTATCTAGTGAAATAATAAAAAAAAATCTATAAAGTACTTTGTTAATTCTTTTTAATCGAAAATACGGCACACGCACACACTTTTAGGAGGGCTGGGCAATCGCGTTTCTCATAGAAAATATTCGTCTTAACCTATGGCCCCTTAACAGGAACCTTTAAATTTTAGAATCTTCACTTGATGATGTTTCGTCCACTTTACCAAAGGCGATAAAAGGGGTTTAACAAGAAAGTTGCTCGAGTCCACAAGCCTTTGTTGTAGCCATTGCATTTTGCCTTCAAGTTTATGGCTTACGTTGTATCCTTACATAAAGCGAAGAAATCCGATAGGTCCATTGTCACCGCACTGGCCTTTGTATGCCGAAGATTGAATTACAGCCCTGCGCAGTTCCGCATTATCCGCCATGTCCATGACATACTTGTGATACAGGACAAGGGATCAATTTTGTTATTACCAAACTTGGTAACTCGTCCTTTTCATTAACTTAGTTTGTGCCTTGTTTATCAACCGCTTCAAATTAGAGTGAACATTAATTTTGAATTTGTGACATGAAGTCTGCAGGGGATAGTTTTAGGAAGTCGAATGCCTGGTAGAAGGACTGATTGATTCGATAAGAACACCACCTCACTATTCAGGGCAGCATTCTCCCGGGTCAGAATAGCTATAATAATAGCCAATCTCCGATAGGAGATGGCACAACAAGAAGAAGATAGTCAGTTTGCTGTTCAGTTTTCTTATACAGTCCGTTACTAAAGCCTAGCTTCACTCTAAACCTAAAAGGTACTTTTTGTAAAGAATTTACGTGAGATGGACTTAAAGGTTTAGAACCATTGAGCCGATTTCACCCAAATTCGTTATCTTGGCTTAGTGTGGCTATATCTCGGGACGCCTTTTTTGTTTTTCGTACAATTCCTACTCAGGGTTATTGAAGGTTAGCACCTAGAAGGTGAAGATGGCGAGAATTTTTCGTTTTTCTAAAATGTTAATCTCGTCAAGAGAATCAAGAGCATAAAGCCTTATCTTTGGTTCTTGACCTAAAATGGAAAGTAGATTCAAATGAAAACGTATTAAAAGTCAATTTTAGATCCTGTCTGATACTAAGTTCGTTATTAAGGGCCTGTTTCACCACTTATAAATAAGTTTTTGTTAGCTTATCAAACGAACTGTCAGATAAGCTAACAAGCACTTATCCAAAAGTGGTGAAACAAACAGGCCCTAAGTTTACTTTATTTGCTCATCTCCTAAACAGGTGTTCGATATTGATAAAATAGCTCTCTTTAGTCTGTTAGGTGATTGTCTTACATGAATGAAAGTCTTACGTAATAAGGAGCAAAATATCGCTTTTCAAGCTTATTCGGGACGCTCGATTTATGATAATAAAGGCCATCAATACCCACGACAGGTAATACGATGTTTTTTTCCACCATTAATAAAACTACAGACACCTTATTACATGAGGTATAGGGATCAGAATTGACACCGATCCTTCTGTCCCTTATTGCGACAGATGTAAGGATCAAAATTCAGGGTATTTTAGAAGCACGTGTAAGGGAGTGTGAGCGTGAGGAAGGACGTCGAATGTGACCGGAACTTCGTAATAGTAGATTACACACCGAGGGCAGGAAAGTAAGAAAGGTCTCAGATCACATGTAATTGTTGGCCGAGGTCAAAAAAACATGTGATCTGAGTCATGGTTTGTCTACTATTTTTCTTCTCGACGGAGGCGGAAAGCGGAAACATCGATTAGCGCAGCGGGACGAAAGTTGACGCTTTCCGCCCGGAGGGGATAAAAGTCTATTTGAGATAGTATTTTCGTGGCTACTTTCACATCCTTTACTTTGTCAAGTGTTACAGGAAGCTTTAATATTACTTCGTCACGCTTCTCATCTGGCGTTTTCTTAGAATTCGTATGTAAAAGTTAGTCCAGTAATTACTCCACTTATTTTATACTTTAATGGGTAAATGTATTCATCTTTATGTAATTGCCCGAAACAATCGGTATTCAATCATTATAAACTTTGTTTTAAGAGTAAGTGCGGAGACAAACTATATGCTTTTTTCATAAGATTTTCATGAAATAATTTGTAACGCACTCCATGCGGTAATTTTAGGTCTAATTCTCGCAATCTGAAAGTTGGGACTGCGAGAGAAATATGTAAAATGGAATGAAAACTATTTACCCTCTGTGTTCAAGTCTGTCGACATGTTCCCCTCAAAGTGTATACCCGTTCAGACCGTAAATTTTACTATCTGGGTACCTACTTTATGTTTAAAAAGCTGAGGAATTGTTGAAGTTGTATTGATGTTCTTCTGTCCTAAAATGCGTGAAACGATTGTGTACAACGAATTTGCACCAATTTTACAGATGTCTCATAATATAGATTGATATAGGATAGATAAATACGTACACGCGGAAAAAGGAACAGAACATTGCTAGTAAGAAGCTGTATACAACGTGTAAATGAATAAGCGCAAAACCTCATACACCCCAACTGATTTACAACAAAATATTAAATTGGAACAATCATTTCATTATTTTGATAGTTAAAATTTAAAGTTATCCGCATTTTAAGTTTTCAGGCAAAAATGAATCGTTATCATTTCAACAATGAATGAAAGCGCTAGAGTGCTCGTGGATACATTTTAAGAATCTTGTTTTGGTAGTAAGTAGTGTGAGTGTGTCCATGGGGTGGGTTGAGCGCGAGTTCAGTAAATTTTAAATTTTACATACAAATTATATAATATTTAAAAAAAATTACATATGTTGAAAACATGATAATTCGATTCTGCTCTCGATTCTAAACAAACTACTTTCTAGTTTTGCGTTAATTCATTAACACAGTTTATAAATAAAGCAAGGACCTTTAAGATAATGTCAAAAATGGTCATAATAATTGCACCATTTCCCACGGCATTTCACACTTTGGACAAACGGTTGGATATTAAAGGCAGAGTTAATTAAATTGTAGTCGCCTTGTTGAGCTTATGAAACGTAATATCTCGGAGCGTCGTGCCGTAGTTAGCGGTTATTGTTTAGTATCTCTCACGGTTTTACTCTCTCGAAAGTTGAGGGAAATTATTCATTTCTATTTTATTCTTTATCTGGCCGTGGCCACATTTATTTCCGAAAGGCTCGCTACAAATGAAAGGGCACAAACATGCTATTGGTTTGATAGCTAAAAACCCCCAACGCCAAAAACAAACATTTAAGAAGTAATAAATAATTCGATCACCTATTATTATTGATGTAAGCAAATGTATGTTTTACTTCTTAACTCTCTTTAAGATAATTTAGGTCAATTAATACGTAGGGGACCGCTATGAAATGACCATTGATTTTTTTTACAATTACTAGGGCTCCCCGACACATTAATTGACCTAAAATATCTTTAAGAGAGTTTACTTTTTAATTGTTTGTTTTTGGCGTTGGGGATTTTTAAAATTTATAATTTAATGTTATTTCATAATTTTTAAAGTTACATGAAAACTACTGAAACGATTTTCATGAAACACAGTTAAGAACACTCTCGCAAAAATTAGCTTTCTATTTAAAAAACCGCATCGAAATCGGTCCATCCTTTTGGGAGGTACGATGCCACAGATTGACTGACAGATAGACAGACAGACCGATATAGGCGTCAAACTTATAACACCCCTCTTTTTGCGTCGAGGTTCACTACTCTGTGGAAAAGGAGGAAAGGAAAAAAACACACGAGTTCTGTATCAAACCAATCCGAAACTAGAATCCGGCATTTCTATTCTTATGTCCGCCTACTTTTCCTCAACAAAAAGTTCAACAATTTTTATCGCCACTCTGTTGACATCATTTATGCAACAATGTCTCTAATTTTGAAGCTGGCCTGAAATCTTCACATTTCCGTGACTTCTACATACCTACACTTTAAAAATAAATGATTGGCTATCGCGATGAGTAGAGATAACCTAAACTAATGACTAAATGACTAACAGTTGCACGTACGTTCATTAAAGTTAATCCTCCATTAAATCCCTTGCCATCACTTTTTGTCTTGTTGACGTAGTAAAAGCTAGCAAGAGATTTAATGGAGGATTAACTTTAATGAACGTACGTGCAACTGAACGTAAATGCTTTAATGAAAATAAGAAAGACAGGATCAATCAAATACTGACCTGTATTATTTATAGAGAATTCGTATGTCAGTTTCCTGGTTAATAATTTAATAAGATGGGATACAAGAAAAAAAGAGTATAGTCTCTTTCTAGTTTCATGATTATGACCACTGAGCCCGAGATTCAAAGACGTTTTTTAAGTCATAGTTCGAACTCCCGTTTGTCAAAATCCATACATTTTCGCCACGCTTAGCTCGAGCTAAGGCTAAAAAAATCGTCTCTGAATCTCAGCCAGTGTGCAAGCTGGGTACATATTCTTATATCGCAAAAACACAGCTGCGAAAAAGTTAGGAAAACAACATATTGCCGTATAACGATTTTTATACATCTATATATAGATTGGAGATTTATAATACGACTGGACTGGCCTTATAGACTATATCCATACTACTGTGACTGTGACTATACCTATTTGCCTCGAAGATCACAAATCTACATACTATATTTACTGCTGTCAAACATTTACGTGTGCTTACTCGTATCTAGTTAATTTTTTATCACAATCGAATAAAAACATACAAGAGTTTGCACTTTACCACTAAACATTGGAAGTATATTAATGATCCCAATCTAATCAAGAATGCGGGATCAAATACATCAGAATACCTTCATTAGTACAGTACCTAGTGGACTCGGGACGGTCCAGGCATTTTAATTACAAAGTTGTTCAAACTTAGAATCAGTGGCGGATTTGCAGTGTTGGCCGCCCTAGGCTCGAAGCCTTGTAGTAAGTACCAGCCGCCCCTTTTTCAGCACCTATCAACATACAGTACATAATGAATTTACTTTATAGCCAAATTTTATCGAAATCGATTCATAAATTTAAACAATGTGCGCGAGCCTTTAGAATACTTTGAGTAATTTCTTGTTATCATTAGTGACAGTGTTTTTGTCACGATTGCCGCCCCTAATATCTGGGGGCCCTAGGCCCGGGCCTACTGGACCTTTGGGCAAATCCGCCACTGCTTAGAAGATGAGATTGGAGCCTAAATTACTACAAAAGGATTTCAAATATTCTAATGCTGTGTCTTAAACCTCCCAAAAATGACATCATCTAAGGTTCTTGTAGAAACTTATTGGACATACGATAATCGTGATTTCATGAGTGTATTTATGATGTATAAAGTGATCTACGATTTGTGGGGGATTTGTGGGATTTGTATTGTTTCCGATTATATCGTTAAAATCGTTTGCAAGATCGATAAAATAAATCGTATATTTTGTTTCTATGATCATCATATCCTTTGTGTGGAGACCGATTGCGCTAATTTAAAACATTTAAGTTCTATTCTTATCCAATTTCAGTTCTAATCATATTGCAATCCAATTACTATTCAACTGTGCTAAATTCCACATCGCGCTAAACTCTATGTAACTGACAGCCTTTAACGTCTGAGCGATCTGTTAAAACGGCTCTAACGGCTGTCATGAGCTGTACCGCGATTAGCGCAATACCAAATGTGTCAAAAGTTATGGTTCGTACGTAGTCCAGTCACAGTTCAAACACCGAATATTTACCGCTATTGCAGCCCTGGAATCAATTAACTAAATGTTAGAAGCAGAATCGGTATGAAATGTCATAAAAACTCCTAATGCTGGAGGCGTGTTGGGTCTCCATATAAATAACTTTTAGCAAAAGTGTGAAAATGAACAAAGCTGAACCGAGAATTTTATAAAAAATGTAAGTACGTTAGTATCTAAAGATGAACTCGATATCGCAAACAGGAACGGTGTGACGCGACCGGTTGCTCGGAGGATATTGAATACTCTCACGCACAACTGAACAAGGCCTCATTTACACCGATGCGAATATAATCATAATTAATTTTTGCAAAAGATGGCAGAGAAGTTAGATTTTTATGAAATTCAATTAAAAGATTACACTTGAGGCGAATCATCGTACATAGCATAGATTAATGTTACTGTTACATTGATACAACTGCCTCCGTGGTCTAATGGTTAAGAGCATTGGGCTCTTGAAACGGAGGTCGTGGGTTCGATTCCTCACTTTGTGCGTTTTTCCCCAGTTGGTTAGGACATTGCAGGCCGAATCACCTGATTGTCTGAAAAGATAGATGATTCCGTGCTTCGGATGGCACGTTAAGCCGTTGGTCCCGGCTACTATCTCTCATGGTAGTAGTCGTTACATAAAAACCACGTCAGTGGCCGGTCTGAAAAAAAATCTGGCACCTCGCGGTAAATATTCGGTGGTTGAACCGTGACTGGACTATGTACGAACCATGACTTATAACACATTGGGTATTGCGCTAATCACGGTACAGCTCATAACAGCCGTTAGAACTGTTTTGACAGATCGCTCAGACGTTAAAGGCTGTCAGTTACATAGAGTTAAGCGCGATGCGGATTTCAGCACAGTTAAATAGTAATTGGATTGCAATGTGATTAGAACTGAAATTGGATAAGAATAAAACGTCGATGTTTTAAATTAGCGCAATCGGTCTCCAGGGCTTGCCCACACGATAAGAATATTGTTATAATCTCTGTCGATACTAATATTACAGTATGCATAATCAGTATACAGTATTAAACTCGTCACCAGCTAATGATGACGTCAATATAACCAGCAAACGCATTTATTTCCAACTAGCAATCTATTCATACATATCGAATCAAACAAGTTAAAATGAGCGCACCATCCAATATCAAAGGGAATATCGTCAAGGGATTGAAATTCTCACGTACATTCATGTCGTATTATGCGATTCCTTTTCAGACTCTTCCGTTCTTTTATGCGGTTGGTTCTTTCCATATGTATATCTCGTATTTCGTAGATATACGATCTATTTATACAGTCAGTACTAACCTTATCAGAAGGATAAAAGAACGGAAGTCTTAAATAAGTAGGTAAAATTTATAACACCCCTCTTTTTGCGTCGGGGGTTAAAAATACTAAATGGTACATAAGATACTAAATCTTAACTATGTGTGTCTGTACATTGAAGATATTTACAAAATAAGATGACGATATGGTTGTTAGGTGTCCCTGACTCCAAAACAACCTTTTTTCGAATGATTGTCTAATTGTGTGTTTGTTTGTGCGAGCATCACGCAAAAAGTACAGAACCGATTTTGATGAAACTTTTTTTGGTTTGATAGCTTATGATCTGACTTGAAATCTGGTATTATAATTTGTGCGGACGAAGTCACGAGTTAACTCTAATAATAAATACAACATTAACACGAACCCTGAAAAGGCGCAGGTGTCTTATCGTCGTCGTATCGAATGTGACTATACTTAAGACAAACTTGAGCACCGCCTCTTTTTCATCAAACTTTTTTACACTTTCAAACTTTTAACTCGATTGAAAAGATAAATGAGAAAATTTATAATTTCGTGCCCGAGATAGGTATTCTTTAAATTAAACTTGACTTATGTTTGACCTCAGTCTCACTCACACCTGAAGCGCCAGACTGATTAGTTTTAAAATAAACTGGTTATTAGACAAGGAGACTAACTAGAACAAGCAAGTTGTGAATTCGTAAATTACGAGTTTTTGCCCGCGACTTTGTCCGCACCAGCACATCTAGTATGATTTCTCTACACGCGCGCGACGCGCCTTCGCTGCATACAAAATAACAGGTTCCCACGCGTTTCGGAGAGCGAAAGCCGCGCTTGCCGCGACTTGTAGCATGGGAAAAAGCCGAGTCGCGCGCAAGTAGAGAAATCATGCTAGACGTGCAGCTCCCGTTATCGTAGCGATCCGCACTTTATTCGGTTGTTTCTGGATACGTGAAAAAATTGACGGCAGTAGCGTATATAACGAATTTAAAAGGAAAACTATCACCGCTAAGTAAGCTTTACAAGTTAACCAACTACATAGTCGACCAACTTGTAAAATGTACTTTTTAGACTTTATTAGCCGTTAAACCGTAGTATAAAACAAAATAGCCCCCTTCTAAGTCCGTATATTGTGACGGGCAAGTACGGAACCCTAGCTTGCGCGTGGCCCGACACGCACTTGGCCGGTTTCTTAGATTTAGGATAACTTTCGGTTTTCAGTACCATGGAAAGTTAACGTTCTAAATAAAAAAGAAAAGCCAGATAAATGTCTAAAAATAACAATAACGATCAAATATACAGGGTCCTTCTTAATATGCTGACACTTTTTAAGGGGATGATCAGTACATCAAACCGAACAACTTTCTCTACGGCACCAACATCGAAATCGCGACAAAAAAAATAGCTCTTCCATACAAAACTGCAAATCTACTTGTGCCAAATGTATGGGACAACTGATTATTTTAGCGATTTCGATGTTGGTCCCATAGAGAAAGTTGTTCAGTTTGACGCTCTGATCATCCCCTTAAAAAAGTGTCAGCATCTTAAGTTGGACCCTGTGCAACGTGTTAATGAATTAACGCAAAACTAGAAAGTAGTTCGTTTAGAATCGAGAGCAGAATCGAATTATCATGTTTTCAACATAGGTAATTTTTTTCAAAATAGTAAATAATTTATTTGAAAAATTTTAAATTTACTGAACTTGACCTCAACCCAGCGCACAGGCACACTCACCCTACTTACTACCAAAACAAGATTCTTAAAATGTATCCATGAGCACGCTAGCGCTTTCATTAATTGCTGAAATGATAACAAATCATTTTTGCCTGAAAACTTAAAATGCGCATAGCTTTAAATATTAAGTATCAAAATAATGAAATTATTGTTTCAATCGAATTATTTTGATATAAATCAGTTGGGGTGTATGAGGTTTTGCGCTTATTCATTAACACGTTGTATACACGTTTTGCTCTTCTTATTATGACAGCGATGTCAAAACACGAGTAAGTTAGTTTAAAAGGTAAAATAAAACATTATGGAATGCTTACCTGTTCCGCCACATGTTTCAAAACATTTTAATGTTTTATCGAGTCTGACCACCACCGCTACTCGGTGACTCACTGGAATCACGTTTGGGTAATAAGAGGAATGTCAAAGAACTTAATTGTGTCAGTAATATGGTTTGAAATACGGAGTGTAATCGTGTGACCAAGTCGAAAATGTCTGATTCTACTCATCAAACTGAATACGGAGAAGAAATGAGTGGGTAATTACTTGCAGTTCATAGTTTGAAAGTAGTTAGCGTTCAAAATGTTGCATCTTTCGTGAGAGTCTTGTGGCTTTAGAAGGTGTCTAATTACTATATCGATATGGAACAGAAAAAGAGTTGGGTAAATGTTAAAATAATATACAGGGTGTAAGGAAAAGTATCATTAACCTTTAAACCATCTACTCTACCCATCAAACTGAACAATGTAAACTGAACGTTTACTATGGGAGCAAACCTGTCAGCGCAAAAACAAAATCAGCTGTTCCATACTAAACTGCAATGCCTACTCGACTAAAATGTATGAGACAGCAGATTTTTTTTTGTTCTAACACGTTTGCTCTCATATTAAAAGTTGTTCAGTTTGATGGGTAGGGTATGTGGTTTAAAGGTTAATGATACTTTTCCTTACAGCCTGTATACCCGAACTAAATTTAGGCCTTAGAATTAGGTTAATAGAATTACACAATAGGGGCCTAAATAATAGGTATTAATTACTAGTAATAAGTATGTATAGGCATGTAGCCTAAAATAAGCAAGATACTGTATCAAAAAGCCGTGGTGGTCCAGTGGCGAGTAACCTTGCCTGCCATGCAGGAGGCGATGGTTCGACGATCCCCATCCAGGCCGACTCGTACCAATGAGTTTTTCGGAATTTATGTGCGATTTGTGGCTGGCTGGCTTTTCGGTGAAGGAAAACATCGTGAGGAAACCTGCACGCTTTTACCCATATCCAAGCAAATAGAAACATTCAAACAAAACAAAATGTTACTATTCTCAAGCTAACTATAACTAACACCCATTAACACGGATCATTTGTTTAATTTTAATTACAAACAAGCAACCGCAAAACAGCGATAAGTCTAAAAATAGTAAAAATCGTGGATTGAGAGGCAAACACTAAGTCATCGGCTGTTCTATGACTCATCATAACGAATCATCAACTTGTGTGACTGTTATCGTGTTTGCATTGTAAAATACTAAACCAACAATGCTACTAAGTTTTATATGCAGGTGTCGGGTTAATGAAATAATTAGACGAATTAATTCGCGCGATGCAAATTGGGCGCATTGTTTTGCGTGGTGATGATTGATTAGTTAATTTAATAATTATGTAAATATGCTTATACAGGGCATAAGCATAAACATACATAAGCATAAGCTCACGACTATATTCCCCGAGGGAGTAGTCAGAGATATTCTGAAACCTCTGAACATCAACGTTTCACCAGTAGTACCGAAACTCGGTCCAGTGTAACGGGGGGTGAGACACTTATAATGGACAGTGGGTACCTTGAAATTGAAGCATGCAGGTTTCCTCACGATGTTTTACTTCAATGAAAAGCCAGTGGTAGTCAGTTATACAGGGTGTAAAATTAAATTCGTTACATTTCGGACAGATTCAGACCGACAAAATGAATGAAACAGCTGATTCTTTTCGCAATTTCAAAGTTCGTCCCATAGTGACAGTTGTTCAGTTGTTGTTGGTCTGATATGTTACACATTTAAGTTTATTTCCACTACCCATTCTAAAAGCTGAAATCACTTTTACCGGTTACCAAAGAGATATGAAACTCGTTTTTCATCGCAAACTCCTTATCAATAATGATCGTTTCTCAAACTGCATAAACTTGAGAAGTTAAATAACTTCTAGCTTAATGGGTTTTTAATTATAAATGCTTGTCCATGCAAATAAAACTCGTTTTATCGACAGCCGAGATCAAAGCATTTGAAAATAGTTGAAGCGACTACATCAATATACGATGACTCTTGGTTCAACTGTGCAAGATAATTATCACCGTCTACTATAAAAGTATACAGGGTCCTTCCAGACCATCAAACTGAACAACTTTCTCTATGGGACCAACGTTGGCACCACGAAAAAAAAATCAGTTCCTCTCGACCCAAATGTATAGACAGAAGATTTTGTTTTTTGCGATTTCGACCTTTCGTTGGTCCATTAGAGAAAGTTGTTCAGTTTGATGGTGTGATCTTCCCCTTGAAAACCGTCAGCATATTAAGTGGGACCCTGTATACGTCTCAAACAAGAATCCTCTCCCAAATGAAGGCGAGACGAAACGGGTTCAAACTCTACCACGCGGAATATCATCATCGTCATATTCTCAGCACCACATCCGTGAAAATTCCCACCTACACGTAGAATGTTTGGAATTCACGACGTATAATGTTACAAAAACTTGTGGATATAAGTAGTGTCATGTTAAGAGACGAGTTTTGCGGTAAGAGAGGAAGGCCGACGAAAAGATGGATGGATTTTGTGACGGAGGATATAATTAAGTAAAAAAGGATTGAGTGCTGAAAGAGAGATGAATGGAAAAGGATGAATATTGCGCCCAAATAATGGGAAATGGGCAGGAGAATGATGAAGTAAAAGGAATAAATTTGTACAAATATGTATGTTTGTGGAGTTATTTTAGTTGTAATAGAGTTAATAACCGCAAATACGTGTCATGTTTTAGCATCACATGTGCAGCAAAGCGGCAGGGCACATTTTTCTTTTTTTTACGATACTGCTTGTGCGTTTTTGTTTTTTTTTACGAGACCGCATCCGGACGCACATGGGCGCTCTCTGGCGACGCGACGCCAAGAGATAAAAGAATTTAAATTTAGAACCAGGAAAATGTTTTGGTTTCAAATGTTATTTTGTAGATTCAACTTAAAATTATGTTTTGCTTAAATATTTTAGTTTTAGGGCCTGTTTCACCACTTCTGAATAAGTTCTTGTTAGCTTATCCGAAGCTCATTTGACATATTCTTCATACACAATATGCCAAATGAGCTGTCGGATAAGCTAATAAGAACTTATCCAAAAGTGGTGAGACAGGCCCTTAATCATTTATATTTTTATTTTAGTTTTGTGTTTTTTTTTTTACAATTTTTGTTTTTCTTTCTTTGCAGGAGCTGGTGATTTAAGACTTCTGTTTTTGCCAACGAGTATTTTTAAGTTTTCTTCATGGTATCCACCTGTAAGTTTATTTTTATTTTGCTTTCTTTTTTTTTCAACCTATTTATTTTATTATTTGCTTCCAATTTTATAAGATTTATGTTTATCGTAAGTCAACTAAATAATTTATGGAAAAAATTGTGTACTCAGTATTTATTGAAAAAATTTTGGTGCCAATCCCAAGTTATATTATTTTTAAAAAAAGCCGTGGTGGTCCAGTGGCGAACCTTACCTGCCGTGCAGGAGGCGATGGTTCGATCCCCGTCCAGGGCGACTCGTACCAATGAGTTTTTCGGAATTTATGTACGATCTGTAACATCTGGGTTTTCGGAGAAGGAAAACATCGTGAGGAAACCTGCATGCTTCAATTTCGAAGCATGTATTATACCCACTGTCCAATTAAAAGTGGCGGCGGGCTCACTCTCCGTCGCACTGGACGACAGATTTTCGATACTAGTGAAACGTGGATGTTCTGTGGTTTCAGAATATCTCTGACTACTCCCTCGGGGAATATAGTCATGAGCATATGCTTATGCTTAAACTATGTCAGGATAATCTTTTAATAACATTGACTACGAAACCCTATCACGGGCGAGTCCGAGTGAAGCATGCAGCTTCAATTTCGAGGCATGTATTGTACCCACTGTCCATTACAAGTGGCGACGGGCTCACTCTCCGTCACACTGGACAGAGTTTCGGTACTACTAGTGAAACGTGGATGTTCAGAATTTTCTGAATATATCTGACTACCCCCTCGGGGAATACAGTCGTGAGCATATGCTATGCATGCTATGCTATGTATGCTACTAAAACTGTATATTTTATCGAAATTCTGACTTCAAACGAACATAGAGGTTAGTTTCTAGATTGTTACTGAAAAAATTTTAGTGCTAGGATTAATTTAAGATTTGTATGCAAAATTTGAGGCACTGTAACTATAATTATGTGCGGGTAGAGATATTGTTTACCCGCTAGAGTTTGATACTCTATCTGGCAATTTAGGTATACAATATTTTATGTTTATTATGCAATGTTTATTATATTTTCCAACGCTGAACACGGCACGTCCCGGCCGTCGCGGTAAACATAATCCGATATCCTCCCGAATATCTCAACGAGTACTTCGTCAAACATAATAGATTTTCATGAATCCGAACTGAATTTAACTCCGTAAAAGGGATTTTAGCGTCCGATGATTGCATATTGTCAGAGAGGCCTTAGTATTGTCCTGTCACTCCCAAAGTAAGTTAACATTCTGCCAGGCTGACTGCCAGTTGCACGTACGTTCATTAAAGTTAATCCTCCATTAAATCTCTTGCTGTCACTTTTTGTCTTGTTGACGTAGTAAAGCTAGCGAGAGATTTAATGGAGGATTAACTTTAATGAACTTACGTGCAACTGCCCGTTAGTCTAGTGTGGGGGGGGGGGGGGGGGATACTTGTAAATCTTTTTTCGGTTAAATTCTGTGATGTCAATGTGCAATATCTATTCTTTGTAGTATATGAACTAAATGTACCTAAGTGAAAGTGCTCATTGAAATAAATATTTTGGTATTATTTTTAAATAAGTAAATGCTATGGTTCGATCGTGACAAACGATCTCATGATCCGCTGCTATTGCGCACACAATCGCTGTGCATTTGGATAAGAGATACAGTGAAAGATAGTTAAGCTTGAAGGAATAGGTAATTTGTGTTCTGTAATCATTCATATTAACAGCTACTGCCAGCCACTGTACACTTCCTCATTTCCAGTACACTTTCAAGTCATAAACCCTGTCAATTACAGAATAGCATCGAAACTTGCATTGAAATTAACACTCGATTCTTTGATACATTTTTTGTCTGCTGAAAAAGCGGCAAGCGGCTGTCTAGCGCTTTCTGGTTTATTTTTTCTAGCAGAAACATCCAAGGTTTGTATTGCCGCGTACACTGTGAGCTACGACACTATACCTAATAGGTGTAATAAAAGTATTAAAAAAAATCCTGGATATTGTCCCACAAATAATCTAGTCACATTTAAAGTACCAGAATCTAGCCTGGACTGTCCAGGCTATTGTTGTCTAGTCATGATAAAGGTAGATAAATATACAGGGTCCTTCTTAATATGCTGACACTTTTTTAAGTGGATGATCATACCATCAAACTGAACAACTTTCTCTATGGCACCAAAATCTCCTCGAGCCAAATGTATGGGACAGCAGATTTTTTTTCGCGGTTATGATGTTGGTCTCATAAAGAAGTTGTTCAGTTTGATGATCTGATCGTCCCCTTAAAAAGAGTCAGCATATTAAAAAGGACACTGTAGATACAAACATCCATGACTCGGGTACAAATATTCATATTCATCATACAAATGTTTGCATTACAAATGTCCTGTGTCGTGTGTTGTGTTTGTGTGTGCTAATAAATAGAACATAACCAATCCTAAATGCAAAGAGGTGTGACTCAAATGACAATCAATCAATCAAATCAGCCCACATCAACCCACTGCTGAGCATAGGCCTCCTTTTTATTGCGCCACTCCTCACGGTCGTGTGCCAATCTGATCCATGTCCGACCCGCAACCCTTACTGTTGGGCATCCTTCGCTACTAAAGTAACGCTTTGTATAACATAGGGGAAAGACTCTTTATACCCCATTCTATAAAACCATCCCGAAAGTAAACATAAAGGTTGTTTACATAAATCGTAAACTTAATATCGATCGTTTGGAAGGCCTGCCAGGATAGGAGACTCGTTTCCATGGCGACCGCCTTCCGTGCGGAAGCGGTGGAAGGTCGAATGCATTATGCATCTGTACTGCAATGCAATATATCTTGATTTATTTGTCGGTTTTACTGCTAGAGTCGTAGAGTTGAGGGAGATGGTGACTATAAAATGTACGTCTTCAAATGCCTTAACTAGGCGTACCCCTAACTATCTACTTTCTTGTTATCCATGGACGATTGTACAATAAAACCGGTCAAGTGCGTATCAACACAACATACTAACTTACAAAAAAGTTTGTTTTCTCCGGGACCTTTAGTGCGAGACCGACTCAGACTTGGCCGGTTTTTTTTATTTGTTGTTATACTGTAGAGTTTGCTCTCTAATCACACCAAGATTGACGCTTGTATGTATGAACGTTGATACTATAGAGCGAGAAGAAAAACGCTGATGAAAAGTAGTTTCTCGTGTGATGACCCTCTTTAATTTTTAACTTTTTATCATTTTTAGCAAATCCGCCGTAATAAAGCACATTCTGTGAAAACTGTCTATCTATTACGATTCAAAAGTTACCGCCACAAAATAGGTAGGACAGACAGGCATCCGGACGGACGGACGGACTACGGTTTAAACCCTTTGGGTACGGAACCCTTAAAAAGTACATTGACATACATAAACTCATGACCAAACGGGGTGTCATCATCCAAACGTGTAGTAAGAAATATGACCAAATAAAATCTTTTCGAAATCCTGACTTTCATAAAATCTTCATTGAAGAGCTTGGCCTGAGGCCATGTCGCTCTGTTAGGTTCGCAAGCGTATAGGTTCACAGACATTTATAAAACTAGTAAGAACAGTTTTATTTCATTTACAGGAAATTATGACTTTGCCGGATTTAAAAGGAAAGAAGAAGCTAAACTAAGAAAAAAATAAACAACGTTAATTTATTGATAAGTTATACGTTACATCCGGACATCATTTTACTCGATACGATAAATAATACAACAGTTTCCGAGAACCAAAAGACATGTGTTTCCTTACAACAAACTAAGCAGAAATCAATTTGGTTAAACTACAAAAGCTTTGAATCACGTTAGCAAACATTGTGTGTTATTAATGTTTGCATTAACCGAGAAGCGTGATTAAATTGATTCCCTTGAAATCAGACTGAAGCAAGAGCTATAAAGTA
Source organism: Agonopterix alstromeriana (assembly GCA_963924505.1). Lineage (NCBI taxonomy): Eukaryota > Metazoa > Arthropoda > Insecta > Lepidoptera > Depressariidae > Agonopterix > Agonopterix alstromeriana. The sequence continues at coordinate 12,814,420 of OZ004674.1, read as the reverse complement.
TAAGAGGGAACTTACAGTCATTCTTTGATTCTTAGAAAGTGTAATGGATGCAAAGTCGTACTTTGATCACATTTTAAAATCCGTTTTTGAACATAATTTTGGTACTTTTGCTCTACATTATTATCACTGTGGTATTCATAAATCTGCAACTCCATAACACAAATACCCGATGCTGCGGAAAAACCGCCAGATTAAATTAGATTGCCAGAAAACGGTTTTTGGCGTTCAGGTCGACCCACGCGGTGGCGGGACGATCTGGATGATTTCGATGACAAGTGGCCAGAGCATGTCCAGGAATGAGATGGTTGGCGGCAAAAAGGGGAGGCCCAGCGGTGGAATGAAGCAGGCTATAATAAAAAAACTAAATGTCATTTTATCAAAGTAAGCTATAAATTTATCCTTTAACTGACAATCGAATTTCAAAGTTTAACTATTTCAATAAATAGGAGAGAACCTATACAGTACTGATGATAGAATAGAAACTATAGCGGAAATAATAGAAGAAAAAAATCGAATAGAGAAGCGAAAACCTCAGCCAGAGTAAAAGTATACCGACTATATAGGTATAGTCGGTCCTAAAAGAAACGACAATATGTCACTTCCTCGCTTATTTCCTTATTTCCTAAGGTTGTCGACCCCACGACCCTTATCCTATATTCCGGGCAACGTGACGTACCTCGTTATTCCACGATTGCTCCAAATTTATTGTAACGAGCTGCATAATTGGATCCCTAGGGATTATAGGTAGATTGATGTCATTTTTGCATTCATTATTACTAACTAGCCTTTTCCACACATATTTCGGGATACTACTTAATTATGCAAACAGTACACAATTAATATTAAATTAATATTTGGCAAACAGGCTGCTAACATACTTTCAGGTTAATAATATTATTGTGGAATATCTTACAGCTTCAGATAGCTCAGAACTGTAGCGGTATCGGTTTTTAAAATAAATATAATATAACATTTGGCCAATCGCAGTCGTTTACGATCACGTGACTAAAGTAGACAACAAAAATATTTTCTTTGTCGATTTTCTCCTAAAATATTTTTCTTAACTGATTAAATAGTTGGTTCCAAAATTCATATTCAATACGGATGCCATCAATAGATCCTATTTTTTACATGCTGTCAAATACCCTATTCCTAAACATCATATAACTCAGAAACTACAGTACCTCGACATTATGAAAAGTGATAAATACCACCTTTTAGGGAGACGAATGCTAGGTAGAAGACGGACGTCCTGGCTTAAGATCTTATGTGAATGATTCGATATGAACACCAACTCAATATTCAAGCCTGCGGTCTCCACGGTCTGAATAGCCCTAATGATAACCAGCCTCCAACTGGATATAGCACTACAAGAAGAAGAAGTGTGGAATCTTTACTTCATTTAACTGCTAAGATTCCCCGACAATGTCTGAAAGTAGGAGGAAAGTTCAGTGACATCGGAACGTTCTAAATTAACATATTAATTTTGAGACAATGTATACACAAGTAACCTCTTCATTTACAACCATGCGTGATGAAAATCCCTAATTAATCAAAGCTTAATTAATTAAGTCACGTATATTTCCTATGTTTAAGTATACAGCATCAAAATTCATCAAAAGCTCCACTTCTTTGTGCCGGATGTTTATTATAATTTGCGTCCCGTCCTAATTTGTGTCCCAATATCCGTTGCGCATATTAAACGAGATTTGGGAATACTATAGTCGAGGTCAATGTATTTACTCTAGTTTGCTTTTTGGTTGTTTTCCGATCCGGAAATGATGCTATACCTATATACTATTACCTTTTCTGTGGCTACACCCTTGCTTGCTACTCTTGACTACTTTTAACTAGCAAATCTTGATATAAATATTTCTAATTGTTTTTTTTCTAAGGATTTCATTGTTTTTGATTTTGTATGTATTAGGAGATTTATTGGGTTACAAAATAATCTAGTAAGGTCTGATCTTCTCACAATTCTTTAAACGACCTTTACTTAATTCCAAATAAGGACGACAAGATTTTCCGATTCCTATTTAGTTTTCTGCCTAATTATGATTACCAAATGTAAATAATTTATTGGATACGTATACTATCCGACATATCTTGGATGCTCTGAAGTTGTTCTAAAAATAATTGAGAGGAAGTGTTTCAAATTTCTGTTTCTGTAATGCAAAATAGCCTTAAAATTTCGTTGCTATTTTGAATGGAGTATAGGTAGATGATACTGATAGAAAGAAGCTCGATCCACTATACCGGTCGCGGTAAATAAAGACATCGTAGATGACTACGAGATGTCTTCATTTATTTCATTATTGGGTGAGATGGAACAAAATCATTTATGTTCTACAAGACGTCCGTTGATCAACGCAGATCCATAAATAATTGTGGGCTACTATCTTGAAGAGTTGGTCTACATTTAGCAGCCAATACCAGATTTGGAGACAGCGAGGGGATAGCCCATGTTCATTAATGTTATTGTCAAAGTTTTTATTTAGTCTTCGCTGCGTAAAAAAATCTTTGGTTATTATTTTCATATGACAGTTCAAATTTTAAAAGGGAAAAGCTTTGAACACCTGTCTATCCAACCTCATCATAAACCTTACAAGCCTCTGAAAATGATTTTATTCAAAATTTATGAGAGATCCTTAAATTTATTCGAACGATTAAACTTGAACAGATTACTTTTATGAAATGAGTTTGAAAACTTCCTCCTGTAGGTATCGTGAGAGTTCATTGACCTCTGACTGCCTGTTACAGTGTCAAGTAGGTACCAAGTGACAAAGCCTAAGACGTGAGTAATGTTATTTCTATTGTAACGATGTCATATTGTGTTCTTATCTGTTTGTCGCCGACTTCTATCGTATTTATGAAAAAACCGGCTAAGAGCGTGTCGGACTCGCCCGTGATAGGGTTTCGTTGTCAATGTTATTAAAAGATTATCCTGACATAGTTTAAGCATAAGCATATGCTCACGACTATATTCCCCGAGGGAGTAGTCAGAGATATTCTGAAACCACAGAACATCCACGTTTCACTAGTACCGAAAATCTGTCCAGTGCGACGGAGAGTGAGCCCGCCTCCACTTGTAATTGGACAGTGGGTATAATACATGCTTCGAAATTGAAGCATGCAGGTTTCCTCACGATGTTTTCCTTCACCGAAAAGCCAGTGGTGTTACAAATCGTACATAAGTTCCGAAATGCTCATTGGTACGAGTCGGCTTGAACTTGGACTTGGCTTAGACGCAAGTGTAGGTAAGGTATGTTTGACTACACCCCGCATAAAGAAAAGAGGTATCAATAACGACAAATTTAAACAGGTAACTTCAGTCATTTAGTTAAGATCTTTAATGGACAGAAACATCGAAAAATAAAAGGAAATTGAAGGAAAATATCATAAACCAGTGATTTATAATATCCAATAAGGTTGTGCAATGCTACGTCGGTAATGAAAAGAAAACATGAGTAACATATTCACCTAGTTCTCGATATCCTTGGATGTCAAGGATATGTAATAAACGGAGCGAGGCTCTTTCGTATGTCGTGCAGTGATTTGATTTATGGCATAGTTCAATAGAACACAAGGCAGGAAATTGTGACATTATTTTCATAGACCGAAATTTTCCGATCGAAATATTCTTCAAAGTTACGCTGTCGGCGTCACGTTGCGGGGTTTGCCCCGAACACTTGTCTTTGGCGTGGTGTTGCCACGAGGCTCCGCAATCCTTCTCAGATGTATTCTTACCCGAAAACAATCTTCGAGATTGGATAGATACTCCCTCAAACCACTTGACATTGGCGGAAATGCGGTGCTAACGCACAGGCAAGAAGTCCATTAATTATAAAAAAGAACGAACAGACGATGTTTTCCTTCACCGTTTGAGAGCATTCGTTCGGACTAGTCGGTATTACGTACATACGTTAAAAAAACTGCTCCAAAAAAATACATTGAATGTTCGAATAGATACGAATGTATACATTAGTTTTATATTGTTTTTGTTTTATCTTTTTAGACACTAACATTATACCAAAACAGGTTCTATCCATCGTGAAGATGTAACGCTATGTTTAGAACCTTAGAACAAGTATATGTCTAGAATGAGCCTAACGCTTCTACCGTATAAAACATAACGGGCCAACTTTCTTAGAAATAGAAATATAATTTATTTGGAAAAGATGGTAAAATATAATAAATAAGCTTCTTCTGTCCAGCTGTAGCAACAGCATGCAAATGTGTAACAACATAAAAAACTAAAACCTAACCCATAACCTAAACCATATTAACATTCTGTAATTATTTTACATCTATTATTTAAAATTTAAAAACTCTTCAACGCTATAAAAACTATGATGCACTTAGGTTGGTGTGGCTATGTCATACAAATTATGTCTGTTTGCGTGTATATGGATAGGGTTTAGTGGCCAGTACTGGTTGTAATTTTGTTCGACGCTTTTTTAGCTTCGACTGTCATTCTTGACATATAACTTATCCAAGTTTAGAACTTAGATCAGATTAGATAATATCAAAGGACACTTTTTTGTAACTTTTCCACTTTGAATACAAGACGTTTCGGTGCTAACACCAAAATAGAAAATAAACTCAATTTGCAACTTTACTTCCATCTCAAAGAATATATCGAGACTGTGTCAACTTATACAGTAAACCGAAATAATAATATTTTATGAGATACATTACGTTTTATTGTAGAATTATTTAAGACAAATGGAAAGTAAAACTAAAAGCCGTTTTATACAGGGTGTAACAAAACACCCTAGTACGTACGCCCTATTTTTGATGTTGAGCGCAGGTATCTCAAGTCAGAAGCATTATATCGATTTAGGTTCTTTGAAGTTTTGTTCCAATGGACAAGAGCTATCCAACGACACCAAAGTCCATTTAAAAAAAATATATATTCCAACCCCTCTTTCGTTGTATGGGAGGGGTCGAAAAAAATTGTTTTCTTCGTAACTACTACATTTCTATCTGCCAAATTTCGATTCAATAGGTGCAAAAATGAGCGAGTTATTAATGCGGGGCATGCAGACAGACAGACAGACAGAATGGACGAAAGTATAAGTGTCCCTTGTTTGACTACGGAACTGAACCCTAAAAAGGTTGATCTGGAGTCAGGGATACCTAAAAACCATATTGTAATCTTTTTCTTGTAAATATCTTCAATGCATTTAGACGGATATAAACACACCATCAGCACATAATACTTGCCACGTACAACTTCCCCAACAGATTTATAAAACGTCAAAGAGAAATATGCCAGTCATAATTCTGCAGCCTTCAAAGAAAATGCTAATTGCATTTGCCTTGTAACTAATTATGAATTATAAGTTTTATAACGAGGAGTAAGCGGGTCACTAGGACAAAGGGATGTCGGCTAACTTAACACCGTTACCGTGTACTTAATTTTATGCCGAGGTCTTCAGGGACGTAAAGTTGGGCACACTTTCTTGTTTGTGTTTATAGGGGACATAAATAAAGGGTTAGACTAGTTTTTGTTTATGGCTTCTTTTTGATGTCATCAAACAAGGTTTCTTTCGTCTTATGCAAGAATTTTATACCTAAAAATTTCCAGGTCTTATGCATGAATTTAATGATGAATGTAGAATTCCATTTATATCGTATGAATTCAAGTTGTAATGCTTGACTTGCGTGTTGATTAGTTTGTAATAACTTCCAGTAGATGGCGCTCACATCCCCTTAAGACGCAATAGATTGAAAGTTTTGTTCTCTGGGTAGTGGGCTCGGTAGCGAAATTGGATAACGCACTTCCCCGGTTTGGAAGAGTGCGGGTTCAAGTCCCGCCCGAGAAAATTTTTTCGGCTTATTTTGGATTAATATTAAAGCTTTATTTCATCACAATCTGTTTATTCAGTCAAACCCTATGAGTATTTAAAGTCAGTGGTCTGCGCGTACGAAATCGCGGGCGCCGTTAGTAAATTCTAAAAGTAACTTTTCTTCGTGTAGGTTCTTTCAATAGAGTTCCCTATCCAATCCCAAATGAGCCTATTTCATATGCTAAATCCAATTTCAACTTGCAACTGCTACGACGAAGTAGGAAATCATATCCATGTGTTGATATCTCATTCATATTGCGTAAGGGATGGCTGTTGTTTGGCTTTCCTCTTCAGAAGGCCTCTCTCAGTGAAATTACTCTTGAGGATTTGGGATCCTATTCAAATATCACGTGTAGTCACGTGCTTCACTTACTCGTACCTAAGTCCCTTTCCTGTCGGAATTTCTTACGATGCAAATAAACATCTTCTAGCTAGTCAATTTTTTTTCTTTACGTTGTAACGAACTTAGGTATTATATTTCAAACACTTGCATAGTTATTGGTATGTCATTTAAGTCAATATGTGTGTTGCAATAATAAATTAAAAACTAAATAAGTATACTGAAAACATTATGGCATTAGATTCTTCAAGATTTTACAGAAAATACGATCACATGTCAAAAATTTTCCATGCAGGGTGTAGAAAAGTAGAGGAAGTATTGATTACTTTATTTTAAAACTTAGAGTCTATCCATCAAACTGAACAACTTTTACTATTAGAGCAACAAAAAAATCTGCTGTTCAATACTAAACTGTAATGCCTACTCGACTTAAATGTATGTAACAACTGTTTTTTTTGCTCCGATCGGTTTATTCCCATAGTAAAAGTTGTTCAGTTTGATGGGTAGACTCTTAATTTGAATGGATGCTAATGATATCAATTTCATCCTGTATATGTTTTGTGTTGAGATTGATTTTTAATAGAACGATGAATCAAAAATTGTTACATCGTTCATCAGCGTCATAAAATTTATCAAAATAACTGGAATTTGACGCACTTCTATACAGTATGATAATAAGTACACACAATGAACAATCCATGCTCCTTACAAACGAAGTCTGGTGATATTTTTAATACTAACCAATTAAAGTCAATGAAATTTTTCAGAAACTAATCTCTATGTTTGTATGATGTCAGATTTTAGTTAAAATGTAAAGTATTAAAGATAAAGCGCCTCTAAGATTTCCATACAAATCTTAAATTAATCCTAGAACTAAAACTGTATATTTTATCGAAAATCTGACTTCATGCGAACATAGAGATTAGTTTCTAGATTGTTTCTGGAAAAATTAATTGACTTTAATTGGTTAGTGTTAAAAATATCACCAGACTTCGTTTGTATACAGGGCGAATTTACGCATTCGGAATAAACATCACTTAATTACGTCTTATAGGATTATTAACAAACAACACATTGGAGCGTACATCGTACGTTGAGTCTGGCCACAAATTGACCCTTATTAAACTATATGATGACAAAGTAGAAAGCTGACACAGGCAGATGGTTTAGCATGTGCACACATGTAGGCAGATGTTCTTAGTTACGTTCTAAATGTCAAGTTGCTCGTTAGGCTACCTCGGGACGGTAAGAAGGCTTCTCGTTATGATTAGACGGTTCGTTTTGTCTGAAAGGATAAACTAAGCTCTGAAAGGTCCATTCAAAAAAAGGAAGGAAGTAGGTCAATTCTTTCCATGCATTATTTGCAATCTATGGCCTATTCGATAAGCTGGATTCGGCGCTAAGTCACAAACATAATATTTTAAAGTTTATTCAATTAGTAACCGCATTTTTCATTACTTTTTCTCCTGTGTGACTGACCTTGAGTGTGCCTCAGGGTAGAGTGTGTCAAGCCTGTGATTATTTTAGCCGCAAATATATTTCCATTATGCAGACCCAATATGAATTCCAGGAAAAGTATTAAATCCTTGGTAAGCCGGTTTCTTGAAGTTTTCTTCTGCTCTAAGAGAAAAATTGTAAGTAAAAGGACTTTTCATGAAAGGCTTATTCTTATTCAAAAGCAGATCTGTTTTGATAAAGAGATTTGTACTGAATACTCAACATGCAAATGTTGAAATAGACAAGTGCAATGTCAAGAAGATATTTCTGAATTTCTACGTAATGCATTGCATGCTTTTTTCATAGACATGTTAGAAATCTTTCCCAAAACCCATAAAAATTTCGTGATTGAAAGCGCCTATTTCTTTATTTTGCTGTTGTTCCTATACTACAAAACTATCATAAACACATCAATCTCAATTCAATTCAATTATACTTTATAGCACACCAAATCAGAACAAACATTTGAATACATGTAGAGAATTACTAGTAGGTACAAATAAGGCGGTGTTATCGCTAAAAAGTGATTTCTTCCATACAACCTTAGGGTAGAGGAATTAACAAACGAAAAACTCTCGTATGGTCTATACGAGAGTTTTTCCAAAAAGGTAAAGGTATCTGCTCTTTCTGTGGATTATTTCGGAAGTAATAGCTTTGTTTTCCTACTAACTTCATGTGTAGCTCAAGTACAATTACTGTCGTGTAGTCATGCTCAATGGTATGCACGAATACAGCCTTTTGTCAATTCTAGAAGGCTCTCTTTTGTCCATCAATGCAAGTCAACATATTTAAGCTGGTGGTCCCGGCTACTATCTCTGGTGGTAGTAGTCGTTACATAAAAACCACGTCAGAGGCCGTAAGACGGCCTGGAAAAACTCTGACACCAGGGCTTGCTGCCCACACGATGAGAAGAAGAACATATTTATACAAACAGTGTTGTTTCTACAAAAGGGTTTATATTGAACGAAGGCGTGTCTGGCTATTCACAGCGATATGACAACATCAAGCGATAGAGACATAGACTGCGTGGCGGCGGTACATAGACTTGCCGGTTAATAAATCAGAGGGTTGCTGGAGTTACGCTAGTATTATACCTACGGCTGTAAACCGCACCTGAATCTAAGCGTCTATTCATAGCCTTTCTCTTGCTATTGATGCTTATAGTTAATTTTCTTGTGCATAACAAATAAGTCCGTCCCTCTGAGCTATCTGGAGTTCTCTAAATGAATGATATCTATTTATTATTTCCCCGAGGGGGACTAATAGATATCATTGGTTTAGTCATGTTTTGGATTAGCTGAGATGTATGCGGTGAGAAGTTGCAAATTGTTGCAAAGGGTGAAACGATATATAATGTAGGTATACTACGTGACTAATGTGCTTCATACCTACTGAAGTTACGGTACCAATGTGATGTGTAGAATATTGTGCTCAAAACTAGGGCTAAAGTTAATTTCGGTTTTCTTTCCGCTAAAATGCCTACGTCAATATAACGAGCGGCTCGCGAACGGCGCGCGAGCTGCGCAGTAGCGACGCACGAGCATAAAATGCAACCGCGCAGACCGCCAGCGGCTCGCAAGCTGCTCCCGAGCGGCTCGGAAGCTGCGCATTCGCCAGATGATGTGGACGCACCCTAGATATATTAAGTCAATAAATTCACATTTGTTTTACAAACATAATAATTATCGCTTCTTTTTTCTTTCTCTTTATTGGCAGTGAACGTTTAATCAAGAGTCAAGGAACTACATATAAAATTGTATATTTATGGTACCTTGAAGTTTGTATTCAGAGTCTAGTCTAGTCTCAGTAGCTTGGTTGTTAGAGTACGTAGCAAAACTAATGGAATGTGTTAACGAGCGACCATGGTCATATTTCAAAGTCTTAACTACTATAACCATTATTTTCTATCTAAAGTGTTTGTGATTTTGGAGACAAAGAGATACAAGTTCATAGGCGCAAAGTTTGTTTTTGCTAAACCTAAACTTTGGTTGTATCAAATTTAGGGGCGTGTCCTCGGAATTTTAGCTATAGCTACGTGCCTGAAACATCATACCGCTTAAATGGAGGATTTTGTGACAGGTAGTTTAAAAGTAAAAAACGTAATTCAACATGCCTCTATGGATGTCGTTCACGTAAATTGGTTCCGAAGATGGTAGTTTAGGACAAAATAGTAACAACTCTTAGTGAGACGCGTCTGTTGACAAAATATCTTTTCATTGTCTCCTGCAAATTTAAATAAACTATTGTTCACTATTTTATTGGCATTTTATTCTCTACAAAATTCCACAATCATCTCGAATCGACGCGATCTATCGAACCTTTTGAGACAATTTTTTGGTCAGAGAATCTCCCATTGATAAACCATTTGTATTCAAATGTGGTTGGAGTCACGTTATAGGTTTTGTCGCGAGCAGTAGGTCTTTCGCGTGGTATTCGCGCGGTTCATGTTCGAGTCTGCCACGAGGCTCCACCGAGCTTTGATCCTCGAGATTAGATAGACAAACCACTTGGTACTGGCGGAAATGCAGTGTTACACGAGCATGAGTCCATTTAATTTATAAATAAGAAAAAAAAATGTTGATTGAAACAAGAAGTAAGTAGGTACACACGGCGGCGACACATCAAGCTACGCAAAACCAAAATAAGCTGGCCGCGCGTAGGTAAAGCAATGTATAACGTCACGCGGCCAGCTTATGTTTGTTGCGTAACTTGGTGTGTCGCCGTGTGTACCTGCCATTTTTTTAGTACAACAAGTAGTTCAAAAAGTTGCATTGCATCGCATTGACAATTTGTCACTTCTAGCCAAAGTTTTATAAGCACAGATGTGTCTGATTTCAAACTATTTAGTCTATAAGGGTCGGCGAACGTACATTAATGGAGTCCACGGTTCACTAATGTTTGTCCAAAAACTTTTTGGCAAATTATTACTTAACAAGCAACGTTTCATGTAATATTCATTTTACAAACACCTTGTTCCGCAAATTGATCATTTTACAAATAATCGCTTAACAAAAATATTTTTTGCAAAAGCTTGTCTTTACAAATGTACCTAATGTATTTTTTTCTTTTATGTATTTTTCATGTAATATTGTTACTATTTTACAAAATCACGTATTAACAAAATAGATAGCTTATAGAATATGGAACAGAAAATAACATTGATTTCAAACCAAAAGTCTGCATATTAGACTTTGAAAAAGCAGCTATCTTAAGCTTGCGATAAAATTTTGAAAACACAGTCCTGCACGGTTGCAATTTCCATTTGGGCCAAATAATTTACAGGTAAGTAAGTACTAAAGTTTTTTTTTCTTTCTAAAAACAAAAATGGTTTCTGGCATCATTGTTGTCGCAAGTCAAACCTAACCTAACCTACTCATTTAACTTGAATATCCTAGTGAAGTCGGCTAAACTAGTTTAACACGAGCGATTCGGTTCTGGCACTCGCCGGCCGCTGCCGCGGCACACTCGCTCCGCTCGCTCGGCTCGTGCGGCGTGGTCGCAAGTCAAACCTAACCTAACCGACTCATTTTACTTTGGATAGCCTAGTGGAGTCGGCTAAACTAGTTTAACACGAGCGATTCGGTTCTGGCACTCGCCGGCCGCTGCCGCGGCACGCTCGCTCCGCTGGCTCGGCTCGTGCGGCGTGGTCGCAAGTCAAACCTAACCTAACCGACTTAATATATTTTACTTTGGATAGCCTAGTGGAGTCGGCTAAACTAGTTTAACACGAGCGATTCGGTTCTGGCACTCGCCGGCCGCTGCCGCGGCATGCTCGCTCCGCTCGCTCGGCTCGTGCAGCGTGGTCGCAAGTCAAACCTAACCTAACCGACTCATTTTACTTTGGATAGCCTAGTGGAGTCGGCTAAACTAGTTTAACACGAGCGATTCGGTTCTGGCACTCGCCGGCCGCTGCCGCGGCACACTCGCTCCGCTCGCTCGGCTCGTGCAGCGTGGTCGCAAGTCAAACCTAACCTAACCGACTCATTTTACTTTGGATAGCCTAGTGGAGTCGGCTAAACTAGTTTAACACGAGCGATTCGGTTCTGGCACTCGCCGGCCGCTGCCGCGGCACGCTCGCTCCGCTCGCTCGGCTCGTGCGGCGTGGTCGCAAGTCAAACCTAACCTAACCGACTTAATATATTTTACTTTGGATAGCCTAGTGGAGTCGGCTAAACTAGTTTAACACGAGCGATTCGGTTCTGGCACTCGCCGGCCGCTGCCGCGGCATGCTCGCTCCGCTCGCTCGGCTCGTGCGGCGTGGTCGCAAGTCAAACCTAATCTAACCGACTTAATATATTTTACTTTGGATTGGAAAACTATTAAGATCGTTAGCAATCCATTTGAAATTAAAATAGGCTGTTGTTAATTTTTACTTTTGTTGATTTATTAAAATTACGAATGATAATGATGTTTTTTTTTATTAATTATTTTGGTTGACATTAGTAAAATGTGTGCCTAATAATAATGCAACATGTCAAATAATGCAATACACCAAGTGTTGTTTGTTTAAATAACATGAATGATAAATGAATCGTTTGTCAAATGATATGTCGCAAAATGAAAATAAGTCAGGTGATTAGTTTAATACTTGAATAATTTGTAAAATCAGTAATTGTGTAAAGATGAAATAACGATTCATTTTTTTGCCAGTAGTTGGTTGTCAAGTAAAAATTTGCAAATTGACGGTCGGTGAAATGACAGGACACCGGAGTCCACACGAGTGGTCAAAGTGTAAACAGGTGCTGGTACTGCGGCAAACACCTGCGTTGTTTTACGATAGTCGGGGAATTTTAGCGTTTGAGATTGCATTAAATACACTTTAGTAAATTGTTTTTTAAATAATAATACTAATATTTTAATACGCATTTATCGATTTTTTTTGGTCATAGGGGTGTCGGATCCTGAGAAATACCTAAAGTTGTGTTTTTACGGTTTTACGCCAAACAAAAAATGCACTTTAGGTGAAAACTAAGATTTATATCTACTGACATCTTATAATTACGGTAATTAAGTAATCCCTTGTTGATGGTGAAAAGTGTTAAAAATATGATGATTTTTCTTACTTGTTGGGAAAAACGAGACTTAAAAAATAGCACTTTCAGGGATTTTTCTATTTTTACCCTCCAAATGTAGGCATCGAACCTTTGTAAAGTTTTCACCTAGGTGACTCTTCAAGAACCTAGCTAAAATGTGTTTTTTTGATATTTATCCCTTGCGCATTTAACTCACTCTAAGTGTTTTCTCGGATTTACAAAAACATTTATATTCTTTATTATTAACCATCATAATCTCTTATTTAAGGGATCAGGATTCTTCAAATAATTTATAAAACACAAGTAACGTAAACAATACAATCATTAATCGAAGTGCGCACGAGCTAGAGGCAGTGCTGCAACGCGGAGTCGGTGTGCGAGAAGGACGGAGCTATCTGATATAAAAAGGACAAAACTATTAATTTTTGATACGGTACTGAAGGAATGATGTGTGTGTGCACTGAGAGATCACCTCGAGAATTCGTAAATAAAGTACCGCAGGTTTTAGTAGTAGTTGTAAAACAATTGTAGAATTGCGTCCTGGAATTTGTAAAGCGATAACTAAAAAGATACAGCCTAAAATGTGTGATCTCTCAATCCTCACAGTGGTCCTTCTAGATCTGGGAAAGTATTAAGTTTAAACCAAGTTTTTGTTTACAGACATTTAGTAGTACTTTATTTACAATGAATCTACCATATAACATGATACACAGCATCGTATAAAAAAAATTACAAATTCTTTTCACTGATCTCTCAATCCACACGCATGAAATTTGTAATGATAGCGATTTATCGTTAATTTATTAAATAAATCGTTATTATCTCAGTTTAACTTTTAGTATAAACTGCAAGGAATTTTGTAAAAGAAAGAATACATAACAAATATGTCCTCATTCTATGTAATTGGCATTTTATTGTGATCTCTCAATCTACACCTTTCAAAATAATAAATAATCTGTAAAACCATGAAAATAACATCTACAATAATGCCAAGCCTCCAATATTTAATAGTACAATGCTACTAAATCTTACCAACTTGAGATTCTGGATTATCGGCAGAAAAATGAGAAAAATAACTTTCCGCGTTCCACAATGTAGAAGCCCCCAGATTTTATTTTATATACCGAGAAAGAATTCGATTTAGAGAAGATCCATGCTAGCCAGTGTTGCATTCCGTACTATAATTATAGTATTTTTAAAATGCATGTGACAAAGTCAGGCGCTACCGTGGACGAAGTATATGTTCACGTTTTTCTGCTTACTTAATTGCCCAGTCATTTTACGGAGTTTTGTTAGGGGGTAGGGAGTAATTATGAATGGTACTTTTAAACTGTAGTCGGTACAACATGAACAACTCGGTCAACTCGGACAACATGAACAACTCGGACAAAGATGACAAATCTTAGAACTTGGACAACATGAACATGTCAACTCAGTTGTCCAAGTTGACCGAGTAGTCCATGTTGACCGAGATCTCAGAATTGACCATGTTGTCCGAGTTTTTCGTGTTGGCAAAATTGTTCATGGTGCCGAGTTCTCAGAATAGACAATGTTGTGCGAGTTGACCACGTTGTCCGAGTTGACCATGATTTCCGAGTTGTTCATGTTGACCGAGTAATGGCTATGACTGTACAACTACGTTATACAAGAAGGATATTTTTTATTTTGTTAAGCAGTTTGCTTATTGGGAACTACCTAGTTTTCCTCATGGTCAAATCAGCACGTCTAATAATTTGTATTAGCGCGCAACTCAGCTTTTTTCCATACATGTCGCGGTAAGCGCGACTTTCTCCCTCCGAAAAGCACGAGAACAGGTTCAGCGAAGGCGCGTCGCGCGTCGCAGAGAAATCATACTAGACGTGCCACGTTTGACCACGAGCACAGACGTGTGACTAAGGCCGATATTCAGAGACGATTTGTAAGTCATAGTTCGGACTCCAGTATGTCAAAATCCATACATTTTCGCCACGCTTAGCTCGAGCTAAGACCAAAAAAATCGTCTCTGAATCTCGGCCCTCGAGGAAGCAACGGTTCCGGTTTTTTCAAAACTAATAAATTCTCTTTCGTAAACATCTTTTTTGGTATTACGCCAAAAAGTAAAATAAAAAAATTGTAAAAAAAACAAAGCCACAGAATACGTAAGCAAAGATTAGGTTTCATTTCACGTAACCTTCTTTGTTCATTTTAGGTATTTGCAATTACCTATTCTTCATAGAGAATTAAATACTTTTTGCTTTAAATACTTTTGTTCAATTTATTCGATATAAGTTGAACAAAATTGATATGTTTTTCACATTTTACCACAAGTCCGATAAAAAAGTTTTTGTCAGTTTTTACAACTTCGTGTACAGGAACGCACCACAACCGAAAGCGACGTTGCCGCTTCGACACTTTCAAATAAGTAAGTGTTTCGGAGTTTTTGGCGGGAATTTGGCAGATACGTTTGGAGTCCTCATATTTCATCGAATTTTATTGTTTATAGTGAGTTTTGGTTCGTAAAATTGGTGTTGTTTTGCGTAACAAAGTGTCGTGCAAGTGAACAATTTACAGTTCTGTGAAATATGATGGTGTATGGGTCGTAAACAGGAAAAGTGTTCCGTCATTTGTAGCGCGGCAAAGCGATCGGTTCACCTCTTTCCTGTGGACTTCTCTGCGTTTCCTTCGTCTTTCGGGTGTCTCCAAAAACTCCAAAGAAGCGTCAAAACGTCGAACACCAACGTTTTAATTGCTATAAATAAGAGAATTTTATTAAAGACATCGGCTGTATGGGATATTTAACCCTTTGCCTTGAATTGAACCAAAAAAAAAAAAAAGTAAGTGTTTCACATCTTCGTTTCTGTAATTCAAAATAGCTTTAAAATTTCGTTGCTATTTTAAATGGAGTATAGTTATTAATGCATTTTCAGTGGACTGGCGGTATAGAAAAATATTGAATAGAAAGATTCAAATTTTAAAAACTTTCAACGCTAGCGGATAAAATTCACTTTTGATTTCGAATTATAAACATAATCTTTCCGAGCTTGTGACAATTATGTTATAAATGTTACTACCGTAACTTGGGAGGTGACAAAAATATAATGTCCCAAGAAGTTTTAATTTGTGGTCACCATCCTCAGTTTATTTGAACAGAATTTAACTAAGTTATTTTTCTCATTTTTCACGCCGTTAATCCAGGATCTGAAGTTGGTAAGATTTAGTAGCATTTTACTATTAAATATTGGAGGCTTGGCATTGTATCATGTTATATGGTAGATTCATTGTAAATAAAGTACTACTAAATGTCTGTAAACAAAAACTTGGTTTAAACTTAATACTTTCCCAGATCTAGAGGGACCACTGTGAGGATTGAGAGATCACACATTTTAGGCTGTATCTTTTTAGTTATCGCTTTACAAATTCCAGGACGCAATTCTACAATTGTTTTACAACTACTACTAAAACCTGCGGTACTTTATTTACGAATTCTCGAGGTGATCTCTCAGTGCACACACACATAAGGAATGTGATCAAAAGAGAAAGAAATGTACCATAATCTCTTTACAATAAAGGCTTAAGTGGGTATATGTGACTGGATACTTACTTTCTTTCTTTCATGCAGTTTGTTTGTTTACGTTTTACTGTGAGGGTACAGCTTTGTAACGTCCAAGAGATGTCGGATAGTATATGTATCCAATAAATTAATTACATTTGGTAATTAGAATTGGCCAAAAAGCTAAATAGGAATCGGAAAATCTCGTCGTCCTTATTTGGAATGAAGTATAGTTACAATCAAGGAAATGAGCGATTGTTTTCTGTTTCAAAGGAGATGGCCAAAAAAAAACAGAATCGCCAGAAATGTCATATGTGCCGTTTTTATAGGCATAATAATAATTATGTACATCAAAAATAAATAATAATTTACTGCAAAAACGACGCGGTATACTAGATATTTTTAATTAACGCAAAAACAATCTGACCTGGTCTGACCATCCTCTTAAAAAAACCGTCAGCATATTAAAAAGCACCCTGAATGAAGTCGGTCCGGTAAAAACGGAGTAGGTACCTACAGGTTCACTACCTTACATTTTTGATAAATTGAGGGCATCACATACAGAAAATATTTCAATTTGTTAGGATAAAGATTTGCTTACTTTTAACAAGATGCAACGTGTAGGTATCGATACTATGCACATGGTATGATCAACGATAAACTGCCGCCAGTTGCGCCCGCTACACGAGCAACGCCCTCCCCGCGCGCCCCACTTCTGTGATTTTTGGTGTTTATTAAATTACTCGGAATCCTGTACAGATTTATAAGGGATTCTTTTTGATTAGAGAAAACACAAATTTGCGCTAGTAGGTTCCGTAAGAATAATCAAAGTGTCTTTTATGTGCGAGGGTTAAAATTAAATAAAACTTTATAAAAAAAAAAGTATCGCAGTCACATTGGTGATAATTCTTAAAGTTAATAGTTGTAACTATTTACGTACTGTGACAAAATATCACTGTCTAAAAAAATCTTGTTTTGAAGTTACAATGTGTTTTATACGAAATGTTGAATATCTTCTCGAAAAAATGATATTAATCGGGGATTATTAGTGTCATCATTAAAACGTATGGAAATAAACCGTCCAGTATAAAATCACCAGTTGTCCATTTTTTGTTCATACCTAAATTTTTATTTTTTTCTTTTAGGTTTAATTACTCAATATTACACAATTATAAATCGGAGATTATTGTGAATTTATGTTTTTCAGGTATTTATCTATCATTATTCCAAATTATCACCCAAAGTGCAATTAATGCAATCTGCTCCATACAAAGCTCGCTAGATTTCCCCGACTCGTAGCTTTTACGACTCGCCTGAACCTACTTGCAACTTTGAAGGGGCAACCTTTTGGAAACAAATGAATGAGTCAACTTTGAACGAATGAGTTATTTTGAGATTAGTTTTGCTGAGTTCGTTCCATCAATCCGGCTTCTTGTTTTCGGGGAGTTCGTTTATTTTTGTATCGTCTTTAATGGTTCTTTTCACGTGTTTTCATTGTCAATTAAAAGTTCGCGGGAACCTTTTTGTTTACACAACGTGTTTTTAGAATGTTTCGCACAAAGAGTTTAAGACTGGGAGGAAGTTTATTTGTTTTTAATTGTGTTTTTTGCCAACTAAGAGCGTCATAAAGTCACTTTGATTTTTGGCTCTTTATAAATAACTAGAGTTTACCCGCGACTTCGTCCGCATGGGTTCCCGTCATCGTAGCGAGACTTAAAATCTGGTATATCATTATACCAAACGTATATATTTAACAAAAAAAAGTCTCATTGAAATCGGTTCAGTATTTTTCGCGTGATACGCGAACAAACAGACAGACAAAAAATCCCAAAATTTTTTATTTGGAATCAGAGACACCTAAAACCATATCGTAACTTTTTTTTTAAATATCTTTAATGTACAGATACACTTTTGTTACAGTTTTATTATAGAAGAGATACGGTGTAAGATAGCGTCGCAGAGAGGTGGGCACTCGATCATGATAGTCCGGGTTCGAATCCGCACCGACGACACGCCATCTACCAATGAAATTTTCTAACATATGTATACGTAAATACCGACGGCTCCCAAATTTTGAAGAAAAACGAAACGAAAGATATCATCAGTAACAGCTTATAAATACTTTTTATAAGCTGTTACTAATGATGATATTATAGCATAGTATAATTACACTATGGTTTTACCCTGAGATAAAAGTTATTTATGTTTAGTTTTTTCTAGACAATAAATAAAGTAACGTAAAAGGTTCGATAAGCCGGTCACCCTCAAAATCCTTTTCCAAACACGAAGGCAAATAGTTTTCTCGTTCGGATAAATATCCCGGCGACAGTTTTTTATTAACACTACATTTCATAAGATCCCTATTTCATTTCGTATCAAGGACGTGAAAAAAGGGAAAAAGTTAAAGATTTTTATATTTATTTCAATACGGTCTAGCTGCCACAAAATGTAATATCAATAGCTACACGTACACCGTCAAATGGAAGACTCTTGTTTACCAAGGTGCAAGTCAAGTCAAAAGTCAAAATTGTTTATTCAAAATAATATCACATAGATAACTTTTTGACGTCATGTTTTGGAATCTACCACCGCGTCGGAAGGTGTTCCGTTGTAGAGAAGATGCGGCCAGAAACTCTACAACACACTTCTTTTAAACAAAATATACAAAGTACAATTACATAAATTCAATATTAAATTACATAGTGTAACATTATCAAGACATAGTCAAGACCATCCTTGTGCATCCTTCTTGGTGAGGACGCAAAGCACATAAGAAGCGGCCAGTCGGAAGACCCACTAAGCTCAAAACAATGATAAAACTTTCACTATGGACCCTACCTCAGGAAACGCGAAAAAAATCTGCTGCCCATACAAAACTCCTGTACCTGTCTCCTGTACTCCTGTACCTCCTGATTGTCTGAGTTCACCGTTTTAGTATTTGCTAGGCTGTCACTTACACCCTGTATAGTGGTATATTCAGAGCATCTGGATCGATAAGATGCCGTGTGACACGCAACAGCACCATTCGGCGACACTAACTGTGTGTATCATGTAAAGACAAGCTTTTTATTATGTGGGTTTTGTTGGTAGGTACCTATGTGTAAAGTTAATAGGATAGAAGTGGACATAATTGAGCAAGATCTACCAATTAGTTGTATGTATGTATGTATATGCTCACGACTATATTCCCCGAGGGGGTAGTCAGAGATGTTCTGAAACCTCAGACGTTTCACCAGTAGTACCGAAACTCTGTCCAGTGTGACCAATTAGTTGAGGAGAATAATATATTTTGTATACAGGGTCCTTCTTAATATGCTGACACTTTTTTAAGGGGATGATCAGACTGTCCAACTGAACAACTTTCTATATGGCACCAACATCTAAATCGCGAAAAAAAATCTTCTCTGCCATACAAAACTGCAAACTTACTTGAGCCAAATGATTTCGATTTTGGTCCCATAGAGAAGGTTGTTTAGTTCAACGGTCTGATCGTCCCCTTTAAAAAGTGTCAGCATATTAAGTTGGACCATATATGTACAGTGCGTAGCATTTGGTTTGGGTATCGAGTATTTACCGTCAACACTACTCATACTTACATAAACTCAATATGCCTTCCGGAGTGGTCAGAAACATTGCTACAACTACCAACTAACCTTTTAAACGTGCAGTTGTAGCAAAGCTCACATTTAGAACCTACGAGTACATTGATATCACACCTTTTCGTCTCAATTCAACACTCTAATTATAAGAGTACGTGTTCTATTAGAGTCTAATATAACACGTGTTGTAAGATGTATCAAACTGATGTAGACTATTTAGAAATTTCCTTCTCGTAATGAAATGTTTAAAGATGAGAACAGCTGCAATCTTAGACAAGCGAAGTAATTTTAGGCTTTCGAAATTTAGAATTCACATTGACTTGAAGAACTTTCTAAACTTCTAGAACTCCGCCGAGGAACAGTCACGACTCACGGTCGATAAATATTTCCTCGAATGTCACGGACACTGTTCTAAATAAATCTTTCAAGGACAGACTTTAAACGTAAAGTAAGATCTCTAGGGAGCTCCCAAGTTCACGAAGATCCTACACGAGAGCTCGAGCTCGCTCCTTAATAAAAATTCAAACAGCTTTTTTGTTTTGGCTTTCTTAGCCACTAAACCAATTAGTATGGTTGAAGTGAAGTATAGAACCTCCAACTTCTTCCACGACTCTCTATCCTTGCATATGCTCACGAGTATTTATTCCCCGAGGGGGTAGTCAGAGATATTCTGAAACCTCAGAACATCCACGTTTCACCAGTAGTACCAAAACTCTGCGTGACTCTCCAGTGTGACGGGAGGTGAGTCCGTCGCCACTTGTAATGGACGGTGGGTACAATACATGCCTCGACATTGGAACATGCAGGTTTCCTCATGATGTTTTCCTTTACCGAAAAGCCAGTGGTGTTACAAATCGTACATAAATTCCGGAAACTCATTGGTACGAGTCGGCTCTGGACGGGGATCGAACCATCGCATCGCCTCCTGCACGGCAGGCAAGGTTACTGGCCACTGGACCACCATGGCTTTTTCCACTCTCTATCCTTGCTGGTTGATATTACTTATGTTACTGAATATACTCTTTCAATATGTAACACTGAACGGGGAAAAATTTTTTTTTACCATCGGCAGTAGAAGCGTCATATCAATAACGTCAGCTTTTGAAGTCTTAACAATGAACCTTTTAATTAGTTTTATCTTAATTGCTTACATTCTTAACAATATCTTTAACTATCGGTTAAGTGCTTGATATTAGTGTGTTCGTAAGATCACTTTGTAGTTCAGTTACTTGACGACATCGCATCTGTTACAAAGGGTTAAGGTTTAAGAGACAAGCAGCTCAAGTTGGAGTTTTATAGTTTATCATTTTCGTCGAAACGAATTGACCGTTCGTAGAAACACCTTGTTCAAAGGATTTGTATGATGAATACGAGTGCGAATTTGTATCAAAGTATTCCAACTGAAGGAGTTTTTGTTGTTGTTTCTACATCGTGTATTGTGTTTCGTTGTCTAGTCATCATTAGACTAGATTCTGTAAATGATTTTGTGGGATAATGTCTAATATATTTATTTAGATTTATGTTCAAAGCTTAGGTTAAATTCCCGATATTCATTCTAGACATGCCATTATTTAGACTTATTTTAAGACGAAAATGCCTTTCCGAGCCAGTAACAAAACATGGTGGACCATGTTTTTGTGTTGGTTTGATCTTGTTATTAGAATACCAATTTTATCTATTCTTTCACAACAAATTATTAACAATGGGTTGGCTTCACAAAGATTTGTTTTAAATCAGCTCATCACTTGTACCACAAGCAAAGGACACGAGTTCTCAGTAACTCTAATTAAGAAAAGATTGTTCTTAATTGGCCCTCATGAGTTACAACCGGTCTTTGACCTCTTGGCTCGTCTCAACAAAACATTACCCTTCTTTTGGCTGGTTGTTCGATGAAACGTATAATATTGAGTTAATTGTACTTGATCGATTACCGGAAGATTTATTTTAACGCGGTTAATCTATAGGATAAATATATAAGATCCAACTTAATATGCTGACACTTTTTTAAGGGGATGATCAGACCTTCAAACTGAACCACTTTCTCTATGTCACCAACATCGAATCCGTGAAAAAAAATTGTGTACACCCGGCGACACATCAAGCTACGCAAAACCAAAATAAGCTAATAACGCGTAGGTAGAGTAATGTATAACGTCGCGCGGCGAGCTTATGAAAATAAATAAGATCTATTTCTATTTCTATGTTTGTTTTGCGTAGCTTGATATGTTGCCGTGTGTACTTATACTCATTAAAGCAGTTAAATGCGCAGCATTCTGAAGGTACGATATGATGTTTATTATTATTTATATCCTTAACCATTGTCATTTTAATACAGCGACGTAGTAGACAGTATCTACTGCAGTTATTTTTACGAAACGTGCATTTCATGTCGGAATTCGGGGCATTGCATGTGTCCATTTGGCATCATGGAATCGATTGTGACTGTTTTCTGACCAGTTTTATTTGGAACTTTTTTTCTCTCTAATTTGTTTCCCAGAAAATATTTGATTATTCTGATACTAGTCCTAGTTGAAAACTTTGATCATTTTATCAAAGGCTAGCAGGCAAAGTACCTAGTACTCGGCCAATCAAAAATAAAACAAGGCATATCCCAGTTTGAAAATTTTTTATCTTTTTATAAATTGATGTAGGTACCTTGTTCAAATGTATCAGAATCGAGGATCCTTTTAAACATTTGGGAAATATATTATCACAACTATCTACAAAGCACCAGGCGTTTGTGAGAGATCTGGGCAGGAGGATGGTGGTAAATGGCAACGATGGCACCAGATACGTCCCTGAGCGGGACGTATCTGGGACATATCTGTGATGGGATCCTTTGTGTCGGGTTCGATTAATAATGAAAGGGCCGTTTAGTGTGTATTTTTGTTATTTTGCTGACGAAACGTGTTGTAGATTTTTGACTGTACTTACATCCTTTTGGACGAGATATGTTGACAATTTATAATTATTTATTGTGTAATTGTTTAATATGTTCTATCCACTTATCATTTAAGTGAGTAATTCATTTCTGTGAGACTTATCCTGCTCAACTGAATGTAATTTAAGACAATCATTAAATTTAAGCAGTTTGGTAAGAAAGGTTTTTCTGAAATGCAACACCTAAGCAAACTCTAAACGGCGGAGCCTCGAACGGGTTTTCAAGACATAAAACAATAACGTTTGCTCAAAACATAAAAATACTTGTTACATACGTAAACAGTTACAAAAATAAAAGTAATGTTAACCAAAAACCATCAGCGAAAACAAATTCGAAGTGAACAGCCTAGTTTTTTGTAAAAACATAGCTATTATTCAAGGGTGATGGCCCAGTACAGTAGTTATTAAGGGGTTAACTGCGCCCCTAGGGGGTAATACGCCGTACCACCGCGAAGGTCAGCCAGTCGGAACTCATTTAATGGCAGCATTACTCACCTTTTGTGCTACATTAGTGGGAACGTGACGTCAGCTGAGACATGCAGACAGGACATTTTATTTGTTTTTTTAGGTAGAGGCGTCGAGGTAGACCCAGTGAAAAATGGAGAAATTATCCGCATGCCTTCTTGTAGATTTGGTCAGTAGTCGCACGGAGGATTAGACATGAAATGGGTTGCCTATATGTCCAGCAGTGACATGAATCATTTTATGGCCGAAGCCATTACTTAAAATTGTGAGTAGGACTACAGGTATATAGCTACTAAGGTTTTACCTGAGAAATGCCTGTTCAATCTCTAGTTATAACCAAAAATAGGCAACTCTCATGCAAACCTTACCTCGTTAGAATGTGGCGTTATTAAGGACGGCCCCCAGAGCGAGCCACCACACCATCTCCAGCTACCTTTCCTTCTGTCGCCTTGCTATTGGCTTATACCTGACCTGATTTCTCCTTTATCCTGGCTGTGTTTAAGCTGGTTGCACAATTTGATTAACACGCCGTCGGACGAATAGGAATCGCCGTCAAAAAGTATCTCTCCGAGCAATATTGTTACAAGTACATTAAAAAAACTCTCATCCTTCGTACACGACTATTGTCTCAGTTATGTCAATGTATTCGTCTATTATTCTGCGTGTACAACGAAGTTTAAATAAATAAACGGCGACCCGTACCTACGTGCCGCGAAGGTCAAGCGAAATGCATGTTTTAATGGCAACATCACTACATTAGTGGGGAAATGGTGACCAGACGTCGATGGAAATAGGGTACCAAACATTATGTCTAGTAGTATTCGATAGTTATGTAATTGAATGGACATAATCAGAGGTCGTTGCTTTTGAGTATCGTATAAGACAATTTTCTGAAGTCATTTCTTGTGACTCTACCACCACCGCGTATAGAGAAGATGCGGCCAGAAACTCTACATCACATCTTTAAAACAAAATACTATACAGAGTGTAGAAAACAAAATCGAAAACAAAATATTACATATATGACCAAGACCAGACATTATCGTAATTTATACCAGATGATTTTTTTACCGATCCGAAACTTTCAGACGTGGTTCAACCCATCAAACTGAACAACTATTACTATGGGAGTAAACGTGAAATCGCAATAAAAATCTGCTGTTCAATACTAAACTGCAATGGCTACTCGACTCAAATGTATGAGACAGAATATTTTTTAACGAATTCCGGTTTGATTCCATAGTAAAAGTTGTTCAGTTTGATGGTTTGAACCACCCCTGAATGTCCTGGAACGGTAAAAATAAATCATCCGGTGTAATCATAAAGTTTATAAAAATCTTTTTTACAAAGAACTTTTAAAAAAATAGGATGCGGACGTTGCTAGTTATTATTTTAGGTAGAACGATATGGCATGCAATGTACACACGGCGACACATCAAGCTACGCAAAACCAAAATTAGCTGACCGCGCGTAGGTAGAGTAATGTATAACGTCGCGCGACCAGCTCATATTGGGTTTGCGTAGCTTGATGTGTCGCCGTCTGTACCTAAATCATTAAACTTTAGACTTAAAGGTTACGGTAGTAACTGTGCTTAAAGGGCTAATTATTCTAAATCGATTGACATTTCGTGTTCTAGAACTATTCTATGTCGAGTTCTAATGTATACAGTGATTGTTATTCAAATGGACTCGTAACATTATGCGACGAGTTCATTACTCCAGCCCGATGTGTCTACTATATTTTGTATCGATTAATCGATAATTAGTCAGTGATTACTGATTATCTAATAAATAATTATTCAATTCTTGCATCGATTAGTATGTGTTGTCTAAAATCCAGGTTTATTACTTTTGGTCATGCAAATGATCAATTTGTTGTGATTATTGTGGTTAATTGCATTATTAATTGATTGTTGGGAAAATCAATGTTATGCATTCAATTAAGTGGAAGCAGAAAGCTTGCATGTTGCATGCATGTAGAAACATATCTAGATTAATTGGTAAGATATGGATAATTTCACAGAAAGGACTCTGAAACCACTTGGAGTACCTACATAAATGGCTTAAGTTCTGTTAATTTATTGTGATTATGGCATTTTGATTTTGGTCTGTGTCGTGAAGAGTCAAAACACCATTCTACGGTATACGTTATAATTATAATACAGTTTTTGTCATGCTTATACAACGTGTTAATGATTTAACGCAAAACAGAAAGTAGTTTGTTTAGAATCGAGATCAGAGTCGAAATATCATGTTTTCAACATAGGTATTTTTTTCAAAATTTTAAATTATTTGTTTGTAAAATTTTAAATTTACTGAATTTGATCTCAACCCATCGCACGGGAACACTCACCCTACTTACTACCAAAACAAGGTTCTTAAAATGTATCCACGAGCACGCTTTCATTCAATAACAAATCGTTTTTGCCTCAAAACTTAGAATGCGAAAAACTTTAAATTTTAACAATCAAAATAATGAAATTATTGTTTCAATCAACATTTTTTGTTACAAATCAGTTGGTGTGTATGAGGTTTTGCGCTTATTCATTAACACGTTGTGTATACTTCATTTGAAATAAGGATGAAAAGATTCTCCAATTTCTATATAGCTTTCTGGCCAATTATAATTTGCAAATATAATTAATTTATCAGAAAGATATACTATCCGACATATCTTGAACGTTACTAAGGCTGTTCTAAGAATAAATGACAAATAAAAAGACAGTAAATTCGAAACTACTTTTTAAACCTACATTGTAAAAACATTTCCATCAGTAACCAAACTATTAACTCTCACCTTGGCTAACATTGACACCCTGGAGGCCACGAAAGCTTGACATTGCACCCTGAAGCTAGTATAGTGTACGCAACATTTGGCAGCCCTCCAGCCATCAAGGCTGTGCCGGCACGCGATATGGTAATACCCTGTTATCTCGGTTCCGGTGAACCTTGTGAGGAATCATGGTCCGGAATTGCGGATTCAGGGGCGAATATTTTGAGGTTAGGGGGGGTGACTTCTATTAAGACAATCCCATGAATGCCGCATCTTCTCTACAACGGAACACCTTCCGACGCGGTGGTAGATTCAAAAACATGACGTCAAAAAGTTATCTATGTGATATTATTTTGAATAATCAATTTTGACTTTTGACTTTTGAATGCTTTCGTAGCTATTATGAGGTACAATTTTTGTGTTTTAAAATTTTTGTTGTTGGTGGGTTAGGTATTGTCGTACATACGTACGTAAGTCATCGAACTTCTATAATTCTCAGGGATTTTACAAAAAAAAGTATTGAGGGCTGTCTTGAGAAAATATTGGAAGGTGTTTGGAAAAACATAAATACTCAACTCATTGCAGTTTGGTTTCCAAAGATCAATCTTATTTTTTTGGTCGGGATCACCTAAAATACGCAGTGACATTAAATCGGTTCAAACTTTTCTTATTAATGTCTATAATTAAATAAATAAATATTTTGGACATTGTCACACAAATTATCTAGTCACATTTAAAGTACCAGAATCTAGCCTGGACTTATATGTTTTGATTTGTAAAGCCTGCTATCGTAGTCTTTGGTAAAGCAGGGGCGCTAACTCTATTTTTGGCGCCCCTTCTCAATCCGTTCTCTCCTTTGATATACTGACTGTAGTTTTGTATACATTTACCTTACACGTGCTAAGAAAATTGCTAGACATGAGTCATCAAGTTTGGCAAGTGTCGGATCGATAGCCAGGTTCAAAGAATACTTTGTATGGCGCAAGATAAATGATTGCCAATATTTTACATGTTGACTAAGTCTATTGTATTCAATATTGATTAATGTGGTGTGTTTTTCTTTGACCAGTAAACCAACAACTAATAAAATAGGCTGTAATGTAGTTAACCAAAAAATGTTTGTTCATGGTTCCCAAGGTACCGGACAGCTGAGATTATTGTAGATTTTTTTTAGATGTCAGTATCATGTTTAACGTTTTTCAGTTCTCACGTCCTATCGGCTTGATAAACATATTACGACAAATCTATTTTGACAAACTATCTAAATTAATGTTTATTTACCCCTTCTGCGTCAAGTGTTAATGAATAACCACATCAAACAGAGAGCGACCACACCCATCGTAGACTAACCACATCTATCGTAGAGTAATGAAATCGGGTGCAGTTGAAACTGGTGGAGTTAGGAACGGGATGAGATGGCACTAACCCATTAATTCTGTTTACATGCTTGTATTCCTTTTAGGCAACTGAGAACCTTTAGCTGGAGACAGAGTTTTCAAGTTTAAAACGGACGGAAATGGACTGTGTGTACAGTGATTACATTAGTTTCATTTTCTATTCTGACAATAAACTGGAGCTTTTCAACGTTAAATTTGTCGATACTAATTGTCTTCTCGAATGAACTTAAAATCAATATTAACTAACTTATTAACGTGAACTTGAATTACCGTCGGAACTTGGATTTTGATTATTTTAGGCTTCGATCGATAATACTCAAACATTCATAATTTGCCTCTGACCTTGTGACTTGACCTCTAACACTTTTATCGGCTACGGCGATCTGTATCGGTAGGCTAACTGTGGTATTTTGTCCACGTATGGTGGTCGTGATTTGAAAGTTAGTCAAACTTTTAAGCTATAAAGTTTGTGCAGAGGTAGAAATTTAATTTAGGCTTTACACACAACTGTGAATAAAGCCTAATATTGCACAGGGTGTAAATATTAGCCTATTTGTTTTTGGATGGTACTATTAGTTAACTTTTTTTTTTAGTGTAAAATCCTTAATCAAATTAAAGATTGAAAAAGTCTGGCGGCGAGCGGGATTCGAACCCACGACCTGCCTATCCGGGGCATGCTCCACTCCAACAGAGCTGTCGGCACCCCGCACCCCCGCCCCGGATAGGTTAGGTCGTGGGTTCGAATCCCGCTCGCCGCCCGAATTTTTCAATCTTTAATTTGATTAAGCTAACATGGCATACATGTAGAATCAATAAATTTGATTGTAAAATCCTTGCTGTAATGCCGTTTTTGCCACAGAAAATGTGTACGCTATCTTGACGTCAAGCTAGCGTACCAGGTAAAAACAATGTATATTTCGTTAACTACAGAGGCACTAATTATTTGACCTAGGCACTAATTATACACTATTTAGGAACTATTTATTGGCACTAAAGTAATCCTGATTATTGTCATGTGTACGCTAGCTATACGGGTACCAGTTGTCACAGTCGTTCAAAGGCCGACGATTGCGTCAAAAAGGTGACGACCCCCCGTCTGAGTCATATCTCGTCGAAAGGATGTCGCTGGCCATCCAGCGAAGCAATGCAGATGGGCACCTTCGGACGAGACATGATGCGGGGCGGTTTGTTTGATTAGTTTTATTTATTCAGTATAATAGTTTATATTATTAATTGTAAATCATATTTTAAGCTATAAGCAAGTTAGTAATATTTTATTGTTATTTATCGTTCAAAGGTGTTTGACAGTCCATTCGGAATGCGTAGGCTTGCAGTTGATCGATTGCTCGTTAATATTCCCGAACCTTAACGCCTTTGAAGTTTGCTCTTTCACCTTTGTGGGGTCTCTGACCTGAAGCTAAGCTTTTGTGTTTACAAAGACTCACGTTTTTTGCACGTTGGAATAAGGTGCTGTAAACAATATTTTTCATCAATTCAAAGTAAACATTTTGTATTCAAAATAATATCAAATATATAGTTTTATGGTCGTTTTATGACTCTACCACCTCGTCGGAAGGTGTTCCTTTGTAGAGAAGATGCGGCCAGAAACTCTACAACACACATCTTTACTAGCTTTTACTTTACCCGCGGCTTCGCACGCGAAGATATACAGGATATGCAAATACTGAAACGGTGAATTCAGACCATCAAACTGAACAACTTTCACTATGAAGCCACCCTCAGGAAACGAGAAAAAAAATCAGCTGCTCCATACAAAACAGCTTTACCTACTCGACTCGAATGTATGAAGCAGTTGATTTTTTTTAACGTTTCCTGAAGGTGGCTCCATAGTGAAAGTTGTTCAGTTTGATGGTCTGAATTCACCGTTTCAGTATGTGCTAAGCTGTCACTTACGCGTTGTATCAAACATTAGCCTATGTTTACGCCTATGAAAATCGATTAGCAATCGCGCTAGCTGCATAGATTGCTGCTCCAGCAAGACAGAGATTTTACTTCGCATCTTTTAAATCTACCTGTCATCTTGCACTTTTTTTCCATCCGTCGAAGCAATAGCATCGAATTTATTTTACTCTGTTAAACTATTTTCCAAATAGAAAGTTAATCAGTATTTTGGAGTTTTATTCAAAACTCCCATTTATGTCCGCAAAAGACATAAATTGGCGACCGCTTGAAGAACGTGCGCTAAAAATCTGCACGGTCAAAAAGAACCAAAGAACAAAGGATCTGCGAAGCCACGTGCTTGAGTCAACCATCAAGCCCTTGGAACCAGTCCAGCAGATCCTGTAGCGAGGAATCGTGGTGCCTGAACGTTGGGAGTCGCATGAGACGGGCAGAAAGGCAGCTAAAGCAGTTTCCCCGTGCAAAGAAGACATCATACGAGATAAGTGCCCTTCCTTTGTTTCCCACACTCACTACCTATCATAAAAACCCTTCCGTATCCTAATAATCACATAGAATCATAGTTTAGCTCCTCCACTTGCGCAATTTAACGTAATTTTGCTGCGTACTTAGCAGTTAACAATACATTTCATATACCTACCTATTTAAGTAAAGGTTAGATTTTCGAAATAATTTCCTCGTTTAAAATCTATAAGTAGGTACCTAGAAAGTACTTAAAGACATTCATAGTTATCACATCAGCGAAGCGAAGACCAAACAAAATCTTTGTTCATAGTAATAATCTACAGAGGTGTTATTCTTGAATCGTGAGATTCGAAATCACGATCGAATTCACACTTTTTAGGTCATTTTCTACCGCTGATTTCAACCTATGAATTTAAAAAATCGCACTCCAGTTTATTAACATAGTATTGCCGAATAAATTCCAGGATTGCATCGCGGCCGATAACGCTTGGGTGCTGGTGCATACCTACTCATCATCAGTGCAAGCAAACCGGTTCCCTGGTCAACGGCAACGGTGTCGCCAAGCGAGGAGCGTGAGCTAAAAATAACTTTATTATTCTAACTTATTCCTATTTTTTGCTGACAAACATTCATATGATTCATAATATACTTAAACATAGATTATAAACTAAAAGTTATTTTTAACGTTATTGACAAACGTTAATAACTAACGTTATTGATAAGCGTTGTACGTTTCATTGCAAGATAATAGTTGTTGGTTGTAATTAATAATTGAGTGTAAGTAATAGTCATTTTATATTCATATAATCACGACCATAATCGCTTCTGGGGTATTCAGAAACTTTCTACAACCAGAAACTATATTTTCAAGCGTACATTTGAAGCGGGGTCAGTATTTAGTATTTATAAGGCGGTATATTCACGACCATAGGCTCTTTTGAGGTGGTCAGAGACTTTAAGACCGCTAGTAAACTGTTTTTTCAGCGTTCAAAGATCATTTAACCCTTCGTATAGTTACATTCCGGACACGATCGATTTCTAATTGGTTTTTTTGGCACGGATCTGTGACAAATCGATACGATAGGTTAAGTGGTAATTATTTTGGATTGTTTACAATGCAGTCCATTGAAAGTAAAAAAGCTAAGCTTAAGGATTTATACACAAAACGTAGCTCCTATAAGGGACAATTAACAAAATTTAAAAATTATGTTGATAAAATATCGAAACAAGAAACAATGTCGAGCATTGAGATAATTGAATTAACCCTCAAGCTTAGTAAACTGGAAGGTTTGTCAGCGAAGTTTGATGACTTGCAATCTGAAATAGAGGTGCTAAATAGTGATCAAATGGATTTCGAGGTTAATGAGCGTGATAAAATTGAGCAGGATATAATAAGTAATATTGCTGCTGCAAAAAATATTATTGAGATACAAAATAAGATTCAAAGATCATCAGAACAGCAACCCTCTCATGAAGCTCAATGTCGTCACGATCATGACCGCGAACTGGGTTTTAAATTACCACAAATGCAAATACCTAAATTCGACGGCGCGTATTTCCGCTGGCTGGAGTTCCGTGACACATTTACGTCAGTCGTCCATACTAATACTCGAATTCCATCTATTCACAAATTTCACTATCTTTTGTCGTTTCTTGAAGGCGACGCCGCCAGAGTGGTGTCCAACCTTGAGGTTTCCGCAGCTAACTATAAGGAAGCTTGGGACCTAATGCTTGAACGGTACGACAACAAAAGATTGCTTATCAATCACCATTTAAACTCCTTATTTAACATTCAATCGCTCACACGCGAATCTGAAAAGGCGTTGAGGTTCCTTGTCGATCACGTAGCCAAGAACTTGCGCGCTCTCTCTAGTCTCGGCCAACCGACTGACCAGTGGGATGTCCTGTTGATCTTCATGATATGCTCCAAGCTCGATGCTCGCACTCTCATGAAATGGGAGGAACAGCGTAATAGTTACGACGAGGTCCCTACGCTCGAACAATTCAAGCAATTTTTAATCGATCGAGCTGATGTACTCGAATCGTTAAACCGAAACAAATATGAAAACAATGCTCTAAGGTTTACTAATCCTACTCCACGTCCTACTCCTCATGTATTTAATAATAACAATCAATCAAACAATCAGAGGCCACCGCGCGCGCCCTATATAAAGACGTTTACTGGTTCGAACAATAATCAAGAGCAGTCATCAGCGTTCATATGTATAATTTGTGATGAGGATCACAATATTTATGATTGCCCAACATTTAAGTCTAAAGGTATGTCCGAGAGAATAGCTGACGTCAAGAAATACAAGTTGTGTATTAATTGCTTAAGACAAGGTCATCCGGTTCACAAGTGTCGTATGGGTCCATGCCGAGAGTGTAAGATGAGACATAATACTCTTCTGCATTTGCGTTTAGGCAGCTCAATGCAGGATGATGGTCAGTCTGGACCGGTAGTGACTTTTTGTAAGCCGAATACTACAGAGGTGCTTCTTTCAACCGCTTTGATAACTGTATCCAATCCTATCACAAAACGATCTGAAAGGGTGCGTGCCCTTCTGGACTGTGGGAGTCAATCCTCTTTTATAACAAAATCTTTAAAGGAAAGGCTATGTCTAGATTCAACTCCTATACACGCCTTAAATGTTATTGGAATTGGCAACAACTCTGCGAATAAAGTTGTACAAAGTTGTTCTGCCCAAATAAGTTCAAGTTCGAAATCATTTGATGTGCTTCTATCCTGCTTCGTGCTGGATGAGTTGACTGGCGAGTTGCCCAAGGCAGCCATAGACATAACGCAATTAAATTTGCCTAAAAATATTAAATTGGCTGATCCTACTTTCTATAATCCCGCTCCAATAGATATTTTAATTGGAGCCGATGTTTTTTGGGATATATTAGGCAGCGAACAACACTCACTGGGCTACAAAAGCCCTAAACTAATAAATTCAAAACTAGGTTGGCTGATTTCTGGCCCTTATATTTCAAATCCTAGTAGTACTTATATTCATTGCAATCACGCGGTTACAACAAATACTAATAATTCATCCCACTATTCTGAAATCGATGAGCTATTAACGAAATTTTGGCAGATCGAAGAGCTGCCCAAAAGGCAAATTTTGAGCGAAAGCGAGAAGGCATGTGAGGAGCATTACCAAACCCACACAACTCGCCTAGAAACTGGCCGATTTTGTGTTCGCTTGCCGTTAATTGATTCTCCGGACTGCCTTGGTAGTTCCTACTATGCTGCTAAAAAGCGTCTAATTAGTTTAGAAAGGAGATTCCAAAAGCTTCCTCATTTGAAATCTAAATATGTGGATTTTATTAAGGAGTATAGAGATTTGGGACACCTGTCCGAATCTCCAAAATATATACCAATACCGTCCTATTTTTTATGTCACCATGCTGTTATCAAGGAGAGCAGCGAGTCTACTAAGCTCCGAGTGGTGTTCGACGGTTCAAATCCCTCCTCCTCCGGCTATTCTGTCAATGACATCCAAATGATCGGCCCAAATATGCAGAACTCTCTTTTCTCGATATTAATAAGAGCGCGCCAGTACCGGTACATCTTAACTGGGGATATAGAGAAGATGTACAGGCAAGTCATAGTTCATGAGCAAGATCGTAAATTGCAGCTTATTCTATGGAGAGAAGATGAGTCTGCGCCGATCAAAACGTGGCAACTAAATACTCTTACTTACGGCACCGCAAGTGCGAGTTATTTGAGTACACGATGTCTTTGGCAGATCGGGGAGGAGTGTATAGACAAAATTAAAACCATAATACAGATAGGAGAGGAGAGTTCAGACAAAATTAAGACTATAATACAAAACGATTTCTACATTGACGATTTAATAACCGGATCAGATAGCGTAGAAGAATTGCGCTCTATCAAATCTTCTGTATCAAGGGCTTTACTAACAGGTTGTTTTAAACTGAGAAAGTTTAAGTCTAACGTGAGTGCCGTTCTTGAAGGTTCTTCTTTAGATAATCAAGACAATTTAACGATAAGTGAATCGTCGTGCACCCTCGGACTCGGGTGGAATCCTAAATCAGATAATTTACATTTTCCTATTTCAATGCCTCCTCAAAACAAAGAAGTTACAAAACGCTTCATTCTTTCAAATTCATTTAAGATATTTGATCCTTTGGGACTATTAAGTCCATGTATCATTCAGCCTAAAATGCTATTGCAAAAATTATGGTTAGAGAAAGTGGATTGGGACCAACCTGTACCCCATGTTATTAAGAAGGCTTGGGATGAATTCGCTTTAAATTTACCTTACATAGAAAAGTTGAGAGTTCCGAGAACCGTCTTGGGTAACTCTGCAAAGGTTATTGAGTTGCATTCCTTCAGCGATGCTTCCCAGTGTGCATACGGCGCTTGCATTTACATGCGGGCCTTAGATTCTAAAAATAATGTGACAGTGAAGCTCTTATGCGCCAAATCTAAAGTAGCCCCATTGAAGCCTACGACTATACCGCGCCTTGAACTTTGTGCTGCTCTGCTTGCCTCTAAGTTATGCACAACCGTAACAGATTCGCTGAGACGCAAACCTTCTCGGTATGTACATTGGTGTGATTCCAGCGTAGTATTGGGATGGCTTAATAGCAGCCCAGGCAAGCTTAAAACTTTTGTAGCCAACAGGGTAGTCGAAATACTAGAAAACACTGATTCTTCTTCATGGCGTTACGTGCCCACTGCTGCAAATCCAGCTGACCTAATATCTCGTGGTGTCAATGCCAGTCAGCTACTAAATTTGGAGTTGTGGTGGTCAGGCCCTAGCTTTTTATCTAAAAATGAGGCTGAATGGCCAATTCTAAATCGAAAAAATGAAATACCATTACCTGAAATCAAAACAAACACCATACTTACCTATACTTACCTGGGACTTACCGGGAAACCTATAGTGAATTTTGAAAGATATTCTAGTTTGAACAAACTTCAACGATCGCTGGCTTATGTAAAAAGGTTCATTTACAATGTTAGGAACCCAACTGAAAAACGACTTAATGGCTTGTCTACTGATGAGTTAGACGATTCTTTTCGATACCTTTGCAAGGTGGCTCAGGGTCAGTCGTTCAAGCTGGAACAAGTAGCCCTACATAAAGGGGAATCTTTAAATCCAAAATCCAAAATTTTGTCTCTATCACCATATTTAGACGATAGTGGTTTAATTAGAGTCGGCGGAAGAATAGATGCCTCCAATTATACATACGACAAGAGGCACCCAATACTGCTAGATTCATCGCATCATCTTACTAAGATTATCTTTGAGCATGAACATTTACGAAATCTGCACGCTGGACCCCAACTACTGTTGTCAATCATTAGAGATAGGCTGTGGCCAATAAATGGTAGGCATCTTGCTCGTCGTACTGTTCATAAATGTGTACGATGTAGACGTCTTCAGGGCAAGACGCTTTATCCCAAAATGGGAGACCTACCCTCTCAGCGTATTAATCCCAACTTTCCTTTTCTTTCTGTGGGATTAGATTTCGCCGGCCCTTTTCAAATCATAAATAGGAAGGGACGCGGAGCCAAAGTCATTAAGTGCTACCTATGTCTGTTTGTATGCCTAAGGTACAAGTGCCTGCATCTTGAGGCAGTTAGTGATTTGACTAAAAATGCGTTTATTATGACGTTAAGAAGATTTATTTCGAGACGGGGTAGGCCAGTAGAAATATTTTGCGACAATGGTCGAAATTTTGTGTCTGCAGCAAAAGAAATTAATCAGTTTTTAAAATCAAATGCTTCACCTCTGTTTGAGTTCGCAAGTCAACAGGGAATAAAGTTCGTTTTTTCGCCTGCTTATGCTCCTCACTTTGGCGGCATCTGGGAGGCCGGGGTAAAATCCGCAAAGCATCACATTAAACGAGTAATGGGTAACACCCATTTAACTTTTGAGGAGATCTCAACTTTATTTGCGCAAGTGGAGGCAATTCTTAATAGCCGTCCTTTGTGCCCATTATCCACATCTCCTGACGACTTCCTTTCCCTCTCCCCAGGGCACTTTCTCATTGGAAGACCGCTAACTGCACTGCCAGCCCCTGCCCTGGAGAATAAGAATGAGAATCGACTTCAGCGCTACGCGCGTCTAGAACAAATTCGCCAACACTTTTGGCAAAGATGGCAACGAGAGTATATTTCCGAGCTACAGCAGCGCACGAAGTGGAAGGCAAACACTACCAAGCTACAAATTGGAGATCTGGTGTTGCTGCAAGAAGACTATGTACCTCCATTATGCTGGCGACTCGGCCGAGTTATTCGTCTGTTTCCTGGACCTGACGGGATCTCCCGAGTAGCCGATATCAAAACAAATCGTGGCTGTATACGAAGACCTTTGGTCCGTCTCTGCCCATTGCCTTCGGCTGAGGATATCCAGATTTAAGGCTATTGAAAGACCAGCCTTTCAACGCGGGGAGGATGTTTACGCCTATGAAAATCGATTAGCAATCGCGCTAGCTGCATAGATTGCTGCTCCAGCAAGACAGAGATTTTACTTCGCATCTTTTAAATCTACCTGTCATCTTGCACTTTTTTTCCATCCGTCGAAGCAATAGCATCGAATTTATTTTACTCTGTTAAACTATTTTCCAAATAGAAAGTTAATCAGTATTTTGGAGTTTTATTCAAAACTCCCATTTATGTCCGCAAAAGACAGCCTATATTACTCTGCGTCCTTTGAACTTCAATGAAATATTACGTTATTAGTAGGCATTCTCTTTTTTCACGAATGTCTCAGGAAAATCACGTCATTTCGTTGTTCCGTTACAACGTGAAGGAAGAAAGGATAAACGAACCTATATATTAGTAGGCTCGTGAATTGCCACGTGATTTACACTCACATCATTATCATCAGCCTATTTATAAATACAAACAAGTTCCTAAAATGTCAACAGTTAGTTTCAATTTGGAATATGCGTGACGCAGAAAGGTAAATTATAGCCATGGAAGGTATTTATAAGTATTAATTATCCTATACTCGGTGTTACAAAAGTAAAAATAAAAATTTTAAACTTTTAAGAGGGTTGTTACGACCATCAAACTGAACACCTTTCACTATGGGACCAACATCGAAATCGCAAAAAAAATATCTGGTAGCCATACATTTAGATTTGTAGTTTAGTATGGAACATCAGATTTGTTTGTCGCGATTTCAATGTTGGTCCCATAGTAAAAGTTGTTCAGTTCTATGGTCTAAGCCATCCCCTTAAATGTTTATTTGCATTTTTGTAACACCTTGTATATGTTAATGGCTGAAATCAAATTATTTTACTTTATTAAAATTGCTACCTCACAAAGTCCTCAAAAGTCAAAGTCAAAGTACTTACTTCTTTAGTACTTGGTTAGTAATTTCTACACAAATAAACGCACAACCTGGAAACTGTTTGTATAATGACTCGACAGACCATAATACCTTATGTTATCATACATGCATTTTAAACGTTGTAGACTCTCGATCTCTACTAAAGTCATATTCATAATTCAACGATGAATTTTAACGTTACTTATAAAAGGACGATATTATATCGTCAGTAATACGTAAGTCGTTCTTTGTATATTTTGTTTTGTTTAAAATATATGTGTGTAACTGTTGCTGTTGTAGAGTTTTGGGCCGCATCTTCTCTTCAACAGACCACGTTCTGAGTCGCGGTGGTAGAGCCAAGGAAATGACGTCTAAAAGCTGTAATTATGAAACGTTGAATAAACATTTGAATTGAATTTTAGTTGCGTCAAAATTGATCGCCGTTTTATGAATCCGAGTTTATTTAGGTTCTCTATCAACTTGGATATGGAGTATTTGAACGTAATATTTCGAGCTATTTGCTAAACAGAATACTGACATTTTAATTTGGTAATTTAGGTCTATAAAACATTGCGATAAAAATTAATTACCGTAATTGTCAGTCGCCATTTAAAAGTCTCGTTTAGAACAAGGTGTGTAACTAAAACAACGTCAAAAGTAATTGTGAAACATTTCTTCAGCTGAATATTTTAATTATAGTTTGGATACTTTCGATGACCAAAACAATTCCAGAGATCAAAGAACAGAGATTGCTGAAAGAGTAAGGACTTTTACCAGCATTCAAAAGGCAAAGGAAAAAGTACTTTCTAAAGAAAAAAGAATGCACGTATTTTGTTATTCTCTTTTTCTTTTGAACTAGATGGATGGGGATTATTATAATTCCGCCGGTGTGCGCCTGTCGACTTGCAAACGACTTTCTTTTCACTTTATCTGAATAAAATATAACTCTTTTTTCTTTGTCTCTTTCTACATCTCAACGTAGGTATAATATAATGCAATAATACATCGATACAAAATAATATTGCGGATCTTTATTTTGTGTAGAAGTAGGACTATAAACATAATGAAATACGTAACGGTGGTAATACAAAATAACTGAAAAGTTTGTCTGTTTTTGGTTTGCTTTCATGATCAGGTACAGCTTTTTAAATGTCATACTTGTTTGCCCCGTGATTTTGTTTGGACTTTGATCAAGCTTTGATCTTACAATTATATCGTCGAATTCAGTAACTATTGAATAATCTGTGATCTGAATCTGTGATGGAGTCAATTCCTGCTTACCGTCTCCCGTCTAGATCACCTATCTGGATCGACGATCGTATTGACTCCCAGTACGATATTAATAGCGCATCAGATAGGGGCCTTTTTGACCATCTGCATGCAAACCTCGTGCGAGACCTGACTGTCAAACCGGCTGGTTTTGAAAAGGACCGGAAGACCTGGGCAAAGCTGAACCGGTTCAGAACTAACCAGGGAAGGACCAACTTCCACCTCTACAGGTGGGACCTGAGAGAGTCACCGATGTGCGACTGCGGGGCACCTTAAAAACCTGGCACCTCAAACCCTCACCCATGTGGTAAATGAGTGCACTCTGCGCCGTTTCCCCGGTGGAATTGAAGAACTCTATAGGTTAACCCCGGCAGCGGAAGACTGGCTAAAACATCTTGACCTCGAAATTTAAACCTCCCCGGATCCAAGCGGGAAGACAAATAAAGATATGATGATGATGATCTGTGATATAGTTTCAAAATAGAAATGAAACATGCGTTGTCCTACTTTACACAGATTCAATTGGAACTACAATTGCCTATTGTCCATTGCGAAATTGAAACATATTCTCTAGAGGCATAAAATTGGATGTAAACCACTCGACCGAGTCGTTGACAATAATACGTAGCACGCAATGCTCTACTATCAATTTACTAACATTAATCAAGTTGAAATGTGGGACAATAATTTATGGATACCGAAGTAACATGCCACTATTTTCAATCCATTGATAAAATACGAGTAACTTTAATATCACTCTGAAACTTCAGAGCTTATAAATGTGGGTGTCCACGTAAAAAGGATCCCGTTGTCGGCATTTAACCCACCATATGATCATGTGATTGATATAAATGCCAAATCTAGCCGTAACTCAAACAACTGGACACTTTTTATGTGAACGCCCACAAATGTCGTACAAAAATAGTGCTCTTACTAAAAACAAACTAAAATGTTTAGGTCAAAATTCTAACATATTCAGGCTTTCTTTTGGGAGCGGTTTAATACAACACTGCGACACGCAACCCATTATTCCGCTGCCGAGAAATCGTAAATACTATAAGTTCATTCCACAAGTCCTATTACAAAACACGTATTACTGAACAGTAAGTATTAAAATACGTTGCCTTGCGGTACTGGCTTGTGAAAAGTTGGTTTAACAACAAATTCAACGATGTACATGAAATCATTCGGAACGGGACGCTCCAATAACAGCATGGTATTGCGAAGATCTCTCGTGTAAACATTATTTGTATTTCATGGAATCACCGTGGCTTTGATTTGAACTACATATTCTGTGCCGTGGGTTAGTCACGTTAATGTTACACCTTGGTTTCTTGTAAGCATCTTAACGTTCCTTGTTCCAGAGAAACAAAGCCTGAACTATTGTTACTATTATGGTAGATTAAACTGTTATGATAAACTTGTACTTTACGCAAATATGATCAAATGCTTAGGTTTTAAGCGTTAACATGCCACACATGTTAATTTGAAATCAATGATAAGTGGGCACTCGTGTGTCTCACTCGGGCGAAACTATTAAGTCTATGCAAGTACCTATTTATATAATAAACATCCTGTTTTCCTTCTTTGCAGCGATGGAGGGCGGCGCGTGGTGCGCCCGCGATATATCGCTGCGCGCGCAGAAGAAGTTCTTGTCGCGCGTCGGCGGAGCGGCCAGCGCGCGCGCACTCGTCCTCGACGAACACGCTGCTAAGCTGCTGGATCAGGTATGTACTCATTGTTATAAATATAATCTCTGAAAAAAGTAAGTACCTATGAATTTGTTTTCACATTCTGCGGTAGAAAAGCTAAAAACAACTGACGACAAGAACGCAGGGCGCCGATGAGCACTAGTTTCTGAAAATCAAACGTTATGTAACGTAATTATTACGTTGATGTGAGAGCTCTACATTTTCTGATACATGGGATCAGAGAACTACATTTTCATGGCTATAATACTTCTACAATTTGGAGGAAAATTAATTAAAGCAGTAATTGATTATATCGGTAGTTATTGGTCTACTTCTTACGTTAGCAAAAAAAGTTCAGTACCCTTTATGCGCGAGTATATACCTCAATCTTGGACAATTATCCTTGTTAGTGATGTTGTCAATACAAATAAGTGTAAAGCTAAATCAAAACGTTACGTACCTTTAGCGAGACAATATCATCAGAAGCCGTCAGAACCCATTAATAAACCATAACGCTGAAACTTTCTTTCAAACGTTTCAGTTCTTAACCGTCCTACGGGAGCGTGTGGAGAAGCGCGAGGCGGAGAAGCTGGTGAAGCACGTCATCAAGGCGGCGGTGAAGATCGGCGTGCTGCGGCGGCACAACCAGCTTTCGGCCGCGGACGAGCGCGCGCTCGCTGCCTTCAGGTCCAAGTTCCACGTAAGGCACTATTTTTCTGGTGTATTATAGCTATTTTCCATTACAAGTGGCGACTGGCTCACTCCCCTTCACACTGGACAGAGTTTCGGTACTACCTATGTGAAACGTGGATGTTTTGAAGTTCCAGAATATCTCTGA
The DNA here is from genome assembly GCA_963924505.1 of Agonopterix alstromeriana. Taxonomy (NCBI): domain Eukaryota; kingdom Metazoa; phylum Arthropoda; class Insecta; order Lepidoptera; family Depressariidae; genus Agonopterix; species Agonopterix alstromeriana. The sequence goes on along the minus strand of OZ004674.1, from coordinate 12,773,496 downwards.
CTACCACCCCCTCGGGGAATATAGTCGTGAGCATATGCTTATAGCTATGAGGTAACTAGAGTACAAGTTTATGCAATTTATCCAAAATCGTTTAGGTTTTCAACGTAGTAAAATTCAAATATCTTGTTGACGATATTTTTTTCGGAATCTACCACCACTTTGTCAATGGTTAATGTGAAGATTGTGAAGGGAGGTAGAAAATGGATAAATGTCTTTTCAAAGATCGTTTTACATTCTTGCGTCTAGCTGTGACGCGCTAATACGCACATAAACAAATGCTTTATTTTTAAAATTCTTGATTGACCCATACTTGCCTAAACATTATACTCACGTCAATGTATCAAGTGTATATTAAATTAGAACAAACAGTGCGTTCACTGCAATTTGATAAATTCTAATTTATGACGATTCGGTGATTTTTATATGCCATGTTTTGTAATGTATGTAATGTTATTGTAACATAATGAAGTAATATTAATTAACAGACGGTGTTGATGGCTGTGGTGTCGTTCTGCGAAGTGGAATTCTCCTACGATCGCGGTTTCTTACAAGATGCCCTTCGTGACTCACACCAGTCGCTAAAGTAAGACATTTTTATAAGTTAATAATGATTTCATAACATTGAACAAATCTGTATCCGACCTAGAACCGAATTCCGATTCTTTTTGAAATGTAAAATTAGTGTGGCATATGGCTTGAGTCTTCGAACCCTTTTTAACTAGATTCAGAATTGTGACGGGATTTAAATTACCTATAAAGGGTGTAAGGAAAAGTATCATTAACCTTTACACCACATACTCTACCCATCAAACTGACAAACTTTTACTATGGAAGTAAAGCTGTAAGAACAAAAAAATGATTCAGCTGTCTCATATATTAAATGTATGAGACAGCTGATTCATTTTTTTGTCGCTATCGATGCAGACTGCCCTTTATAATTTTTGATTAATGTTCAGGACAGCTCAACAACCATTTTTCTCCCCCGATTGTTAAAATAATTTGGATTTAACTTTAAAAATTATCCGTTTATTTAAAAAAAACTAAACACATGTATCATAATAGTATGGAAATTCGAGATTTTCGGTGAAAATTGCCAATGTTATACAACGTGTTAATGAATTAATGCAAAACTAGAAAGTAGTTTGTTTAGAATCGAGAGCAGAATCGAATTATCATGGTTTTAACATAGGAAATTTTTGTCAAAATATTAAATAATTTGTTTGTAAAATTTAAATGTTACTGAACTCGATCTCAACCCACCGCTCGGGCACTCTCACCCTACTTCCTACCAAAACAAGATTCTTAAAATGTATACATGAGCACGTTAGCGCGGGTTTTGCGCTTATTCATTAACACGTCGTATAGGCTTGTATGCATCGTCAGCGACGATTTGATTCGAGTAGGCAGTGCAGTTTAGTTTGGCCAATTTTTTTTGCACTGACTGGTTTGCTCCCATAGTAAAAGTTGATCATATTCAGTTTGATGGTTAGATAATGTGGTTTAAAGGCTAATGATATTTTTCTTTACTTATATTTAAATTAACACTACTCGAATATTCGATCAAAACTCACGTCCAATCGGATACAAAATTGGAACTAGAAGACTCAAGTTTTTCACAACTCTATCTATACTTATAAAACAGACTGACAGACAACGCACAGCCTAAACCACTAAAGATAGTGTATAATGGACTTGCATAAATTACGACGATATCAAAGTGTGGATACAAGTATCCCGAAAATAATTTTTTTTGTTCTTAAAGACACTGATCTTCAGTTTCGTATTTGGTGATCATGCAACTTTAAAAGATATTAGAACAATGCTCCTTTTGAACTTTATTTAATTAAATTAATCGTTGTTTTTTCCAGATCGGTTGTAGAGCGTCACCTCTCAGATAAGTCCGTCTCACGTCTAGCGGGAGTATTCTCCCTAGCGTCACGAGCCGAACTCCTAGATTCCTTGTTCGCAGGACAAATCGACGAAGACGTGCTCAAACTGTCCAGGATGCTTCGGAAGGAGCTCGACAGAGGCCTCCTATAATCCAGCTAGATGATAACATATGTGCCGTCCTAACTACCAAAGCTGTATCATCTCGAGTTGGGCGATTTTAAGACATGCAACTTGTCTTGTTCCGTCTTAAAGATATTCGCGATGGATTGAAAGGGTAAAAGAACTCTCGGTGCAAACACTTTATCACATGTTACATTGACAAGTATCGTTGCTTGCACAAAGCACCGCGCGATGGTTTTTGCAATGTTATCTTGTTCAGTTTTTGTATCAAGAGCTGGGATCTGTAAACCTTCGACTATGGGATCACTTTCAACAATATCGTTATCTCCACAAATGGAGATTGGATTTTCTACTAATAAGTCTTTTTAAAAGATATTCTAGGTAGCACTTTGCACTGACAATCATTCTGGTCGCGATTGCTTTTAGCTTGTCCCACAAGTGTTTAATGGAAAAACGAGTTTTATCGGAAAACCTTTGATCTTACATTACGATTTCTAGTAGAGATACGAGATGATTGCCGATATTGACAAGCTTTTTTAAAATCATTTGTAGGCCTAGATTTGTAAGATATATCTTGCTTAATTCGCCCTATTTTACAAGTCGCATCTTTGCATCGCGATCGACTTTAATCACGCATTAGTATTTATCTATTTCCCAATTGATCGAGACTCATTGATAGTACTCTTAATTTTTGAATAATGAGATTTGAATTTAAATTGATAAAATGCATGTGAGCATAGTAGTTCTCATTTCATGTTCACAAAACAAATAGACTGTTGTGAATACTCATTGGAAGGTTAGCTTTTTAGTTACAAACTATTATTGTTCATTGACAACTCAACTCACTTTGTGTTAATTTAATACACATTTACAAAACAATCATTAAAATGAAATATTTTTAAATGCCAATCATTCGTCGTTAAACTTATTATGTTCAGTTTTTGCATTTCCTGAACAAGCCGTTTGCAATTTTACTTTAATTTATCTTTTGATAGCTACCTACATTCACCTGCGATCTTATCCCAAACCTAAACATGCATCATAATCAATCAATAAACCAGCATTTTATATTGCTTAGTGATGCGTTAATTGAAAAAACGGTACTGTCCACTCTGATTAATCTAATTTTAATTATATATGTTGACGTCAAACATATCTAATAGAATAAGAAATTATGTGTGTTGATGTTGAAGATGTCAATGTGGTTTAAATGAAGAATTATTAGGAAACAAACTCATTTTATTGACATTATGTTTTTTTTACTACGTGGGATATGACCTGAGAAAGTGGTGAAACCACATTTAGTTGCTTAAGGATATTACTCTACCTACTTATAGGCTTTTTCTTTCCTGAACTAATAATACTGAACTTGCCTTATTTTTGCCAGACAACAGTTATGTTTAAGTTTTTATCAGATCTGTCTATGTCGTGACAAAGATCTTGCCTGAATTTTATTTTCGATTGATTTATCTAATTTATTATATACGTTTTATGTGTTAAGGTTTTAAATTACTGCATTTAATAAGAAGTTGTAAATAAAACTACGATGGTTATTAGTTATTACTCGAATATTGTTTGTATTAATATACATAGATTAGTTGTCCAAATACATGTTTTTTGAAAGTTACCAATGTAAACATTGTATCAGCCTTGAATCAAAGGTTACATCAGTAAAATTTACGATACCTACTTATATGTACTCTTATATAATTCGATCGTGTAGTTTGATGTTTCTATGTATTTTCGAATATAGAAAATAATAACTGTGACCAGGAGAGGACGTATGGTTTAAATACTTAGTTTACTAGCACTGAACTTGCGTCGGCATTAAAAAATCTTCGATTTCTTCTAATAATGTATGTCAAATGTAGACTCAACATTTGTTTAAGATATATACACCATTTTGGACCAAAACTCTAATATCTATACAGTTCAAACATATCTGAACTAAAATTCATATCTCAATTTTACTAGCAATAAAACGAAGTCGAATAGTCATAGTTAAAAAATATTATTTTGTGTATTCTTAGTGTTAACACTATAAGATCTAAACTGCGCACACTTTTAGCTCTTGCCTAATTATTATCGTCGTTTAATGTTATTTCTAATCTAGCATGTTTGATGTTATGGTTTTTGTCACCTAGATCTAGTACTCTGTAGTCAGTCATTCATTTATTGAAAGTAGAGTTCGGCACTAGTCGTGTTTATACATTCTATAAAACACAAACTCGAAACTCGAACGTGAACACGAAAGTATGATGTCAATTTGCCTGGCAAATTTAACCCTAACTACTATAATATGAGATCTCAAATCAGCAAAGCTTTGACATCTCACTTTCGAGTTCACGTTCGAGTTTCGAGTTTGTGTTCTATAGCATACAAAGTGTTGGGCCTGGCCTAGGTGGCAACAACAAGCAGTCATAGCTAGATGAAATCAAAGAGACGTCCAAATAGGGATTGTATTAAAATGACAATATAATTGTGTACTGTTAAATGTTAATTTCGTGATGAGTCTCTAAACGGTATGCAGGTTAATGTGAATTAAATGTCTAATATCTACGTGTCTCAATGTTTTATAGACAATGTGGAATCCGTGTTAAATATAACTACAATTTAATACAGAACAATGTTAATACCTTTTTACATAACCAACTCTGTGTACTGAAGTAATTCTTACTATCACAAATATCGAATTTTACAAGTTATCAGAAAGTAATTCAGTTTATAGGTCAAGTGTTCGTAGGGCATATAAATAGGCATCGATTTTAGAAGCTCTCTCGATATTTCGTGAAGAAAAACAAAACGTTGAGTTCTGATTATTGAGCACCGCAAGGCACTGTAACATGACATTTCGCGTCTAGATTAAGCTCAGGGAATGTTTTGGAATTTCACACATCCTAATTCGTATACGAAACTGTCATAAATCGAATGGCATTAATGCATTATCCGTATACGAATTAGGAAATGTGAAATTAAAAAATAGCACTCTAAGTCAATTTCACTAGTTCCGAGAATGTAATTAGCTAGATCTCATTTAAAGCGTATATTTTATCGGAATGTTACGGAATTATTGAAATTGATGAAACAACTGTAAAATATTTAATTTTGAAATTTGTTAAGCTGTGTTGTATTTATTAAGATTTGATATCAAATATACAATTGATAAAAAACCAAGTTGGTTTTTTTATTATAGTCGCCAGTAAGACATCGTGAGGAAGCCTGCGTGCTTCAATTTCGAGGCATGTATTCCATTACAAGTAGCAACGGACTCACTCCCCGTCATACTAGACACTGTTGTTCTGAGTTTTCAGAATATCTCTGACTTACCCCCTCGGGGAATATATTTGTGAGCATATGAATGTATGTCAGTAAGACAGAATGATATTGAACGCATGAGTGGTTTGCATTGGTCACAATCGTGCACATCCTACCTACTTAGTCCTGGTTCATGTCTTGTGTTTTCAGTAAAAATGCACTTCATTTCGAAATAGCCTCGCAAAGCAATATATGAATCTGCGAGTTTCTAACTAGTCACTCTATATCGAACGTCAAAATACGCACTCCGTATTAAAATTGTACTAAATAATGAATAGTGACATCATTGTTTTTCGTCGTCGTTTCGATACTTCATTTTATAGTTTATGCTGATATAAAAAATTGGATTCAAGCTACAAAATTTCTGGAAATGTGAGTTTAGCATTATTTTCAAACGTTTTTTTTTACTGAGAAGATGAACTAAAACTGATTTTATGCAGTAAACTGGGTTAACGGTATCAATAGATAATAATGATAGTACACTATAGAAGCGAAACTATGGATAAACATTCACTATTATTATCTATTCCTGTTTTTGTCAAATCTTTTGGTTGTCTAACTTATTTGAATAGACATAATAAGGGATAGACTGAATGTTTTATTCAGTATTGCACGTGAATAGCCTTCTTTGACTAATTATTATAAGGACTAGCCTTGCGGTAGCATTTCCCCTCTGCCACGGAATAAGCACAATCGATCTTGTGCATTTACATTAAATTATACACCTTATCACTAAACGAGACAGCCTATAATTGCGAAATAATAACTCCGAACTTAGAACGTTTGGGGTTCACACGAGACTACTTTTCATGATTTTTAACATTCAAAATTAGAATCTAAAGTTATGGGGAATAAAATCCAAAGTTGCGGATTTCATGTTACCTCGCCCCCCGCAAAAAGTGGCAGAAATGTTTATTAGTAGAATTACACGCTTAACCAGTCCACATATAAATAGTCAAAGATAGCCTTAGATATGCTCTAAGTGAACAACAAATAGGTTTTTTAATAAATAAAACTAACAATATCTTGTGAAAGCACCAGTCAATAATTTATTCACTAAAATTCTCTTAGTATACAAATTAGATATTGGAGGAGCGACGACAATGGAAATGTAGGTAAGTGCTGAAATCATATTTGTGGTATTACACCGGTACATCATCTATTTATGTATATTTTTCTCATGTTATTGTTATGTCGTTGTAAGAAGAAGGATGATCTGTGAGTAGTATATTCCTTGATCTGTGATAACCAGGAGTGCGATTTTGGAAACTCATACTTTAAACTCAACAGATGAAAATGTAAATATTACTATGGAGATATGCATCTTTCTACTGCTGATTTGACTTTCAAGAATCATACTTCAGGAGTGCGATTTTTGAAAGTCAAATCAGCAGTAGAAAGATGCACATCTCCATAGTAATTTTGACATTTTCAACTGCTGAGGTCAAAGTATGAGTTTCAAAAATCGCTCTCCTGGATTGAAAGAGGTATGCTTAGGTGGTTCGGTCACGTATAGAGGATAAATGAGAGTAGACTCACTAGGGAGATTTATCGATTCAATGTGTACGGAACAGTCGAGAGAGGACGTCCGATTAGAACTTACCATGACCAAATAAATGGTCTTCTCCGAAAAGGACAAGTGCGCAGTACCCTCAACCAACGGAAGTGTATGAAAGTGGATGAGGCGAGAGACGTATGTTAGAATCGTAGTGAGTGGCGGGCGTAGTCTCTGCCTACCCCTGTGGGATATTCGCGTGAGTATATGTATGTATGTATTGGTATCCAATAATACTAAAACAGGTCAGAATTGAGTTTAGATGATTTCGCATAATCTTTATGATGAAAAACATAGTTTACACCTCGTTTTAATCATAAATAATTTTTTTCCATCATACTGAAATCTTACACTTTTTGTACATGTATAAACTCACGACCGTAGCCCTATATGGGTGGTCAGAACCTTAGCCACCAACCAACAACAAACCATCTTTTGAAGCATATAATTGTGGCAATGCTTTTTTGTAGCAAATTTGTATGTATACAGGATTCTTTTTAATATGCTGATATTTTTTGAACTTGCTCTATGGCACCAACATCGAAACCGCGAAAAAAAATCCGCTGTTCCTTACAAAAGTGCAAATCTACCTACTCGCGCCAAATGTATGGCGACATGGCATGGGACGTCAGATTTTTTTCTCGAACTCGATGTTTTTCCCATAGTGAAAGTTGTTCAGTTTGATGGGAGGGTCATCCCCTTAAAAATTGTCAGCATATTAAGAAGGACCCTGTATAGACATGTAAGGTAGTTTCCTTAGTAGGTACTCAATTTCATTCAACTAATTGGTCCGTATTGTATACTGCTCTGATATATCGGTGTAATAAAATTCCACGCAGGAAACTATTTCTGTAACTCGTTACTCTAACCAGAATCAAGTTGCTTCTACAACACTCATGGACATCAATTAAAATACAAAACATTGACAAGTTTGAAAGGAAAACATTGATATTTACTTATTCTTAAATACGTACATATATAATTATTTCAGATATCTTATGCTTAACAATTAGAATGAGAGCATTTACTGATGACTAAAGCGATGATTATTTACAGTTATACTCTGGAATGTATTTGAAGTATGGATAGGTTACTTATTTAACTACTGGTTAGGTGCAATCGGTCACAATTATGTTAAGAATTTTTTTCTGTCAGCTTGAACAAAATACATACTTTATTATTCATGTTTTTGAGCGATATAAATGAGTTCTATGCTTAAGGTGGTTGCAGAGTTGTCAATTTCATACAAAAGTTTGACGCATAATACGCGTAGACGGTCCAATTAAAAGTAATACGGAATATATCGTTGGCTAAAGTGTCAAACCTTCTAACTCCATTTTATTTTTCAAATTGCATTTAATACAATATTATTACTAATTTCTGAATTCATCCATGGCACAACTCTTAAATCCTTTTAAAAAGCCGTTACAATTTAAAATGCAAAATAGAAAAACACATAACTCTGGGCTGCCATTTTTCGTGGTGAAGTTTTATGTGCCTCCTGTAAAATTTGATCTAATGGAGTTACGAGGTCTGACACTTTAGTCGACGATATGGAGAAATTGTTTTGAAAATCTAGATGCCGCGTATCAAATCACATTTGCAAATTACAATATAATTATGAAGATATAAAGCTGAACTTATCCATAGAAAATTTCAAATCTTCGTAATTATATTATAAATTGCAAATGCTATTTGATACGCGGTATCGAGATTTTCTAAAAAAAAAATCTATTTATCAAATATTACTGTTATTAATACCGTCTACGCATATTGTGCGTCAAACTTTTGTATGAAATCGACAACTCTGCCATCACCTTAAATGAATAAAGGATGTCCAATGTTTAGAAATAAATAAATAATGAGATCAATAGTGAAAGCGTCATGTATCAGTGATAGATCAGTGATGCTACTACAAAAAAGGTACAAGTGACCAGAAGCTCAAAGCCTTGTCAAATGAGCTTTTAGAGTAATCAATTAATATCTAAATCCACAGGTAACACTACTGTTAGTATAAAATAGATTTATTTCTCTATCCTAATAACTATACATAATTTTTGTTTATATTTAATAGTTATCATGAGTATTTAATTACTGTTCGAGTTTCAACTTTGTCTATGCCATTAATGTTTGAAAGGAACTTAATAATTCGTTAAATTTTTCGTCATTTTTAATTTTTTTTGCTTTCAGGCATAAACAATATTGAAATCCTAAACTACTTTACAATAATGAATCTTAAAACCTGAAGTTTCGATTACATTGTTAAGAAATACCTACCTTAAAATCGATTTAATTTTGTTTTCCACTAAGTTGTTGAATTTGTATGAATCAAATGGAATTAATTACATTAATCTTTTGGGATACAATACCTACTTTTGTGAGAGTTTGAAAATACGATCCTAATGTTAATTTACCTGTATTTATTGTTAACAAAGCTTTGATGTTAACTTATTTATTAGTGAGTATGATTTTAAATTCTTTTACGACTCTATTTGTACCAATTACCTACGGATATTCGCACGAAACGATTCCATTTGGTAGGTAAATACATAATTTTTAGAATATTGTGTATGTATTCAGAATTATTATTTAATTAGGTACATCAATTAGTGTGTGACATTTAGATATGTAGTGTTAGAAAGTAGACACTAATATAGAAGTCAAATAGCTTCTATTTCAAAGTTACAATATTATTTAGTAACATTTAACACACATGTTATTACGATGTTATTTGGAAATATTATACTCAATTCATACCTAAACCTGGATTTGGGACATCTAATGGGAATTACTAGAGATACAAACCACTGTGCGTTTTGTAATGACTGTACAGAAATTAATAAACAGTTTTTAGTAGGTAAGTATGTCGGAAATAATGACGTAAATTCTCTATCTATAGTATTTTACTATAAATTTATTACAAATTAATACTAAATTAAACATTCCATACCTGCTTCTGGACTTTGGCTTTGCCATCCTACTTGTAATTACCCGCAGACGCGAAACTGTGCAATAATAATAAGTGAAGAATTATCGTTGGCTCAAACAACTAAAATAATAGGTACATGCTACATGATATACCGCGGTACGGGTCGTGAGCGCTCGAACGAGTGTATTTAGACGAAAATAGTGCATAGCGCCTTGTAAATAAGGTTCAGCGCATTCGAGGACAGCGCTCAAGATCCGTGCCGCGACGTATAATAGTTTTTTAAGGGTATATTACCGTTGGCGTGCTCCATACAAACGAAGTCTGGTTATATTTTCAATACTAACCAATTGAAATTTTTCTGAAACAATCTGGAAACGAATCTTGGATATTGTCAGATTTTCGTTAAAACGTAAATTTTTAAAGTTACAGTACCTCAAAGATATCCATACAAATCTTAAATTAATCCTAGCACTGAAAATTGATATTTTAACGAAAATCTGACACATTACAAGCATAAACATTAGTAGATTGTCTGAAAAATTTCATTGATTATAATTGGTTGGTATTGAAAATATAAAAAGACTTCGTTTATATGGAGCGCGCTCCGAATTATATCCTCTTAGGAGCACGCGCAACGCACAGAGCCATGATAGCATTCACACACATTTGAGTGATATTAATATTATCATTTCACTGAATCATGGTCCTACATTAAACGCAATAACATTTTTGCAGAATATTTTACTCAGTTTTTGCGAAAGCTGTGAAAACTTTGAATAAAAAAGAGCAAAATAGAGAAGAAGCTGTTCAAAATAGAGGTTTTGAACTCTTGTGGGAAAGGAGCGAAATGAGCGGGCTCGGTGTAGGTGTTCTTGCGTGGACTACTGACACAAGCTCCGATATTATATTAATCTTATTCGATGTCTTAAGAATCATGTCGTCACTTGTATTGTGGAACTAACCGAAGAGCCAGCATAACTGTTCAATCCCAAATCACCGTAAACACGACGATTTTAAACTCAATCAACGTAAGGGACATCCAAAGAAATCCAGAGACAATATGGTTATTTCAAGCATTATTACACAAATGTGGACTTTATTTCCAGAATTTTAGTCAAAGTCATCTAATGCCTAACCTAATAGCTTTCAAAATTAAAAGCTTATAGCGGTTTACCCATTGACTAATCAACTACTGGACGTAGGGTCCGCGCTCAAAATTGTCCGAACCAAAAGAGCACTAAAACGTATAAAGAGAACCAATTACGCGACAGTCTTCGTTTGACCGGCCGACTACGCGAACGTCGCCGTACCGCGATGAGGTAAAGACTACGCAAGCAAAATGAAAAATAATTTCAGCATTTTCCATGTTTATATTACTATACACGTACTTAGGTTTGTGTAGGTTAGTCTCGGACACATTTTTCGAGAATTTTTTACTAGACCCGGCGTCCATTCTTTTGTATGTCAATGGGTTTACCAATATTTATTTTTCTTGTAGTGCTCGTCCTGAAAACCTGTACTTTGTCCCTTACGCCTATTAAGTTTAAGACCGTCGGTGATATTCGTACCCAATCCAATAATCGCAGGAAAGAATCCACAGAGCTGTTATCAGTATTTCACGCATCAGGATGAGGTTTCACTGAAGAGAAGAAGAGATGGGCAGTAATAGACAACTTGCTATACGAGGTGAGCAGGAATGTTATTTTAGTTACCCACATCCCAATTGGATCAGTGGGATAAAAAAATATGTCCCCTGGGATATTAAAGAAAAAAGTGTTAGGACCTTTTTCACCACTTCTGGATAAGCTCTTGTTAGCTTATATTACAGATAAATTGACATATCTTTCATACGAAATATGTCAAACGATCTGTCAAATAAGCTAACAATGACTTATCCAGAAAGTGGTGAAACAGGCCCTTAGAACTTTAAATTAGACTGATTTGTAGGGATATTGTGTAAGTTTCCGATTATATCTTTTACAAGATCGGTAACGTATTATGACAGTACTTGGCAATTTTTAAGTAATATTTTGTTAATGCTCATCAGGTATACAAACAAGCAGAATCGCCAAGAACTGTCAAAAAACCGTCGATTTGATACCGATCGTATCGGGAAGTTGCACAATAAGACCCCTAATTGCTACTGTACAGTCAACATCAAAAGTAAATGACGATTGTTGAACATTTATCGTCTATTTTCCTGCATTTTCATGAACATTTGCCGTTGACTAATACATGTCTTCCCATCTCAACTCCGCTGTAGTGGAACCTTACTAAGTTAACGGTAGGGGTGATGGTTGTAGGTACGTTCACTCCTTCAGTTTGTGCCAGTCCGCGATCTGGCGGCGCGGGGCGGCCTGCACCTCGCGCCAGTGATGCCGGGCGCTGCCGGTGCCCTCCGCGCCGAGCTCCAGCCGCCCGATCACCTGCAACCAGGTTAATAGAGCTTTGTAGATCTGTTACTGAAACTACACGTGAACAATTTGGTACCTACAACGTTCAAGAGAATATAATTCGGAGCGCGCTCGATACAAACTCCTGAAGTATTTTTGGAAGTTAAATCAGCAGTAGAAAGATGCATATCTCCATAGTATTATTGACATTTTCAACTGCTGACAAAGTATGAGTTTCTGAAATCGCACTGCTGGTCGGAATAATAGACGTAAAAAGGTACGTAAAAAACTGTATTAGCCTTTTCTTAAAATCGTTAACGATATGAAATTGTAGCCCTGAGGCCCTGTTGGTATTGCGTTATATTCTTGAAATAAACTTGCTGTGATAAATATAATGTGTGTATTACTTATAGTCTAGGAAAAATAAGGTTTAAGATTGCATTAAAGACACTTTAGTAAATTGTGTTTGAAATAATATTATTGTTAGTTTATAACAGTTTTGTCGAGATTTTGTGGTTGTATTGGCTCAGGAACCTGAGAAATACCTTAAAATCGATATAAATGTACAAAGGGCAAGCTTATTTCGAAATATATTTCTTCAAGCATACTAGCAAAAGAGATAGTTAATTATCACATGGCAAATTTAATGTGTACAAACAAACAGTAAATAATTTAGTTTTGAGGTTATAATTTTCGAAGACTTACAAAATATTAAATATCTACTCAAATTTACGGTATTAACCGGGGATTATTATTGTTAAAAGTAAAACGTATTGAATGAAGCCATCCTGTACAAAATCACAAGTTTTCCATTTTTTGTTCATACCTAAATTTAATGTTTTGTAAATGTCTTAATTATTCAATAATACACAATAAAAATCGGGGATTATTGAGAATTTATGATTTTCAGGTATTTATCTACTATATTCCAAATTATCACCAAAAGTGCAATTAATGCAACCTTCTCCATACAAAAATCCGTAGATTTCCCCGACTATTATGCAAATAAGTTCTATATCTGTCTGTCTTTTGAATCTGATTGACATCTGACTAGATCTGCGTCCATTCGTGTGAGTATACGGGACACGTCGTTGAACACAGGGTTCAGGGTGAAAATCTATCTCACCTCATTCGTAGTGACCCTGTCTCAGTCCAGCACGAGCAGTTCGAGGGAGACGTGGTCGAGCGTCGCGTTGGGGGCCGCCGGCACTTCGAACACGAACGACTCGTTGAACACAGTGTTCAAGACATACCTCATTCATAGTGACCCCGTCCTAGTCCAGCACGAGCAGTTCGAATGAGACGTGGTCGATCGTCGCGTTGGGGGCCGCCGGCACCACGAACACAAAGGACTCGTTGAACACGGGGTTCAAGACGTACCTCATTCTTAGTGACCCTGTCCCAGTCCAACACAAGCAGTTCGAGTGAGACGTGGTCGAGCGTCGCGTTGGGGGCCGCCGGCACCTCGAACACAAAGGACTCACTGAACACGGGGTTCAAGACGTAACTCATTCTTAGTGACCCTGTCCCAGTCCAGCACGAGCAGTTCGAGTGACGTGGTCGAGCGTCGCGTTGGGGGCCGCCGGCACTTCGAACACGAACGACTCGTTGAACACAGTGTTCAAGACATACCTCATTCTTAGTGACCCTGTCCCAGTCCAGCACGAGCAGTTCGAGGGAGACGTGGTCGATCGTCGCGTTGGGGGCCGCCGGCACCTCGAACACAAAGGACTCACTGAACACGGGGTTCAAGACGTACCTCATTCTTAGTGACCCTGTCCCAGTCCAGCACGAGCAGTTCGAGGGAGACGTGGTCGAGCGTCGCGTTGGGGGCCGCCGGCACCTCGAACACAAAGGACTCGTTGAACACGGGGTTCAGGGTCCGCTTCTTGACGTGGGTCTTCTTCTTCGCTATGCGCTGACCGTTGTACAGCAGGTACATCTTCACGTAGCTGTTGGTTGAAGAATCGTTTTAAGATTATGGTTGAATATGGTACAAGGTGTTAATTAAATGTGTTACATGCAAGTGCTTCAGACTATCAAACAGAACAAATTTCACTATCCCTTTCACTAAATCAGTTGTTATATAGAAAACTTTAATGGAATCGACCCAAAAGTATGGAACAGTTGAATTATATTTTCGTTATTTCAATGTTGGTCCCATAGTGAAAGTAATTCAGTTTGATGATCTGAAACATCCCTTTAAATGATACGTATTTAAATTTACACCCTATGGAATAGTCGGTATCTAAAATAAAAAAATTTAGAGAAAGTCATGTGGAAAACTCAATAGATTAAGAAAATTAAACTTAGTTTGTGAGAGGTATACTACATTGTTTCGTCTTTGATCCGAAAAATCTTGCATTTGCCAGTAATACGATAGGAGATGAATTGTAAACCTAGTTAATTCCAACACTTTATTGGACACATAAAAATATAGGGTCCTTCCTAATATCCCTTTTTAAAGTGGATGATAAGACCGTCAAACTGAACAACTTTCTCTATGGCACCAACATAAAAATCGCGAAAAAAATCAGCTGTTCCATACAAAACTTCAAACCTACTCGACCCATATGTATGGGACAGCTGTTTTTTTTTTCGCGATTTCGATGTTGGTCGCATAGAGAAAGTTGTACATTTTGATGGTCTGCTCATATCCTTAAAAAAGTGTCAGCATATTAAGAAGGACCCTGTATATCGAATACTTATAGCATTGAAGACAAGAACAAAAGGCGAGATTATCTATCTAAAAACACTTTGTACTAGACGTACAACGAACCCTTGTACTAGAGTCCGACACGCTCTTTTTCAGTTTTGTTAATTCCTGGAACCAATAGTAGCGCTGTTTTCAAATCAGTCAGAATACAGCATTGCCCAAGTGTAGTATACGTACGGATCAGCAAGACCAGTGACGTCCATCTTGGGTAGATTGCGCGCCTTCAGAAGCACGACCGTGAGTCGAGCCGCGGCTGGTTGCCAGCAGAGGGACACGAGCACCTCGCCACGACCGACGCTACGCATCTGCAATTATTAGAGACGTAAGAAAACAAAACTCGCAGTACTTGTGCACAGACGAGTTTGTGTACGTGGTTGATAATATATGTTTTTAGAAAACGATTGTACTAACCGACTTACAAATGGACGTTGATAGGTAACGCGGGGAACTGATTTTGGGGCAGAAAGTGGTAGGAATTACATAGAACTCATCAAGACGCTTTGAGTTCATTGTGTTGCCAAGGCATTTTGCTATAGAGATATTCTTCCACGTTAGGTATCATCATACATCATCATCATCTTAAATTTTAGGTATCTCGCTCGTAACCTATTCGAATAGGAAATAAGAGATGAGATTAATGTTTAGAAATTTCAGATATTAAACGAATTAGATCGTTAATCAAGGAAAAGAGGGAGAAAGGGATCCTGTCTGGTCTCCGTATACTGATATCACAGAGAATCTTGAATCCGTATTTTAATTTTTTTGTATTTGTTACATTCAGTACAGCTAGTATGGCTGTGTAATGTGGTATTTGTAACTGTTTTAAAGAATTATATTATTCTATTCTATTCGATTCTATCTGCTCTACGGGCTATGTAGCTAATCTGCCAGGAATGCAAACAACTAACATGTTCGAATCTCTGTTTAGGTACCTTGAGACTTCGAGGCTGTACCTCCCGGCAGAGTGCCATGGCTTCCCCGCTGTGCAGCTGTAGGTTAGACAGGGGAGACACCACCTCGCCGATTATTTCATCACGGGAATATCTGCCGACGGACACACGAATTAAGGCTTAAGGTTGTCTTTTAAACAAATTTTTAAATATTGTGTATTATTTATAATTGTCGAGCACCTGGTTATAATGACAAAGCTGTCACGACAGGTCAATCAGGCGCGGTGTGCGGGGGCCAGGGGGAGCGCGTACCGACTTGCCTGCGCACGGTACCGACTTTGCGAATTCAATGCCGATCGATGCCCCGTCCCCCGCACGCCGCGTGAACATAGACCCGACGCGACCGCTGAGCTTCACCACTAGTAGTTTTTATTACACTATGGCCTGGTTGTTGCCCAGAAAATGCTGCTTCTAGCTTTTTATAAGGAACTTTTTTTCTTTCGGTTATAATTTTTTTAAGACTTATCTAGCCTCACCTGTCGAAGCTGAGCACGACGAAGTGGAGAGTGATGGCGGAGAGCTGGTGCGGTGCCAGGCCGTAGAATGTGAAGTCCTCGTCGTATACTGGGCAGCGGGTCTTGCGTACCACTCTGAAAATTATTAAGAATTCTTCAAGCAGATATTGCGAAATGATTTACCTACCTAAGGAAAGTTTGAAACAGATATGTGGAATGTTTCAAAATTTCTTTTCACTCAGTTTTGGATTTCTATATATGTTTGGATCGATGACTAAACATAGCTTGAATATTTTAATTTGTGTGTGCAAAAACAGAAAAAAATAGATCCGGGATGAGAAGGGGAAAAAGGCAGCATTATCACAAAAAGCTATTTCTTCCTGGCAACCATTGGATGAAAGAACTATTTAATGAGATAAACGCTATGACATTTTTTTCCCTTAATACTATAAATAGAATAGATACCATACTTAACTCTAGCGATCAGGGATGGAACGATTGGAGCCTCGTACTCCTAGTTCGGGCACCAGTCTCTCACAAACGATTGGAAAACCATTCTATCCTATAATATTGTGTTACATTTGCTTAACTCAATTCAATTCAATTATACTTTATTGCACACCAAAACAGAACATACATTTTCCCCTTTCTGAAGAGAGAAAATACGCATTTTTTTATTTCATTTTTTAATTTCTCAAGACATGAATCGGTAGCTAAATAAATAAAACTTGCTTTTTTACAAAGACTTTCCCGTAAAAACACAACAGACGGATCTCAAAGATGACTTGAACTCTGGAAAATGCTAAAGATAAAAAATATTGCATGTAGACTAAAAATTAAATAAAATCACTACTCGTTGTCGTCCGAGGTGGTGAGAGGCTACCATACCCACCCAAAGGTTTGGTACACCTGTAGGTACCTGATGATGAGTCCTTACTAGTAAGTTTTATGTATATTCCCCAATTTAAAGTTCTCACCCACCTAAACCCAAAGAATTTGGTCTCCTTGTATCTCTTACCTGGTCTTAACCTTGTGCTGTTTGTCAGGCAGCAACTGCAGCTTCACGTAGGGGTCGGGACCGGCGGGCTCGCGGCCTGGCAGACCCTGGCAGGACACCACCGATACAACCAGCGCGCTCTTCTCGTTCTCATATCTGGCAACAAGTGAACAAGCCATTGTTAATATGCTCATTTCAAGCTCACTTAGTATAAAAGTAGCAAATCTGTTTAGGGTTCCGTAGTCAAACAAGGAACCCTTATACTTTCGTCCATTCTGTCTGTCTATCTGTCTGTTTGCCCCGCCTTAATAACTCGATAATTTTTGCACCTATTGAATCGAAATTTCGACTGACGCTCTCGGCCGGTTTTTTTATAATTCCGTACCAAAATTGGTAAAACGGAACTGTTTGGTTTCACCTCTTTTTCTGACCATTTTTCTCAGAGACAGGTAGACTAGGAATGGCTGAAACTTGGCATGGTTTTTGCAAATGACGCCCGAAATTTCAAGGGCTGTGCACACCAAACGCTGAATACCGGATTGATTCGGAATATCGTTTGGAGCTCGTCAAGCCAAGTGAAAGTGTTGTACGGAAGATTCCTTAGGCCCTTATTATTTATGATACGTATTTTTGGCGTAGTTTAAGCCTGATTTCAATCCAGCCTATCCAGCCAGCTTCTCGCGACATAAAATGCATGATGGACAAACGGACATAGGGTGGAAACTCGGAAACTCAGGTGAAAAATCGTGTTGTGAAGTAGGGGCCTTCCACATTGGCGTTATGATCGACAATTTCTCAGCAGGGCGAGACCGCGGGAGAAATTGCCGAGTAAAACGCGAAAGGGAAACGGCTCTGTCGCGACTCACCTCATTCTCAGATTCTCACTAGAACTAGAATAACCTGGAGGCTTTAAAAGCACGCGTTTAGTATCTATCAAACTTAATATCACATTATTTTTGTATTCAAGAGAGAAAAGTTGGCATTCCAATAGCTTTTGTATTTTTAAGAATATTCCAGATAAACATGGGTTCGTGTTCAAATAGTTGGCATCGAGCCAGGAACAACCGCCGCTGAGTTACGTTGAACACACCCCTTTATCAACCTGGCGTTTATCGCTTAGGTAATACTAATGTAGGCCATCATAATACACAATTATTAAAATCAATCATTGAACCGATTTAGGTACCATATGCTCTAACTTTAAGGGGAGAGATTTCAGAATCGGTAATGAAAGTAGGTAGGTAATTAATCTTTGCCATTTCGACTTCGAAACGATATTTTTATGTCCATAGTGTGAACTATAAAATGTTGATGACTATAATGGGTAAAAACTAAGTCGAATTTTCAAACTTCAGTCCAAGGAAGACACTATGAGTTTTCTAACGATTCTCAATTTCCAATAATTTTAGTAACGAATTGTATTTTGTTCCAGATTTCAGATCCATTCATTGGTGGATAATGTAATTTTTATTGTTTAAAGACAGTTTAATAAAAGTTGACTCAAGAAACTAATTATTCCGATGATATAGCTGGTATTTTCGAATTTCCGATCACATCTATTTTCGTATAATTTCTGTTACAGATACAAAGTTCGATAACATCTTTTAAGTTGGAGCACGCGCCCCGTCGTGAATCGGGGCAATAAGGCTTGTTGCTTTGTATCGATGTTATTGTACAACTACACAAGTAGGCTTTACGTTATGTCTGGCGCCGATAAGACGTACGGTCGGCAAAGAAGGTTTTACGCCAACACTACATTTGCCACTTTTCATTTTAGGAGACACAAGGTTCTGGAGTACGATTTTTGAAACTCATACGTTGAACTTAGCAGTTGAAAATGTCAAAATTACTACGAGTATGAAGATAAACATGTTTCTACTACTGATTTGACTTTCAAAAATCACAATCCAGGAGTGCGATTTTTGAAAGTCGAATCAGCACAGCAGTAGAAAGATGCATATCTCCATAGTAATTTTGACATTTTCAACTGCTGAGTTTCAAAATTCGCACTACAGAAGTGTTAATAGTTGCCAACCGCACAGCTAAGAAACAAAGTCAGGAGAAGAGCATTGTGTCAAGAACTTTTCAACAACTAAAAACTAAATAAATGCAGTTTTATAAGTTCGCATTAGGGTTTGAGGGTCTGACATCATGTTGGCCAGCCTGAACCACTTTGAATTAGAAAAAAAAATTATAATGTGTAATTGATCCCATAAAGTGCTGAAGAGTGCTCTCTCCTGATAAGAAATTATGCTTGTAAGTCGAATTACACTTTGTGTGGTTCCCAGTTTCATTCTACAAACAGGCACCTTATCGTATCACTATCACCACAAGATGTAATCTAAAAGAGAGCATACATACATATAATATGGCCGTAAATCTCATCGGATTTCTAAGGCGCGGTTTATACAGAAGATTCGTGTAGCGGTGGCGGATAGTCAAAGTAACACAATTATAAACCTTATAGTACGTAGCATAGCGTCGTTTGGAGAATAACGACCGCGCCTCCAGGCGACGTCACCTGGAGGCGCGGGCGCAATTCTCCTTTACGACAAAAACGAAGATAAGGTTTATATAGTATTACTTAGATTATCCGCCACCGCCACACGTCTCTTCTGTATAAACCGTGGCTTGGAAATGATTTTTCCCAAAGATTTTATTGAAATATTGTAACCAACTGTACTTGTAGACCTACATATATCTACCTAAATATGTTAAAAGACAGACACACGGATCGACAAAATAACCTTCTTAAAGGTATTACGTAAAGAGTTCTAGGACTGGGACATTCCCTTATGTAATGTATTTTTGCTGAATAGTAATGCCCTCGTCCCATTTCAGTTCACAGTAGGATATCGTTGTAGAAGCCAGATGTTCTAGATACAGACACAATACAGCCGTCGTAGTATCCTTTTATCTGCTTTAGGAAATAGCTGAAGTGGATATCGTTTTATCTAATTTGCTTATTTACACGGTGTAACAAAACACTCTAGTAATACTTAAGGAAGTGCTTCAGACCATCAAACTGAACAACTTTCACTATGGGGCGAACATCGAGAGAAAGAAAAAAAAACTGCTGTCGAGTCGGTACTGCAGATTTGTATGAAACTGCTGATTTTCTTTTCGCGATTTCGACGTTGGCTATTTGGTGTAATTCTATTATAATTCGTTTTGCATACATACATAAATAAATTTACGACCATAATTCAGGTGGTCAGAAACATGACTAAAACTGCCAACTGTATTTTAGGCTGTATTGAATTCGTTTTGGTTTCGGGAAAAATGGCCTAAATGCTTTGACTAATTATTATAAGGACTAGCCTTGCGGTAGCATTTCCCCTCTGCCACGGTATAAGCACAATTGATCTTGTGAATTTACATTCAATTTTACACCTTATCACTAAACGAGACAGCATATAATTGCGAAATAATAACTTCGAACTTAGAACGTTTGGGGTTCACACGAGACTACTTTTCATGATTTTTAACATTCATAATTAGAATCTAAAGTTATGGGGAATAAAATCCAAAGTTGCGGATTTCATGTTACCTCGCCCCCCGCAAAAAGTGGCAGAAATGTTTGTTAGTAGAATTACACGCGTAACCAGTCCATATATAAATAGTCAAAGCCTAAATGGCTTATCCCCATTGATAATGGTCCATGGAGATAATGGAATTGATAGATAGATGAATGAATTATAGTACCACTATACCCGTTAGTCATTTGGCAAGATGACTAATTTTAAAATTAAAATTAGGATGCAAGTATAGAGCCTCTTCTAGTGAAGAAACCAGGGTTGCCAGATGTAGAAAATTTTTCTTCGTACAAAAGCGAATAAAAATTTGTGATAAAACTAAGAAATAGGCTTGTATTTAGGCATATAACACAATTTAATTTCAGACGCTTCATAGGGCAACAAAATCTCTGTAAAAAAATTGTGTTTGAACAGAAATAAACATAATAGCAGCTAATTAATTATGTTTATTTCTTTATGTATTTTTCGGCAAACTACAATCTAACTATAAACATAAAATAGTCTTTAATAGTTAAAATATTAATTTATTTACAAAATGTCGCCTGCAATGGAAAATCATGCCATAATTTCCCTAAAAGTCAAAACCTCGTACTGTACGAGGCTAACAGCATCCTCGTACCTCGTACGAGAGAACCCAAATTTGGTATCTGTACAAGGAACCTCGTACGTGTAGCAACTCTAGACGAAACCTGAGTTGGTCGAGTTTGCTTGGCGCCATTGCTCTTTTGAAATTCGTAAAAAAATTGTTTTAGGGATTGTGTACCAAATAGTTGCGTAAAGCGACCGACGTAACAGGAAACTCAAATAAATACGATAACAGAACATAAGTTTTGGTTCAAGTTAACTCGTATGGTCATTTTGGCGGCAACGCGCGAGCTTACGAAATCGACCACAGAATCATCGTCATCTATCATCCCATCATCAAAATAAAGAATAAAAAGAAAAAAATAACGAATGTCTCAAAAGGACTAGTATCCAGAGCCGTTAAAGACATTATAAAAATAAAAATTAAAAAACCTGAGTTGGTCTGGCGCACCCTGGACAGTCAGCCTCGATAGGACAATTGCTGACTGGGTAATATTTACACTACAGCATGAGTGTAATTGTCGTGCGATATAATTCATGCTGACACGAAAAGTAGAAGACCTTACGACCCAGAAAAGAAATATATAGTTTCGTGCTAATGGGATGGTGAGAAAATGACAGTATTCCCACAGCGTCCATTAAAATTTTTTTTATTGTTATAGCTTGTGGTATTCTAAAAGATAAAGTACTTTAGTAAAGTAACTGCTTGTCTTGTAATTTCAAAATTTTATGGTCACATAGGCTTATGTCAGACTCTTCAAAACTCGACCCTTTTTATCAATGTCATGTAAACAAGGGAACGCACTTTCCTAAACCAATTTGTTTACAGTTTTATGTCACAAAATAAACATTTTATTGATATCTCAGTACAAGTATATTAAATACACATATACCTGCGAGTTTTATGCGAACTGTCGTTCAATGTCGCGACCGTAAAATAGGATATAGCTTGACTTTACTGCTACCGTTCTATTATGTTCATTCTATGTACTAAGGCGCACGATACGAGCTATTTTCGTCCTTAATACATCGACATACAAGTGTCCTCAAGGGAATTCTTATGAGAAATGAACTTTGCTCTGTGCCTCCGAAGTTTATACAAAAGTCAACCTTATCACAAACAAGTAAGGTACCAAGGATCGTGGTAGCGTAGGACGTATTTCTAAGGGATTATAAATAAAATTCCGTTAAAAAGGTTTACAGACAGGTTCTTAGCGACGTTGAGGGCGTTTGAATTAGCAATGTCTGGGCTTAACTGACTTTATAACGAGCTAAGTGTTTTTTAATGACCTTCATATTTAAATTCCTCGTTAGCGTAGTGGAAACGATCACCGATGCTAAGCAACGTACCCGGACTTTCGATTTTCGATATATTGCAACCGTTTAATCCGCAATGTATAGACACACTTTTATTACAGTTTTATATTAGTTTAGGTTCTGTCACCTAAACATTTCCGTGCAACAAAAATAACAAATAAAACAACGTGTCACGGCATGTCATTGTCACATTACATGTAGGTACAATCGAAGCCTGTAATTGGCTGGTAGAGGACAAAGCCCTACCACACGTATTGATTTTGTGTCGGATTTTCCTGTGACGACCCGAGGATGTTACGTTTGCATGTTGTATGGGTTCTAGTTCACACTGTTCCTTATTTTGTGGTGTTGTCGATCGATCGAATAGACGTACCTATTCGCTGTTGTCTTTAAATATTAAAAAGACATACATACAGGATCCAATTTAATATGCTGACGGTTTTTTAAATGGATGATAAGACCTTTAAACTGAACAACTTTCTCTATTGGACATAGAGCGAAATCGCAGAACAAAATCCTTACAGTAATCACCCGCTTAAGTATGTTACGCATTTAAGTTTACATCCTGTATAGTAACCACGACCAAAAACCCTTCTGAGATGGTCAGACGGTTGGCTATAACCCTTCATCTTCGCAAATAGGCAATTCCTCATTTTAAACTACCTCTTAAAGTGATTACTTCGCAAATAGCCTATAATAGCCTTGCCAGCCACCTTCATAAACGTGTAGTTGTAGCAAGGAACCATTTTAGCATATTAAATGTTCCAGGGTGGAATAACGTGCAGTCAAAAAACACAGTTTTGGAAAGGAACAAATCTTTTCCAGTTGTCGCCTCGAACGACACCCACGGGATGAAATGAGGTGGTCCATTCTAAACCGGAACCACACGGCCCAAAAAAGTATTAAAAGTCATCGGAAAAATTTCACGTGAAAAGCGGTAATTAACTTTTTTAGACGAAAATTATTTCACTAATTAAACAGACCTAGATTTTCGTTTAAAAATAAAAGTCATTCCGCGCTGCAATCGTATTGCTGTTTGTTTTGTATCGTTTTGTTTTCAGGTTATCTCTTTGTCTAATTTCAGTAAAACTAGTTTGAAACTTTAATTAAGCAGATAGACAAACCCATATTCGGATTTATAAAAAGTACAAATTATGTATATTATGTAAAACAGGTAGTGGAATAGTGGCTACGAAGTTTGCTACGAATCGTAGCATTTCGTAGCAGCAGCTTTGAGATATTATTCTCTAAATATTTCGAAGACAAGATAATCGATAAAAAAATCAATTTCATTAAAATCCATCGTGAAACCATAAATAAAAATGTTTTTATTACCATCTGGACAAATTATTTATGAATCGTGGACTAAACGTTACGTTACGTTGTTAAAATTGTTTTATAGTTGATATAACTTGACATAACACAAGCGATGGCGGTTTTACGAGTCCCAAAACAAAATAATATAACTCATGTTATGGTTGAGCTGATGCGACTATTAGCTTTTAACTTGATGAGTTGGGAAATAATACGATGAAATTTATTGTGTTGTGTTACGCAGTTGATTGATGTCCTTTTTGTATTCCGGTCCTTAATATTTAATTGTTTTAGTCGACGGCGATGTTGATCGAACATACTTTAAATACTATCTAGAACACGTCAATTAAGAGGATAGCTTTTGCAGAGCGCTTAAGAGAACACGATCCAGATATAATCTTTGTGCCTGTGCCTTGTCAGATTTCCATTACAAATATACAGTTTTAATGCTAGGATTAAATTAAAATTTGTATGGAAATCTTTGAAACTGTACACTTTAACGTGCGCGTAGTCGGCCGATCAAACGAAGACTGTTACGTAATTCATTCTCTTTTTTATGTTTTCGTTCTCTTTTTATTCGGACACTTATGGGCGCGGACCCTCCGTCCAGTAATGGTAAGTCAATGGGTTATATCCTCTCAAATCTTAGAACAGTCAACTAACTCAATTTGTATGAGACAAAGTACAGGTTTTCAGGAGAAGCAAAAAACAAAAACATTAAACACATTATAACTTTCCATTTCGAAAGCTATACGTTAGACTGAAATGTTTTTGATGAAGTCCACTTTTGTAATACATAACAGTTGCTGTGTAATAAAAATCGTCACACTAAAAAGACATACCTTAGCTTGAAGTGTAGGTCACCCAGCTTGCCGTCATTGGTCTCTGGCTCGGCGGGCTTGGTCTTCTCAGTGGCATTAGCATCAGCAAGCTCCTTGCTGAGCGGGGCCGGCTCGCTCGGCGCAGTCGGCGTGTGCGGGCTGGTACTACCGGACGGCTGCGGGAACATTGCATAGATTTTAATTCTATATGCAAAGTGAATAGTAATGACCCTACATGCTTCAACTTTGCGTGGTGTATTGTATCTATTATTATACAAATCAGTATCTGAAATCTGACAAACCACAGACGACCTAATTAGTTTCAAGATCATGTTTAAAAAACTTCATTGAATTAAATTGGTATACCTATATAGTAGATTCAAACTTCGTGGTTATAATACATGTTAGCTAAAATTAAGGATTTTAATGCGGTAAAAGCCCTGTAAAATATTATTAATTCTAGTTTTGTGAAATGATTTTTTTGCCATGAGAGTTCTGTTGTGCCAAATTTGGTCCAAAACACTAAAGATTCGTAGATCTATCATCATCTTATTGAAGTTCAATACAAGATTCGAATACGTAGAAGATGGTAGTGCAGTAGAGGATGGTGGTACGTTATGCAGGGTGTTAGGGTAAACAGTTGCATTACTTTAAGGAGTGATTGTACCCATGATACTGAACAACTTTCCCTAAGAAACGTATAGGAAATTCGCAAAAGAATTTTTGGACTTCCCATACTAAATGCAATCAGTTGATAGAAAGTTTGTATGAAAAGTCGAATTTCTTTTTTGCGAATTTCCTATAGTCTTCTTAGGGAAAGTTGTTCAGTATCATGGGTACAATCACCCCTTAAAGTAATGAAACTGTTTACCCTAACAGCCTGTAGAATATAGGCACGTTACATTAGTTGTAGCCAAGATTCTGACTTTAAGAATGGGACACAAATGTTTCATGAAAAGGTGCCAAAAGGTAATTGTTAACGTATCTTAGGGTAGGTGTGCAGAATGGGCAATAAGCACAGGTTACTCCCGTGTTATGCGTAAAGTAAGGGCCTATAAACGAGTCTTTTATGTACGAAAGCTCTTTCTTTTCCATTGCAGCGCAAAAGCTTTGTAACGAAGGATATTGAAACATACTCCGTGCAATACATTGTTGGATGGCAGGTTTATCTCCGTATTTAAAATGTATGCTGAAAAGATCTTTTAACTCTATGCAAGTTGATGACCATTTTTCTCGCATCTTTTAAAGCGACACAGCCTATAGACCTTGCATGCCACCCCCGAGAAATCGATAAAATCTAAATGTGCCTCCATCTTTGTTATTTTATGTACACTGAGAAAAAAATCCTACGTACGAGGATACGTAGCCCGTCGCAGCTTATACAAGGTGTTACAAAAATACAAATAAACATTTAAGGGGGTGGTTGAGACCATCAAACTGAACAACTTTCACTATGGGACCAATATCGAAATCGCGAAAAAAAAATGTGATCTTCCATACTAAAGTACAAATCTACTCGAGCTAAATGTATGGGATAGTTGATTTTTTTTTTCGCGATTTCAATTTTTACTTTTGTAACACCTTGTACTTAGCCTGTCGCAGCTTACGTACCACGTAGCTTACAACGCGATGCTGATAACGAGTGTTGTATCAGTATTTCAGTTGTCTCGTACTTCATAATGAAGCTTCATTGTGATTACGTTACGTATACGTACGTAGCATTTTTTTATCAATGTATGCCAAAAAGCGTGCACAAGACATTTTTCTCGTTTTGTCGTTTTTTACCCGACTGCGACAGAAGGAGGGTTATGTTTTTCGAGCGTATGTATGTATGTATGTATCTATGTATGTATGTATGTTTGTATGTCTATTTCTTTGGCACGGCCTACAGCCTAAACGGCTTGATGGATTTTAACGTATGGGGTGTCATTGGATTCGTAAAAATCATGAGAGTGACATAGGATATATTATTTCAAGATGGCGTCTACGAATTAAAAAAGAGAGGGGGAATAAACAATTTTTTTTTGTTAAAAATTACAATATGGGTATCAAATGAAAGCTAGTGATCAGACGGTTCCAAATATATAAATATTATAGTACTTTTATGTTACCGTTTCGACACAAGACTAAAAAGTATGAAATAAACTAAATTATTAAGATAAACAAAAAACCCGACTGCAAAAAAAACCTATTAACTGAAAAGTGAAAAACAAGCTCTAAAATCACTAATCAGCTATAACAGCTTTATTCGAGCTAATATAATTTGAATGTTATTAGGTAGGTATTGCAGGCGGGGACAAAAATAACCAACCAAAAATCTCCTTTGTCACCGTTTGCGATACCTATCTAATAACATTCAAATTATATTAGCTCGAATAAAGCTGTTATAGCTGATTAGTGATTTTAGAGCTTGTTTTTCACTTTTCAGTTAATAGGTTTTTTTTGCAGTCGGGTTTTTTGTTTTTAGTGGGTGGTATGCTAGCCATGCAGGGTCCTATTGCACTAGCGTGTTTCAAGCGCAGACGTTCTTATTAATTATTGACTCATACTGTGAATTGTGACTATAAAACGCCACCGTCTATTTCTGTCTTTGGTCATGTAATGTTTTTCTCCAGTTCGTCCAGTAACTTTTTTTAACGTATTCCCCTAATTTGTTAGAGCTCGACCTCTAGACTCAATGGCGTAAATATTTCCTAATTCGGCGCTCTGGATAATATAAATCCCCCTCCCTGGATACGTGCTTGAAGACTCCAATCATTGGTCCTGGCTGGTCGTTACATTAAAAAACCACGTCAGATGCCGTAAGGCGGTTCAAAAAATCTGACACCAGGGCTTCCTGCCCACAGATAAGAAGAAAATCATAAGGATCAGTAACACATACCGGGTTAGCTGGTGGCAGAGGCTGCGGCGGCGAGGTGGTGGTTGGGGCAGTGGGTGCGGTGGGGGACGGCGACTTGCGCAGGTAGTGGGTCGCGGAGCCAGGCGAGCGCACCGCGGTCGCACGCCGCGGCGGCTGGAACACCAGCGCTTTGTCTGGACCACGCTTGCCTCCTGTGGGAACCACAATGTCATGCTCATGTTCTAGCTCTAATTCAATTATAGGGCAAATTTCATCTGAGCGTCAGTCGCGGCGACGCGTGGGCTTTCAATCATGACGAGAGAAGGAATTTGAATCCGTGTTCCACAAACACGACCATGTATAATTCTATTATTACCCACTATTCTCAAACGAGAGCGGTGGCGCATTGTGGAGAAGTATGGACTCTCAATCATGAGGGTCCAGGTTCGAATCCGCACGGACGACATGCCATGTACCAATGAGTTTTTCTAACTTGTAAATAATACCGACTGCTCTCAAGCGGTGAAGGAAAACATCGTGAGGAAACCTGCGCTGAAGAAGAAATTTTGATGGGTATGCGTAGACCACCAATTCGCATTGAGCACGCGTGGTGGACTGATGCCCGTACACTTACTGGGGGTAGGCCTGTGCCCTGGAGACAGACAAACGGTGAAGGATAACATCTAAAAACCACCCGCATTATGCTGAATGCGCTAAAATATGGGTAAAAATATGGGTATGGGTACGGGTGGGTAGCATAGTAAGCTAACGGTCGCGGCTATATAAGCCTGCATTGGCTACCATAGCGCTCCACAACGAATAAATAGTCGATAAATGAAGAAGTAAGATAGTTACCGAGTTTGTGAGCGAGAGAGTTCCTTCTCCTGGCGACCCAGCAGGCGAGGGCGGCGAGGATGACCAGCACCAGCGCCCCCGCCCCGCACACGAAGACCCAGAACGTTGCACCATGGAATTCACCGGCTGCAACAATAATAACATCAATGTGGACCACCAATAAGAATCAATAAATGCCGACACTGGGTCCCCAAGCCACATGTAAATTGTATAATAGCTGTACAGTAGATGAATAAAAATTCATTTCCTTTATTCAGCTACTATAAAACTTACCTAACGTGGATGTTCTGAGGTTTCAGAATATCTCTGACTACCCCCTCGGGGAATATAGTCGTGAGCATATGCTTATGCTTATGCTTATAAAACTTACGTGTTGCTTGGGTCATGTCATGATGTAGTTGTTTTGACTAGGTTGGCAAATATCATATCAACTTACTTATTTATTTATGATATGAATAAATCTTAAATATTATAAAACTGTAACGGAAGTGTGTGTGTACATTGAAGATTTTTACAAAAAAAAGATGACGATATGGTTTTAGGTGTCCCTGACTCCAAATCAATCTTTTTTAGAATTTTTGTCTGTCTGTTTGTTTATGTGTTTGTTTGTGCGAGCATCACGCGAAAACTACTGAACCGATTTTGATGAAACTTTTTTGTTTGATAGCTTATGATCTGACTTAAAATCTGGTGCCATATATTTGTGCGGACGAAGTCTCGGGTTAACTCTAGTAAATTATATAATACATGTCAACACACAGTAACAAATTCACACACATTCAATAAAATAATAGTACGACACAACATTACAAATGACAGATTTCAAATTAAGGAATTCAGTTCGATGCATAAAGTTTTTATACCTTAGTTCGATGTAACCGTAATTATTAAATAATTTTTGTTAATAAAAACAAATTATGGATACTCCATTTGAAATAGTAACGAAATTTTAAGGCTATTTTGAATTACAGAAGCAAAGATTTGAAACACTTATACCTGAAACAATTGAGTAATCAACCATGTGTGAACCTACTTAAAATTAAATCCAATCAACACCTTTTGAGACCAATTCAATCGATCAAAGAAATAGAAACGCAAGCCTCTATACATATAGCACACACTTTCACATCAATACCTATCTACATATCTATAGGATAAGGTGCAAAATTGTTCCCCACAGACGCGACCCTGAACGATGCGAGAGATGCTAGAGAAGTTTTCCAATAAGCCGTTTTGCAAACATCGACCGACGAAACCAATATAACTAGATAACTTGATCCGCCGGTAACCTTGTTTAAGTTCTTATCAGCGTGTCGCGTATGTACCAAGTTTTACCTCAATATTAAACTAAATATGGTTAGTAGTTGTTGTTTCTGATCAACCTGCCAGAGATTACCTGCCTTTCCTGTCAGGGGTTGTCAGAAACTTTACTCGCTGCTTTGCTGTGGTCAGAATCAGGCGGGGCGCCAAAATTAAGTTTTGGCCCGGCTAAGGGAGTAGGGAGTAAGGGAGTACCCCCTCTAAGGGAGTAGCAATAATTTTTTCCCAGGGAGGCCAGGTTCACGTTAGGTCGTAGCAATAATACTTACCTAAAACTAGCGAAGTAAAAGTAGCGAGCTTGAGATTTTACTGCAATATGATTAAGCTCCTCGCAATAATTCTGATCCAAAATCTGGATCGAATTCTGCAATAGGTACAACAAAAAGGAGCGAATCAAGCGAGCTCGAAATTTTTTGCAATATTTTCAAGTCGTTGCTATAAATTATTTATCAAACTCTTGATTT
The DNA here is from genome assembly GCA_963924505.1 of Agonopterix alstromeriana. Taxonomy (NCBI): domain Eukaryota; kingdom Metazoa; phylum Arthropoda; class Insecta; order Lepidoptera; family Depressariidae; genus Agonopterix; species Agonopterix alstromeriana. Next base: position 12,743,125 of record OZ004674.1, on the reverse strand, counting down.
TGGCGCCCCTCTAACCAGCCGCCGGGGCGTGTGCCCCGATTTGACTCCCCCTAGATCCGGGGCTGGTCAGAATGAGTAATAGTCATACGATATGGGTCATGCTGATAGACGAAGAGGGGTGATCAAAAACTGTATGTTCAGTTGGAAACTAGTTTATTTGTGACATAGGAAATACGATTACAGCTTTCTATGTCCTGCCAACGTCGGTCAGTGGCGCCTCGCAGTGAGGTATGGGCACTCAATCACGAGGTTCCGGGTTCGAAACCGCACGGATAATATGCCATGTACCAAAGAATGTTTTAACTTATGTACGCAATACCACCTGCTCTCAAACGCTGAAGGAAGAAACCTGCATACGCTGAAGAAGAAATTCTGAGACGTATGTGAAGTCTACCAATCCTCCTGGGTATATCAAGAAGCTTCGTCTATGTGGGGTATTTTACTCATGTTGTGTCGTGTAGTGATAAGAAGCCTTTCGCCCACGAGAACATGTTTCATAATTCTAACAAAGTACCTATCTTAATCAATCTGAAGTTTTGTTAAATCTCTCTCAAGATTGTATCTAAAACGATCTTAAAATAATAAATACGAAACAAACGAAGCGAAGGAGTTTAATTAAAGTGGAGTTAAGTAAAGATTGTGAGGTGAAGTGAGCTCGGCGCGAAGATCGATCACTGTTGCCGTTCGCCCACTTCTCGTCACTCGGTTAAAGTACGCGAGATGTATTGGAAACGTGGATTTATTGTAACCGTAAACGTTTCCAAAGGTTACTTTACGAAAACCGAGTGTTTCCACCAAAAGTTGTTTACTTTAAATTAACTTTAATAATCTGCATGTCTAGTATGATTTCACTACACACGCGCGACGCGCCTTCGCTGCATAGAAAATAACCTGTTCCCGCGCATTTCGGAGAGCGAAAGCCGCGCTTGCCGCGAGTTGTAGTATGGGAAAAAGCCGAGTCGCGCGCAAGTAGAGAAATCATGCTAGACATGCTGACGTGGTAAAATATTTATTCACGTTGTCTCTTTGTGATTTTATATTCAGTGTTTGTCCAAATTGGCAATTTTCTAACAAAAAATCCAGGACGGATTTTTTCAATAAGTCTATTTGAAATATTTGAGTACCTGACTACTTTTGTAAATAGGTAAGCAGTTGCTGTAGTCAAACAAAACATTTGACTACGATGTAGCATCCGGCTTCGTAGCCGGACATTCGTCTGTAGGTACAAGACTACGAATGTAGACATCTGGAGGAACTCCTGTTGTGAGGTTTTCAATATGTTACACGTCTTCTTTCTTTATACAGGATACATAAACTCAAAGACAATCCCGATTAGGGTGGTCAGAAGCTTTGCTACAACTACCAACTATATTTCTAAGATTTACCTTTACTATATAGAAGTTTCTTTATTCGGTAGTTGATATTTTGCATCATTTTATAAAGTTTCAAAAAGAAGTGTACGTCAAGTTTTTCATACTGACATCACATAATATCGAACCGAGCTGCATGTGATCGGATAGAATTGCATATTAATGCTTCTATTTATAACGTTGCTTTATTTAACCTTTACCATTATTAGCTCTATCTTTTTTTATCTACGCAAATTATAAATTGTTTTAATTATCACATTGTAATTGTTTTATAATTTGTGTCTATAAAGTGGATAGATATACATAAATGATACTAAAATACCTATTCCTGAACCAAACAGGATAGGAATTGAATTATATGCGTAAAGTCAAAAGATTGCTATAAATCGATAAGACAAAATAGTAAAATTAACCACTATTACAGTCACATAATATACAAGATTACCAAAAACTATTTAGTATAAGACGGGTTCTCATTGGATCAGATTAGCACAGGACGAGGAAAGGGAGGCCTATACCCAGCAGTGGGTTGATGTGGGCTGATTTGATTGATTGATTTAATATAAGAATCGACAACTGAACAAAAAGGTAACATCATCATCATCACTAGCTTTTTTCCATCCACAGCAGAGTATTCCTCCCATATTCCTCCCCATTAATTTCACTCAATATAAAATAGGTATGATTTTCTAACATTGTCTCTTTTTATTTTGATACTGAATATTTAACTATAAAATAAAACAAATAACTAACATTAGAAATTTTCTTACTTTTTCCAAATTATTCGAAAACGGTTTTTATAAAATAAGGAATTTATTTACGATTTTCATAAAGTTACATCGTCAAAATGTTCTTCAGTTATTCTATTATGAAGTAAAAATTTTACGTTTTGTGTTAAATGAAAATACATGTTACCTATACCTAAGTTTCTATTAAAGGTACGACTAACCCGTAGGAATCCTTTAAAAGTAAAGCTTCGACCGCAGACGGTTTATTGTCTCTCCTAGTCTTTAGCCATCCACTTAGGTCGTAGCTTTTAACGCCTTACTTTAAGTTCGGTCTGGATTTCTGTTATAAATCAGTGAGACCACTCCACGAGTGCCCTTGACTTGTCGAGGCCCTAGTAAGATTCCATCCGCCCACGCCTCGCCAAGTCGCCAAGTACCCTCGCCGATTGAGTCTCGAGTCGATCAAGTAAAGTGTTTCATTATGATACATTTGATTCGTAAACAAGTTCTTATTATAAAGACGTAGTGATTGCGATTTGATCCTCTTAATAACTGAATTAAACATACATTACACAGTTTTTTTTAGTAATTAAACACTAAAAAACAGTTTTGTGCTAAATGCTACAAAATATTATAATAGTGGTGCCGTGGTGGTCCAGTGGCGAGTAACCTTTCCTGCTGTGGACGAGGCGATGGTTCGATCCCCGTCCAGGCAGACTCGAAATGAGTTTTTCGGAATTTATGTACGATTTGTAACACCACTGGCTTTTCGGTGAAGGAAAACATCGTGAAGAAACCTGCATGGTTCAATTTCGAGGCATGTATTGTACCCACTGTCCATTATGTGGCGACGGGCTCACCCCCCGTCACACTGGACAGAGTTTCAGTACTACTGGTGAATCGTGGATGTTCTGAGGTTTCAGAATATCTCTGACTACCTCGGGGAATATAGTCGTGAGCATATGCTTATGCTTATATTGTAATAGAAAACTGCAAAAGTTCCATATTTTTTAAATATCTTTGTTAGATCCTGTATTTTTGTGTTTCTATCATCAAATTCTCAAACCTACTAAGCTCCCAAGACTTTTATTATTGAAATCATCCTTAATTTAAAGAAATTCTAAAGCTAGTAAATTTAGAATAACTTTCACTACTCCCTTGCTAAGTTAATCCCCATGCTTGTGCTAATTCTTGGGAAAACATTAAATGTATACTCACGTAAATAATATTCTTGCGTTAGTTAACGTAAAATAATATTCTTGCGTTAGTTAAGAATTTATACGGTACATATACCTACCTATTTTCATCTAAACAACTAGGCAGGTAATTACAACCTTAATCTAGGCATAGAATAGGCTTATACCTGAATTATTGTCAGAGCTTTGAACAAAATTAATAACATTCTACTCGTAATTAATATCACAATTTGCAACGAACGATTAGCATTACAGGTCAACACACTATACGTTTTGTATCGATAACGTTAGTTATTAGAGGAAAAATCTATCACCGATTAGATTGAGGAAGCGGAAGACAAATATTGATTGATGCTCGGTCAGTTTGATTGATAAGCAATTTGAGGGGGGGGAGTTCGGTTGCATAAATTGAACTTTATGTATAGGGTCCTTCTTATCTTAATAAGCTGACGCTTTTTTAAGGGGATGATCAGACCGTCACGTCAAACTGAAAATTTCGACTGTTTTTTTTTATCATCGCAATGTTTGTGCTATGGCACCAAAATCGAAATTGCGAACAAAAATCAGTTGTTCCATAAAAACCTACTCGAGCCAAATGTATGGGACAGCAAATTTTTTTTTTACGATTTCGATGTTGGTCCCATGGAGACCGTTGTTCTTTTAAAAAAGTGTCAGCATATTAAGACGGACCCTGTATGTACTGTACGTACTAGAATTAATAATGTGAAGTGAGTAATTTTTTGGTATGTATGAAAATAGTTCACTTTGTAAAAATTTAACCTCAATTTATTATAATACATACTACTATCTATCATATAATTTTAAGCTATTATCACAGAGTACTAAAATTACGACATATTATTATCATTTAGCCAATGAAAGCAATGAATAATATATGAAATGGAGGCAATGAATAACCATTTCTAACTACTTATTTCATTTTGAACTAAATCGTTCATCGTCAAAAAGAAATAAATTACCATTGCCGATATAAATAAACTGTTCTGACAAAGCTTTGAAATAAAAAACCGGCTGCGAGAGAGAAGTGGGTAGTTCAGTGGTAAACAACATTTTGTTAATTAATTGTGTATTTTAAAACTTCACAGAGCTGAAATAACAGCCTCTTCATTTGATTAATTAAACAGAAGCCACGCAAAATAAGCCCTGACACCAAAAACATTTATTGTGACATTTCAAATGAGGTTCACGGCATTCTAATTTTGATTATGATTTTTGAATGAAACTGATTGTGTTTAAAAACCACTAAACAAATATACGTTTTATGCAGCAAATGATGCATAATCTCCATAATGTTGACATTTTGTACTGCTGATTTGAACGTGTGAGTTTCAAAAATCACACATCAAAGCATTCATTTTTAGTGACACAAATTTCAGAGCAAATTATTAAATGTAACGACCAGCGATCGGATATTCGGGCGCTTATACAACGTGTTGATGAATTAATGCAAAACTAGAAAGTAGTTTGTTTAGAATCGAGAGCGGAGTAGAATTATCATGGTTTCAACATAGGTAATTTTTTTCCAAGTATAAATAATTTGTTTGTAAAATTTAAAATTTACTGATCTCGATCTCAACCCACCGCTCGGGCACTTTCACCCTACTTACTACCAAAACAAATATCTTAAAATTTATCCATGCGCCCGTTACTGCTTTCATTCATTGCTGAAATGATAACAAAACATTTTTGCCTGAAAACTTAAAATGTGAATAACTTTAAATTTAACTATCAAAATAATTAAATTATTGTTTCAATCGAATTATTTTGTTATAAATCAGTTGGGTTGTATGAGGTTTTGCGCTTATTCATTAACACGTTGTATAAGGTCCTTCTTAATATGCTGACACTTTTTTAAGGGGATGATCAGACCGTCAAACTGAACAACTTTCTCTATCGCACCAATATCGAAATCGCGAAAAAAACAGCTCTTCCATACAAAACTGCAAACCTACTCGAGCCAAATGTATGGGACAGTGATTATTTTTTTCGTGATTTCGATGTTGGACCCATAGAGAAAGTTGTTCAGTTTGATGGCCTGATCATTCCCTTAAAAAGTATCAGCATATTAAGAAGGACCCGGTATTTACCGGTTATATTTTATATAAGACTTATACAAGCGTGGTGGTCTTATGATACTCAGTAGGTATACGTAAACATATTATTACACTTTGTCGTTAGAAATACCATTAACATTTTACTTGACATGCAATGTTCCCAGTCTACCTGCTTATCGGATATTTTAACATAATTGTTTTCCTCCATTTTTATGAGAAGGTAATGAAAACCGACGCGTCACGTCAACGACAAAAGACTTTACGCTAAAAGCATTTTCTCGGAGACGTTGAAATTAATAGCGGCTAATTGAAACCTGTTTGCGTCATCAACTTAAGGGTATGCTGATGACAGATTGAATGAATGAAATTCGTTTGAGCTTCTACTTAAATGAGAGAAAACAGTTTTTTTAAGTACGTATTTTAAATAATTCTGTGAGTTTAGTTTTAGTACATTAAGGGCCTGTTTCACAACTTTTGAATAAGTTCTTGTTAGCTTATCCGACAGCTCATTTGACAAGCTAACAAGAACTTATACGGATGTGTTGAAACAGGCCCTAACTCTGACAAATTAATATTAAATTAAATTAATTAATTATTTGTGTAGTCATAACACATAAAGTGTCGAAACAATATTTTCTCCCTGGAGTTGATTGGAGTGTAATAAATTAAATAGTGCGTGCCGGAGTATTAAAACTTTATTTTATTGAAAATTACATAATCGGAATTGCAAGAGCATCGTACGTATCGCTCGCATGAGAAAAAGCAAAGTAAATGGTAGACCCTCCATAGTGTTGGGACGTATTTCTAGTGATGTGTTACATGTGATTTTTAAAGTCAAATCAGCAGTAGAAAGATGCATATCTCCAAAGTAATATTTACATTTTCTCTTCTGAGTTCAATGTATGAGTTTCAAAAATCTCACGCCAGGTCGGCCTTTCACGGCGGCTCGGCGGATCCCTTTTTGTGACGATTGTTTTTCAGAAACGTATGCTTTCTTTGATTTTTAATATCGTGATGTTTTTTGAGTGCCTTAAGAATTATCTCGCACCAAAAAGATTTTTTAAAATCTTTTTCTGCGTTTTAGTTCCAACGGACCGTTTCAACCGGTCTTTATGAGACGAGATGGGATGAAATAGGCTGAAAGTTCTAGGTGAGAATTTCCCCAGAGGGCTCGCGATTTATTTCACGGATCCTTTCTATATTATATCTAAGTTTTTAGGTAAGGTTATTTGATAGGAATCAGATTTACTAGTGCGTGGAGGTTATATGGGTGCATACTATACCTATTTTATTCTATATACGGATGAATAGATATTCCGATTCCTATTCAGCTTTCTGGACAATTCTGATTAGCAAATCGACGGTTAAGAATCAATAACGGCTAACTATCAAAGCACAAATTTAGCAGGAGACGAAAAAAACATTTTGCTCTTTCAAATGTTGACTTGTCAAAAATTGTTTTTCAGTATTAATATATAAAAAGTACAAGATATTGGCATATCTGTTTTTGCTATGACATGTAAAACTAAACTTTAAATGTAACTACATTTAAAGGTCAATATCACCAAAAATGCGAGTTAGCCGTTATTGATTCTTAACCGTCGAAATATAATGTAACTATCAGAAAGATAATGCTATCCGACGTATCGTGGACGTTACAAAAACTATTCGAAGAATTAGTGATAGTAAGTGTTTTAAATCTCTGATTTTGTAATTCAAACTAGCCTTCAAATTTCGTTGCTGTTTGGAATAGCATTAATATGACATAGTATCAGCTACAGTAACAAAAGATTGCTACATATTTCAAGCAACAAATTGTTGAATCATGGAAGATTATTATTTTTTCGGTGTTCGTATTTCCCGTAGCTAAAGTAGGCGAGTAGAAACTTTCAGCATGTTATGTAATGTCAAGCGACATGAACAACATATTTATGTTATGTTGAAATCTAATAAAACGGACTTATCGCCAAATGCTTGTTTACTTCAACCCAAATTAGTTTATTTCAACCATTTGTGAGTTGAACTCACGCACCTAGGGCTATTTATCATTCAGTGGATAAGTACTAGCATAGCATAAGCTCACGAAGCTGGTGAAACGTGAATGTTCTGAGCATATGCTAAGCTCACGACTATATTCCCCAAGGGGGTAGTCAAAGATATTCTGGAACCTCAGAACGTCCACGTTCCACTTGTAGTACCGAAACTCTGTCCAGTGTGACGGGGAGTGGGCCCGTCGCCACTTATAATGGACAGTGGGTACAATACCGGCCTCGAAATTGAGCATGCAGGTTTCCTTAGAATGTTTTCCTTCACCGAAAAGCCAGTGGTGTTACAAATCGTACATAAATTCCCAAAAACTCATTGGTACGAGTCGGCCTGGACGGGTATCGAACCATCGCCTCCTGCACGACATTCAAGGTTGCTCGCCACTGGACCACCACGGCTTTTTAAAAGGCAGGTTTAATATTTTAATGTCCCATGGTTGTTTGGAAAAATCACTTACAGTTATACCGCTTTTGTATTTAATCTATGGACGATTAAAATTATTGTGTTTTTGTGTATTTTGGTGTACAAACAAAGAATACAGGAAAAAATCGTGAAACAAAAATTTTCTGATCCATAGAAAATATTACTACTCTACCCAAATATATGGAACAACTATTGTAACACCTCTGAAAATATTGTAGACATTCCCATCTTCAGTCAAAACATTAATCAAAGAGAAAGCATTCGTAGTTGTTAACTAATACAGAGACGGTTAGACGGACCACAAAATCTCTATATATAAGGGTTTCTTAACACGTTGAACGCAGTCGGGTCACAATAATAATAGATTATCCATTCCGTCGGTAATTTGGCAGTTTTATGACTCCAAAAAACACGAAAGACAATGAAATTGCCGTCTAAACTCAAACAAGATTTCCAAAAGCAAAATAATTGAGTCTCAAAAGTTTATCCGAATCGGACAAGGGTCGACAGAGTCCCAGCATAACAATAAGGTAATGTTGATTATTACGGGAACGACATGTGGCGCGTGATCTCGTTACCTCCCTGCTTCCCTCGCTCCCTCTTGCTTCCCCTGCTTCCAATGGTTCTTTTTTCTTTTTTTTTTGATTGAGAAAACAGCGTATTAATTATAGTTACTAATAATTCTTTCTTAAAATAACTGGCGATTACAATGAGCTTCCTTTTGTTTTATACAAATCTTTTTGCGGTGAAGTTATGCAAAAAAATTACAAAAAAAAATATTATTATTCCAAGATTTTACTAAAATTATACTAAGATACGTTTTTTTTTGCATTTACTGGGCCAATTTGAATAAGTATGTACCTACATGAAATAGATGAAAATAACATGAAACTAAAACATCTATAAAATATATTATCATAGTGTAATTAACTATCTGCTTATTTATAACAATTACACTCAGTTGCAGAAACGCTCATAAAAGTTAATCCTCCATTAAATCACTTGCTGTCACTTTTTGTCTTGTTAACGTAGTAAAAGCTACCATGTGATTTAATGGAGGATTAACTTTAATGAGCGTTTCTGCAACATATAATAATTACATGGATACTCAAATAAAAATATAAAAGATACATGTAGGTATAAGTAGAGATAGATCCGTTGCTTCGCTTTGGGCAACAATACGTACCTAGTTTCCATATTCTAAGAGAATATAATATTATGTTGCTTTCTGACAGCGCAGACGGAATATGAGGAAAATGTTGCATATGAAAAATGATGGCAGCGAATTGAATTCCAAGGAAGACACTTTTGACTGACATTTTGAGAATGTTTTATATTAAAAAACAAATAAATATTTTAACTCATTGTACAGAAGTTTAGATTAACATTTTCGCGATTTCAATGTTGGTCCTAAAGAAAAAGTTGTTCAGTTTAACGGTCTGATCATCCCCTTAAAAAAGCGTCAGCATATTGAGAAGGACCCTGTATATTTTTATCTCACTAAAGCCTTTTAACCTCAACATTAATAACAATGTAACTAATCCGCTGACGACGTAACAAAGGCAACATCCTACATGGTACTCTGTGATCCTACGTTACTAGGGCTTTCTCACACACGCTCTATGGAATTATCTTATCGTTAAATTGTCACATCCATAAACTGGTACCTTGACCACGAATTTACTATTAGTCGGGTGGCTGAAGAAAAAATATTTTTGATATTATTAAAGTCTGCAAATTTTCTGTATATTATTAGGCATATGTTGTAGAGTTATATTCCAAAAAATTATAAAAACTAGAACTTGCTTTAGATAATAGTTAGATATTTATATAGAAGTGTAAAAAAAAGTGAATATAAAATTAAAATGGAAAGTATGGATGGCATCTTGTACAAAATGTTTATATTTTAGTGCTATTAAGTTTTTATAAGCCTTATGTCCCTAATATACCTAAACTTAGAAATGTTGTTAATTTGGTAAAAATTGATTTAATAGTACAATATGAAGCTAACAACACATAATGACAGTTGAAAGCAGAATATTAAATTTTAGATCAATGTTAATATGAGATAATGAGAATACCTAAAGTATACCTACTATAAGTTCGAAAGTGCTATAACATTTTATAAATATGTATATTAGCATGTACCCGATATATATTGTTGACACATCATCAACTCTAATATTATTATAACTTAGTGGTTATTTTACGGCTTCTACGCCCGATCTATATAGTATCGTAAATTTTTTGAAATATTTACATTTCATGAATTTACCGACCCATTCTGAAGAAATTACGCCTTAGTGCTAATTAAGACAAGAAAATATTTGATATCTTTGAAATGGTAGAACTAATGGCATTGACTTTGATAAAAAAGTAATTTGCTCGATATAATATGAGACTGTGTAGGCTGTAGCCTACGGCTACGGCGTAGCTATTCGTAGCGGCTACGAAATTTACGAAACATTTTTTTGCAATAAAAGTATTTTTATTTTACGTAATGTAGATTTTTATAGATACCAAAGGATCTTCGATTTTATTTATGTGCCCCTCTCTTTAATATTGTCTGCAATCTTAATTATTATTTCAGAAAAAAAATTCCTAGCTCCTTTTTGTCAGTATTCGAGCATCGTCAAACGTATTCTGAAAAAAAATCTACAATTCTTGCTATTAAAAATCAATGGAAGAACTTTAAAACCAACCGGAATGAATCCATCGACGCAGGCTTAACCGTCAGTTACAAAAACGCTCATTAAAAGTTAATCCTCCATTAAATCTCTTCGTCACTTTTTGTCTTGTTGACGTAGTAAAAGCTAGCAAGAGATTTAATGAAGGATTAACTCTAATGAGCGTTTCTGCAACTGAGTGTATGTCTATTAAAATTGTATCTTATTGTAACAAAGACGCAACGGCCAACGATATGGTCACACAATGACATACCGAACATTATTATAACGGTATAGAAAATACCTATTCCAACCTTATGATTATAACATACACAACAGAAGTTGCCTTGCGTTTATAATCATGTCATTTAATTTTGTATGAAAAGTTTTTTTTTTTAAATTCCTTTAGGTTCCTTTGGGCCTTTAAGTAATGCAACTGTCTAACATAATGACTTTGGTACAAATATTCATATTCGTAATAAAAATATTTTATATTTTCGGAATTCGAACCCGCGACTCACGGATCAGCAGGTAGGTTATTACCGACTGATCTATCGGGCCGTAAAACTTGCTACAACTGTCAACGTTTTTTAGTAGTTGTAGCTAAGTTTCCAACCGTGCCTAAAGTTACTAGAGTCGTAGTTTTAAGTATGTAAGTATGTGGTAGTTACGTAGGTATCAGCATGTTCTGTGGAACAGTTGATTTTTATTGCTATTTCAATATCGCTCCCGTAGCGAAGCACATAGTTAAGATTTATGGTCAGTATCAACCCTTATAATATTGGCTATGTGCAAAGTACATGGTGGGGACAGTAAAATCGACCGCTTCGCACATATTTGCGTGAATCTATCCAAATCCATACTCTCAGTCAACACAAAATATACTATACAACGTGTTAATGAAAAAGTGCAAAACCTCATACACCCCAACTGATTTACAACAAAATAATTAGATTGAAACAATAATTTCATTATTTCGATAGTTAAAAAATTTTAAGTTTTCAGGCATAAATTATTTGTTATCATTTCAGCAATGAATGAAAGCGCTAACGTGCTCATGGATACATTTTAAGAATCTTGTTTTGGTAGGTTTGGTTGAAACCGTGATAATAAGATTCTGCTCTCGATTCTGAACAAACTACTTTCTAGTTTCGCGTTTATTCATTAACACGTTATATAAAGACTACCCACTTGAAAGGCATGGATGTTTCTTTTGACTTTTAGATGTTCACTCAAAAAGGATTTTAGGAATACAGCTAGTGTAAGGATAGTAATACTTTTAATTTGAATTTTGCTGATATTTTAAGCACTGTTTTGAATAAAATCTCAGAATGAAATAAACTGTTATATTTTTTTATTATAAACAAAACAAAAATATTTAATATCAATAACTCAGGGGTCCCAAAGACGCTAGAAGGCTTAAGGCTTGTTTCACCACTTCTTAGTAAGTTAAACTTTCAAACAAAATATGTCATACTATCTGTCGGAGAAGCTAACAAGAACTTATTCAGAAGTGGTGAAACAGGCCCTTAGACTAGTAGACGTAGATATCGTTCACATACTGTATACCTTCAGTTAACTATAAATTTCTTATAAATAAAATGTTAAGCCACCGTCACGTATACTAAATTCGATTACTTGCCAGCATGACCAACTACTAAGTTACAGCTAGTGAAATACAGTAGGCACACTCAAGGAGCAATAACATATAGTTTTGAAATAATAGAATTGTATTGTTTCACAATAGCAAGAAGTTAACGTATTCAGCAAAGCCGAAAAATTTTCACAGAATCAAAAACTAATACCGATTTGAGTCAAAGTTAACCAAAGTCAAACGTCATTGTCTATTGAAAGCCACGATATCTATAATTCAATGATGATTGAAAGTTAATTTCGACTTATATGTATTCTAATGCTTGCAAAATTAGACTGAGCAGGCTATATCTTCGGTACGTGGTCGTAATTCAAGAACAAGAGTTCTTGAATAACGACCGCGTACCGAAGACCCTGACACCCTGACTCTGACGTTCACCTGACAGATAGCAGACGTGGCAGAAGACTCCCACGTCTGCAATCTGTCAGGTGACTTAAGTTTAGAAATTCTTCTAGTTTAGTTTCTGCGTGTCACTAGTCTGTGACCAAACCTCATGAAGCTAGCTTTACTAAAAGTACCGTGGACGTCGCATGTTTCTCTTAACACAATTACTTCGGATATCTGAACAGCTAACAATATTAGCTAGAATTGTAACTTTATTTGAGTTCAGTAATGTCAACAGCAAAAGTCGATGTACTTTGGACAAATTCAAAATAAAATTAATCTTGACGCAGCACAATATTCGAGTATATTTTTGAAAAAATTAACTTATTCAATTGTTTTTTTTATTTTGACTACTGTGCATAAACTGGCCAGTATATTCCCCTTCCGTTTTGCTTGTAGAAGGTACTGGGGCGCGATTTTTGAATGTCCACGTTTTTAAATCTCATACAAAAGCCTTCTCATACCCTTGAGGTCAATAAGAGTGGGAAGGGGTACTCCTATTCAACTCATGAGTATGAGAATTTAGTCACCGGTAAGATTCAAAAAAGCTATCAATGGAAAATCGACGAATATTGGCCATTTAACTCAGCCGGTGACATTCAAAAATCGCACTCCAGCTTGGGTACAGCACATATTTCAGGTTTTAACTACGTGTCATATGGTGATCTCCGGCTGAGCCTTTCGTTTACAATTACACAGCATAACAAACCTTAATCGTTGCTTCATAAGACAACCAATGAGAAAACCACTTTTGCTACTTCTTTGTTAGAGTCATCTCCATAGAGCTATAGCAGCGAGCGCTGCTGTTGATCCTTATTTACAGGAGTTACAGTGGTGCGAATGTATGGTGGGCCTATGCCCGACCTACTGGGGAAAAAGGTTGGCTTTTCTAAACACAGATATATCTCTGAATTTCTCTAGTCTGTGTCCAAACTTCATCTAGTTGTACTGAACTGTGGACTGTGGACACAATATCTGCGAGTATCTCTAACACAATTACTTTGGACATCCTCGATCCGAACAACATTAGCTGGAATTGGTATGAAGTTAGCCCTTATTGGGATTGATGTTTGTTAACTGAGGTCATTGGTTTTCGTTACGAAAAGTGGCCTAGAGGGCGCTAGAGGTTAATGTGATTAGGAAATTAAAGGACAATTGTTTAGTTTGTGTTCCTATGTATGTACTCTTTTTTTTTCGTAATTATATAGTAGATGCTGTTATAGCTTCTACAAACTATTTCGAGTATAATTTTACCCGACTGCGCCAGAATATCTTTATTGTAAAATTATAACTTTTTGTAAGTATACAGGGTGTTAGGGTAAAGCAACTTGAGCAACTATCCCTAAGAAACCTATAGGAAATTAGTAACAAAATTTTTTTTGTACTTTCCCCACTAAATGCAATCATCTGAATGCATCCATGGCACAACTTTTAAATCCTTTTAAAAAGCCGTAACAATTTAAAATGATAAATAGAAAACCATATTAACTCTGGGCTGCCATTGTTCGTGGTGACGTTATTTGTGCCTCCTGTAAAATGTTATCTAATGGAGTTACGAGGTCAGACACTTTAGTCGACGACTTGCAATCACCCCTTAAGGTAATGAAACTGCTTACCCTAACACCCTGTATTCTTGATCAATCTGTTAATTTGTATTTCCACAGAGTATTATTTTAATGAAGTAGAATATCTTCAATAAAAAATTCATTTCATTGCTAATAATTATAGCTTGCCATTTCAAACGCACTCACTAATTGAAAAGCTCTTGTGACAAGAGCACAATGGAATGCAATCCAATTACAATTGCCCAGAGATTTATCTCGAGTAGTTGTTATTTTATCTTAACGAGATTAGTTATAGTTCTAAGTAATGTTAACTCTTCGTTGCGGAATTGGAGATAAAGATGACTCTGTAGTCATTTTGCAATCTTTATGTCAAATTATCTCCAGTACCTGGGAGGCCTAAGCTTGCTCGGCGTGATATAAGTTAATCTAGATAGGTATGATTCCTGACAAAATCCATTTTTAAACCCATAAAAAATGTTCGTCCATTTTTTTTAACGACGTCTGTATATATTTAGAAGAAATGTCCAATATATCTAGTAAATTAGTATTCCCACATTTTCGACTGTAAAGTCTACAGATCTTTCATGGGGCACTGTATACGCTAGTATAATAAGATACGAGGATATTCTAAACTTGCCAGACATAAAGATTAAGTCTCATGTTAAGCTTGTCCTCTGTAAAAAGGTTACTATAAACTCGATGATTATATGAATGACCAAAATGTCTGATCCTGACAATAATATTAGACTATGTAATTCAATATTGTATTTTTAAGTATACTTTGTATATTTTGTTGTTTTTTTATAAGATTTGTGTAGTAGAGTTTCTGGCCGCATCTTCTCTACAATTGAACACCTTCCGACGCGGGTCAATAATGACGTCAGAGAGCTATCCATGTGATATTATTTTGAATAAAACATTTTGAGTTTGAGTCTAGATTAACCAGAGATTAACTTGAAAAGTAAAACATTATCTAAATATAAAGTTTCATCCAATTTGTTAGAGCTGTTTCCGAGAACGCGAATACGGTACCAGGCATTTTTTGTTCGTCTATAACGTTCCCAATCAAAAAACTTAATTTTCATTGTGCGACGCATTTTGATAAAATCAATCGGGGCTATTAAATTTACAAACCCCTTTAGACATATTATATTGATCTAAGATTTCGTACGTTTTCATTTCATTACGCTACTACTAAAAAGAGCAGAGTAGCCTAAAAAGATAGTTTATGTATGATTATACGATAAACAAATTATGATGATTCTTGCTTAACAGCATTCAATTTGGATTTTAGTATTTTATATGAGTTTTATAGTCATTTCAAAATATATGAATAAATATAGGTTCTTTCTTAATATGCTGACACTTTTTAAAGGGATGATCAAACCGTCAAACTGAACAACTTTCTCTTTTCCAACATCGAATACGCGAAAAAAAAATCTGCTGTTCCATGAAAAACTGCTAACCTACTCGAGCCAAATGTATGGGATAGCAGTTTTTTTTTCGCAATTTCGATGTTGGTGCCATAGAGAACGTTATTCAGTTTGATGGTCTCGTCATCCCCTTAAAAAACAGTAAGTAATGATAAAAAAGTATAACATTTTCTGTAAATTCTTCTTCGAGTAAAACATATTGTTCATCAAATGGCTTAGAAAAATATAGAACCTATTAGGCACATAATGCTGAGCCTGTTGTATTGTAACAGTTTTCATAGTACAAGCAATGATGATCTTTCTATCAGAAAGATTATCGTGGAGAACTACCTACTTGATGGGTTACCGACTTATTATAAATCTGTTTAGATATCATAAATTTTAAATGTAGAAATAAATGTTACCTTTTTCAATATTAAAAAAAAATGTTCCATCTGGCGATTATATTAGCCGAAAGAGCAAATGTATTGCGCATTATTTGCTTAATGATATTTATCTCATCGTTCAACTTATCTCATTAACTTAAATGTCAGAGGTTTACAACCATTAATATCTTACTGCTTTACTAGTTTAATCTCGCGATGAATTTTAATGTGTAAAAGATAGAGATGAGTTTTCTAAAATGATATGTTATGGTACTCACATGAGTCTACGGGTGCGATGTCGGGACCATCGTGAGGAGCCAGGATCTTCATGGTGATCGCTCCCGGGAGTACACTACTCGACACCGACACTTTGATGCTTTTTAAACACAATTTCACCTCAAAATGTATCTAAACTTTGGAAATTAACGAGAAAATCCAGACCCAACAGGCTGTTGTCTGTGTTGCACTATCGATTTGAGCGAGGGTAGCCGCGCGTGCGTGAAGCTTCCACCCCGACGCATGCGTGTTCTGTGGCGGAAAGACGTCATCTGACAGTTGACGGTTCAAAGTGGTTTCCGTTCACGACAAATGACGTCCGACGTTTTCAATTTGCAATGTTTTCTTTGGGCTGAATTTTCTGTTTGACTTACTCCCACTTGTAGTGGAATCCAGTTATGTGTGTTTATTTGCACACATTTACATATGCACGTTCAAGTTTTATTTATTAAATATATATATATTTTTTAAATTTATATACTCCAATTTTATGTACATATACCTACCCCTTCAAACTAACCTACCCTTTTAATGTGTGTTAATAATTTCAAGGTTGATACGGAAAAATCAAACGAGATTTGTTATAAATTAATTTTTATTGAAAATCGTAAATAAATTTACATAAAATATTAATAAATATCATTACATCACGAGTACAGTATGTGTATAGTGTATCTGTATAATGTTGGTATGGCAGCGAGGCCGCGTGTATGAATGTTCGTGTGAATGTGTTGTGTTTGGAGTGCGGGCTTGGCTTAGTAGCCGGCCAGCTCGGCGAAGGTGGAGTCCATCTCGTCGGCCAAACTCTTGTATCTGTCCTTGTTGATGCCCAGCTCATCTGTGCGTGATACGTTACAAAATTAGTTTACACGTATTTATAAATAGGATCAAATGTTTATGATCTCTGGAATTCCTATGGACGAAGAACGGAGATAAAAGACTGAAGAAAGATAATTATTGAAGAAAGTGTTATAAACATTAATTACTTTATTATTGTTATACAGTTTATAGTGCAAGCTTCGCTTTTAGAATCATTTTTATAATATAAATTTAATGCGATTAAAATACAAAATAGTACCTTCGAAGCATTGGTCCGTCACGGTAGCAGCAAAGCTTAAGACATGTTAATTACAACAAAGAAAGCAGGGCTTTATAGTTCCGATGTTCAATGGATTATCAACTAATACTCTAAGAGTTTCCATAACTTTAGATGTGACAGTCCCTTAAACATCGAAATTAAGGTTGGTTAGTACGAAGGAGAAATTTATAACGATTCTGAAACGAAAGGTTATGAATAGAAATGCTCTCGTAATAGAGCTCGGTTATTGGTCGATCGTAGCCGTCATTCAAAAATATATGTTTCTAGGGGGTGGGGCGAGCTACTGGTGTTGAAGTTTCGCTATCGATTCATCGATGAAAACTATCGATAAATTTGTAGTTTTTGACTACCACTAGGCATTGGATATATTAAGTCCAGATTCACAAGAGCGTCTTTGGCAAACAACAAAATATAACTTGAATTGCGAGTCATTGTGAATAGTGGTTATAAACGCAATTTTTCGATAGTGATCAGATGAATAATCGATCGATTTTGATGAATACTAAAATGGTACTAATCTACAGGGTAAACGTTGCGTTTTGCGGACGGTATTGGCTTAAAACAGGGTAAATGTAGCGGTTGTAATGTCTTAGGCTAAGAGCTAGGGTAGATTAGTATCCAGTGAGTTCAGCGAATGTTCCGTCCAGGTCATCGCAAATGGCCTTGTATTTCTCCTTCTCGTTGAACAATGCGTCTGTAAAATTTGTTATTTGTTAACTTACTATCTATTTTAAAGTTAAGTTTTATTATTTTAATTGTTTTAGCGTTTTAGTCTTCATACAAACAAAACATAGAAAACGTACAAGATTATAAGTTAGGTACTAATCAACTCTAATTTCAAAACCATCACAATGGTTTTAAACGTAGAAGTTAATATTAATTTTTAGTGTATTTTTTTTTTGTTCAATTATTAAAAATCTCTATATTTATCAGAGAAACAGCAACACTTGATGTGACTAGTTTTATTTGTTTGTATGAAAACGTAAGAGTTTCGATAAAATTTAATGAAAAAAGACATATTAAGATATGATTAGGAAGTTATAATTAAAAAGCTACGCAATGTTGGCAGCGATGTTATAACGTTCTCTTTTATTTTATCTGTTACTTTATTAAAATAAGAACTTGTACTTAATTAAATGTCAATAATAATTATTGAAGGCAGTTAAATTGTTGATTACAGTTTTTCATAAAAACGTATTTGAACTCAAAAAATCAACAAAAATTCACGAATTAATTTTATCTAGGGTTTTAATTTTAATTATCTAACAAGTAAATAAGAAAATCCCGTTTCATTAAACTTATTTGTAATTCAAACACGCTTTGCATCTATTATCTTAGTCGAAGCATTATAAAATAACTTTTAAAAATAAAATTTTAATATCGAACATTATTGCTTCTGTTAATTCTAATAATTAAATTTTAATTATTTAGGGCCTGTTTCATCACTTTTGGATAAGTTCTTGTTAGCTTATCCGACATCTCATTTGACATATATTGTAAGAAGAATATGTCAAATGAGCTGTCGAATAAGCTAACAATTATCCAGCAGTGGAGAAAAAGCCCCTTAGTCAGGCCTACTATCTCTCGCGGTAGTAGTCGTTACATAAAAACCACGTCAGAGGCAGAGGCTGTCCGAAAAAACTCTGACACCACAGAAGATTTCGTCAGAACGAATTAATAAGTGAAAAATGTTTTAGTTAACATGTTAATTAAGTCATTCAAACTAAAACTGTATTTTTGTAATTTTCCATGAAGAAAAGTTTAATTTTCATCGCAGTAAAAGTGTAAACCTAATAAAAAGGTAAAAGTGAATTAAAGGCCGGCACATACCTTCAAGCCTGTCGACTTCCTTCTGGAGTTTCTTGACGGTCTTCTCGGCGTACTCGGCGCGGGCCTCAGCCTCCTTCAACTTGACGGTGAGGGTCTTCAGCTGCTTCTTGAACTCTTCGACGCGCTGGTTCGCCTTCTCTTCTGATACTTCCAGAGATTTAAGGGAGTTACCTACGACCTGGAAGATAGTTTGTATTGTTGTAGATTAAGCGTACGTTATGCTACAATCCTTCTTTGTTGCTTATAAGTCTTAGAATGATTCAGGATTCTCCCTCCAATTATTGTTCTAGTAAGTTCTATGTGGAACGAAAACCTTATCGAAGAGGGATTTGATCTGACATCAAGCGAAGACTACTCCGCCCCGGCTCTTCGGCTAAATAAATGACAAAAATGTTGACAGAAAATATTTTGTTGCATATCTATTAGATACAGGGTGTTAGGGTAAACAGTTGCATTACTTTAACGGGTGATTGAACAACTTTCCCTAAAAAACCTATAGGATAAAAGTAGACTTTTCATACAAACGTTCGATTAGCTGATTGCATTTAGAATGGAAAGTTATTCAGTATCATGGGTACAATCACCCCTTAAAGTAATGCAACTGTTCACCCTAACACCCTGTATACACATAATAAATTGATTCTACATCTGCAAACGGTATTAAGGCTTCTCGTTAGTTTATTAACAACTTCGATCAGGATTAAAAAACTAGATTACACAATAAAGTCTCCAATAATTACAGATTCAAGATATTCCGACGGCACTTTTGTCTTTATTGCTCCTGACAGTTAAAAATATGAATTCAGATAACAATTTTCAATGATTATATCTTATAAGTATTTGATCTATGTTTAACACAAAAACTCTGCAGATAGCTTAGATAATAAGTCATAGGTACCTTCAATTCCTCCTCAAGTTCTGAGATCTTGGCGTCACCAGACTTGACACGGTCCTCAGCTACTTCAAGCTCGTCTTCAACGAAGGCCAGCTTACGTGATACCTGTAGATCAGATGATTATATTTAGATACTGTTATACAACCGATCGGTCACCATTTACGTTCTGTGGGTATAAATAGTCACAACACGGCATGGTTCGTCCTTGTCACAATTAGGATTATTGAACTGTAGAGGTTTAACCAATGACATTGGATTCATATGTTTTTTCATGGTGGATTACGGTTTCTATTCTAAAGGATAATTTAAGAAAAGTGTAAATACGAGTAGAACTAAATTATCCTGGTGACCTCGGTTTATTTTGGAGTTATCTTCATCGTCCTTCAAGAGAACTTCATCTAATTAGTGTAGCCCAACAAGTAGTTTGTAAAGCATAAAAGCACATATTCGTCAATGGTTTATCTTGTTGAGTTCTTTATTGTTCAATATGAACTTATGATTAATTACTAATTTAGAAAAATCTTCTTAAAACTGAGGTCGTAGCAATGCAAAAAGACTAGCGTGAATAATGGTGCAGAGGATTTTCTGCGACAAAGCATTAGCTGTCTCCTAGTGGACTAACCTCATCAGACTTGCCGTCGGCGTCCTCAGCGAGCAGACGCGCTTCCTTGAGCTGGTTGGTGAGCTGGTCCATGCGCTCCTCGTCCTGCTGCGCCCTGTTCTCCAACACTTTGCACATACTGCCGACAAACATTACAACAATTAGTTGGTTGATTGTTCTCTGTAATAAGTCCGTTTAGGCCATAATTATATTTTAACTTCTAACCTTTTGTAATAGTAAATATTAGTAAACTCAGCTCTGTGAACCCATATCTATCATATTTTCGACATGGTAAATATAATATAATTCATTAGAAAAAGATTTAATAAGTCATCTTTCTGTAGAGATACTTCTAGGCGCTAGATATGTTTTTCCGTACCAAAATTACTAAAACAGAATACTTATCTATTAATCAAAAATTTTCCTATTCGTATAATGGGATTTATTCGTCCTGACCATTGGGCAGACGACCTAAGGAAGGTAGCTGGTAGGAACTGGATGATGAAGACCGAAGTAAACTAATGGTGCGAGAGGGAGGGCAATGTTCAAAAGTGAATGACGATGACGAGACACAGTAACATACACCAGTATTCCCAGATTCGTCCGGATCATTGGGCGATCAATAAGTACGGTTGGCAAATTGCACTATGATGGCAATTCATAGTCGATGACAAGCCATCGACGGAAAAAGAAGAGGAAGTATTCTTGATCCTCACCGGTTGTTCTCGTCAGCGGACTGCTGGGCCTCGAGCAGCTTCTGCTGGGCTGTGCCGGACCTCTCCTCGGACTTCTCGAGGTCCTCCTCAATCTGCTGCACCTTCCTGTTCTGGGAGGCGACCTCAGCCTCGGTGGCGGTGAGGGTCTTCTCCTTCTCCTCCAGGTCCTTGTTGGCCTGCTCCAGCATGTTCTTGTTGCGGATCAGGTCCTCTTCCACCTGGGACAGCTTCTTCTGGAGTTCACGCACTTCCTCGTTGACCTGGAAGAATTGGTGGGTTTTATAGTTTTATGTTCAAGATCTTGATTGTTGGGGGTCACTTTTAGATAGCTATGTATGAAATGGCAGTTCTTCCCATACATATGTGGTGTACGGCTTAGTAGAATAGCTCTTACCCAGTATTGACATTCACTGCAGTAGTAGACGTAACAACGTCCAAACCTGTGTCGTAAGAGATAACTAATTTCTTCAAGTATTTCCAACATCTCCGATGAGATCCTAAATGAATTCTTGTTTTCATTTGGTAATAGTTCACAATTAATTATACTATTTTATATTATTTTGTACCTAATGTGTCATAGATAAGGTCAAAGGTAGATCGTAGAGCGGGCTTATATTCCGAATCATGACGTCTCTTTTTTGTGTGAGGACGGAATGACGCTACGTTTGGCACCTCTGCTCCTCCTTAAAGTATGTGTACCCAATGACGTATGTAGTAAGTTTTAAAGGCGGTACCTTCTCGGCGCGGAGGTTAGCGTCCCTGGCCTGCTGTTCACAGGTGTCAGCCTTGTCCATGGCATTGTCCTTCTCCAGCTTCATCGCCTGCATCTTCTTCTTGATCGCGTCCATGGTGGCTGATTTGTGTCTTTACTTTTCTATCAGGAAAATACGCCAATATGGCCTGAAAGATAATAGTAGAAACAAGTTATATGGGCATGTCGTAAACGTTATTCTTTTAAAAATAGCCTTCTATGCAACATTGATTTCTGTATAGATTGTGCTATGTCGTACAATTACTTGGCTATGACCTATATAGGGTCCTTCTTAATACTCTGACACTTTTTTAAGGGGATGATTAGACCATCAAACTGAACAACTTTTTCTATTTGACCAACATCGAAATCGCGAAAAAAAAATCAGCTGTTACATACGAAAGTATAAACCTATTCGAGCCAAATGTATGGGACAGCTGATTTTTTTTTCGTGATTTCAATGTTGGTCCCATAATGTCGTTCTGTTTGATTTTCTGGTCATCCCCTTTAAAAACTGACAGCTTATTAAGAATGACCCTGTATATTTCTCAGATTGGCTATGAAGCCATTTACTATTGTAAATTGTTTAATATATTTTAGGGGTAACAAGGATCTTCGAAACGTTCAAATGAAATTGATGTATTGAAATAACTTTTCGCATAACGCGAAACACTGCTATTTTTATCTAAAAAGTTGGGTAGTTATTCTTCATACACCGCCGCTCTATAAACAAACGCCTACACCCATTCCGCACGCTCCTAAATACCTCTAAATGAATGCTGATGCCATCGTTATTAGTAATATTTCACTGTAATTTGTAAATCTAAATGTGATATATTCGCAGTTTCATTTCAATGACACGCCTTAGTCTCTGCCTATCCCTCAGTGAAAGAAGCGTGACTTTATACACAGGGTGCTAGAAGACCTCTCCCGAAAACCCAAAGGAGTGAAAGTAGGTCATCAACTTAATTTTTTTTGTATGGGAGACCAATAATGAGAATATGATAGTTCTCGAAGTTGGTCCGATAGTAAAATTTTTTCGTAGATAGGGACTTTCACCCATTTTAGTTTTCACAAGAGGTCGTTTAACACCCTCTAGATAGATAGAGACAGATTTTATTATTTCAATACTAAACAAACTGGACAACATTTTCAATTTCACGAAAAATCCTTCAATATTCTAATCTTTCTGTAACGACAAAATTAAAAAAGTAATTAGGTTTATTTCCCGAAATAAGGTCGTGTTTTGTTTCAGTATGTATGAGATATATCATTCCGGGCGAAGTGGCCTGGCCGGTACGTAATTAGGTAGAAATCAAGCTGAATCGTTCAGAAACAGATCGGGGGCACGTTTCACTAATTATTATGCAGGCCGGACGCTGGCAGAGCGCCAAGGGGATTGTATTACCTGAAACTAAATAATGGCTCAGTTCAAGTTAATTTTTACTGTAGTCTCGAGCTTTAAGTTAAGTACCTGGATTGTGGGGTTGAATTCCGCAAGGAGCAAACTTTTATATCTATCACCGGAGACTTTTTGTTCAGTACCTAACGGTACGGCATCAGAGAAACCTGACCCCTCTATTTTAATCTAGATTTCTCTGATACTGACCGTACATTTAGTTTAGACTAGACTCTGGTATGTGCAATATAATCATTTTCATTTTAAATATATAGATAATCGATTCTTAACTTATCGTTATATGAAAAGAAGCAATGTGGTTTTCCAAAAAAATTGGGATACAGGGTGTTAGGGTAAACAGGGGCATTACTTTAAGGGGTGATTGTACCTATGATATTGAATAACTTTCCCAAAGAAACCTATAGGAAATTGGTTTTTCAACTTCGATTTCTTGGAGAAAGTTGTTCAGTATCATGGGTACAATCACCCCTTAAAGTAATGCAACTGTTTACCCTAACACTCTGTATAGATAGTTATTTTATGTTTTCACGTTACAGCCTTTACTCAATTCTAATAAGTAATAAACAAATAAAAGAGAATACTTATGGTACTCGTATGTTCGTGGTAATTCTTAAGAGTAGAAACCTACTTCTTGATATTTCTAATTCCAAACAGTCATACATGGAGCATGGATACAGAGAGAGTGGTATTCTATAAGTTATCTTCATTTACAACTTTGTTTATAATTAGTTCGACCTTATTACATTCATACTCATCAAACTAGGAATATTTTTCTAGACTCATAGCTCGTTTGTACTTGTCCCCGATTTTGACTCTCTAGGAGTTATAATATTTCAGGAAAGTGCTTACCACTAACGTAACTTTTTTGTAGTTTATCCTAGTAAGACAGTCAGTCATTGATATCGCAGGAAAGATATAAAAAACCTGTGTTGGGTTTGAGTAAATTGGTATACCTAGAACTTATGTACAACTGTGTTGGTACATTGCACAAGAAGGTATTTTATGTGTACATAACTCTAAATAAATCGTAAATAACGCCGAAACGTCAACTATAAAACGCCAGTAAAATGAAACTAGAGGCGAACTGTTTTTGCTTGTCTGGAGCGATGCAAAAATACCTCAACTGTATGACGCGGTATTTCTGGCCAGCTGTCAACTCCTACATATATTGTTATACAGAAATAAACCTGTTTTCACACACGGCAACAGCTGGGAATTAAGCATTAAGATTAATGAAAGTGAAGGGAAATTGCCGATAGGTAAAACCCAAGTTTGATGTTAAATTTCAAGTTCGATCAATACTTCGATGTGATTGTTGAACTTGTAGCTAGAATTTGTTATGAAGTTTGTATTAACGTTGGGTTGGAATACAATATTGATGCGGTTTTAACTTTGGAGTTATCAAAAGGAAAATCGTTTCGCTTTTGTTTATCTCTATATTTGATTACATAGTGTACGCTCTACGAACAAATCTAAACTTATTTATACAATAAAGGTTCGCGATTCGTCAGAGATGGAAGAAAAAGAGGAGTGGGCCGTCCAGCAGCCAGGTGGGTCGACGACACCAGGAAAAGCGTGTCGGTAAGACCTGGATGAGATTGAAGCAGAACCGAGACGGTAGAATGGAGGCTGTATTCAGTGAGTTGATATGGGTCAATGATGATGATGATCAGCTATCTTATTAAACTATATCCCATAGACCTTCCATTGAATGTGGGTGTGAGGGAATGGGCATATACCACCATACGAGCTTAGTGGTGATTTTGAGGAAAGTTAGTCGTTCAGTTGCTTTAGTTGCTTAAGTATTTTCAAGCTGCCTACAGACACATCTGACTTAAAACTTTCTTAGCTTCCATACTAACTAACTGTAGCTAAAAACACGACCACAAAACCAAGACTTCATCTAACTAAGTGGCTGGAGAAGAGAGGAGTTGACAACCAAGGCGGAGCAAATTTCTAAAAACTATATGCGAACCACAGTCGATAAGAATGATCATTAAATTCGTTTGAATTACGTAAAGTACCTATCTTAAATCTTAGTGATGACGTCTTTCAATCAATGTTATAAGTACAGTTCCAATTGCATTAGAGTTACCAAGGTTCCAATTAATAAAAGGTTTGAACGTATTCCTAGGAATGAAATATTTATCTCCGTGTTTTGAATGTTATATTAGGTTAGGGTCACTTTAGGTTATGTAGTTCAATATGTAGTTACATGATTCTTCTTGACCTTGTTTTCATTCAAACATCATGTTACTTTACTCAGCGATGTTTTTAAAATAAGAAGAATAAACATGGATTATGCTTATAAATCGCACATTAGATTTAAAAATACCAATAACAGTGAACATGGTTGCTTTAGCACGCATACCTAGTGCCTCTACTGCACATAATTTATTTCTAGAACAATCTCAAAAAAATTGAGATATTAAAATTGCTTTCGAGTCTTTAGACAACCTAATATATGTTGTACTTGGCATTTGAAATTCAAATAACAATTATAAATCAAAACAAAAACTAGAATACGACATTTGAATTATTTGCTGCCCCAAATATTTCAGTAACAGTTATGTCTGCACTGACTCCTCTGATGCCTTGCCAAATGTCCCGCCTGACCAATAGATAGTGTCATCTGTAAAATGTTGAATATCTCTTCTCTATAATACTATTAAAATGCAACACCTGTCTGTCCGATATGGAGAGTAAATCGCAGCAGTTTTTACTGGTAAACCTTAAAATGGTTACCAAGTATCTAACGATGAAAGGAAACTGTCGACGAAGCGGTTGGCACAAAATCAAGCAATCGTCAATGCAAAGCGTCATCAAGGTTATGCGAAAATAGTACTCAATTATTTACCGAATCTTTTTTTCGAAATATGTGTACTTATTAAAAAGTATGTAAAGCTAACGTATTTATTGTCATCTTAAAGTGTTGTTTTTTTTCCTTCGAAACAACCAATACAACATTAACATTACTCAGGGAGCATCGACAGCTTATTGCTGCGGACTATGGGGGGACCACACCGGTGAGGTTTAACCGAACCATTGAAAGAACTTAAGCAACCAGTCTAAGGGCACCCTGAAGTGGTACGGACCTTGGCATTAGGGCGTTGCTGGGACTACGCGGCGGATTGGGTAGCCGATCGGTGAGGAGATGTGTAAGTGAGTTATGTGGGTGTGTCATGTAATCCTAAACCGAATCCCTTAAATATGCTAACAGTGAACCACACTACATTCAAAGCGAAAAAAAAAGTTAATTATTGGTAGTTGTAGCAAGGTTATTGATCACCCAAAAGGTCGTATATGTATGTCTGTATGTGTGGTAGCCTACCCTACCTACCCCAGTTTAATTTCTGCGTCATTACTTATATGGGTTTCAATTTCAAGTATCATTTATTGTGGTTTTTATATAGATCGTTTTAGCTTCGTGGGGGATGTAACAGAGCGTGTATCTATTTAAAACTATAGTCTGAACTAATATTGAAAAATTTTAGGTAATTATAAACGGTCGTGCGTAGGTATAAAGGAATGTGATCATTCGCCGTGTCTATATGCGTTCTAATTACATGATAAATGGGGCACGACTGAGTCTAAATAAAAATTGAGACCAGTTTCCTCATCTCGCTAAATAAATACTGATGTTCGTGCATGCCGCAAATAGGTTACAAGCATCGGGCGGCGCGTGGGCGGGCGGCGGGCGGCGGGCGGAGGGCGGCAACCACTATTTTCAGCGAGGTTGCGCGCGCGCTGAAATTCGAGTCACATCGACGATATACGCGACGAACATGCATCGTGGTTACACGCGCATTCAGAAATACAAACTAGTCTTCCCGTGAAAATTTTCCTTCATCATACACATAATTCTACAACGAAATGTCCGTGTTAAGTTTTCTTTCCTTCGAGGAGAGAAATCCATAAGCAGAACGTTAAAGAAAATCACAGAACGACACCAAATAAAGCCGCCGCAAACTTCCAGAAGCGTGGATACTCCACATCACTGACGTCACAGAACCAACACTATCCTGCTCGTATCTTCAGGGTCCGGGAGTATCCAGGCAGCTGGCGAGGTCGCTGCGCGGGCGCCGGCGCGGCGGCGGCACTCACCTCTCGAGCGGGCTATTCACACGGCGGAGCGACACGCACTGCGCGCGTCGGCC
Organism: Agonopterix alstromeriana; assembly: GCA_963924505.1. Lineage (NCBI taxonomy): Eukaryota > Metazoa > Arthropoda > Insecta > Lepidoptera > Depressariidae > Agonopterix > Agonopterix alstromeriana. Next base: position 12,715,475 of record OZ004674.1, on the reverse strand, counting down.
CCGGCTATCGTCCCGCGCTCCCACCAGACTATTTTCGGTGCCAAAAATCCAGGATTCCGATCTGCCATCGCAATCGCGACAGTGTAGTCTGCTACCCGTCACGCTCCCACACACATTATCGCTATCCTGCGTCCAGTTTCATCATGGATCAATCGATAGATCGATGTACTCTCGTGTCAATGTCGGCTCGATCTGATACTGTCTTCTTGTGGCGTCACTCTGACTCAGCATTGCAAATTTTCTAACTCTTTCGAGGGCCATCCGGTGCGCTCGGTTCACCCTTCTAACTATATATAGAGTATTGAAACCCATTGAGATCGACACTCGGCTTTCATCGGATCTGCATGAAATTTAAGAAAGCTGTTTTATGAGGCGGATTCTCTTTTATGACCACACGGCATTTTAGGCGTGAGACCGAGGATTCTTTACGCGTTCCCTTTTACTTCTTTAGACTTTCGGACGGTAACTGTGAGAAACGGAAACAGTGCAGTAGACTGACATTAACTTGTTGCTTGGCTTCTGTCGTCATCATCATCTCCGGTGATAGACGTCCACTGCTAGACATAGGCCTCCCCCAAGGATCGCCAAAACGAGCGGTCCTGTGCTGCCCTCATCCAACGGATTCCCGCTGCCTTCACCAGGTTGTCAGTCTACCTTGGGGGGTACCTACCTAATAATGTGGACTTCTATGGTTTCGTTCTTTTTCGACCCAAAGGAGTTTAATTCGCAATAGCAATTTCATGATTGTAGTCCGTTACACTGCTCAAACTGGTAGACAGTCTGTGACGTGAACTAGAATACGAAACAATTTAAAGATAGGTATGTGATTTCATGGAATTCAATTCCTGCGTTGAGTATATCGAGCATAGTTTGTTATTTTATTTACGATGTGCGACTTCAGTGGCAGATATTTTCAAAAAACAAGATATTTCGATTTATTCTATGAAAATAATTGATATCGTCTTGATATTGATAAAGAAACAAACTTTTGCTCTGTAGGCCTAGCATGCCACCCCCGAGAAAACGATAAAAATCGAGATGTGCCTCCGATTAGATCTTTGTTTTCGTACGTATGCCAAATAGAGCGCGCATGAGGTTTTTCTCGTTTTGTCGCTTTGTCGTGGCTTGCATGCTAGCCGTATTCTCAGCCTAACTCTAATATTCGAAGACGTCCCGATACCCTACTCAGAGTATTCTTTTTCCAGAATAGGTATCCTTGAATTGAACTAAAGAGCTCTTGTAATTTTATAATAGTAGGTATAGCGCGGTAGAGCGACGATGGTGTGGCGTTGAGGTATGGACACTCAATCATGATTGTTCGGGTTTAAATCCGCACGGAGGACATGCCATGTACTAATGAGTTTTTCTAACTTGTGTACCTTATGCTGCTCTCAAGCGCTTCGAGAAAAGGTAGGTAGTGCCCTTCCGCTTCGCTTGGCTTGTCTTGGCGGGGGCACTACCGTGCCCCCAGATCTCCATTATCAGATACTATTCTTCAACTATACTTCATTTCAAATAAGGGCGAAAAGATTTTCCGATTCCTATTATAGCTTTCTAGCCGATTCTGATTTGCAAATATAATATAATTATCAGAAAGATATACCTACTATCCGACATATCATGGACATTACTAAAGCTGTTCTAAGAATAAGAAAGAGGAAGAGTTTCAAATCTCTGTTTCTGTAATTCATAATAGCCTCAAAAATTCGTTGCTATTTGAAATGGAGTATAGGTATGTAATGTAACTAGGTGTAAAATAAAAATGTCCACCACGGATGCGTTCACTTCTTGTGTCTTCTTCTCTAGTGGAGGCACGGCTCTCTATGTTGAAAGATGATTTTTTAAATATTTTCTCGTGTGATAATGTGAGAATTCTTATTTTAGTGTTTCGAGAATGAGCAACTCCTTTAAAGGGTTTAACATAACACCCTATTAATACTAAAGGAGGTGCTTCAGACCATCAAACTAAACAACTTTGACAATGGAGCTAACATCGAAATCGCAAAAAAAAACTGTTTCATACAAAATTGCGGTAGGTAACTCGACTCAAATGTATGGGACAGCGGATTCTTTTCGCGATCGAAATAGTATAGTGAAATTTGTTTACTTTGATGCTCCAAAACACACAGCGAGGGTTAAGTATTTCTAGGGTGTTTTATTACACCCTGTATACAGGTTTTAAAATTAAATAGGTATGTTACATATTTTTAGAACAGAAAAAAAATCTGCTCTTCCAAAAGCTGTTTATTATATAGTTCAGTATATTGTATTTAATTTTACACCCTGTATTGTGATATACTGAAATAGAGATAAAAACTAATTAGTCTACCAATTTGTGATAATTATGTGCGACCAGACCCTCTAGCATGATTTCTCTACTTGCGCGCGACTCTGTTTTTTTCTATCCTACATGTCGCGGTAAACGCGGTTTACGCTCTCCTAAAAGCGCGGTATCTGGTTATTTTCTATGCAGCGAAGGCGCGTCGCGTCGCGCGCAGGTTGAGAAATCATAGTAGACGGTCAGAATGAAACATAAATGCAACGAGTCAATTCGGTATGTCAAGTTTTTTCGAGATAACCGTTTTTCGGTCCGTGCAGTGACGTCACTGGAAAACCCGAGAACTATTTGGTAAACATAATATCAACTTAAAATAACTGGCTATTAAGAAAAGAATTTTTAACATTTAATGTTGCCGTTTCTGTTTCCAGCATAGACTTAAAAAGAGAAGGCAGGATTTTTTTTTCTTTTTTTAATAAAGCATTAGTTTTCCTCCATGGAGTTCGAATTATTCTCTCTCCACCATTTTTGGATTTAGAGATTACAGATTAAAGTAAATTAAAAATTAAATTTATATTGATAAACTCGATGAATCGCAATAAAAATTAAATTGGTCTCTTAAAATGATGTCTTCTATCCGTAAAAAATATAAAATGAAGACATACTTGACATACCGAATTGTGAGACCTAACTTATTCAGCGCTAAATGATTAGGTAGGTTTCAAAGCCCGATCAAAGGGTCTATATTACAAATTGGTTGACACCTACCACAGAAATATTAAGTACCTACATTATAACATTGATACCTACCTAATTGTTTTTTCCTATAGATTTAGGACATCATTTTTGAGGGGCTGATTTGGAACTCGGAACAAAATGGGTATTTTGAATTAAATAAAACAACGTACTTTATTAGAAATTTATATTTTGTAAGAATAAAACAGTTACTTAAAGCACGGAATACACATCTTGAAGAAAAGCTAAGTAAAATAAATAGTAAAATAATGCATTCAGTCGTCGATAGATAGATAGATATATTTAGACACTTGGATTCTTAGACACTTGGATTCTTACAGAAAATCTGAGAAGGTAAGCTTAGCTAGATAACGCACTTATTTTTAGATCAAATTGACGTAAAAAACCTAATGCTAATTACTGTAGTCACAAAGTACAAAATGTTGTAAACCTAATACAATTAATAGTGCCTTAAAGAAAAAAATCGTTATTCATTCATAAGTCTGTAATGGTTAAATTATTACTTTCATGGACAGAAATAATTTGTAACAGCTTTATATGGCATAATTATTATAAAACGGCAGTGTTGTATTAAATTATTCGGCTTGATGTACCTATAGAAAGGTACGAAAAAATTAAATACAAAATGCTTCGCTAATTAGGCATCGTGGAATTCGTGGCAATGAATATGAACTTTAAAGATGTTGTAGTATGGACGTTAACATACGAGTGTATTTTTAAAGGTATCGTTAGCAACAAAATACAATGCGATTCTACACTGAGAAAAAAATACTAGGTATACGTAGCATTTCGCAGCTTATACGTAGACCGTCGCAGCTTATACGTAGCCCGTCGCAGCTTATACGTAGCCCGTCGCAGCTTATACGTAGCCCGTCGCAGCTTCTACGTAGCCCGTCGCAGCTTATACGTAGCCCGTCGCAGCTTACGTACCACGTTCTTATGAAGTACGAGCCAACTTAAATACTGATGCAACACTCGTAATCAGTATCGCGTCGTAAGCTACGTGGTACGTATACGTAGCATTTTTTTCTCAGTGTAACATAATTCGTCGTTTAAAATAAATTTGTGTCATTTATATATATAGTGGAAATAGTCTTCATATATTCTGTAATAGATCAGGCTGGATTACCGATTAAGATATTTATGTGTTCACAAAAGCATTTTTTATGAAAAGTATTTCATTATAGCTTTGATGGCGCGCTGTATAATTACATTGATTTAATAGGAACTACGTACTAGAGGAGACACTGCACTTCATCACATTGCTGTCCCATTCAATGCGTCGATATCGCGACACCTCTCTCACTTTCAACCCCCCGCGCTCCTCCTTCCGGCATGTGGCGCATGACGTTTGTTCGTGACGTCATCTCTAGTAGTAGGTATCTATTACATTGGCTGTATACCGATAACCTTTGTATTTGTATCTATTCAAGTGAGAGGACTGTGAAGTCTACATACAAAAAGCGTTTTAATCCCGGAGATTGATAAATAAATCTGTCAAAATTCATGCTCCTGTTCACTAATCTTCCCTAGAAACTTTATTTACCTCACTTCGTTAGATTTAAGTAGGTACAATTATTTTAGCGTTTAGATTACAACAATTTTGATTAACTTATCAATTATCATATATTCTAATTTTCAACACACATTCTAGCACGTAATCTCAACATTTGTACATACAAAGATCAAAAATTATATTCTTGATATCGTAACGGTACAATTACAGATTATAAACTACTAGATATTTTTAATAGCAATTGTACAGCTGGGAGAAAAAGCTGCATAAGCTATTTTGACAGATTTAAATTAACAGGCACAGGTTTTATATTAGACTGTTATATTGATAAAAGGTACAATATTAGGTACATGTATGGGGAGCAAGTATTTTGTAACTTGAACTTTATTTACTCTTGTCAATGAGAGAATTCTTTCTTTCAAACATCAAATCAATCTCTAGGGCATTAGGTGTTTAGAAAACCATCATTTTATTAATTTTCAACATAGTAGGTAAAATGGTTGTAATTTACACTTAGATTCATTGTGATTTTTTATTCAGTCAAATAATTAATTGTACTCCTAAGATAACGGGAAATGCTCATGACAACTTATTAAACAGAATTTCGATACATATTTCTTATCCCCCTGCCTATTGTCATATCAATCTTTAAAATATAAGTCTTTACAATATACCGTTTTAGAATCACTTTCGCCGCGTGCACTGCAAACAATATTCGAAGCCAACCAGTCGAGCACACGAAGATTTCCCACCAAACGAACAAGATGGCCGCCTCACACAAAATGGCTGCCTAGTAGCCGGAGAGATCAGCGAATGTCTGGTCTACTTCTTCCGCGATCGCTTTATATTTGCTGCGCTCTTCTACCACCTCGTCTGTTGGTGTTAGTAAGGGTAAGGGGTTAGTAAATTTTAGTAAGGGTTGGTATAACGTTGTAGGGTTACTTAGCAATCACATTCTCTTTCATCCTTGATAATTGTTACCTCACCTACTGACCTGACTTTTAATGTCGACTGTACCCAGATATAAGTAGGTATAGAACCACAGTATAAGAAAGGGTATGGTACTACATACAGCATGGACATGCCATCATGCCATGCCCCCCACCAATTTCTACCTCACCCTCTCGTGGAAGACGGGAAGACGATAGTAGTAGTAGGCAATTGTGTATTCCTCTCTCCTTCGCACTCACTCAGTATCGCACGTGCTTACCTCTTCCTGTCAGTGCGAGCCCGTTTATGTGAAGTAACTAGGGTGTGACTACTGTTCAATGAAGTTAAGACTTCAGAAACGTTTAAATTTTGTTGCTTTTCGTCTATATTTGTAAATTTATTTGTATTTGGACTTCGAAATTCTACACTGAATTTTGAAGAGGGGAGGATGATTTAAAAAAATTATGCAATTTGTTGGCAACAAAACAAACCCTAATGGTTCCGAAGCGTCAACGTTAATAAACAGTAGGTACCTACGGTACTTAACCTTGAGATAAGCGTTTGAAAATTAATTTAATATTATCAATCAAATCATCAAAAGTACCTAGCTTTATTTTATTCGCGTACAAAAAATGGCAAAATTTGCTTCCTCAATCTAAGGCTCAATTCCCATTGAAATACGCGCACGGCACGTTCTATTCGGTCAAGCGATGGTTTTTTTGAAACTGCTTATGCTTAAGGGTATATTACTGTTGGCGCGCTCCATACAAACGTAGTCTGGTGATATTTTCAATACTAACCGATTAAACTCAATGAATTTGCAGAAACAATTTAGGAACAAATCTCTATGCTTGTATCGTGTCCGATTTTCGTTAAAATATACAGTTTTAAAGTTACAGTGTCTCAAAAGTTTCCATACAAATCTTAAATTAATCCTAGCATTGAAACTATATATTTTAACGAAAAAATAGAGATTTGTTCCTAGATTGTTTCTGCAAAATTTCATTGAGTTTAATTGTTTAATATTGAAAATATCACTAGACTTCGTTTGTATGCAGCACGCATTTACACATTCGGAATAAACTTCTCTTAAATGCGTCGCTGCCATTTCAGTGGGAATCTTATAACAGTACTATACTTACTATCTTCCAGATATAAGAGTTGTTTTTCTCTTTAGAGGCACGGGCTTGCGTAGTAACGTCAACTTATCGCAGCGTTTAAATAAACTATAATTTGAACAAAACTGCAAGTTTCTAAGAAAATGTATTTGCTACATTCGATACGTTCACGCTACGGCACAAAACTCCCACTTGAGTAATTTACTTTCCGACCATCGACCACTTTAAGAGGCCGACGAGCATCTAGCACGCTTCATACAAATGAAGTTATATTTTGGATACTTACCAAAGTCAATGATATTTTTAAAACACGATTTAGAAACAAATCACTGTGCCTGTGTTTGTTAGATTTTCGTTAAAACGTATAGTTTCAAAGTTACAGTGGCTCTAAAATTTCCATAAAAAAATTTAAAATTCTAGCAGTGAAACTGCTCATGAAACACCACAGGCACAGAGAGTACATAGACCATATTAGTTTATCTACATACATCGTTTTTAAAGATTCATTGACTTTAATTGGTTAGTATTGAAAATAGGATCTAACTTCTCGTTTGTATACAGCGCGCTCAGGAGCTCTTGAAGGAGTATCATCTTAACATAACTTTTGGCATCTATCAAAGCAGTCTCCAATCCCTGTCGCTTCGGTACCTAGACGTCTTGAACCTAGGTACATGTTTATGGGTTCTAAAATAGTATTTATGAGTTAGAAGGTTCTCCAATCATTATTTTTAAATTCAAAACAATTGATTCCTCATAACCATCTCAGTATGCTATATCGTAATGCGTGCAAATTGTCAAAATAAAGAAATTGTGCTCTAATTCTACGAAAATAAGTGACACACTAAAATATTTGGTGTGGTTATACTAATGAAAACTTACTTTAAAACTGTTATAGCTACTATCATACTGTTAAATAGACCTACTGAACAGAACAAGAAATAACAGATCGACCTTTACCGGGATAAATTAATATCGTACCGCTACGTAGCAAAGATTTCTACGTCATCATGAACTACGCTACGCGTGGCTACGCGCTACGTTCGTTCGTAGCAGACCCATACTATCGATCCTCTATAGTGCGTCCAATATAGCTCTATGCTTTTGACAGGCGGTTTTAGAGATTTTATAGTTCTTTTTCTGTTTGAGCCGTCTATACTTTATACTACACTAAAAATGTATAAGATTAATTAACATTTAACATAAAAATAAAGCTTTTACGGGAGTCACGTTGCAGGTTCTGACCCGCGCACTTGTCTCGCGTGGTGTTCGCGCGTCGCATTTTTGTCTGCCACGAGGCTCCGCAATCCTCAATCTCTTCTTGTTCTTGTTCAAAAACAATCCCCGAGATTGGGATAGGTACTCCCACAAACTACTTGACATTGGCGGAAATGCAGTGCACAAGCAAGAGACCATTGAAAAAAAAAAGCTTTTACGGCTCAAACATTTTCAGAATGTAAAATAATCGCTCTAAAATGATCTCTCAAAATCACAGAGCTATCTTGGACGCACTATAGAATCGAGCCAAGCCATTGTAGAGCTACAAAATAGTACCTACTTGTACATACTATATGTGCGTGGAAGGCGGTAAACTAGATGAGGCGAAAATAGCATATCGAAATCACAGCGTGTGCATCACGTGAATAAATATCCCTAGAGAATGAAACCTTCATACAAGCTGCCGCTGTCGGTGCGCTCATACATAGCGCGGTTTTATGACGTACGGACAGGTGCAGGGCTGCACTCGCGGTAAATATTCGGTGATTGAACCGTTATTGGACTACGTAAGAAACCGAAAATCAATCATTTTTGTTTTATACGGTAGAAGCGTGAGGCTCAATCTAGACATATACTTTGTCTAAGACGTGTATATAGCCCATAATGATTGCCACAGGTTCGAAAATGGAGTATCGAAAAGGTAATTTTTGAACAGCTAAAAATAACAAAAAAAGCATAAAGTAATAAATTATTTATTTATATTATTCGAAAATAAATACCGCCATACATCTATGGTATAATACTTTAAATCAGGAGTATAAAATATAACATAAATTATAATACAGTTTTTTGAATCGCAGGCAGATGGTGGCCAGCGACCTGGAGTGACCCCAGGGAGGCATGTGACCCCACAGACCGTGACCTTCACCTTGGGAGAGTTTATTCCTTGAGGATGAGCTCCACGAAGGCGGTGTCGAGGTCGTCTCCGATGTCCTTGTACTTCTCCTTCTCAGCGACGAGCTCGTCTGCGCATTTACGATCATTTCATGTATTTGCTCTCAGTTTAAAATATTACAAAGAATTCAATATATCCTGTTCAAGTGACAAAGAACACCTTTAGGTATTCATAAACTCTTCAAAGTCAAGTTTTGAAGCATTAGACTCAGCGTAATGTAAGAAAATAGTATAAGAAAATTAATGTGAATGCTTACACTTATGATCCTTTGTTATTCTGAAGCCATGCCTCCTGTTACTTGAAGCTTTTTTTTAGAGAAAGACACACTTCATGCATAGTTCTTAAGCATAGTGTGTCATAAAAGAAGATAATGTATGTGTAATCGTTTACTGGCGTTAAATGCACATGAAAAGCTAAATGTAAAGCGGTAGGCTTCAGTGGCAGCAGGTGCAGCGGTCGCAGGTGCGGACCTCGAGGGGCACGTCCAGGTGCGACTGGATGCCCAGGTCCTTGATAGTGCAGTCCAGCTCCGCACCGATCTCGTGGAACATCTCCTTGCCGGAAATCAGGTCGTCTGGAGATACCTTTACCGTCAATCTCTTTTATTCCCTAGAGTTAGTCGCGCAACTCACACTCGCATGCATTGATTAACGACAGTTTTTTTGTTTATTTGTTCGTAGACGCATTGAAAACACTATTCCATCAGCTATTTTTATTATTTCTTTTATTTTACAAAATAAAAATTTATCTTTTACAACAAAATAGGTATTTTATCAAAATTGTCGTAGGTATCGAGTTTGTAAAATAGCAAAATAAAATGAAGTGTCATCGTAAGATCCATCTTGATGGACTCCTTGATATTCAAGATATTGCTTTTGACTATAGAACGTTTATACGACATCGATCCGGAGCACGTTGAAGAGGTACAAAAATTAGTTTTCTATGAGGGAGGAGCCGCGGCTGGCTCTGCGGGAGCTGCCGGCGCAGCTTCAGCAGGTGCTGGGGCAGCGGCGGGGGCTGCATCGGCTACAGCGGCGGGGGCTGGGGCTGCGGCGGCAGCAGCGGCCGCTGCGGAGGCAGCAGCTGCCACTGCGGAAGCAGCAGCGGCCGCTGCGGAGGCGGCAGCAGCCGCTGCGGCGGCAACAGCAGGGTCAGCATCAGCAGCAGGCGCTGCAGGAGCGCCCTCTGCAGGCGCGGCAGCTGGCACCGCCGGGGCACCCTCAGCGGGAGGGGCCGCCGCGGGAGCCACCGGGGCTCCCTCTGCGGGCACAGCGGCCGGCGCACCTTCGACTGGTGCAGCCGGCACTGCTCCTTCGACCGGAGGAGCAGCTGGAGCGCCTTCCACTGGTGGAACCGGTGCTCCCTCCACTGGAGGCGCGCCCTCCACCGGGGCAGCTGCCGGAGCCCCTTCGACGGGAGCGCCCGGAGCCCCTTCGACGGGGGCGCCCGGAGCCCCTTCGACGGGTGGTACCGCGCCTTCAACCGGTGGAACAGCACCCTCTACTGGGGGTACGGCACCTTCCACGGGTGCAACGGGCGCGCCTTCTACTGGCGGGGCGCCTTCGACCGGGGTGGCGGCGACCGGCACTTCCGGCGGCGGGGCCACGACCGGCTCCGGCTCCGGCACAGGCTCCGGCTCCGGCGGCGGCGGCGTGGGGATCTTCGGGTGCAACCTCTCGTACTCCTTGCGCATCTTTTCCATCTGTTTGAAGTTGGGGTCTACACCGGGGATGAGTTCCACGAACGAGTCATCGATGTCGTCGCCGATGTCGTTCAGCCTCTCGATCTCGCCGATCAGGTCATCTGCGGCAGGTACGGTGGTCAGCGGTGGTCGGTCGGCGCTTCGCTCGCTGGCGCATGCGTTACGTTACGACTGGGTCACAGGGTTCTCTCATGCCGTCGCTCGGTGCCGCTCGGCCGCGCTCGGCTCCGCTCGGGAGACATGCGTTATTTCCAGGGCCGGGTGCTTCACTACGTTACGGGAGGTCATTCGGGATCTCTTCATGCCCCGTGCTTCGGATGATGATTATATACAATGCGTCGATGATTCCCTTTCAAACCTCACGATTTCTCTTCAATGTCCACGTTTTAAGACGACTGTTTAGTCTCCCCAAATGTTCATGATAATTCGAATTTCGTGATGACATTAATGATAATGATTCATTCAAAATTTATAGCTGATAGAATCGGTATCGAGTTAGTGTTCGGAAAGGAAAATGAAAAGGTCACACGGATTAGTGAAAAAACAACAACGAGCTAAAAATAATAATATATATTTTATAAACACTTGTGTTAGAATACTCTTAAAATCATTAATTTATTTCTCACGAACTTATCTATCAATTCATTAATCGATAACATTAAAAAGACGGATTTCCCTCGATTAATCGTACGTTTTCGCAATACATAAATAAGTAGGCACCGGCCGGCGCAAGCGCAGGCGCCTCGCGGCGTGCCTTCGTGTGTGTCGATGCAACCGAGAGTGGAACACTCACGAGAACAATTGCCAGCTTTCAATAATCATTTACATTAGCGGAATAGTCGTCATTTATTCATCGATTAATTTAAATAAATAACAACAAACTCAAATTATGACACAAGAAAAAATCATACTCGAAACAAAATAGAATATCAAATACTTTCATAGCAAGTATATTCTTATAAATATCAATATTTTACGTGTTATCATCACTCATTAAATAAAAATATCTAATCTCTTCTCTAATATTAAGTAAATAAAAGTTCATAATAAATTGCAAACAGTGCGAGCTTACTCGGTGCTACACAGAATGTTTGTGAAAGAAAGCGCACATTGTGTAAAGTGCATTTGACGGAAAATAATGATACACTAACAATTTGTTCTAAGCGATTTTGATTTAAATATTTCATACAAGTAAAGTGCTTTTAAAATAATCAAGAATGTAAGAGTATCAAATGTAAAACATTTTGGTCCTCATTTTGGAATGTCGATAATTTTCCTAAAACTAAAGTGCCAAGAAGCGATTGTATTGTAGCTGCATACATCATCGACCCGACATCCACATACAGACAGACACTCGTACAATAATGACTAAAACAAATGAGGATATACACTTCTCAACAGCTATACGGGAAATAATATTCGTAATTTGTGTATCAAATTAAAAAAAAATTGCGCATGGCAGTGGTGTCTTAGCGAACACTCGGTCTTTACGTTACATTAATAAGAAAAGCGGCTGGCAATTACTCTATAACTAAGTAACATCTAAGTCGCCCGCCCGGTTCACTGATCATTGCCTCTCATAAATAAACTAATTCTTTTTAAATAATTCCTCAAATTAAATTCCATTCTAGTTCACTACCTCAACATACTTTCCCGCCAATTCAATATATTCAAAGATGGCGGGTGTCTATTTGACATCTGTCAGTTGAGACAGCGCGCTAGTGAGGTGACGCTATCGATATTAATGTCGATAATGACGCGAGAGTCGGGCGGGCGAGAGGGCGAGGTGTTCACATGTTCTGGATGTCGTGGAGCGTGGCTTCCATCTCCTCCTGAAGGAGTTTGCTCTTTTCGCGCTCGGCCACCAGGTCGTCTGGAAGGTGGACGCGGCCACGGTCAGTAGCACACAGAACAACAGCATTTGTACCAAATATTTTACTTGTGAGACACTAAATTTTGTAATCATTTCGATTGGAAAAAATACCAATAAAGAAAATATTTGGCACAAATAGCAGGCAAAAACAACATTTAAATAAAACCATGCAAAAATAAAATTAAAGGTAGGGTACTAGAAAAATTAAAAACAAAACGGTCCGAGCAGTCTAGTAAGGAGACATTTAAAATACATGCTAACAACATAAAATTGTGTATACAGAATAAAGAATCAAGACCACTGGCAGGGACAAATTTTTTTTGGAAATTAAAACAATAAGGTTGCCAGTACCCTTGATTCTCATTGCTATAATTTTGTGAATTTTTGTCAAATAAAACTAAAAACTGTTACAATGAAAAAAAGAAAAATTAAGCTCGAAATTATAGCGAAATGATAGAAAAACAGAAGCTTTCAAATCTATATTACAGCTTTGAAACTCAAGCCAGATCTAATGGCGGCTGAGATGGAATTAAGTGCGTTTTAATGTTCAAAGCTTTGGTTATTTCTCAAACTATGTTGTTATAACTTGACTTTAGAGATATTTGAAATTTTAGACTTATCCAAACTGCTGTGTGTTGGACACTGTAATATTTCTGGAGAACCTTGAAAACTAGCATCAGAAAATATATTATTATGTGAAATTTGTGGTCTTCGATATCTCTGGATAATTTCCTACGTCGTCCCTAGCTTTATTCATAAATATTTATGAATTTTGACGAAACTTTAGAACGATAACTTAGATCGCAATCCTGTTCTACATCTCCGCAAGATACTAGGCGTTATTTGACGTATATCCTTCGTTTACCAGGTAAATGTAGCTATTAAAATTTCAGAATATAATTAAGACATATTTAGTACAATAATTTGTGTAAAATGTTATATTTGTATTTAGTTTTTATTTATATATATTCATATGAAATACTATGAATAAATTAGAGATGTCAAAAGACACTCGGCATCTTGTGATCAGATTACATTAAGTAAATGACGTGTATTAAATAAATATGTTTCGTCAAAATTCATAATAAAAATGTGTTTTTGTTTATTTATTTTTATGTATAAAACGAAAGATATAATACCTTCAAGCCTGTCGACCTCCTTCTGTAGTTTCTGCACGGAGCGCTCAGCGAACTCAGCGCGGGCTTCAGCCTGCAATTATCATAAAATATGTTTTAACATCCATCCTGTCGTGAAAACAGCCTATTTTCTGATTATCATTATAATTATTGCACCCATGTGCTATGTATGTAGTTATGCTGTCATTACAAACAGCAAAAATTTTTTAAGAAATGTATGTAAAATTTCAGAAAATAAACTGCTTTAAAAAAAATAACACGCATGCATTGAAATGTCAAAAGTGATTTTAAATTTATGTGTGATCTCGATTTTAATAATAAAAATATCTTGATTTTAATAAACTAAAGACAACAAAATTATGTTAATTTTAATTTCAAAAATATTTAGTAGGCAAAAAAAACTATGTTATTATAAACAATAAAAGCGACACAAATTCCATGCGTTTACCTTTACCGAAAGCGGCTAATTGCTGTGCTGACTCTACAACTACAGCAAAATTTACCATTACCCCACGTAATCTACATTATGAATATTAAGATTATAAAGTTGATATAATAAAATAGAAAACAGGTAGCTCTGGTCCCTATGCCTATATCACCTAGCTTATATATTAAACTGTAAACAATGTTCTTTTTGACAACTAACTACCATCACAGACTAAAAAACTATCGATACTTCTTGTTCAAAGGTTACCTCTATGTTTATTTCATAGGGCTGTTAATTTCATGAAATCACAGTACTTTAAACAGTTCTACAACTTGTTATCAACATTATCATAGGTGATGATTTTTTTTTAAATATTAACTAGATGAATGATTATTACCTATATTCTTCGTCTTTTTAACGATTAGGGAAACATGGCTATACTTAACCACAGCTCGATAATGAAATTCGATTTTAGGTCCAACTTAAAATATTGACGGTTTTGAAAAGGATAATCAGACTATCAAACTAAACAACTTTCTCTATGGGACCAATATCGAAAACGCAAAAAGTAAATCAGCTGTCCCGTACATTTTGATCGATTACGATTTCAATTTTATATGGAACAGCATGATGATTTTTTTCGCGATTTCAACCTTGGTGCCGTAGAGAAAGTTTATTCAGTTCTATGGTCAGATCATCCCCTAAAAACCATCCGCATATAAAGGTCACAAGATCAAAGGTCAAATCACACTGGACAGAGTTTCGGTACTAGTGAAACGTGGATGTTCTGTGGTTTCAGAATTTCTCTGACTACCCCCTTTGAGGAATATAGTCGTGAGCATATGCTTAAAGGAAGTTATAAGTGTTGAGAGACCAGAGCACCGGCGCGGGCGCATAACTTACTTGAGTGAGCTTCTGCGAGAGGCTGTGGATCTTATCCTCGACGTGCTCGCGGGACGCCATTGCCTAGCCACACAGAGTCGTTACAGACAGACGGCAAGCCACCGACATGCCGGCCTGCGTTGTCACTGTACGCTAGCTTCATATAACTTTTTGTATCCAAGTATTGTGTAAGTGAAAGAAAACAAATATCCTCTTTAGATGTGGAGATATATTGGGAATTCATGTTTGGCTGGAATGTAGTCATGCGCTTATGCATATTTGGGGAAATGGTCCTTTTGGGAAGCCATCTCTTTGGGAGCACCTTTCAGCACTGACGGGAAAGATATGAGTCATGAAATATACAAAAAAACAGGGACAAATATGCAGGGATGGGTCCAAGAAACGTTCAAATAATCGCTATCATAATGAATGTTCTAATAAGGGGATCGGAGAATACCATACAAAAGGGATGAAGCATATTCCTCTACATTGATAGAATGAATAAATTTTTTTCGTGATGGGTGACGGACGACAAGTCCAAAGGAAACAGATTATGGTCAAAATTGTAATTAATTTTGCTTTCTTGCAATTTAAAACTGACCTTATTATTTCATAACTGTGCAAAATATATTGTAGGTCTAAAATGTGGTAGAAATGTTTATTTAGAACATTTTGAAAATTGTAGTTCGAAATTACATCAAAAGAGGATATCGGATAAGACAAAACAAAAAGCAGATTCAACAATGCGTACAATCACAACACAGGCGAGGTACATACAAAATAAGTAGATAAAGAAATAATTAATACACATGTATTGAGAGAGGGGATAGACGAAATAGATACATAGATGAAGCACCAACCTCCGTCAGCCACTCGCATCTAGACGGGCCTACACCAACGAACTTAGCTCTTATCCCAAACTGTATAAAGATGGAAATCCAATCTCTGTTGCAGACAATATAGTATCTGGGAATTCATTACTCTTTATACAGTAAGGGGTATCACAAACTATCCCAACATAGAATGGCGATGAACATGAACCGAATCTACAACCGTAACCATCTCTATCTACGGTTCCCTCCGCTTCAGCTGTCTGTTTACCTCTTTCAGTTGAGCGTCGAGCAGTTTTACTTGACCCTCGAATGTCTCTTCCCTTTGCGTCGCCTGCGATTATTTGTTGTTAACGAAAAAACACAAAACAGCGAAAACGGAAACTTCATGCAGTATCTGACAGTGTAATAAATTTTTACAATAACACTGAAAGATATTGTAGAACACTATTAAGAACTATGTTACATCGACGTGGTTAAGAAAAACAGGCAAAATAAAGAAGATTATCAAAACGAAGAACAACGGAAACTGCTTGTTAGGAACGCAATACGTTCTATGTCTCATTCACCACTGTATATTGATGAATTTAAGTGGTGAAAGATACATGGAGACTACACTAGAGGGTGTGTGCGTAGTATGCAGTTAGCAAGCGAACAACACTCGCGTGTTAGAACCATCTCGTTCGCATTCACACCTCCTTTAGGCGGGTGGTGAGGGTTTTGATCTGATTTTTGTATTCTTCCTCGCGTTGGTTGGCCTGTGCAAACGTTACTCACTTAATATCTTTATTTTTATCAACAAATGTAACCTTAGCCTAATCTTCTTTCATATCACTGCAATCTTCAATCTATCAGTAAATAATTGGTAACAATTCATGGTTGGTGCATCATTCATAACATTTTTATAATTTAAAATAATTTCTCATGGACATTTCAAGTGCTAAGGCACTTTAGGGACATCATTAGCTTTTTATATCCTTAGCTATAAGATCTATATTCTTAGCTTTATGAGCTGTAGAAAATCAGGGGGTATATAAAAGAGGGTAATGTGTTATACCTTCTCCTCGGAGACTTCCAGGGACTTCAGGTTGTTGCCGACGACGCGGAGCTCCTCCTCAAGCTCGACGATTTTGCTGGAATAATATAAAATGGGAACAATCAATTTCTACTGTTATCAAACCTGATATATTGGCTTATGTTTATCGGAATGTAAAATAATTTTCCCTTCAATAATAATAACATTTAAGTTGTACTTTTGGGTCGAGTAAATATGATTTGATTACTAAAGAACAACAGATAATTGCCATATCAGTGTTGGTCCCAGGGTATTGAGACCGTATTAACTACTGTGCTTACATTCCGATCAAGTGAATATGCTATCATCCCTATTACTAATATATTTTTAAATGTAAATAACCGAGTATTTTAAGAAACAAATCGTTGTGTCAAACGTAATAATTGAAAGTTAAAGGGCTCAATCAATAACAATGAACTAGGCAAATAAGTATTGATCAAATGACCTAAATATTTGTTTGGACATGCATTATAAAAGTGAATCATCATTAAATATGAAGCTCGGTGCTAAACTAGAAACACTTAACAACACAATATATTGATAGTTGCTAATATTTATTAAATACTAAATGAATTTATGGAAATAGTATTTAAGATAATTTTAAATACAATTAAGTAACTATCAACAACATGCAGATATGACGAAGATATTGCAGTATTTATCATGAAAATGCGTACTTTAATATCTTTATCATTAATATTAGATAATCTATATTTCAGTGAAAATGTAAATGATTAAAATAAGCTTAAAAATCTCAAATTGTCACCGTCATATAGTGATTATTATATGTTAATTTATTTAACTAGAGACAACTATTGTAACTTACATTGGTTTTTCAGTAATTCTATAGGTAAGTACTTAATTCGGTACTGAACCTTTCGAGACTTTTTTGTATATCTAAGTATTTATGTTCAAATTAATTAATTGTGCTATTATTGACACCATTTACTTTATGAAAGATCCAAGAAAAATATTGACCAAACAGTATTTGGAGACATAGCCTTCCAAGAAGCTATTGGTCGCGATACCATTATCAAGACAATTCGTACTTTTAAGTGGAAGACAGTTTAGTTTAGTTTGCATTTCCTTATAGGTTATCTTAATATTGTGTCCCCACCTAAATAGCTTTATATCTTGGCTTGTACTTATGTATTGCTCCTGACCTATTTCGGTTATGACTATCGCTTCAACTCCGTTGTTGGTGTTGATGAGCTCTCATGTGGCTAATATAGCCAATCTTCTTAGAGAAGATCCTCGCACATAGCGGGCACGTGAGAGAGCGCATTATCCTCATAGGTGATGAATAATTATGTGACTCTATCGATATCGATGTCTCTAGCTAAAGATTACACTCACCAGTCGCTCTGCTCTGCGCGCTCCTCGGCCCGCTCGAGGTCCTGCTCCATCATGACAAGCTTGCGCGCCACCTACCGCCGGCCGAGCGTTAGTACACGCCCACACGCACACACACACAGTACACGCTTCACACTACTAGAGACGGGCGCCGCTCCCGGCTTTCTTGCTCCGTGGTGCAGTGCAAGCTATTGCCAACTCAACGCCGGTGGATGTTTTGAATTGTGCGAGCGGTGAAAGGACAGTGGAAGGCAAGAATTTGGTACCGCAAGGTTTTGTGGTACCTATTGGTATTTACAGTATTGACCGATAATAGGTCTTATTCGAATTTCTTTAGTTTTAGTAAAACGGTATTGCATATTTTAGAAAATTTTGGAATTGGTCCACCGGCTGTTTTCCTGCTAAAAATTTACAACTGAAGCAATCCAAGGATTTCCAGCAAAAAACACAAAAACAAAAATAAAAGGATCACACAAAGCGGGAGTCGAGAGCGGCGTCAGTACTCACATCGAATTATAATAATATAAACGAGGGTTGTCCCAAAACATTTAGTTCTAAAAAAATATTTTCTGGTTAACATTTAAAAAAATATCTATGTGCTATCTAGTGCATTATAGTAATCGTTATGTGATGTGTGCGCTTGCATATGTGCGGTACGCGAACGGCCAGTTAGTCTGGTGTAATGCCGTGCATATCTGAAAACGAAAATTGCCCTATACCACACATATTTCCTGGCAACCCTAACCCTAAGGCCACTTAACTGATACACACACTGAAGGAGAAGTTTAGTTGACACATGGACATGATAGTTACATTGCAGAAATATCCATGAGATGGGGCAACCCTTGTTTTAGTCGTATAAGCCAATGCCACTTACTTTCATATCAGTTATGTCAGTAAATGACACTGCCCGTACATTCTTAAAACTAAATAGTATCGCAGTTTCGTTTCTTGTGTGATAAAACGAAACGGCGACACTAATCAACATTAATGTAATGATCAATGCAAAATAAATTAAAATTAAAACTGTTCGCCATCTCTGCTCCGATCTCCGACACGACCTAGAATCGGACATGCAATAAAAAATAACAGTGAGAGCCAATGTTAGAAATACCGATGTAGGTAAATCGGGTTACGGTGCAGCAAAGTTACGAATGCAAATGAACAACCATGCAGAACGGTGGATAAAACTTGCAAAACAAAGCCTTAGGGCCGGACCGTACCACTCAAAATTGCTTGACTCGCCGAAGTAAGAAATGCGACCGGCTTTCACGAAATGGTTCGGATTAACTGTCGTTCTTATTTCGGCGAGGTAAGGGTCAATGTTGAGAGGAGGTTGCCCCTCGGCAGAGTGGGGTTGAAACCTACGATTCGCCGGTCTCGGCACGCTCCTCCGCGCGCTCGAGGTCCGCCTCTACCATGGCCAGCTTACGGGCCACCTGCGATACACCACACAACGTTAACAACCAACAAAAGATAATACGAAAACCGATCAAAGTTCCGAAGACATTACAACAACAAAAATTGTAAATAACAAGAAAAATCTTTAGCAACAAAAAAACTTTGAACCAAACGTCGATGTAATGATTACGAGTAAATCATTCTGTTTATTTCCCCAAGTTTGCTATAACTTGTATTTCTCCTTCGTCAAAGAAACGTTGTCAAGTAAGTATGTCAAAGTCTTGAGCAACTGCACTTCATATATGGAAGTAATGCTTATGTAACAGCATATGTGACCAAGGAGACTGGTAATGCCTTATACGGCGATCGAGCCAAGATCGGGCGATACTATACCTTCTAGGGAGTTACTTTTAAGGTTGCCTGGTAGGGGCAGGGTCATATGTCAGGGAAATTAGGACGTTGAAGCCATCTGGCGACACGCTCTTACAAGGAAGGTATTTAACAAAACTTGTATTACCTATTATCATTCTTGAACAAAAATCATCATAATCAAAAGGAATTTTTGACACTTAAAATTGCATTTAAAATAATTAAGAATCATTAGCATTACTATCTCGTTTCCATGAAGGAAAACGTTATTACAGTAAAGATGGATAAGTCATATCTAATCTGTTGCGATAACTTGCATTTTCAAGATTATATTCTCACAGTATCACAGCTCAATCTGAACATAACATGCTGAAAAATCAAGCAAATTTTATTGTATCAGAAGTGTTAGTTTCAATAAAAACAAAACAATGAGACATTTTAAATTAGTATCACAATGACTCGAAACAATTTTATAAATAATAAGTAACAGGAAAAGTTAAATATGGTGTCAGTAGGGAAACAAAACAAACGTTTTTAGACTGTAGGTATCGAAGGATTTTTCAGGGAAACTCAAGAAGAAAGTGTAACACACATTTTAAACGGCGATTTGAGAATAATCTCTAAAATTATTAAAATCAACTTTCATTTAAAACTTTTTTCGGTATTATTATTTCAAATATGAACTATTAGCTTTGCTACTGAAATACACTTGCATAAAAACAATAGTAGGTAAGTTATTGTAATCAATTCGACAAGCTAGCTATAGCTAGCTAGCCGATATCTGTATATTACGAGTGTAAGGTGATGAACAGTAAATGTAATAATATATGTGGTGATGCTATTATCTCATGTATGTGTCCATGAGTTAGTGTGTATGTGTGTACAGTCACAACTTGTAACAATTATATGTATGTGGAACTATCCATTATCACATATACGTAAGAAAAAAGTATTAAAGTACATTATGTTACATATTTCAAAGCTAATAATTGGTAAATCAAATAAGTTCGCGAATGTGTGATACACTTGAAGCTAAAGCCAAACCAAACAACATCGACACTCCTTAAAGACCTCATCGTATTTCTTGTCGGCTTCCTCAGCGAGGAACCTGGCTTCCTTCAGCTGGTTCTCCAGGGCGTCCATACGCTCCTCATCAGTCAGGGACTTATTCTCGAGGATCTTACGGGCACTGGGCCAAGGAACATATAACTTGAGTCAACATAAATAAACAATCTAGCCTAAAATATAGCCTACCTAATGACAAGGGTAACCCGTTAGATCGCATGCAAGGACTGACACACTGGATACGAATAAAAGCGACAAAAACTGGAACGCTGCCTGTGGAAAAATAGTTGAAAAGAGCATTTTGCAACTAGGTTGTCTATTCAAACAATAATTTTATTGCACAATACTCGATTCGTTAAATGCTTGGAATAATAACGTTAAATGTTTATGATAGGTGAGCAAATTGAAATGCTTTATCAGCATTCCAATTTCCTTTTTAATATGTAAATTCACTTGAGAACACTGCACGAATGTAATGCAAATTATTATCTATAATTATCATCATGACTAATGCATACATTGGTGCAACATTCAGAATTTTTAGTCTCAACCATCCAGGTTTTGTTCGTGTTATATTTGATTGAGTTCTAATAGCTTTTTAATTAATTATTCCTTTCGTTATTAAACTGGATGATCTTGATTAAGTTCCGTAGTCCGTGTTATTATATAGCAATCACTGTAGCATCATTACCATGTCTATCTACCACTTAATCATTGCAATTAAAAAGTGTAATTGCATATATTATACGTGCTTCAGTAAACTATCCCTTTTATGAGAAATGAAGTCTTAAAAAGGCGTCTTTAATCTTGCTACTTTTACAAATATTATTCGTACAGGTTTTTTGGACTTTCACGTCATAAAAGGACAAACCCATTTTGTAACTTTCACTCTGAAAACGGCTGTTTTATAATTCGGAATGAATTATAGTAATTGAGCTACAATTATCGATATAACAACATTGTACGTTTTACAGGAAATCCATTTAAAATTTAAATCACCGAATTAATAACAGTACAAATCTATTCATAGATTTGATGAAATTTGTCATTTACACTCACTTCCGATCAATCTTTACCGACATAATTCAAATAAGTATCTACTCGATAGTCGATAATATGTCAAGCTTAACATGACTAGTTCAATTTCAATTGTAATGACATCGACATAGATATAAAAATGGCCGTCGCGGGACGCCCGGCAGATGTGAAAAAACGAAATATCGCACTCTACCGATTTCGCGCCCTTTTTTTGATAATTTTGAACTTTGCTCTTCATGAACGACGAACTAAATCGCTGCTATAAATATCGCGCGCATTTTTCAAAAATTTAAAACTTTCACAACTGTTAAACGTGGCGTGAGAGCCTCATGTCATAATTTCGTCACAACACTTCGGTTTTAGTTGCCAAGGCGCACCAATAGATGTTTCCCATCAAAAAGGCGGCAAAATCGAAAGTTCAAGTTAAGCTCAAGGTACTATAGACTATTCCTTAGTTTCTTATAAACTTTAAATGGTTTTCCCGCAACTAGGGTAACTACAACATCGTGACCAAGCGTTCACCTCTTCGTATTTCTTGTCGGACTCCTCAGCGATGAGCTTGGCCTGTGACAGCTGCGCTTCCAAGATGGCGACCCGGTCGTCCTCCATGTTTGTTCGATTCTCCAACGCCTTGCGTATTCTGGTTAGTGCGGGGCCAAACACATGCGTGTTATAAACATCGATAGATTTTTTTTTAGTTAAAATGGTGTGGCTTTTTTTTTAATGGGTTGTGTTCTTTCACTTTCTCGATCTTAGGTGTTTAAAATTAAAAAAAAATTTAAAATACTAAAATTAACACATTGGAAACAGAAATGGTGAAAGAACGTTTAAAATAATGATCCTGTATCTAAAGGAATTGTATTCTAAAAGAAAATTAAACTCAGCGAAAGTATAGGGCCAAAATATGGTGGTTAAGGGCAGAAGGTAAAATAAACACAATCGTGCAAACACTTAATTAAACAATAAATCAAGTAAAGGCCAGTTGCAAGAAAGGCAATTACTTAAATTAAATGAGAGCCATTAAGTTAATAAGTACAATCATTAAAAACTTATAATGGGCTTTCCTGCAACTGGTGAGAAGTTGACGAAAACAAATGAAACTCTAATCCTATTTATTGAATTTGAAGAAGCCATTTTGACGCTGTCCGATAAAATGTTTCTAGGTAAATCGGCATTTCAATTTGCTTTATGGGTTCTTCAAGTTCGTAAAAATAACTACTCAGAAAATATGAATCATAAGTGATATTAGAACATTTTGGTAGCTATTTCATCAATCGTAAAGAATTCACATTAAACAATCTAATCTTGGTTTTTATTTTTAAGAATAAATTTATCTGAATCCAGTCATTTAATGTGAATAATTTTGTCGTATTCTCAGTGTCCGTTATCTAATAGTATCTAACTTCTTTATTTGACAATCATCAGCCGACTCGCATTCCACTGCAGGGTCAATGTTCATCACACAAATATTTGTAAATAACTTCAAAAATTTCAAATTGAATGGATTTACGTAAATTATCTAAAACTCGGGCTAAATGCTGCTATTCGCTGCAAATCCTAGAAAATCCCTTATACAGGGTGTATATTTAATTGTGTTACATATTAAACAGCGTGCTTTACACTCAGTTGCAAAAACGCTCATTAAAGTTAATCCTCCATTAAATCTCTTGCTGTCACTTTTTGTAGTAAAAGCTAGCAAGAGATTTAACGGAAGATTAACTTTAATTAACGTACTACGTGCAAATGACCGTTAGACCAGCAAATTGAACCACTTTAGAAATGGCAAAAAAAATCAATAATTTAATACATTTTGGTGGAGTGGCTACCCAATGGCTACTCTATGGAACAGCCGATTTTTTTTCACTATTTCTGTATTGGCTCCATAGTGAAAGTTGTTCAATTTGATAGTCTGAAGCACCCCATTTGATATGTAACGCATTTAATTTTAAATCCTGTAAATGGGCATGAGCCATGCCCCTGCAATGGACGCAGGTATTGTAGCTAACCGCCTGGCCACGGGACGGGACGAACGGCGGCGCGAATTGCAATTTTAGAATACACTGCCTACGCGCCGCAGTGTGCTTACGTAATAGTAGGGACAAAACGCTCAGTGTATTCTAAAATCGGAATTTCGCTGTCCCGTGGCCAGGCGGTAATAATGATGATCAAAGACAAACTCTTGTCTGCGAACTGGCTTAGACTCACCGCTCCGACTCATCGGCGGCCTGGCTGGCCTCGGCCAACTTGGCGGTGGCGGTGGCGAGACGCTCCTCAGACCTCTCCAGGTCTTCTTCCAGCAGTTGGATGCGTCGGTTGAGGGCAGCCACTTCGGACTCGGCCTGGTGGACAAAGATCCGAGGTTAGATAACGTTACAATAAAAGAAATACTTTAGTAGTCCAAACGAAAGAAAGCCATCTTACCCCTTTCATAATCCCTTTCGGGGCGGTCAGGGACTTAGCTAAAAACCAACAAACTTTTTACACGGCCCACCCATCGATATTTAAGGTTACAAAAAATCTAACTGTGATTTTTGGACCATCCAGTGATAGGTGTCAGAATATTGGGAGGTCGATGGTTTTCATTTGGACAACATAAGAACATCCCGTATACCTAATTAAAATATTAAAAACTGTGTTCAAAACTCGTAAATTTTTTCTCGTGTACTCACGCGATAATTCACGGTCCGTCAAATAAAGTATGGATTTTGAACTAAGACGATTTTGACAGTTCCCTCTGAGATATATTTCTCGGGTGCGGTCTACGAATAACAAAATCGCGGGATGCAGTGCACAATTACTAACTCAACTTAGCATTGGTAAGCAAAATCTGTGTATTTCTTACATCTGGGTTCAATCAGTTCTGGATTCATGATGCAGGAGACCGATTGCGCTAATTTAAAACATAGAAGTTCTATTCTTATTCCATTTCAGTTCTAATCACATTGCAATCCAATTACTATTCAAATGTGCTGAATTCCGCATAGCGATAAACTCTATGTAACTGACAGCCTTTAACGTCTGAGCGATCTGTCAAAACGGCTCTAACGTAGTCCAGTCACGGTTAAATCACCGAATATTTACCGCGATTGCAGCCCAGGTTACAAGACGACCCAAACATCATTGGTTTGCGTTTTATTCATAAACGCTAAAATTATGTCTACATAGAAGTAGAGCCCAATGTTATACATTCTCATCATCATCAGCCTCTATATTCTATAATGATAATTCATAAAACGTGGTAAAAGACACAAAAAGTAACCTGCATTAATGTGATTTTTATCACAAAGAAAATAAGTAGGAACCAGCGATGTGGAATAAATCCGAGAGCGGTTTTATAAACAGAAGCGACAATTTCTATCAGAGGGGGGCTAAATAAATTGCGTTCAACAAAACATTAGCAGGAGTCCCCGTGTCGCGCCAGGTTGCCGATTAGCTATTCAATAGAGTTGATCGTTTGTAGAATATTTAACTTGTTTATCTAAAACAGGTTGACTTTATTGAAATTTAAATAAAACTAACGTTTAGCTAAGATTTTATTAAAATCTTTAAATGTAAAAACTCATCGGATGTTGTTTTGCGGCTAAAACAGAACGATAATAATCCCAAATATTTCGAAAAAACTAGAGATGTGACAGCATCGGATCCGTATCCGTCTTTTTATCGATACATTCGCAAGATGGTTATTACTAACTGTCATTTTTATAACCTGTCAAATTCAATGCTCAACATGATGTTTTAGTTAAGTTTTAATGTCCGCTGTCAGTGCGCATTGTTAAGCATCTATTATAAAACGTGTCGAGAATTATGCAGACGATAAAGCATAAAAACGTACTTTATTTATATTCAGCGAAGTGCACATGGGTTGGTATGACATCACGCGTCCTTGTCGGCTCGCGAGGAAACGCCGAGTCCCAGTTTCTCCTCCTTCTATCCTGTGTCGTCATCACCGAGGATGCTAATAATAGTCGTGATCAAACATGCTACAATAGCACTTGTATCTTCACAACGCATTCTTTATTCGACATTTACAGCAATTAAGTTAACCAGAATGTGTAACGATTTGCTACAAAAACTCGATCGAACTCTCATTTCTAACTTATCAAGTCTTCTGTAGGAAAACACGTTTGGATTTTTTTTTGTTAGTCGAGCGAGAAAGATGTGAGTAATATGTCTCAAGACATTAGCGGCTTCGTCTAGTCACCTTGAACTCTATTCACATACTCGTAATTTAAACTGACGTTAAGGCTATTAGATACTTGTTGCCGGTTTAGTATTCAGAAGGGTCGTCGACCTTTTTTTTGACAACCCGCAAATTAAAAAAGTTTGCCTCCCGAATTAATTTAAGTTTCCATAGCTCACTGAACCCGATATAGTTGGATACATTATACACCTGATTGCATGGAGTTTATTTTCACGGATGGTCAAAACGCATTGTTTAAATTTGTGGGATCGGTTAGGGCAGTGCATTGTATCTATTCAAATAATCGAATACAATAGCTAGCCCCCATAATTGTACTACAACACGGTCATGCGAAGGGACAACTCCCTACAATGAACGTAATAGGTACCTACGGATAGGAATTCTTCTGTGTTTGTGCACCAGTCCCGTTTATTCCTTCATATCTACAAAAATCATGTTGAAGATAAGTTAAGAATTTAGTCGTGAATGTTTAATTAACTGCATTTTTGAACTCTAACGAGATATTAATTGTTTGCTTCCTTTTGAAACTGATAATATCAACAATCTTGTGGTACACAACAGTCAATTATTATTATCCAACATTTCTTTTAGACTGTAACTAACAAAACAGTCATCGATTTCTAATTTAGAAACAATTAGTAAGTTACAATGTCGTAACTACTTTAGTTTCTAATACCAGTTCTACTATCTTTGTTTCGAATTGATACATATAAATTATTCAAAGCAGGTCGTTTACCATTTACTTTTGGTCTTGTTGTAAAAGTTAATTGCACCATTACCCTAATGTAATGGGTGGCTTTGACTATGAATCGTCAATTTTAGAGTTGACCTCAGTAGTCAAGTGTTTGGACAACGTCATGTTGGTTTCCAAATGTTAGTACACGCCTACGGGCTGACACAGCACTCATAGTTAGATCTGACATGTTAGTTTTTAAATTGAGCTCATCTTGAATCATTGTAGCAGTTATTTTTTGTGTGATCTATTAATTTCTTCAATTAGTATCATGATTGATGTCTATTTTTACTTCTTACACCATCATCAGTGACATTTCTTATCACAATAAATAAGGTGATAAGGCAAGTGGTAATAGGAAACCAAGTCCATTGGTCGAGATTACGACGCATAGATTAAAAAGGCTGAGTCGAACGATATAGTTTTCAGGAAGCAATGGAGGTCAATTTTTCCATTCATAGGTGTTAAGTCTGAGTGAGCATTGGTTCCGCTGCCGTGGGTTACGTCATGCGGAGGGCGATAACGGCAAGCTTGAGTCGGACACGCCTTCCCGGCGCCGACGGCCTCCGAGGACGTCTCGAGCCTCACAACTCAACTCAACAGGAATGCAAAGGTTGCCGAGCTCCACGATCCTTGCTCACACTCTACATGTGCTACAAAAGACCGGTACTCGACCTCCAACGCAACCAAACCTGTTACATGTAACAGAAACCGGCGCATAACCGCGTACTGATAAATTATGTAAACCAATCCCATAAAAGCCTCCCGAGAATAGATATCAAATCCGCAACACTTTTACGGAACACTAGTCATCGTTGGAAGGAATATTGTAGCCAGCCGATGAAAAGAATAATGATTTGCCGTCTCGTTCTGTGTGATCAGGTCGAGATGAATCCGAAAGAGAGGGAAACATGCGTACGTCGCCTGCTCACCTAAGTATGGCCGGACATTACTCACTATAGGTAGATAGTACGAGCCTACTGATAACTCCCGTATACCGAGCCTAAATGATTTTTTTCACGCAAATATTTACACAATCGAACTGGAATTTCACAGAACACACAACACCGATAGAAACCACGTTTGCTTACTTCTTCTCTCCGCATTATTTCCACTTGTAATCGTTTGTGATACTCCTCGCACTCGTCCTTATATTTCTCCATTTCCTCTTTTGTCTGGCGCATTTTCTTCTTCAAAACGTCCAGGATTGTTCCTTGTTGCATGTTTGTCGTCATTTTTATGCACTTTTATGTTTAATTCAATAGCCTAAAAGCTAAAAACTAGAGACAGCCTCGCTCTACTCGCGAAAATGCCAACTGACTGGCTGCTCGTTCGCTCCGTATCGCAGAGATGGGCACGGCACGAATGAACACCGCCGGCGAATAAAATGGCCGCCGCGCAACCTAGACGCTTCACTTTTATTATATCTGAACGGATAACGTGAATGCAACAAGCTGTGTTTGATAATTAGTTATAACTGTAACGATTACTTTATTAAATTAATACAAATATTTCACTCTATCGCACATTTCTTTTAAAATGACTTTGACAGAAAACACGGATGAAATGCAAACGTCACTGCACAACACACATCGAACGAAAGAGACGGCAATACAACAAGTAGCTCCACCTGTTAAAAGTGGATGTAAACTACATTCCGAAGGGCGCAAGAATGCTTAAATTGAGGATTTGGAATGAAAACCAAAATATGGGATGGGTCATTGAAACGGATGAGTGCCTCCATACAATTAATGCCACGGAAGTTTACCCAATTCGAATGTAGTGAAGGGCTATAGAGGATATTAATTTAGAGTCATGGGAAAAACACTTCTGAAGACCATTACGAAATAACTCAGAGGTGTTCCATGAACAATTTTCAGGTCATAAATACAAAATAATTTGGTTTGGGCACATGCCTAACAACAATTTGAAACCGTGTAGATAGGTTTAAATGAAAAAAATACATATTTCTAAAATCTACTGGATTCGTAAGAACATGTACCATAGCGACATCTATGCATTCACATCGGAACTACATGAACAGATGTCACTCTAAATCACAACGAAGGCGAGACAGCAAGTAAGCAATATACGAATGGGTCGAAAACAAGAACATCCGAAATTCGCACGATGACGTTATTTGGAAAGTATGCGCCTGTTTAAAATTCCGTTACATGCGTGAACACGCAGGCGTACAAAATACTAAACATTTAAGTGTCGATAAAACAGCCCGGAATCAAATTGGAACCGTCTCGTATATAAGGTAAAATCTTGGCACAGAATAGGTAATAGAATAATGTCCTAATAGGATTCGGAAAATAGGCATCTTTTTAATAAATTTCAATATTCTAAAAGTGCTATCATGATCGCTGCAAATTGGCTAATGTGTAATATTAGTTGACTACTGACTCATTTAGTCTCTAAAGGATACACTAATTTTTTTGACCTTGTTCCACCTTTCAGCTGCATCGCATGTTTCAGTGACCAACACTGTTATTTTGTTTTATAAATGTTAATTGAAAACTACATGTCATTTCGTACACCTATCGTAATATTATTGAAGAAAGTTGATAAACATTAATCATTTACCTTATGGTCAGTGGCCATATTTAAAAGGTTGCAGCAAAACATGGGCATGATAATTTCGAAGAGTTCAAAGTGATATGACATGAATGCTTAACCATATAAATCATCCATCACGGACAGCCGGACATCTGTTCAATACGTTGCATGATTACAAAACATTGGTACATATACCTACCTATTACCTATCAAGCTTTATAACACTACTTGTGAAAGAAGCTATGTTATGGAGTGAACAGTTAAAAATATAGCTCCCTTTTTCCGTATTTATTATGCAGGGTGCAACAAAACACCCTAGTAATACTTAAGGGGGTGGTTTAGATCATCAAACTGAACAATTATTATTATGGATACAGTTTTGTGTGGGACAGCAGATTTTTTGGATTTTTTCTCGATGTCGGCTCCATAGTGAAAGTTGTTCATTTTGATGGTCTGAAGCACCCCCTTGAGTATTACTAGGGTGTTTTGTTACACCCTGTAGATAAGTACCTTTTTTTCTTTTTTGTACCTATTAAATTTAGATAAACGGATATCTAAAAGAACCTCCTTTTTTTAAGTCGGTTAAAGAAAAGATACACCTACATGTACCTATTTGTTAAGGTTTATCAAATATTTTGTTCGCCTTTATATTTGAGCCAGTTGCGGGACTACAATGGAATCGAGTTGAATGACTCAATTGCTTTACAAAAAAGGCCCACAATAAACCTATTGTAACAAGACTTGCTTCTAACGTCATCGACACTGGTGTTTTATTTCTTAAATATGTTGAGAAACGGCCAGACATTCGCGGAAGTAATATTAGGTACGTATACAGTTGTTCCAATGCAAAGGGAAACAGTAGCACCAAGTTTGTATTGATTACGTTGCGCAATCGTATGCACTAAATGGAAATCCATAATAGACTATATTCGCGCTTCGTTTTCAAGACTGTATGACACAGTTGGATGATTACACTTTTCCTAAATACCTACTAACTGCTATTGCTTAGCTACTTTTCTACAATTGTACAAATTTTTAGTGATGTGCATGACGAGTCTAAGGCCGAGATTGTAAAAAAAATTTTATGTCAAAATCCATACATTTTCGCCCTACTTAGTTCGAACTAAGACTAAAAAAATCGTCTCTGAATCTCGGCCTTAACTTTATTTAAGTATTTCATGTAGTAATTCAAGCTTGTTTATTCTGGAATCTATAGAGAAATCATTACCTACTTAGGTTGCAACAAAACAAAGTGTTCATAATCATTGTTTTTAAAATTCCTTTGATTTAAAAAACTTCTTCATTTTGTATATCGTATCCGTTTCTCTGGTCATTGTTTACTTTTTTATCTGTTTTAGTTTTTTAACGAATATATTCATTCCATGCATGCTCGATGCTCAATTAATCAGATGCGATTCACAATTGCGCATCACTATGTTTGCTTATTTCATGAATAATTTAGAAAGCTGAAACATGTTCACAACTGTGTTCCAGTGGACTAGTGAATCATTCTTATTGTTTTCTCATTTAGGTATTTGCCTTGTTATCATTTAGAATACTTTGATTGCATCGTCGTCGTTTCCCACGATTTATCAAATAACCTTGTTTTTTAAATATCAACTTGCTTGTTCATCTCATGTTTTGCTAAAGACGGTCTTATCAGTGGTCTAGTTATTTGTAAATACTTAAGATAATGTTCTGTTGAGATAACAAGCATCAATTCAGAAAGACAACTATCCACTAACTCATAAGATGCATCGAAGAATCAAAGTAAAATATAAAAAAATTATACCGAAATAAAAATTTAAAAGGGAAGGGCAAGGGTCAGCGCCACGTGCGCTCGCTGACTAGAACGGCATCTAGCGGCGACGAAAGTAATCGTGCGAGTAAACACGTCAAGTGGAATGTCAGTTGCTCAGCTGATCGCCACGCGCGAGATGTGCCTCGCTCCGCGGAGCAGCATTCGACGTTTTCTCGACGAAACGTGATTAAAAATAGTTCTGCGCGCATTTGGCCCACGTCTGTCTCACACACACATTCAAACTGAAACTTAAATAACACAGGACATTACCCTTTTCAGTGCAGTGTTCTTGATGTTCTGCAACTCATTCTTGATGATGGAAAACTTCATCATCGTATCAGAGGAAAATATTGAACTACCGAACGCGAGCCCCGGATAGTCGGCACATCTTCGTCTTCGCCGACTCTCTCTTTCGGCCAAGACTTCTGTGCATTCACTAGTACATCTAAGTTTTGCAAGTTCTGCAGTCTCGGGATCGTCATCGTTCACGTCCGACGTCACGGCGGTCGTCTCGGCCCCGTCTCCCGCCGACCGCTCCTCTCTATTCGAAAAATCATCATCCGAACTGTACTGCGATTCCGCGCCAGTTATTCTAGTTTCGAAATCGATTTCATCATCGATATTCGCGAATTCCTCGATTATGTTTCGATTCGAAAGTGCATCGTCACTATTCGTCCTTGTCACTTCTCGAGATTCACTAACACTATTGACACAAGGCACAACATCGTTTGTTTGGGTGTCTAAGGTCACTCGTTTGGACGGATCGGAGTCTATGGGGGCGGGGGTGGAGGCGGGTAGGCGGTCGCCCCGCAGGCGCGGGTGATGCTGGTGGCCGCGGCGCCGCGCGGGCGCGCGCCCGGCGGCGGCGGCGTGGGGCGCGGGCGCGGACATCACGAGCGGGCCGGCCGCGCACTGCCGATGCCGACCGCGGCCGCCATCTTCACTGACTGTCGCTTTCGTTACCGTACAGTGGCGCTGCCGTCGCACCTCCGCAGCCATCTTTTGTTTTCGTTGAGCTGTTTTACCGACCGAGCGGCAAACTTTTGTTTATGCCCGACGCGGGAAAATTTTAAATGCTTCCGTAAACTGTTCCAAAAGATACTTATTTTCGACTTTAAAATCGACACGTACTGTTTACTTATCAAAATTTCAACTAATAGTCATTAATACCGTTATTATAAAAACATCACCAATCAAACTTCAAAAACAGATATTCGCGATAATCATGGAAAATTCCTGATATTAGAATGTCGGTGTACGCGGCGAGCGAGCGTAGCGTCTATTTTTACCGAAACACCGGGCATCGGGCCCATATTAGGTTGCGGGAGCCGAAAATAACCCGACACGCGAGAAACGCCGCCCCCTAGAGCGCGAGATTCTAACTACATGCAAGCAATCTAGGTGGATAATATGCAATATTAAAATATACTTGCAAATAACGCGTGATCTCATTGTGACGTCAGGAAATTCCTGCATGTATTACAATTTGAATTTAACAAATTTTCCTGTGCATTTTGACGACGTCAGTGATACGCTGCCAATGGGCCAAGGTTACCGCGAATTGTTTAATTTAATTTGTAGTTGCGTTTAAATACATGTTTACATTAACAATGTTTCAAGTTTACCCGGTTGTTTATTTTTCTTGTATGTTTTAATATTCAATCACCTGTTCACGACAAAATAGTTTTTTTTAAATCTGTGAATAGTTACAGTTTTTTTATGTTCATAAATTCGATTTTGTTCCTTGGTCCGATCTTCAAAATGTACCCTTAGCTATTTTCCGCCCGTATGTCGCGCTCTCTTTCGCTTTTTTTCTTAAGACCGTATCAGTTTTACAGTAATTACAATTTTATTTTGTGTATTACGGACAGGTATATCAGCGATATGGATATTTTAAGAGCCAATTAGGACCAGCTTGTTTGACACAAATTAAATATAAACCCTCTTTACAAAGGTACGTTTCATGCGTAAGCCGTAATCGAATTCTAGGTAGGTACCTATAGCATCCAAAATAAAGGAATATTTTTGACAGATAGAAATTCGGATACTTAACCGATAACAGACATCCCTAAACTCTCTATTGCATTACGTATAAAATTTACTCTTTGATGAATTTTTGATAAAAGCAGAAGTGCTATTTTTGAATCGTGAGATTCATAATCGTGTTCGATTGATGCATAATCTCCATAGTAATTTGGACATTTTCTACTGTTGATTTAAACGTGACTTTCAAAAATCGCACTCCTGGACTTAATTTTAATAAGATTTCTTTCCGCTTCATGAAAGTTGTTGTTTATAAATGATAATATATACGTACCTACGTTTCTAGACTTTGTACATTGTAGTTATGTATATTACATCGCTGTGTAATTGGATTGTTATTGTGGTTAAAACTCTATCACTACTCTACGCCATCATATCCTGAAACGCCTGAATATGCTAAAAATGATTTTCTTAGCGTCGGTGGCACGTTGTGAACAGATATGAACTTTCCATCACGAGGGTTCGGGTTCGAATACGCACGCACAACATGCCATAATTTACCAAGGACTTACGTTACGATAGGTAGGTACTTTTTCAGCTAAACCTTCCGAAAATTTTAATTATTTTGGATAAATAGCACTGCGGCATTCTTTGCAAACTTAATTCGATGCCGAAAATGATTGAATTTTGCAGAAATTATCAAAATAAATCCCGGTCGTTTTCGAAGCTTGAACTTCAGTAAACAGTAGAGGTAGCTATGTACTACAGGGTGTAAGGAAAAGTATCATTAACCTTTAAACCCCATACTCTACCCATCAAACTGAACAACTTTTACTATGGGAGCAAACCTGTCAGACCAAAACAGAATTTTAGTATGGAACAGCAGATTTTTTTTGCACTGACAGCTTTGCTCAAGCAAAAGTAAAAGTTAGTTTTAGTTTGATCGGTAGAGCATGTGGTTTAAAGGTTAGTGATACTTTTTCTTACATCCGGTATAATGCCGACTGCTACCAAACGATGAAGGAATACATCGTGAGGAAACCTGCGTACGCTGAGACGCTGAGGAAGAAATTCTGATATGTATGTGAAGTCTACCAATCGGCACACGTGGTGGACTAACGCCTGCGTCCCACACTAGTGAGGGTAAACCCATAAAGTTATTATACCTTGCAGGAGTAGAGGAACTGACATGAGTTGTCAAATGAAACCGTTTTTGGAAACTTATCGGCAGGGTAAAAGTTCGAGTTCTGTGTATGATTGTGAATCTAACGTGAAATCATGGATAATTTAATGAAATAGTGTTAGTATATTTCACAAAATTATCTACGATTTCACTTTAGATTGACAATTATTCACAGAGCTCGAATTTTACCCCGCTGATAAGTTCCCAAAAACGGTTCTATTGCCTCGCGTCACGTATCTCTTTCTATAATATAGTGGTGCAGCTAGGAACATCTCGCTCTCTCAGCTGTCAGTCTATCCTGTCTATCCTAGTAACTTTATGGGTAAACCCCAGCATTTGGAAAATATCAAAATGAAAGAAGTACTCACGTTCTGAAGAGCCTTCTCCTTCTCCTCGAGCTTGGCGTTGACCTGCATGAGACCTTCCTGGGTCTGGTCGAGGTCGTTCTCGATGGTCTGGATCTTCTTCTGCAGCTGTCTGGCCTCCTCCTCGGCCTACAAGGTAACATCAGATCATTAGTTCAACAGGTTTCAAAAAGGACCATAAATCTTTCCTTTTTATAGGTGAGAATCTTTTGGTCTATGTAACTTACTGAAAGTTGCACGCACGTTCATTAAAGTTAATCCTCCATTAAATCTCTTGCTGACACTTTTGGTCTCGTTGACGTAGCAAAAGCTATCAAGAGATTTAATGGAGGATTAACTTTAATGAACGTACGTGCAACTGACCGTTAGAAAAATATATTATTGTTTAATTCTAACGTAATTTCATATAGCGCTCATCCGGTGGAATAACCGCACAATTACATTATTGAAAATTTTACAGGAGAAGGGTTTAAAGGTTCACCCTCCAAGATGGGCCCAATTTTTCGTCAACGAAACAATAACACTGCCATCTAGCGAAAACTACTGGCAATACAGTAGTGAGTTTATTCCTTCAGATAAATACCCAACTAATTATTGTGCCATTAATAAATAACTCAATGTTGGAAAAGACTGCAATGGTGTGGTTATTCTCCCGGATGAGCGATAGGGTCTTACTTAATATGCTGACGGTTTTATAAATGGATGATGAGATCAATCTGAACAACTTTCTCTAAGAGACCAATATCGAAATCGCGGAAAAAATCTGCCGTCCTATTTTGGGTCGAGTAGGTTCGCAATTATGTATGGGACATTAGATTTAATTGAGAAAGTTGTTTAGTTTGATGATCAGGAGTGCGATTTTGAAACTTACAGGTTCAAATCAGCAGTACAAAATTTCAAAAATACTATGGAGATACGCATCTTTCTACTGCTGATTTGACTTTCTCAAATCGCACTCCATAGTAATGTTGACATTTTCAACTGCTGAGTTCAACGAATGATTTTCAAAAATCGCACTCCTGATCCCGTATGTTTCACTATTTGCAAACAAATTTATAGTATAACAGTTTTTGAGAGTTACGCGGTTATTAATTAAGCTAAAATTAATCATTTTAACGGGTTCTTACCGCGTTTTTATTGATTTTGTAGTTCCCGATATTTTGGAAAAATCAATAAGAACCCTTTAAATGATTAAATTTAGCTTATAAAACTTTCAGTCTTCAATTAAATATCCGTCAATTAATAATGTTACTGGGAAGTCAAATTGTTTCCATAACTACTTATTTCTTCTCGGAACTGCACTTAAACAGAAAGTTTCTTTTTGTCAACTATATAAGGAAAACAATTCAACAGACGCAGCACGACATCTACCAACATTTACTTAAGAGCCCTTTTACCGTTCAGTGGCATCACATCATCACAATAATAAAGATTTTTCCAATGCCAAAATGAAAAAGTGCTAGTCCAACTCTCTACAAAAGCCTAAAAGTTATTTTTATACAAAACTTTTACAGGCTTTTTATATGTTTTTAGATATTTAAAAAAAAAGATTTACATTTATTTCGATATACTTGAAATGGGAATGTTTAGAACCTATAAAAGTAGCTTTTAGACTTTTGTAGTAAGTTGGAGTAGCACTTTTTCATTTTGGGTTTTCGTTAGTGAGAAATTTTATATTGTGATATGTGAGGGCGCTACTGAACGGTAAAAGGACTTTTAAATTAAATTTTCATCCTAACCATTGACAGAAAGAAATTAAAGATTTGATTTTTGTGCAAAGAAAGCTTACTGGCAATTTTGTAATCGCGTTGAAGTCTTTTCTATTTGCTTTCAAAATCCCATACAAAAGACATCAACGCTCATTGGAATTATGAATTGTAATATTTGTTTTGATTCATAGATAATGTAGGTAGGCAAGTATGCATATTTTCTATGACTTCATACCTACTTTCACGTACGATGAAATTGCGAAATACTTTGAACTCAAAACATTATATAGGTATGAAAGTAATATCGATGACTTAACAAATTTCTGTGAAGATCGAAGTAATACTTTCCTCTATTATAAACATTTATAGTTTACCCGCGACTTCGTCCGCACAAATTATATACAAAATTTTAAGTCAAATCATAAGCTATCAAACAAAATATTTTCATCAGAATGGGTTCAGTAGTTTTTACGTGATGCTCGAACAAACAAACAAACAAACAGACAAAAATAGTAAAAAGGTTGATTTGGAGTCAGGGATACCTAAAAACCATATCGTAATCTTTTTTTGTAAATCTCTTCCAAACTTCTGCTACAGTTTTATAATAATTTAGATTAGATACTAAAATACTTCGTTGGCTTTGACTATTTATATGTGGACTGGTTACGCGTGTAATTCTACTAACAAACATTTCTGCCACTTTTTGCGGGGGTCGAGGTAACATGAAATCCGCAACTTTGGATTTTATTCCCCATAACTTTAGATTCTAATTTTGAATGTTAAAAATCATGAAAAGTAGTCTCGTGTGAACCCCAAACGTTCTAAGTTCAAAGTTATTATTTCGCAATTATAGGCTGTCTCGTTTAGTGATAAGGTGTAAAATTGAATGTAAATGCACAAGATCAATTGTGTTTATACCGTGGCAGAGGGTAAATGCTACCGCAAGGCAAGTCCTTATAATAATTAGTCAAAGTTCGTTGGTTACTACAACTAATATTAGGTAACATAAACGTAAATCTACGTTTCGACAGTTCAAAGGTTAAACATCATTTTCAATCAAAATACTAGGCTGGAATAATTATAATGACATGCCATTGACTCTATAGAAGAAGAAGAATCAAAATATTCTACAAAGACTTGAACTAAAACGATATGGGGCACAACAAGACCTGAAGTTACTACGCAGTAACAAGAAATTACGAAATAATTGTACCCATTTCATTCTTCGTGTATGCAATCAATATTAAGAGGTATCCCCGACCGAACGACCTTGACCCTTTCAGAGCCATCACACCTCTACAAAACTACATCATTTTTGAATAACTATTTTTTTTGACTGGATTGTCCTTCATTATGTCACTGTGGTGCCTTCTAATCCAAGGAAATCAAATTCGCTCCAAATTTTGAATTTATCTAATTAACTCATTAAATGCAGGTCTTAAAAAAATTTTATTCATAGCATTTTTAGATCTTAACATTGTCTACACAATGGTTGTGTCGCAAGTAAAAGTGACTTCAACTATTAAAGAAGATGCATATAATACAGATTTTTTCCTTTGTATGGTTTCATAAAATAAGAAATACAACGTGTTAATAAATAAGCGCAAAACCTCATACACCCCAACTGATTTATAACAAAACAATTAGATTGAAACAATAATTTCATTATTTTGATGGTTAAAATTTAAAGTTATTCGCATTTTAAGTTTTCAGGGAAAAATGATTTGTTATCATTTCAGCAATGAATGAAAGCGCTAGCGTGCTCATGGATACATTTTAAGAACCTTGTTTTGGTAGTAAGTAGGGTGAGTGTGCCTGTGCAGTGAGTTGAGATCGAGTTCAGTAAATTTTAAATTTTACAAACAAATTAATTAATATTTTGAAAAAAATTACCTATGTTGAAGACATGATAATTCGATTCTGCTCTCGATTCTAAACAAAGTACTTTCTAGTTTTGCGTTAATTCATTAACACGTTGTATACTTCATAGCAAATAAAGCCCAGATGTTGAAGATCATAGCTATATTTTTCATTAATTTGTATGTCTTTAAAACCAGCAAAATATAGCCCGGCCCTGCGTTTACCTATGGGGAGCGTCTTAAAGGTAAGCTACCGCACTACTCTCGGTATGCACCTTGTTGGTAATTTAAACTACATGTATGTATATAGGTGAGGTTGTGGCTGAAAGCCTCACAAGTTGCCGTCCTTGGCCTCTTGCCTGCGCACGCGGTCAGGGGCTTTGACTTCGCTTCATTTATCTTTCTTTTGTATTTTTAAAGGTCCTTGCTATTGATTTCAGTTTAAATTGCAGTAGACCATTAGTACATTCCATTCCTAATTTGACTCCCGGAATTAAATGTTCTCATAATTTGTGTCAGTACTTATTAATTCTACGAATCTATATCGGTCAAAAATAAAATCGGAAAAATACGTTTCTCTTATTTTTTAACCTATTATTTTTTTTAATAATAAAATTGGTGGTTAAAAAAATGTTGTGTGGGAAAAATCCATACGAAATCGTAATCCAGATTCAGAATTCCGTATATGTGTGGGTCTATGGCTTTTATTTTTTTAAAGTGAAAAAGTGTTGTGTATAAAATACCTTCTCAGCGCGAAGGTTGGCGTCCTTGGCCTCCTGCTCGCACATGGCGGCGCGGTCCAGAGCGTTGTCCTTCTCCAGCTTCATCGCTTGCATTTTCTTTTTGATCGCGTCCATTTTGGCGGTTTTTGTTTTTTACTCCCCTTGTTGAATAGCTGTAACAAAAAGTTTGATTAATTTTACTATTTTTGGAGATACAAATATTTGCGAAAACTCCTGTGTATTTAAATTTGTTTTCTCCTTTACAAATTAATGTTGTAAGAAAACTTAAAAGCTTATAAAACAATCGCCTTTAGTACATACATTACAGACAATTTTTTTCGCACAGATGTACCTTTATCCCTTAGTCGCTTCGTACAACACGAACGCAAATGCAATACCGTGCCAATACAGGGTGTAAGGAAAAGTATCATTAACCTTTAAACTACATACTCTACCCATCAAACTGAATAACTTTTACTATGGGAGCAAACCTGTCAGGACAAAAAAATATCAGCTGTCCCATACGTTTGAATCGAGTAGGTATTGCAGTTTAGTATGGGACATACTTTTCTTTACACCCTGTATAGGTAACTTAAAATTGGGAAGTCTTTCACCTAATCATCATTACGTATATCACAGAAGTTTTTTTTTTTAAATCGGCAATTATTCAAAATTACATTCAATTTCACAATAATGTTAAAGCTATTCAAATAAACGTGGACCGAACCAAATGACCAGGAACATGCGCTCGGCTATTTATGGAAGAAAGGTGCATTGATCTTACAAGGAGCATTAGGGCTGCATACCGTGAGGTATTACTTTAATGAAGATCGATGCCAGCTTTTAGAGGTACAATGTTATATTTAAAAAAAAATGTTACCAGTGCATTGTAGCAGCTTGTTTGTATTAAATAGGAGTCCTACAAACAACTTGCCGTGTGAAAACATTATGCAATCTAAGCTTAAAACTTAACTGCACAAAATGTATCAGAAACCGTTTGTAAAGTATCGAAAAAGTAATTTGATGACTAACTAGGTACGGTCTAAATTTTTTCAAGAAACACTAAATACCTAACATATAATTATTACAAAATTATATCAGCATACAAAGGAAAATTTACATTTAAAGCTTATCATGCACTTCCCTAAAAACGCTCTTCGACTTTGGAAACATGTTTGCGCGAAAAATATATTCTTCAACTTTTGAAACATGTTTCGGCCGAGAATATGCTCTTCGACTTATGAAACATATTTCGACCAAGACATATACCTATGCCACCTTCCTGGGCCAAGAATATGTTCTTCGACTTATGAAACATATTTCGGCCAAGAATACGTTCTTCGACTTATGAAACATATTTCGGCCAAGACATAT
Source organism: Agonopterix alstromeriana (assembly GCA_963924505.1). NCBI lineage: Eukaryota > Metazoa > Arthropoda > Insecta > Lepidoptera > Depressariidae > Agonopterix > Agonopterix alstromeriana. Next base: position 12,675,064 of record OZ004674.1, on the reverse strand, counting down.
ACCTATGCCACCTTCCTGTGCCAAGAATGTGTTCTTCGACTTATGAAACATGTTTCGGCCAAGAATATGTTCTTCGACTTATGAAACATATTTCGGTCAAGACATACAGGGTCCTTTTTAATATGCTGACACTTTTTTAAGGAGATGATCAGACCATCAAACTGAACAACTTTCTCTATGAGACCATCATCGAAATAACGAAAAAAAAATCTGCTCTGCCATACAAAACTACAAACTTATTCGAGCCAAATGTATGGGACAACAAAATTTCAATGCCCAATAGAAAAAGTTGTTGAGTTTGATGGTCTTGATGGTCAGCATATTAAGAAGGACCCTGTATACCTATGCCACCTTCCTGGAACAAGAATATGTTCTTCGAATTATGAAACATGTTTCGGCCAAGAATATGTTCTTCGACTTATGAAACATATTTCGGCCAATACATATACCTATGTCACCTTCCTGGGCCAAGAATATGTTCTTCGACTTATGAAACATATTTCGGCCAATACATATACCTATGCCACCTTCCTGGGCCAAGAATATGTTCTTCGACTTATGAAACATGTTTCGGCCAAGAATTGTGTATCTATCATGTTTTATTTTTCAGCTCGAGCGACCATGACAATTTATAGCCAGTAATCCACGGTATCTCTTTTTACTCCATTCATTAATTTATCTGAACGAGGTGCCATTAACTTTTTTCTAATCACTGCGGAGGTTAAGAAACTCAACTACTTGTAACCATTTTTCCAGCGATCTTGGAACGGTATTACTTCACGCTAATTGTCGGTTAAGGTTTTCATTGTGATTTCGAGCCGCTAACGAGACTTTGTTATGGTTTGGACATTATGGGATGTGCCTAGGGTCATGGGATCGAATCCATCCCTCAAGGGGCAAATGTTTTATGGTGCATACGAATATTTGTACCCAAGTCATTGGTGTTTGGAATTAAATACATATGTATTGATTATTTCGTTGTTTCGTCATCATAATACAAGTTCGGACTGTATTAATTTTTAAAAATGAAAAATGTTAATGTACAATATTTTTATGAAATAAATGAATATGAATATTCTGGTACATGAAATGGAACCAGGTAATTCCAAGACAACATCCAAGATATTTATTTATGACTATCAATCTAGTGTTACAGATATAGCCCAGTAAATGTGGACATGTGAACTTTTTAAATTAATTATTATTTATTTTCTTATTTTATAATATATCCTCCCTGAGGGTAGGTCTGTGCCGTGCAGTGGGACGTGTATGGGCTGTGATGATGATGATAATTATATAATTTTTAATTTTGTTCCCTCTAAACATCATCACTTCGAAGTTAAGATTTCGTCTTACAAGTTTATAATTATTTTTGTTTCAATAAACCTTTAAAAAATTTTCAAATATAAAACAACTTTTTTTATTCGGTTAATAAAACAGTTGATTAAATAACGATATTAGAAGGCAAAGCGAAGGTTTTTTTTATTAAAACTGGCAGAATCACGAGCTGTTTAAAATTCGAACGACGCACGTAAAGGTGCATGTTCAACTGTTTCTGTCAAATGTACCGATATTCTATTGTCTATGTGTCCCGATCTTAACAAGGTCAATGTTCTCCTTACATCAAAAATACTTTTAAAGGGACGATTTGAATTCAAATTGTAACGCAATCCTGCGGCCTACTGACCTCATGGTAACCGTTTTACGAGTACATATAGCACCTCGTAAAACGATACTCTAGTTTATTTTCTTTTTTAATTTAATGATTGTTCACATACTAAGTAAAATGTGTTCTCAACAGCGGCAGTAAAACTCGATATTTTTGAACTTTTATGACATAAGTGTAAGATTTTTATTATCTACTCTTATTAAATGGTTATTTCATAATTATATTAGTCAAATCTTTTCCTAATTTCTTAGAGTCCTTCTTAATATGCTGACACTTTTTTGAGGGGATGATCAGACCGTCAAACTGAACAACTTTCTCTATGGCACCAACATCGAAATCGCAAAAAAAATTTGGTGTTCCATAAAAAACTGCAAAGCTCCTCGAGCCAAATGTATGGGACAGCAGATTTTTTTCGCGATTTCGATGATGATCCCCTGATGGTCTGATCATCCTCTTAAAAAAGTGTCAGCATATTAAGTTGGACCCTGTATAGCGTCAGTATGGGGACCTCCGAAACTATAAGCTATAGAAAAATATTCTGCTTATGTCCTAAGTAGGTAACCATGACATCGATTTTAGATAAGAGAAACTGCATTCATACATTTAAAAAAAACTCATAAGTACACTACTTGGAAATCGAACCCAGTCATTTTGGAAAAAAAATCATCCATCAGCCCCCCTAAACAAAGTGACATTCTATAGAAAATGTCAGAATGTATGGATTTGACATTAGCGATCGTCAAAGTGTTTCGATCGCTAATGTCAAATCCATACATTCTGTCATTTTCTACTAGCGTCATCGCCAATAGAATGTCTCATTGTCTAGGCGGGCAGTTAAGGAGTAGATGAATTCAATTAGTAATACTATGCATCCAGTTTTACTTATCTCTAAAATCTAGGAATGATTCCTTAGATTAGAACAGATTTTTGTATCTCTTATAGTTGCGGAGGTCCCCATACTGACCCATTTCGATGTGCCATCCAGTACATAGGGTGTTAGGGTAAACAGTTGCATTACTCTAAGGGGTGATTCTATCCATAATACTGAACAACTTTCCTTAGATAACCTATAGGAAATTCGAGAAAAAAAAATCGACTTTTCATACAAACGTTCCATCAGTTGCCTGATTGCATTTAGTATGGAAAAGCCGATTTTTTTTTTTGTGAATTCTCTATAGGTTTCTTAGGGAAAGTTGTTCAGTATCATGGGTAAAATCACCCCTTAAAGTAATGCAACTGTTTACCCTAACACCTTATATTCTTCCATAATATTTGTACGTATGTAGAGATCTTTGAAGGTAAATTATGTTCACACGGCGACACATCAAGCTACACAAAACCAAAATAAGCTGGCCGCGCGTAGGTCGAGTAACGTATAAAGTCGCGCGGCCAGCTTATGTTGGTTTTGTATAGATTGATGGGTCGCCGTGTGTTCATCGATTGCGTAGGCTTTTATTTCGTTTGATAAAATTAAAATACATAGCCGTGGTGGTCCAGGGGCGAGTAACCTCGCCTGCCGTGCAGGAGGCGATGGTTCGATCGCCGTCCAGGCAGACTTGTACCAATGAGTTGTTCGGAATTTATGTACGATTTGTAACACCACTGGCTTTTCGGTGAAGGAAAACATCGTGAGGAAACCTGCATGCTTCAATTTCGAGGCATGTATTGTACCCACTGTCCATTATAAGTGGCAACGGGCTCACGCCCCGTTACACTGGACAGAGTTTCGGTACTACTGGTGAAACGTGGATGTTCTGAGGTTTCAGAATATCTCTGCCTACCCCCTCGGGGAATATAGTCGTGAGCATATGCTTATAAAATTAAAATAATATTAAAAACCTTTTTCTCAGCAGGTATGTTATGTTAGGTCAAGAACTTGGTGGCTGTTGCGCACACATAATGACTCAAAGGAATCTCAAAAGGATAGCATTCCAATCGAGTGAATCATGCATATTTCACGATAAATTTTGTTACAAAGGTAAAATGAAGACGGGTCATCGCACGCAGACTCTCAAATCCTTGCTAATTTCAAATTAATACAATGATGAGGCATTGATAAGCTAAGTATAATGTGCAGGGTGTAAGTGACAGCCTAGCAAATACTGAAACGGTGAACTCAGACCATCAAACTGAACAACTTTCAGTATGGAGCCTACCTCAAAAGTGGTACATTAGTATTGCTAATCTAACTACAAAGTTTATTATCATCAGCCTTACTATACAGAGTGTTAGCGTAAACTATTGCATTACTTTAAGGGATGATTGTACCCATGATACTGAACAACATTCCCTAAGAAGTAAGCAAACGAAAGATTAACTCTCCATGTTTCCAATCAGCTGATCTAACGATTTTACGAAAAGTTGCAATTATTTGTTGCGAATTTCGCTTTGTTCTTTTGGGAAAGTTGTTCAGTATCATGAGAACAATCACCCATTAAATAATGCAACTGTCTACCCTAACACCCTGTATACAGGGCCTGCAGGGCACAGGCCTACCCTCAGGGCACGGCAGGGCAGGGTGTATGAGGATTAGTCAACCACGCGTGCCCAACGATCTACGTTGCACGCGTGGTTGACTAATCCTTCTAGGTATACTTCACTTAAGGGAATATAATTCGGAGCGTGCTCTATACAAACGAAGTCGGGTGATATTTTCAATACTAACCAATTAAAGTCGATGAAATTTTTCAGAAACAAACTAGAAAATAATCCCTATGTATGTATGAAGTTCAGTTCAGTAAGTTTTCGTTAAAATGTATAGTTTTAAAGTTACAGTCACTCAAAGATTTCCAAACAAATCTTAAATTAATCCTAGCACTAAAAGTGTATATTTTAATAAAAATCTGACTTCATACAAACATTGAGATTGGTTTCTAGATTGTTTCAGAAAAATTTCATTTGCTTTAATCGGTTAGTATTTAAAATATCACCAGACTCCGTTTGTATGCAGCGCGTATTAACGCATTCGGAATAATCAGAATTGGTTCTTCAGCGAGCGTATGCAGGTTTCCTCATTAAATATTTTAATTATAAAACATACCTACGTAATTACAATATTAAGTAGTAGTATTGCATACACATCACAATGTTGATAGTGATAAGAGTAATGTAGCAACAACACCTAGAAGCACGTCCGTCAAATGTTTGTCCGGCAAAATTTTATCTGCGCAGTCAAGGTCTTGCTCAAGATATTTGCCGTCGAATATAAATCAGATAACAGGAGAGATTGACTAACGTTTACAGGGTACAATGAGTTAACTACGGTGGGTCATGCCCGGCTATAATTGGATACAAAAGTAAAAGAATAAAAATTCTGCATCCACAAAACAAATTTATGAATTGAATTCGCGTTCGTGCGTCGTGGAAAACATCGTGAGGAAACCTGCATGCTTCAATTTTGAAGCGTGTATTATTCCCTCATGGTCCATTACAAGTGGCGGCGGGCTCACTCCCCATCACACTGGACAGAGTTTCGGTACTACTAGTGAAACATAGATGTTCTGAGTTTTCAGAATATCTCTGACTACCCCTCGGGGAAGACAGTCGTAAGCATATGCATATGTGTTCGTGCCTGATTTGAAATCTAATTGTAACTCAATTGAAGATGCAACAAACTGCATTGTATGCAAACTAATAGGCAGTGGCTACTCTATTGTTTCAGATTGCGTTAGTTGTCATGTCAGATGGTGGACGATATTTGGCATCAGGCCAAGGTGCCGATGCGATGATGACACTGGTGAGATGATGACGTAGAGACAACATTTGGAACATTTTATTGATAACTGATATGATACAATTGGTTTATGAGGATTGATTATTTGATTCGAATTACTTAGAACTGTAAGTATTCAAACAAGATCTTTCTCAGCTCTAAATTAATGATAAGGTTATCAATTATTTTAGTAAAGGACTAGAATAAAGATTTGTTATAACTTTCTGAGAAATTAAATTTAAGTCAGTAATACAGGCGTAAAGTTTAATATTTTTATGTTTAAATAGGTGATTATCGTAAAAGAATTCGTCGTGACCTTGTCAACATAAGTACCTATCAACTTTCCTCTGTTACCAATTTTTCATGGCATTGGATAGGCATTTTATTCAAACCGGTCCAAAAAGACCGTAGGCCTGTTTAATTGTAAAATAACTTTTTTTTCCAAATATCTGACTATTGACTATTTTTAGTTTAGACTGTGTACGACCCTTCTTAATTTAGTTTTAAACGTATTTTACAGTTGAAAATTTCTGACTAGGCATTATTAATGTTAGAACATCTTTAGGATAAAATATGAATAGCTAAAATTGAGCTAACAGTCTAAAAAATCTCGTATAAACTATCTAAAAATAACAGCTGAAAAAAAACACAGCTGAAACTTTTGACAGCTTGCGCATGCGTGTAAAACGCCCACGCATCCTGCGCTCTTGTTCCATTGGTCACGGGTTGGCAAGTTGCCAAAAGCGCGGGAAAAGTTGGGCATAGACGCCTCCTATTGGTCGACCGACATTGTAACCGAGCACCGCGATATTCAAAAATAGAAATGGAACACGATTTACAAATCACTGGCAGGAATTAGTACCGAACAAAAATTATTTAATTAGATTGGAAATCGATTAAATTAATCGGTCTATTCATCGACAGCTTAATTTCAGGAATACGAAATATATTCCGCGATGGTCTCCGAGAAAATTAATAAGTAAAAAAGATTTATAGAATGATAATGATCATTCAGTATCTAAACATTCAGCTCCTTAATTTTTTTCTTTGATCATCAAGGGGTCAAGAGTAAAAACTTCAAAGTTGAAAACACCGACTTTTCATTGACGACTCAAATCCAGCGTAACGTTCGAAAATCACTGCACTAAAAAGAGCCTACTTACCGAACCAATAAAAAAAGAACGGTAAAGATCAATGCACCTTTTTTTTAAAACACAATATTCACTGGTACACTGTAGACACTGATTTTAACAGAGCTTACTTACATGTAGAGTCGACGCGTGCTGTGTTGCGACTGGCGTAGTGCGCCGAAGTTCTCTTGGTGTCGCCTTACCGCCCGCGAAAGGAGATGCGGCCATCACTCCCAGAATATAGCACACTGGCTCATGGAGAGGCTGCTTCGTTTTTCAAAATCATACAAGCCTTCTGTTAACTTACTTGCGGCGATGGAGGTCCAAGAAACTTTTGACGACAGAAAGCTTTAGGTATAAAACCAAATGAGATCTTGGATGCTTCTACTAACATCTAGATTCAGCTGGATATTGTTACCTGGACGATACCTGGCTGTTGTTAGTCATTAATCAGCCAAGGGACATTCGAGATTTGAGGAGCATTTCTCAATCAGTCGATCAGACCTAGTTACTCTGTCGATCAGCCAAACAAGCTTGCCAGCCACAACAATACCTTGACACGTTGATAACACTAATTTAATTATTTACATTGTTACTAAGAATAGAACGTCATTTAATTCATCATTTTCATTGGAATTCCGAGTTCCATTTAATGTGAGACTTTGTTTTTAGGAAACACTTATATCTCTAGCTTCGTGGTTTTTGAATTATTTCTTGAGCATTTGGTACTTTCTGACATTTCACGGTCTTGTAGTCGTACTTATATTTCCAAGTTTTTAGGATTTTCTTGACCAATAAAATCTTTTGTGGTACTTACCCATCTATTCTAAATTAGACGACTCTACCTAATTGCACCTGAAAAGAGACCCTATTTATTTAGGCTTTAATCGTGTTCCATATTTACTTACCTGCGTGCTTCAATTTCGAGGCATGTATTGTACCCACTGTCCATTACATTACAAGTGTCGTCGGGCTCACTCCCCGTCACACTGGACAGAGTTTCGGTAATACTGGTGAAACGTGACTGTTTTGTGGTTGTCGTGAATATAGTCGTGAGCATATTCATATTTACTTAAAAAGTAGAGTTAATTCGTAGTAATAAAACTAAACCAATTCAACGTGACGATGTTGAAATAACAAGAAAACATACGCTTCATGGTATTCAAAACGAAAATGGAAAAAATACGCTTTAACCGAGGATATGATTCATCATAATGCGTCACTAAGCCAAACAGTTGTCCCAAATGGTGTAAAGTAGTATGACACCATGGGCCTAAGGTAAACTGCTTCGCCTTACTTGAAAAAAATAGAAAAAAAAACATTGTTTTCTACGTTTTTTTTTTCTTTATTTTTTTTAGTTGGAGCTTTTAACCCTGAGGTTATGCCAGCCCTTCTACGATATTGATAGACCAAAATGTTCACAAACTTAGGAAGATTTCGGCCACTTTATTAAAAAGGACTGCCTGATAAAAGTAAATTCTTCTTCAATGTATACGTATGATATCTCACCGTCAAGAAGTATTCGTTCAGGAGTGAGACTTTTGAAACTCATACTTTGAACTCAGCAGTTGTAAATGACAATATTACTATGGAGATATGCATCTTTCTACTGCTGGTTTGAGTTTCTATAATCATACTTCAGGAGTGCGATTTTTGAAAGTCAAATCAGCAGTAGAAGGATGCATATCTCCATACATTTTCTACTACTGATTTGAATGTGTGAGTTTAAAAAATTGCACTCCTGATTCCTAATTTATTCAAATTTTATTATGTTGATAACATTTGAGTAAAATAAGAAACCACTACAAAACAGTCCTAAACGGAATTTAAAAAAATGTCCTTGGTTCCTGGCTGCTTTTCTACAGAAATTGATATCACAATTTTTGAGAATATCGGGAACTCCAAAAACAATAAAAACGCGGTAAGAACCCGTTAAAAAGATTAACTTTAGCTTAAGAAATTGATATCATTAGCATCCTTTTAAACTAAGAGTCTACGCATCACACTCAACAACTTTTAGTATGGGAGCAAACAAATCGGCCAAAAAAAATATCATCTGTTGCATACATTTGAGTCGAGTAGGCGTTGCAGTTTAGTATGGAACAGCTGTTGTTTTTGTTCCGATCGGTTTGCTCCCATAGTAAATGTTGTTCAGTTTGATAGGTAGACTCTTAGTTTAAAAGGATGATACTGATATAAATTTCACCCTGTATAAAGATTAGCAGTCGCCGTTGTCGAAATCGACTAGGAATAGAAATCTATCATCATCAAACCGATAAGAATGAAATTACTATAGGTACCTAAGTAATTATATTTTACCATTCAATCATCTAACTTTACGTATAAATAGTTTCCAATACAATACCTTATACCTGATAATTTTTTCTAGTGTGTGAACAACTGCAAATTAATCGTGAATGTGTCCGTGATTAACATCTGTATCAAGACTATCAAATTAAATGATAATTATGTCAAAATAATGTCTGCGTTTCAGTAACTTCTTGTTATTTAATGAACAAATTTTCAATAATTTTGGAACTTGTCGATCAAATGTTACGATTTCGTAATTTTTCGACCATTTGATGGATTTCTATGGTAGCTGTAATTATAAAGAAAGAAATGCTGTAAACTTATTGTTGGAAGGTTCGTTTCTAAGATTTGAGATTCAAAGGCCATTTTATAGAGCTTGGATACCTATACGGGGTGAAATTTATATCATTAGCATCCTTTTAAACTAAGAGTCTACCCATTAAACAGAACAAATTTTACTATGGGAGCAAACCGATTGGTGCAGAAAAAAAATCAGCTGTTCCATTGCAATGCCTACTCGACTCAGACGTATGAAAAATCAGATTTTTTTCTGCTCCGATCGGTTTGCTCCCATAGTAAAAGTTGTTCAGTTTGATGGGTAGATTCTTAGTGTAAAATTTGATATCAATTTCACCCTGTATAATTAAATATCTTTACAACTCAGATCCCGTGATGCAAGGAAAGAGCCTCCACGAGTACCAAAACCTGAGTTCGTCTGGCGCACCCTGGGAAGTCAGCCTAGATATATGACCCTTGCTGACTAGCTAATCTTTACACTACACCATGAGTACCTAATTGACATGCGATATAGCTCATGCTGACACGAAAGAAGAAGTCCCCGGAAGTAGACAACCGAAAAGACACAAGAGACGCCAAGTCAAACAAACTCATTTAGGGGAGACTTCAACTCAGGACATCTTCCGCTTGAAATGATAATGATGACAGGTTAACATGCCCATAATTCAGTTTTAACTTGGCACCTGTCAAAGCAGACAAACCCTTTCGCCATTTCACTCAGAACTCCAAGTGTTATGCTCTGACAACGAGGCCAAGGATCTCGTCCTATAATATAGTTACTCTTGCCCTTTAGTTGGAGTAAATCAACTTGAATCCATCGGCATCATAATTCTGGTAATCTACAAAGAATTTTCTAATAAAAGGGAACAATTATTAGGTTTTCAGCCATCTTTGCCCGTATATTATTTAATTTTTATATTTAAGTATTAAAAAGAAACTTCTGCCAAACACCAAACTTATAAACTGAACATTGCTTTGTCCAATTCCCACAAGTGGTTATTGTAAAAAATTACGTTGTTAAAGTCATTTAATATTCGTTTGTAGAATACACTTTCTTACCAGAGTAATTATAAAAAGTTGATTTAATGTAACTGCGGAATTTATATTACGATTCGAAAGAAGTTTACTATTTCTTTGAAATACTTAGTACTATTCTTTATTTAATAGGTAAGGGACTATTTACGCATTCCGAGTTAAAAATGTACCGTAAACAGTTATTTGCATTTTCTCACATAACAGTTTCTCACGATCAACGTTGTTATTTTAAAATTTTCTCATAACATTATGTCACAAAACAACGTAAATATGACATAATTCAAAGTAAAGATGATGATCTGGGTGATCTAATTAGATGATCATACATTACGTAAAATATTTGCTAAACACACTTAGGTACACCAAATTATTCAAAGGGTACACCAACATAAATGCGTTTTACATAATTGATGGGTGTTTCAGAGTATCGAACTGAACAATTTTCAATATGAGAAACATTGAAAACACGAAATGCATTACCGTAAAACCATGCAACTATAGTCCTAGGGTGCAAGAATGGTCCAATTTTCTGTCACTACTCAGTTACCCAAATGCGAAACATATAACGCCATCTAAACAGTTTTTCTGTTTATCTTTATCTTTGTCTACAATAGGAGTTTTAAAATTGTTACCTAGCGTTATGTGTAGCAATTTAGTACGGCAGGAAAACTGGACCATACTTGCACCCCAGGACTATAGTTGTATGGTGTTACTGCAATGAATAAATGAATTATGAAATATCCATTAAAAATAGCGAAAATAGCGGGTTCACTACCTGTCACGCTGGATAAAGTATGGTAATTTCTAGTGAAATTGAGACCTCATCAGGGAATATAATATAGTCGTGAGTAGGATATGCGGTTTTTTCAATATGTTGGCCGAGCCGAGCGCGAGGCCGAAGGCCAAGCTACGCGAAGGAGCGAAGCTTCGAAGCGTCCTCCCTGGAACCTGGTGGACCTGGTCTCCGGGTTCAATCTGCCCGCCAAGCTCAGCTCTGCGAGCCGCAGGCCGAGCGCCCAGTGTCAGTTCCATTTGAATTTATTGTTTTGAACAATGTGCCTCCTGGATACCCCTCAAGGAATATATAGTCGCAATTATGCTTACGGTTTTATCTATACTTACATATAATAAATCTGTAAATTTGGGGCGTTTAGGATACGTACCTAATGGAATGAATTAAGACCATTTTTAGAATTTTTGTGTTTGTTTGTGCACGCATCACTTACAAACTACTTGGATTTGGTGGATTTTGATGGAGTTTTTACAAAAGAACCGAGCTTAGTTTGGATTACATTCAGGCTTTATTTGATCGCAATCGGTTCAATCGAAAGTTATGAGCATTTCAAGTCAGTGGTGCGGTCTGCGTGTAGGTACGAAGTCGCGGGCGCCGCCGCTAGTGTTTAAAACATTGACGTCATATAAAAGAGGTCCACGGTTTAAAATCTTCGTTATTTATAAACGTAACAATGGACAGGGTGTGTTCTAAATGATTTCAAGATTTTAATCTAAATTACACTTAAACATGGCATAGCCGTAAGATCGCTTACTATGAAAAAAAACACCGTCTATAAATGCTACTTCAAACCGAGAAATTCCAACTAATTACGACGTGCATTAATAGAACTACTTGCTATAAAAAATTTACGTCTTCCTTGATTTCTTTGAATTATCTATCCGCATGGGATAAAGTATGTAAATTAGACAGGGTACCTATAAGCTAATGAGCCGCTTTGCGAAGATGTAACGTACGAACGAATAATTATCGTTTATCGCATGCCAATGAGTATTGAAGGAAATATAGTTAGGAGACCTACAAGCGTGAGATAATCACTTATGGAAGAACCTAAGAACATCCACGTTTCACCAGTAGTACCGAAACTCTGTCCAGTGTGACTGGGGGTGAGCCCGTCGCCACTTGTAATGGACAGTGGGTACAATACATGTCTCGAAAATGCTTCGTAATAGTATTATAGACATGGATAACACTACCTACCGGCAGCGTCTATAAGCTCGGTACGTGCAGGTATCCGGGCAGGAAGGGCAGAATATATCATAAACTGTAGTCTTTGGGACATATGATGGGCCATAGTCTGAGGAGCTAAGCATACATCCAAAATCTCAGAGACTTACACTTGACGTTTTGCCATCATTCATTCATATCTCACACGCCAATCCAAATTAAACTCACACTCCCCACATTCAAAGCATATTATCCCTTGAACGTGGAAGGGTAAATCATTTTGTCGGGATATTATCCCATAGCGCGTCCCACATGGTGCGGCTATTTCAGTGCGCGTCTTTGGCCGCGTGCCTGAAATAACTGATTTCGTCATACCTTACAGTTACAATCGCGGTGCGCTTCTGAATTCTTTATTTACCGTAAATTATTCGCATGTTTGAATGAGATCAAGAAGCAGGTGGCTTGTAGGTATAGATGCAACGCTATAAAGTGAACCTTGCCACAACTGGGCTGTCTATGACTTGAATTCTAACCACCCAAAAAGGGATTATGGTTCTGAGTTTATATTTGTGTATGTATATATTATGTTCTTGAATGAGAATCTATGAAACAGATACCTGCAAACTTTTAATTATAGGTACACCACAATGAATCTAAACAAATTTCCCTAAGAAACATGGGTCGAAAACGAGATAATTTTTTGGGCGGATCAGCCGATCGATTTTCTATGACCAACAAAAATTATCGTTTTTCGACCCATGATTCTCAGGGAAAGTTGTTTAGTTTCATTATCTGAATACACCCTCAAAGTAACGTTAGTAATTAAAACCTAGTGATGTTTAAATACCTAAGAGAATAACATGATCTTATTTCCATTTGAGTGTAACAGGAGCCAACTACATTTTTAGCTTTAGCTGCGTTGTCATGGTTTCATGATGAAATGATGCGGGAACAGACTAGTGATGGTGGCTAAACCCTCACCTACGAAACCGTATCCCTTAATCGTCTCATACGACATCCAGCAGACCTTAAAATTTGATTTGCGTTTAGTTTGGTAATTTGATCTAAAAGAATGCGTCTACAATAGATGCGACGCCAGATCAAAGGCCCTGTGTTCAAATCCCAGTTTATTGTAGAGGTAAGAATGTAGGTATCTATCTAAGGTGCGGTTTATACAGAAGAGACGTGTGGCGGTGGCGGATAGTCAAAGTAACACAATTATAAACCTTATAGTACGTAGCATAGCGTCGTTTGGAGAATTACCGCCACCTGGCGGCGCGGGCGAGATTCTCCTCTACGACAAAAACGACGCTATGCTACTTACTATAAGGTTTATATTGTGTTACTTAGATTATCCGCCACCGCCACGTCTCTTCTGTGTAAACCTAGGCTAATAATCAGATATTCAACACAGTAAGCAAAACAACCAAATGTTCTACAACATAATTACGAGACAGAGAAAATCATTAAAACTGAATATTGAACTTTCTTCCAATAAACGTAAAGCCCTGACACGAAATAGCACACAGTTGGCTTTAAGAACGTTCAGAGTGCATATGGTCATCGTTACCTTTGTTATTAACTTATTGACCAACGACATTAACAGCTGTGGACAGGCCTCGACTATAACTTGCGACGTAAGGGCTTGTTCACAACTGCTTATTTGCTTGCCTCAATAAAATCGTTTTCTGGTGTCCCGTCTCGCACAGAATATCTACTAGCTGTGTATTAGATTTGTACTTATACTTATACTGACACTTATACTCCACTCAAAATAGCAACGAAATTTTAAGGCTATTTTGCATTACAGAAACAGAGATTTGAAACACTTCCTCTCACTTATTCTTAGAACAGCTTTAGTAACGTCCAAGATATGTAGGATAGTATATGTATCCAATAAATTAATTATATTTGGTAATCAGAATTGGCCAGAAAGCTAAATAGGAATCGGAAAATCTCGTCGTCCTTATTTAGAATGAAGTATAGATATTTTATAGATATCTATTCGATATTTGTGCTGTTGGGGTTATTACATGGATCTTGTTGCAACTAGGGATTGTTGCGTGCGTTCAGATGTTTTTGCCATACTTTATTACTGGAAGTAAAATATGTCATAGTTTCAGTACAATGTTGGGTTCCTCTTTTGTTTCTGTTTTTTGGTAATGTTATATTTTTATTCTTTGGTGTTATTGCGGAAGGGTCTTCAACTCTGCCATAAATGATCTCTGGAATTGGCTCTCTAATAGCCTTCCTTTTTTCTTATTAATGTCTCCCGTTTGTAATGGAGGGAAGTCGGATTTTTCTTTTTCCTACTCCTCCTATCTTCTTTGATTAATTCATTGCGGGTTCCAAGACAGATTAGAGTCGTCCCCTTGCCCGCTGGACTTCATTGTCTAGTGTTGTGAATGGTCACCGCTGTTGATCCTGGTTCACAGGTGTTACAGCGGTGGGAATGTGTGGTTGTGCCTATGGCCGAATAAAAACAAACCGCTTATTTGCAGAAAGATTTTATTTAGACTCTTGAGCTCCTCTTACTTTGAAACTATAATTGACAATATACACATAACTAAATCTTTGTATGGAGCGCGCTGCAAGGACTATCCTCTAATCTAAGCAACCAAGGTGTATTATTTATAAAGTAAGCAATGGAAAACTACTAAAAAATCGAATCGAATATTCAGTATCGGACGGTCTTGAACTCGTTACCTGCCAATCCGAGGCTGGCTTTAGTCCAATTATACTACCGACGCTTCTGCCGTAATTTTTCAATCTTTAATTAAATTTAAACAACAAATAATGGCTATCATCATCAGACTACATACGTCCCACTGCAGGGCGCCATCCTACCCTCAGGGAGGGTGTATGGGCGTTAGTCCACCACGCGTGCCCAATGCGGACTGGTGGTCTAGTAGACATACGCATCAGAATTTCTTCTTCAGCGTAAGCAGGTTCATCGTGAGAATGTTTTTCTTCACTGTTTGAGAGAAGTCGGTATTAAGTACACAGAGTGTAAGGAAAAGTATAATTAACCTTTAAACCACATACTCTACATCAAACTGAACAACTTTTATTATGGAAGCAAACCGGTCAGAACAAAAAAAATATCAGCTGTCCCATACTAAACTGCAATACCTACTCGATTCAAACGTATGGGACAGCTGATATTTTTTTGGTCTGACAGGTTTGCTCCCATAATAAAAGTTGTGCAGTTTGATGGGTAGAGTATGTGGTTTAAAGCTTAATGATACTTTTCCTTACACCCTGTATACATAAGTTATAAAAGTAGGTACTATCGCTGACTTTGCCGCCTGACCACCACTAGGCTCATTTTTACTTGCATACTAAAAAATAAAAGCGCTGTCTAGCCCCGCCCTATTGATGAATAAACCAATGAATGAATAGTTTCCAATCAATAAATTATGCGCAAAATTATGTGAAATTTGTTTGAAGTGATCATGCGGAAAAGTCCGCAATAGTACATAGCATGTCGTCCGTGCGGATTCGAACCCGGACCATTCCGCAACGCGCCACAAACGTTCTTTTTTTAACACGTTTACTTATAAACAATTCAATAAATGGAGTAACAACATTTCTTTTAAGTTATTTAATAATATTATTTTCCTCAAGTGTGGACAGTTGGTAACTACAAATTAATGGGACAGTTCCATCATCGGCGTCTCGCCGGTGACCTCGTGGTGGCGACCACTTTCTTCCATATAAGGCACTGCAACTAGCAGGCCTTACTTGCGTTTAATACGACTTGCAATACTATTCATTACTGTTATGTTAATTAGGATTAAAGTCAATCTTCCTGTTTACTGCGGACTTAATGCAAATCGTAGTTAACTATCTAATGTTGTAAATAAGTTGTAAGAATAGGCCTTCGATTAGAACAGATAACGATCTTGTTGAATGTTTTACTGCTTTGAAGTTAACACCAATCCTATACTTAATGCTAACTACAGACTATTAATATCATAAATCAGGAAATAAGTACCTATGCTGTTTGTGGCGCCTATCTTTGACTATTTATATGTGGACTGGTTACGCGTGTAATTCTACTAACAAACATTTCTGCCACTTTTTGCGGGGGGCGAGGTAACATGAAATCCGCAACTTTGGATTTTATTCCCCATAACTTTAGATTCTAATTTTGAATGTTAAAAATCATGAAAAGTAATCTCGTGTGAACCCCAAACGTTCTAAGTTCGAAGTTATTATTTCGCAATTATAGGCTGTCTCGTTTAGTGATAAGGTGTCAAATTGAATGTAAATGCACAAGATCAATTGTGCTTATACCGTGGCAGAGGGGAAATGCTTCCGCAAGGCTAGTCCTTATAATAATTAGTCAAAGGGCACCTATAGATATCAATTACTACGTAAAATTTTAAACAAGGTTCTTTAGGATTTCAGTTTAGCATATCCCTTATTTTTAGTATATTGCCCTTGTCTATAAAGAATATTTTACTTATGTAATGTGTACCAATGCTATGCCATTTAAATAAACAAGTAAAAAATTAATAAAGCTTTTATTTCGGACATAGGTCCATAAGATGTTAGTACAATTCGTGCACTATTAAACTATGTTATTAACTAATTTCTTTAAAATTAAACAATGTATTGTTGCATTTTTCTAATCAACATATCGACACATTCTGAATTACATTGTAACTCAACTTTTATATTTTGCAGGGGAGTTTAAAAAACGCTTGATTGATCGAATATTATTATTATTCCTGATTCTAATTGAACTACAATTATTTAACTTTGTAATAATTATGTTTAGTGTTAAGTCACTTTATTTGTAATTATTTTTTCTTTAATGTCACTATTTTATGTATCTGTTATAAAAAAATATAATAATTATGTTGATTCTACAAAACTAGAAAGTGAGTTTAAATTTTAATCCTAGAGCGTTTCTAAAATCTAAATCATGAATCGTACGCATAGTTTAAATACTGAAATACATTCCATGTTTTTACCATGCCAAAACTATGTTTTCACACCTTCTTCAACGATACTATAAGTAGGTACTACGGCGGTAAGCATAAGCATATACTCACGACTATTCCCCGAGGGGGTAGTCACAAATATTCTGAAACCACAGAACATCCACGTTTCACCAGTAGTACCGAAACTCTGTCCAGTGTGACGGGGGTGAGCCCGTCGCCACTTACATTGGACAGTGGGTAGAATACATGCCTCGAAATTGAAACATGCATGTTTCCTCACGATGTTTTTCCTTCACCGAAAACTCATTGGTACGAGTCGGCCTGGACAGGGATCGAACCATCGCCTCATGCACGGCAGGCAAGGTTACTCGCCACTGGACCACCACGGTTTCTACGTACTACGGCGGTATTTATAGCTATAGGTACACCATTCCTAAAATGGAATTCACCTTAGTAAGGAATTTATATTTCCAATGCAAACCTTTCAACAAGGTTATTTAATAAATCAAACTGCATTATGACAACCATATTGGTTGAAAAGGGGCTTGTTTTTTGTTATAATGCGCATACGCAGGAATGACTCATTGGTCAACAAGTCGGTCAACGAGTCGATGCCACGGCATTGCACCGATACCGGTTCCAAGGGACATTCGCGATTATACAATAATCACAAATGTTAATGTTATTCAGTTATTAAATGTTAAATATCATGTAAGAAATATGTAGGAAGTAGCCAGAAGTCTGTGTAATCGAAAATACGCATTTATTAAGTACATAATTGATTATCATATTGTGCAGTTTTACAGCGAAGATACGAGAACATTATTGAGTCATCAGCCTGTTTAATCGTTTTTTTGATAATTTTAAACAGACAGCAAGCAAAGTAGTTGGTGATTTAAGGGGCTATACGTCCCGGAATTACCTGGGAAGGGGTCTTTTATTTTTCTACAAGATTTATACAAGTTACCGAAATGAGAAAAAAAATCTTGGATAGTTTATCTAGTGAAATCATTAATTGAATATATGATTGAAATTACTTCACACGATAGAAAAAGTTAAGAAAATAACGCAGATTTAGCATTATTTTCTCAAACTAGAATAACTTGCAACCGTTTATAATTACTGGAATTTTACTCACATTTTCACCATTAGTTTATCTAGTGTAATCATAAAAAATCTGTAAAAAGAACTCTCATTAATTCTTTTTAAACGAAAATACGGCACACGCACGCACTTTTCGGAGGGCTGGGCAATCGCGTTTATCATAGAAGATATTCACCTGAACCTATGGCCCCTTAAGTATTTGTTAAGCCTGGGGATAATTCTTATCTGTCTTGGAACCCACGACGATTTTAGACAGGAGTAGGAGAACATTAATATCCGACTTGACCGACAATGGAGGCCCGTTGCAAACAGGAGACAGCAATAAGAAAAAAAAGTTAATTCCAGAGATAATTTATGGCTGGGATGAACCGTAGAACGGTAAAACCCTACCGCAAATCAAAAGAGGAGAATAAACCAATAGTATACTGATTCCAAGCAGATTAGGTCATATCTACGGATAAATTACACGCTTCCCTAGGGTAATTTGGTTGGAATCAAAATGATAAGAAAATCTTTACGAATAAACATTTTACTGAAATCAATGTCCAAATTAATTAAAATTAAACAGTGATGCGACGAGTTCACCTAACTCGATTCTATATCGAAATTGACTCAAGTTTACTTCTATGTACACTCGAATCAAGCTAATGCGAACGACACAACCGCTCGTGAACAAACTTGCGACGCAACTCCTAGATACCATTACAAAAGTAAAGCCATCTGAAAATTATATCATGTGCTACTTTCGAATCTAATATAACAGCAAATTCTAATTCTTATATCACAGAATAAGTAAATATCTTATTTAACGAAACATAAAAAAATCACAATGACAATAAAATGAAACCGAATTATTCAATGGTATAAATTTTTTACTTCATACTTGATAATTATTGTTACAAATTTTGTATTCATCATCGTCAGCCTGTATACGTCCCACTGCAGGGCACACGCCTACTCTCAGGGTACGGGCGTTAGTCCACTACATGTGTCCAATACAGATTGGTAGACTTCACATACACATCAGAATTTCTTCTTCAGCGTGTGTAGTTTCCTTACGATGTTTTCCTTCACCGTTTCGTAGAAGTCAGTATTAATATTATACGTAATTTCTTATCACTTTTCACATAGCAGCGAGATTACTAAAAATTTCAAGCTTTATTCCTTATAAAGTTAACTCGTCGCATCACCACAATAAACTTAAAACAAACCCTTATGCTACTGCACTTTCCTATGATACTCCGGCGTTGCATTCCCATAGTCTTGCAAATTGAACAAAGTCGACCTATTCGTCACCATGTATTTGAGGAAGTCCTGTATATGCGTCAACACGTGCTGCAGCGACTTCTCGTCCAAAGCCGTGTACGCTAGCATCGGACCCATCTTAGCAAACAGTCTTAACAAATGTATAGACCCGTATATTTGAGCCATTGGTGTATCAGGATATTCCTGCAGAATCTCACTGTATTGCGGCCTTTCGAACTTGTATAAGAGCTGCGAGCCTAATGTAGCATTGAAATACTCTTTGATTCCTTCCGTGATGTCAACTAGGACTGATTCTTTTGCTTGGTTATGTGATTTGCTGGATTTCTTGAAGGCCAGGTAGTTGTCGACTATTTGTTCGACGGTGAGTTTGGCGGGTAGGATGGCGAGTTTCTGTTGCCTCGTGATGACGTCCCAATCGTCTACGAGCCACACTTTTAGCTCTTCTGGTATTTTGATTTTTACTTCCACTTTGGCTAGGTATTGTTCTTCGGATTCTATTGATAGGTCGAGGCGGCCGCGCTTTTTTCTGCAAGCAGATAAACTTCATTTCAAAGGGTGGAAGTAAGAAAAAAACGTGAATTTTCCAAGTTTTACTAAAGGTAGAAGCCTAATCCCTCTGACGAACTATTGATTATTAAATTATCATGACATGAAGCATGTTGTTCGATTTTCATTATTAAATAAACATACTGACGATTTGGGAACTTCCTCCTTTTATTGAAGTCAGTAAAAATAGCATATTGATTTATTAAAAAGAATGCATGTTGTGAATGGTATTGAACCCACGCATGGACTAACAAGAGCATACTAAAAAATGGCTATCATATTCAAATAAAATTTGTCAATCATGCACAACTGAAAAAAACTCTGCCTCCAGTCACCAAATCATACATAAAGGATATGGACATCACGTCATGATAATCTAGAAAATATTATTTATAATATTGTCAATAAAACGAATAACTTACTTGGGTTGATCAGATCCTGAGTCTGCAGTGGTGTCCTTGCTCTGAGTCTTGGCAGCTTTAGCCGGAGGTCCCGGCGTTTCTAGATCTTTGCCTGCATACAGATACATTTTTATGATAGATTAAGTTACGGTAACTTTAAAAAACTAGGCGGGTTAATCTTGAAAATCGAAAATGTACTATACCAGTTGAATGGCGGCAATGACTATATCTTGTTTTTTAAAACAATAAACCAAATTATGTTTTTGATGTGCATATATAAAATATTTACACTGTTTTTGTTTTTTGCATAAATACATGACAAATGCAAAAGATGGATGTGTGCTTATACATATTCTACGAATTTACGAAAGAAGGACGAACATTACCGCCAAGCCCGCCAAGGATATTTTCATGTTTTATCACTTGTAAGGCAGTCTGCTCTCCAGGTATAGACAATACCTATTCCAACTTCCTGGCTCTAACAGATTACCAGGATGCTGGAAATAGGTATTGTCTATCTATACCTTGGAGTACAGACAAGCGGACAAGCGGTGAAACATGAAAATACTTCTTGGCGGTCGGTAATGTTCAACCTTCTTCGTACGTTTTCATCGTCATCTTTGGTTTATCCCTTTCTTAATCCAACGACGAAAATAAAAAAGTTTTTATTACATTTTTGTTCTGATAGAAAGGGACAAACCTAAAATTTGAAACATCGACGTACGAAGAAGGTTGAACATTACCGACCACTATAGCCAATTTTTGTGTTTCCATGCTTTTAAGGAGGATTGGTATCCTTTATCATTCATGCAGATTACTCTATCATAGTGTCTTTGTGACTGACAGTTATTAAGGGGATGATCAGACCTAGACAGATTAGTTGGTGGTTTGATGGTCAAACTTCAAACAGAGTACAGGTACTTAACAGTGGTTAAGTTTACAGCTCTGAGATCTGCCCATGAGCATGCTGATCTGATCATTTCTTTAAAAACCGTCAGCATATTGAATGACCCTGTATAGTATTATTGTAGTTGAGCTAATAAAATAATATTGTACCGGCAGGTGTGGAAGCCCTGGATTCTTCCCGCACCGGAGTGGCACTCGCGGCTGACTCAGACTTGCGACCCTTGGCTGGAGCTAGAATAACAGATGTTCATCAATTTATAACACAAGAAAACATTTATTATAGGAACCAGACAATGGCACAACACAATCACCAAACCGCCACGCACGACAAAACAGAAGCATCTAGATTTTTCTCATAATGTCACGGGTGGTATGCAGAACCACTTACTGTCTGTCTGTATTTTTATCAATTACCTAATGCAATAAGACATTCAAGAATGGACTTTGTGATTGTAGGTTGAGAATTTGACTGCTGAAGAAATTAATAATAAATTGTATTTTTTATGTACAGTTTTTCTAGAATCCCATCTGATGCTATGATGTCATGATCACATAATGACAGACAAAACCATAAGTAATGGCTAATTATTATATTATTATTATTACAGCCTTTATTCAGACATTATCTTCTGTGCCTTTATTGGCAACAACCAACCATCTCTAGATGAAGTAATCGCTAATACGATAGTATTATCGTACAACTGTCAATGTGAATGTTTCTAGTTGTAATCAATAACTTTATTGATTAATTCTCTTGACAATTCGGTATGTCAAGTTATTTTTTGCAGGACTGAATCGAAAATCATTTCGAGATAATTGTCTCATAATAATATTTTCTAAGTCAGAGATTTTAAAATGAAAGGATTACAGATTTAAAAAAAACATACAGACGGAAACGGATTTAAGGTCCAGTGACATCACTGGAAAACCTGAAAACTCCTTGGTAATTTTAAAATCAACTTAAAATAGCTGGCCAGTAAGAAATAAATACATTCACAACGTCAGAATTTTTTGATGACAAAATTTGATGTTGCCATTTCTGTTTCCAGCATAGTCAGAAAGAGAAGGCGGGAAAGATTTTATTTTTTTATTAAAGCGGCAGTTTTTCTCCATGGAGTTAGAATTATTCTCTCCACCATTTTTGCATTTAGAGATAACAGATCAAAGTAATTTAAAAATTAAATTTATATTGATAAACTCGATGAATTACAATAAAAATTAAATTCGTTTCTTAAAATTATGTCTTCTAATCATTACAAATATGAAACGCAGACCAAAAAAAAAGCTTGACATACCGAATTGTAATCACTACATATTATAAATTATTTTGAAACATTTTTACTATTTGATACTGATTCACCAGGAAGGTATGCAGGCCTTTGCAGTTGCTAGTATATAATAACAAATACAATTGTAGACTTAAAATGTAAGGCAATAAATAGCCAAAAACCTACTTTTCTTAGTCTTGGCGGGTTGTGCGGAGTGAGTCCGCTGCACCTCCTTCTGTCTCTGGACGTTGGCTTCATTGTACTTCAGTACTCTACTCTCTGGTACCCATTCGTCCCAACTGTAATCACAAACAAATACATATTTGTTAAAATTGTTCTAGAGAAGTGTCCTAAAGAGCGATGATAGCCCATACGGAAGAGAACTAGTGCCCAATCGTGAGGCAGCGGTTCGATTCCTGGCCTGTACCACTAAGTTCTAAGGAATTTATGTACGGTTGTATTTATCATTTACTAGCTCGGTGGTGAAGGAAAACATTGAGGAAACCCGCATTTCCGAGAATGAAAAGAAAATAGGTAACATATGTCTACGACAACACTATTATAGGTCGTACCAACCTCGCGGAGCATCATCAACGCGGAGCCAGTTGTCAACACTGGCTCGCGGCCATTTTTCACCTTTTCGGAACGATACGAACTGTGCGGACGCGTTTCCTATCGAATATTGTTAAAACGAAGTAAAAACCAGTTAACAGTCCACTGTATTTTATTTAAAGACCATCTGAGCCTAAACATGGTCCATCTTCGCCGTAATTAGAAGAAAACGAAGAAAATATTCGACGGAATCGCATGCGCAAGAACAAACAGGATCTGCGTGGGCGGCCGCCATTTTCACCGTTCGAACTGCGTAGCAACGCGGAAAATAAAACGTGAAAAAACATCGTCAAGCAGCACTGCAAGACAGAAGCCACTGCGTGAATCCAGTTTCCTAAAATTTTTCATCGTCTGGCTGTCTATTTCATCGTGGACTTCAGCTACCTACGCGATCACGCATCCAGCGGTCAACGCAACAGCGAAGACAAAATCGCTTAGCATCCTTGAACATCATCATAAGCAGCAGCAGTCAGTTTAACAAAGGGTTTGGTTGCAGCAGTCGTGAGTCGAACCAATTCTCATCTGACCCCATAACCCTCAATTTCAAAATCTTTCAAATCACGTTGCATCAGCAACAATTCCATCTCAATCTCAATTAATCGTAATTTTCACAAAGAATTTCACAACTTTTTGCATTTATCAAGAAACATTTCATCATCAAAAATATTGCATCAGCAATATTTCAATTTTATCTCTACAACTTTACAAAGTAACTTCACAAAGTAACTTATATTTACGTACTAATCGTAAATTCACCCCTGCTACTTTAACATAACCTTACCAGCATTCTAATCATTTCCTTTTTATACATATACAGTGCTTACGGTCCTCCTGGCTTGCTCTGCGGTGCACGGTACGAGTGTGCGTGGCACGTGGTTGATACGTGGGCACGTCAAATAGCTTCAGCTTGCATCATTTTTTATCAAATTTAAGTATCGTTCCGATTCTTAATAACAAACTTTAAAGCGTGCTAGCATACTAACCATAATTTTTTTTTTGCAATCATGCCTGTTGACGAACGTTTGCTAGCTGAATTAAAAAAGAAGCGTGCCTCACACAAAGCTAAAATCACTATTTTCAAAGGTTTCATCGAAGAATTACAATCTCATTCATCTTTGTCACAAGTTCAACTCGTCCAATTAAAAAACCGATTAACCGTTTTTTCAGAGTTATACAAAACATATGATGATAATCAAACACTAATCGAAACAATTGTTGAAATTCCAGATGAACAAATCATCGAACGACAACAGTTCGAAAATGATTACCATCAATTATTTGCGGTCGGCACTCAGCTGATCCAAGTTAACGAGGAGGAGGAACAGGCTAAGTTTGCAACCTCTCCAAACAACAACACATTTGTTAAATTACCCACCATTGACCTTCCACGATTCTCAGGTGAGTACCATAATTGGCTTGAGTTCAGAGACACATTTGAGTCTATCATACACAACAACAAAACTATTGATAACATTCAAAAGTTCCATTATTTGCGTGCATCCCTGCAAGGTAGCGCATCACTAGTGATCAAATCATTAGAATTGTCAGCTCAAAACTACAACGTAGCATGGAATCTCATATGTGAACGTTATAACAACCGTCGTCAGCTCATAGGCAATCATGTTCAAACACTATTCAACATAAACACAATAAACAAAGAATCTTCTACAGCATTGAGACAACTTCTTGACACAATCAACAAAAACCTCCGAGCTCTCTCCTCATTAGGTGAACACACTGAATACTGGGACACTTTGATCATTCACTTAGTGTCAAGTAAATTAGATTCAACCACACTTAGGCACTGGGAAGAATTCAAAAACACACTCTCAGACATGCCCAACTTGGAACATCTAAATAAATTCATAAAAAATCGTGCTGATTTATTAGAGACATTAGAAGATGGTAAATTGAAAAACAATATAGTATTCAAGTCTCCTAATCAGTTGAATCAAAATCCAAACCCACCCCGTAAAGAGCCACCTTCATGTCCTATTTGTAAATCTAATCACCAACTCTTTTCCTGTCCAGTATTCAAAAAACTCTCTGTTGATGGTAGAATTGATATGGTGACAACATTCAAAGTTTGTTCCAACTGTTTATATCCTGGTCATGACATTAAATCATGCAAAGGCGGTTCCTGTAAGTACTGTAATCAGAAACATAACACACTACTGCACCGTGACAAACATGAGAAACCACTCACACACACAAGCTTTCAGAATACATCAGTGCTACTGTCAACAGCTGTAGTCAACATATTCAGTACCGATGGTACATGTCACACCGCTCGTGCTTTGCTTGATAATGGAAGTACATCATGCTATGTGACTAAGGACTTATGTAAAAAATTAAGATTACCCATGCAAGCCATTAACACTTCAGTTACTGGAATCAATAACCAACAGACAAACATTTCTCATAGCACCAACATTCAAATTCAATCATTACACAATTCATATCGAGCAAACATATCATGTCTTATTCTCAATCAGATATCATCAAACTCAATTCCAAACATGCTTATTGATACAAACAGTATCAATATACCAGAACAAATACAATTAGCAGATCCAGACTTCAATATACCAGCACCGATAGACATCTTACTCGGAGCAGAAGTTTTTTGGAAAATCATTGGCAATGGCCGAATAACGTTGGGTAAACAGCAACCAACACTACAAGAAACACAACTTGGTTGGCTAGTTTCAGGCTGTACTCCGATCACAATCAAATACACCCAGAAGTCATGCTTTTTTGTAGATCAAATTCAAAATCAGTTGTCTCGTTTCTGGGAACTAGATGACATATCATCATCACATTCAAATATTTCATCATCAGATCAACAGATCTGTGAAAATTTATTCGTTCAGACTACAACACGTGATAGCAGTGGCAGATTTACAGTCACAATTCCATTCAAAGAATCCCCGGAGTGCCTCGGTGATTCCTATTATCAAGCAAAGCGCAGGTTTCTTAACATAGAAAAACGTATGGATTCCAATCCTGAATTTCAAAAGGAATACGTTCAATTCATGAACGAATATCTTGAATTAGGTCATATGTCAAAGAATGAAAACTCACACATACAACAGACACCTTCATACTATTTACCTCACCACGGTATCATCAGAGAGTCAAGCACAACTACAAAGTTCAGAGCTGTGTTTGATGGCTCCGCTCTCACCACAACTAAAATATCACTTAACGATATACAAATGACTGGTCCCGTTGTTCAGGATGACCTCGTCTCAATTTTAACTCGCTTTAGGCAACACAAGTTCATAATATCAGCAGACGTTGAGAAGATGTATCGACAAATATTTTTAAATTCAGATCAGAGAGCTCTACAACAAATAGTATGGCGGTTCAATTCAACACAACCGTTACAAACATATACACTAAACACTGTAACATATGGTACTGCTTCGGCCCCATACCTAGCTACTCGGTGCATCAAACAGGTCGGTCTCAATTGCAAAGACAAAAGCGTATCAGAGGTGATCATTCATGATTTCTACTGCGATGATCTTTTATCCGGGGCTGATGATGATTCACATCTGTGCCACATTGCATACGGTGTATTCACAGAATTAAATAAATATAAATTCCCCCTCAGAAAATGGCAGTCGAATCACCCTGATTTGCTGCACCGATTAGGATTTGATAATTCTCTAAACACATCCATTAATTTAGGTACAAACGATCCATCCAAAACATTAGGTATATATTGGAATACTAAACAGGATACACTGGCATACTTATTTCACGCAGACAACATTAACAAACAAATCACAAAACGCATAATTTTGTCCACCATAGGGCAGATATTTGATCCACTGGGTCTCATCAGCCCATGTGTAGTACAAGCAAAAATTATAATGCAACAAATTTGGCTTCAAAAATTAACTTGGGATAATAGTGTACCAGACAGCATGCAACAGCAGTGGACGAAATTTATGGAATCATTAAAAATGATTAATCAGTTAACTATTCCCGGACGTGCCTTCAGTGATTCTCCACAAAATATTCAACTGCATGTATTTTGTGATGCGTCGCAAAACGCATACGGTGCATGTGTTTATGTACGCACATGTACTACAAACAATCACATTGATACTAAGTTGCTGATAGCCAAAGGTAGGGTAGCACCGTTAAAAACATTAACGATTCCCCGTCTAGAGCTGTGCGCTGCACTTACAGGTGTCAAATTATGTAACAAAGTATTAGCATCACTTCGCAACTCACATACTATCATTACAGATTGTTACTTCTGGAGTGATTCTATAATTGTTCTATCATGGATAAAATCATCACCACACAAATTACAAGCATTTGTCAGTCACCGAGTTACAGACATTCAAAACAATAGCACTCCACAAGCATGGCGCTATGTACCTACAAAACAAAACCCTGCTGACCTGTTATCACGCGGTGTCACAACTCAACAATTAATACAATCTAATCTATGGTTTACAGGACCTCCGTTTCTCAGGGATGATGATAAAAGCTGGCCAGACCAACCACGGCATATCAGCGATTCTGACCTGCCTGAAACGCGTCCATCCAGTTCCCATTCAAACTCGCACTGTTTCACGCAAGTAGAAAACGATTCTTTCATTCACAAATACTCAAACTTTACAAAACTAACGATGATCACTGCATACATTTTACGGTTCATTCATAATAGCAAAAACAAAATTCATAGTAACAACATTAATCCTCAAAATGTCAGCCCCTTAACGACTACAGAACTAGCTACAGCTAGGTATCAATTGGTAAAAATGTCTCAAATGGTTTCATTTCCTACAGAATATGAGTTACTCAAAAATAAACACAATTTACCTCATAAAAATACATTAAGTTCATTGCATCCATTCATAGACAAAAATGACGTTATTCGAGTCGGGGGAAGGCTTGCTAACTCGCAATTTAAATATGATAAAAAATTTCCAATTTTATTAAAATCAAACCATCATATTTCAAAAATTATCTTTTCAACCTATCACATATCACTTTTACATGCAGGACCACAGCTGTTACTTGCACACATACGTGAATCTTATTGGCCCATAGGCGGCCGTAGCCTTGCCAGAAAAACAGTACAATCATGCACTAAATGTCGTCGATTTCAAGGCAAGACTATAACTCCTATCATGGGTGATCTTCCGAAACAGCGGATGCACGCAAATTTCGTCTTTATTAACGTAACTGTTGATTATGCCGGGCCAATCATGATTTGTGACCGCAAGGGTCGTGGAAGTCGCCTCATAAAATCATACATATGTGTTTTTGTATGCCTTGCAGTAAAAGCCGTACACTTGGAGTTGGTTACAGACTTAACCAAGGAATCCTACATCGCTGCCCTCAATAGGTTCATAGCACGCAGAGGAAAGCCTAATTGCATATATTCAGATAATGGTGGTAATCTAGTAGGTGCCTCTAGAATCATTACAAAGTTTTTAAAGGATAACGCTAACTCAATTTACAAGTCAACCGCAGAGCAAGACATTTCGTTCCATTTCAATCCGCCTTATGCACCTCATTTTGGAGGGCTTCATGAAAGCGCCGTAAAGTCCACAAAGTATCATCTCAAGCGTGTCTTGAGTCTAGCTCACCTCACATACGAGGAAATGTACACTACATTAGTCCAAATCGAAGGTATCCTTAATTCACGGCCTCTAACGCCTCTATCATCAGACCCCTCCGATTTGACAGCCCTCACACCCTCTCATTTCTTAATTGGTCGTACTTTAACTGCATTACCTCACCCACAGCTCACTGACTGCAACACGCTGCGTCTACCAAGATATCAGCGCGTTGAACAGCTACGACAACATTATTGGAATAGATTTTACAAGGAGTATATTTCACAGTTACAAACAAGGACAAAATGGCAAAGGTCGACTGGCAAGCTGACTGAGGGCATGATGGTCATCGTGAAAGACGACGCACTTCCTCCAGTTCAATGGCTCCTGGGAAGAATAATCAAGCTATATCCTGGTCCTGACGGAATTGCACGTGTAGCTGAAATCAAAACTAAATTTGGAACAATGTGCAGAGCATTCAATAGAATATGCCCGCTACCAACAGAATAAACAACATTTATCATCACACTACTTTGTGGGGCTGGCAGAATGTCTACGACAACACTATTATAGGTCGTACCAACCTCGCGGAGCATCATCAACGCGGAGCCAGTTGTCAACACTGGCTCGCGGCCATTTTTCACCTTTTCGGAACGATACGAACTGTGCGGACGCGTTTCCTATCGAATATTGTTAAAACGAAGTAAAAACCAGTTAACAGTCCACTGTATTTTATTTAAAGACCATCTGAGCCTAAACAACATACCTATACATAATTCAGAAGTATGTGTAAAATATGGGTGAGCTTGGGGCGAACACAAAGGACCAGCGCTGGTCTCAGTGTTACATAACGACCCTTACTTGCATTAGCCACGCATCAAAGGTACACGCAGATTGCGAAGGGTCACATCAGATTGGGCTGCAGTTCAAAAATCCCCCCAAATCACTTCTATAAGTACAAATTATATGAAGTATCGCATACTATGCTGGGATGAAGCGTGTCACATTTTTGCAAGGCGGATTTCCGTTCATGGTCCCACTCCGCACCAATGCGGCCCATCCTAATGTGCCACATACCAAGTGGAACTTTTTACAACTTCTGCAGTATTACATCTAAACTAAAAATCTATCAATGCATTGCGACTTCCCAAGCGCAGCAAAGGTAATAACGATATAGTACCTAACTCTCAGATAATCAGCCAAGAGAGAATGAGTTTTTATAGTCTGTCCAACATCGCTTCGTGGTTATGACTGATGAGGTCTGGTCGGATAATGTGACTTTACAACAGTGACTAAGTAATGTCGTTTTTTTTTCAAATATTGAACGTATACAATATTAAAAAATTCTT
This sequence comes from Agonopterix alstromeriana, assembly GCA_963924505.1. Lineage (NCBI taxonomy): Eukaryota > Metazoa > Arthropoda > Insecta > Lepidoptera > Depressariidae > Agonopterix > Agonopterix alstromeriana. Next base: position 12,644,959 of record OZ004674.1, on the reverse strand, counting down.
ATAATTGCATACATACATAATATACATAACGTTTTGATTGCTCAAATATTTTCAGAAAGTGAATTAATTAAAACAACTGGAAACAAGTTAACAACACGCTCCGGTGAATGCCGCTCGAGCAAAATCCAATGTGACGGCATTTTCACTTGATCACCCTCATAGGTTGTGCGCTGTCGTCACATTGAAATGATAAAGTGGCTTGCGTCATGGGTCATCCGTAGGCAGGCGTATGGTTTTCGGTATATCGCTCGTGTCACTCAAGGTAGGTCATGAGCACAGGGGAAATGCAATTGAACCAACTCATTACATGGGTTCTTTAGCATTGTGGTCCATTTATCGCCGACCTACGACGACTACAACCTAAGACATCAGCAGCGAAGGAGTCAGTTCTTTGCTCAGTGTAAAACGGAGATTTATTTCCCTTATTAACACAGAATAAGCCTATCAAATAAGGCTACTAGTCATTACCCATTATTATATTAGTACCATAGTAATATTAGCAGTTATATCAGTAAAAGTGGATATGGTACATCGCTAAAACGATCTGTCATATTCATGAAGCTATCTTGGAGGCAATATAGCGTCTTTTGCCGTGTAGTCAAGTTTTTTGTTTCGTCAATATAACCTAAAAAGCTTAACTTGAATCACCCAGGTTGTTGAAGGATATTATAAGATTAGACTTACTTTTTGTTCCATCCGGCGTAATGTATGAAATATCGAACATGTTTATCTTTTGTTATTGAACTTTTGAGGCATTTTGCCTCGTAAATCAGAGGTCCATGAAAACATAGCACTTTCTCGCCTGGAATTAGGACAAATTGGTTTCATTGTAAAGACACTAAAAACAACATTACAAAAACATATTTTAATATATTTATGAGCCATTAATATCAAAAATTACACGAAATTACCTTCCGCAAATTTCGGCTTCGGTGGTGCCATTTTGTTTGGGTGGGTGGGTTGCCAGATGTGATTTTGGAAATTCCCGCAAATCAAGATATTTTTTCCCCCAAAACGATACGTTTTGAAGAAAAATCCCCCAAATTACTTTTGGTAGAAATAAAACACAAATAAACGGAAAAGAAACAGTCGATCAACTTAAAGATAACACCCAAAGCATACATATTTCTTTTTTCCTTTGCGTCGGTAGTCCATTTTAATGAAATAATAAGTCTTTCACAAGAAAATGATGTGGATTCTTGGGAGGCCTTGTCAACGGTATCGGGGCTCACACTTGTATGTTCCAAAATTTTTAAAGTGTAATGACACTGTCGTAAAACAACACAATATTCAAATTGTATTATAAACCCAATAAGTAGAAACTAAAATTACTGACTTTCCACTTGACTTTAAACTCAACATCACCATATACAACGTATTTCAGTACTGATAGTGATGACTGAGCAGAGGAACAGGTATCGACTATCTTTACACCTATTTTAATATTATTTATACAATGTTTTTACGAAATCTCTGAGTATATAGTATGTATCTCTGAGTATATTATGTAGTATGAATATAGTTGTAAGCATATGCTTATTTATGCTGGTTTTTACGATGAATAAAATTGATCTAAAAAACCCCAAAATTCCCCGCTTTGTTTATTTTTTTCCCCATCAATATACTCAACGATTGCATTTCCCAAAGACCATAATATATTTTCCCTAAAATCACGGAAAAACCCCCAATCTGGCAACCTTTGTCTGGAGGCCAAGGAGGGGTGACGGTCTGTCAAAACTTAAACTGACAGCTGTCAATGACGCTGAAAGGCAAAGGTATCTAGCCCATACAGCTGTTGTCTTCAGTTATTATCAGGAAGTCAGGCGTGTCGTACCGCGCCGTGTGGTTTGGGTTCGGCTCTTAGTTAACCGACCAGAAGGCGTAAAATGCTACACGTGATACGGATGTATCACGTCTTTTATCTCGTTCGTTCGCGCGCAAATAGAAAGAGAGCGAAGGTGTGATAGCGCTGTATCACGGTCGCATGCTACCCATGATGTATATCATCTTTTAGTACCGTCAGCAGTGGACATCTTATTAATTTAATTTAATAACGTTTAACGCTACTTAATACTGTATATAGTAGTTATTAGGCATTTTTTCTTTGGATAGTTTGATAAGATATGTCGAATAGCGAATTTGTCAACCTACTTGCATAGCGTAAATGTTATATCACTGAGTAATATAAAAGCCGTGGTGGTCCAGTGGCGAGTAACCTCGCCTGCCGAGCAGGAGGCGATGGTTTGATCCCCGTCCAGGCCGACTCGTACCAATGAGTTTTCGGAATGTATGTACGATTTGTGACACCACTGGCTTTTCGGTGAAGGAATACATCGTGAGGAAACCTACATGCTTAAATTTTGAGGCATGTATTGTACCCACTGTCCATTATAAATGACGACGGGCACAACCCCCGTTACACTGGACGGAGTTTCAGGAGAAAATAAACATTTTAAACTTTTAAGAGGGCTGTTTAGACCATCAAACTGAACAACTTTCACTATGGGACCAACATTGAAATCGCGAAAAAAATCTGCTGTCCCATACATTTAGCTCGAGTATATTTGTAGTTTAGTATGAAACATAGAATTTTTTTTTCGTTATTTCGATATTAGTCCCATAGTGAAAGTTGTTCAGTTTGATGTCTAAACCACCCCCTTAACGTTTATTTGTATTTTTGAAACACCTAGTATACTTTGACCTATGTATTATATATGCTTACCTACCAACTTTTTTATTTGTATGGCAAATCACAATGTCAAATCATTGTTATTTATCGGTCAAAACCGAGTTGGGTGGGATAGGTTGACCCCTGCCTGCTAACATCCAATGGAATTTGCCTTCTTAATTATGCATTTCGTTAAGTAAATTGCGTCAAACACACGCCCAATTGATAAAAAAACAGTAAACAATACATTCCTTATCATTTTTACGTACAATTACATCATTTTCTATGAGCCGTGATAAACAAATCTTTATGTATTAAACAACAAAATAGAAAGGTATACAATACGATAATAGCAAGAGCCGTAATATAACTATTTAATTTTATTCAGTTGGCCGGTTAACCTTCACGCGGCCAGTGCCATCGGGGCAGTCAAGCGCGCTTACCGTTCTCATTCCGGAATAAGACCATAATAATAATAAAATGTCTCAGCAAGGACCAGCGTTCGATGTGAACGCGATGACTCTGACGCGTTGGGTCCTGGGACAGCAGAGGACGGCACCCACGGCCACAGGAGACTTGACTCAACTTCTTAATTCCTTACAAACAGCTGTGAAGGCAATTCAATCGGCCGTGAGGAAGGCCGGTATCGCTAAACTGTTAGTAGAAAGCTTGTTTATAAATTGTTCTTTTTTTTTATAGGTAGGTACTACATATTCTGCAAACTTCTTGCCTTTCACTCTCTAAATTTCTCTCCAGCAATGTGTTAATAACAGGAAGCTGGGAAAGGTATTGTCTAGTTAACAATTAATTAGGAAGACTAAATAAAAATTTCATAGTCATATCATTTTGGTGACTATGGACTTACAACGAATGTAATTACTCAGGCACTTTGTTTAGTCTAGACTTTATAAGCTAGACAATTAGCCTTCGATCGATCAAAAGCATTAGAAGATAATAAACATCTGCATTGCACATTGTACCACAGATTACCGAATAGTTAATTACTACGTAATTGTACTTCCTAGTAATTAAATTAATGTAGGTATTACACTAATTAATTGGGCCTGATATTGACCATTCCACACAGACCCGTGTGATAAAAATAAATAAATAACGCTCACAGGTACATAATATTGTAATGATCCTAAGTAGCTACTAGGCTTAGCTTGATGGAGTACCTATAGCACTATTTTCGTAGTATGGCAGCGCGATACAGCGCTATCGCGCCTGCGCTCTTTCTATTCGCGTACGAACGGACGAGACTAAACGCGTGATATAGCCGTATCACGCGCAACATGCTACACGGCTTCTGTTTAAAATAAATACATAAATAAACAAAAACAAACATTTAAAGAGTAAAAAATAATTCGGTCACCTATTTGGGGATGTAAGCAAATGTGTTTTACTTTGCTTACATCCCCAAATAGATGACCGAATTATTTTTTACTTTTTAAATGTTTATTTTTGGCATTGGGGGTTTTTATTAATTTGTAATTTAATGTTATTTCATAATTTTTAAAGTTACATGAAAACTGCTGAATCGATTTTTACTAAATATAGCTAAGAACCACCGCAAGGAAACTTGCTTTCACGTAAAAAAAAAAACGCATTTAAATCGGTCTATCCGTTCGAGAGCTACCATGCTAGAGACAGACACATAGACACAGGCATTGGTGTCAATTGTGTGGTGTCTCTTTTTGCGTCGGGGGTTATAAAATATCTCTCCGACTCCATCGCGACCCAAACCCAAAGCCCAAACTCTAGTTCTCGAACTAAATATAGAGTCCTAGTGCGATTTCAACAGATTCCTTCTCTTTTCTGTGCTTGCAGCCATGGAATCTCAGGAGATACAAACGTGCAAGGGGAACAGGTCAAGAAGCTGGACGTATTGTCCAACGATCTCTTCATAAACATGCTCAAGTCTTCCTTCACCACCTGCCTGCTGGTCTCTGAAGAAAACCCAACCGTTATTCAGGTAACAACTCTCAACGGAATTTATACCGGGTGTGGCCATGTTTAAACGACTATTACACCGACTTATCCAGGTTAGGAACTAACCACAAGAGCCTGAGAGCCATTGGCTGCTGAGCTGTGGCCCTAGCATGCCACCCCCGAGAAAACGACAAAAATCAAGACGTGCTTTCTTATGCAAAAGCGAGCGCGCATGACGGTTTTCTCGTTTTAGGGCTCCGTACCCAAAGGGTGAAAACGGGACCCTATTATTAAGCTTACGTTGCCCGTCCGTCCGTCCGTCTGTCCCTACCTATTTAGGTCTGTAACTTTTGAACCGTAATAGCCAGACAATTGAAATTTTCACAGAATGTGCGTTATTAAGGATGTCAAAGATATTTAAAATTTGTTAACAAATAATAAAAATGGCAAAAAGTTTAAAATTAAGAGGGGATCTCAACAAGAAACTAGTTTTTACCGACGTTTTTTCTTCCCGTTCTATCGTAAAAACGGTAGTACATACAAGCGTCAAACTTGGTGTCATTATAGAGCAAACTCTACAGTATAACAACAAATAATAAAAACCTGCCAAGTGTGAGTCGGTCTGGCGCTAAAGGTCCCGCAGATTTTTTTTTATTTTGTGTTGTGTGGTGGTGTGGTACGGAACCCTCGGTGCTCGAGTAGCCCGACTCGCACCTGACCGGTTTTATTTGGATTTGTCGTGTGTGGCATGCTAGCCCTACTGATCCGATATTTTATCTCGTGCTCGTACGACGTACACAGTCCGGTGCAAATAATCGGAGCAGCCGCGAAAGTCTACAAGGAATGGCCGGGCGGAACAGGCTTCTCTGCCCGTGGCACTTGCGGTCAGACTATATCATTGTAAAGTTTCCCGCAACTTCAGCTTCGCTTCCATTGTGAAATGGTTCAGTTTGTCGTAGACCTTCAAATTGATCCACTTCTTTCAATAATGACTCTCACCGATCCCCGCTACCCAATCCGCCGCGTAGCTCCAGCAACGTCCTAAGCCAAGGTCCGTACCCCTTTGGGTGCCCCTAGGTCGGTTGCTTAAGTTCATTAATTTGGCTCGGTAGACCCTTCGTGGTCCCTCCAATAGTCCGCAGTAACTGCTCTTTGAGCAACGCTGTAATTGATATTTAAAAAAAATATATATATTATAATGTGCCATGTGTTCAAAAAAATATATACATTTCTGTCACACCCTGTATATTACATTAAATGTTATAAACAGAATAGCGGTTGCCATATCATATTTTATTTTCAAAGGGTCGTCAGAGGTTAAGAAGACAAGATAAAAAGTCGTTAGGTAGACGAGATACCAAGTTTACACGTACAGTCGGCAACGAAAGTTGATGAACACTTCTGAATCTTATTTTCATAGAAATAAAGGTAATTCCACTTTCGTTACCGATTGTACTTGACTCAAACGCTAGTTTTCTTTGCCATTAGGTATGCCAAAACGATCACAGCATACTTTAAAACCTAGGTACGGTTTTATTTGTGAACCCTATGGTATATTTTGTAAATATTCCAGGTGGAAGCAGAGAGACGTGGTAAATACGTCGTGTGTTTTGATCCACTCGACGGCTCCTCCAACATCGATTGTCTCGTATCAGTCGGATCTATCTTCTCTATTTACAAGTTAGTAGGCACTTATTTAATAACTTCACCCTACAAAATGTACTGCATGACCAATTTGAACCAAATGCCGGAAATGTTTACGAAATCTGTATGTTTTAGTGAAATGATTGACAGGTTTTACGTACTTTAACACCTTGTACTGTAAGTTGAAGCAGCCGCACATTTTTTTCGAGCTAAATCAGGTCCAGCTTAAAAATACTCTCACAGAATTGCTTCCAACAAACTATAAAGTGCGAGCGCACGAAAAGCGTTCCAACGAGAACTCTTTCACTATACTTAATTTCAAATAAGGACGAAAAGATTTTCCGATTGCTATATAGCTTTCTGGCAAATTCCGAGATGCAAATATAATTTATTTATCAGAAAGATATACTATCCGACATATCTTGGACGTTACTAAACCTGTTCTAAGAATAAATGAGAGGAATTGTTTCAAATTTCTGTTTCTGTAATTAAAATTTCGTTGCTATTTGAAATGGTGTATAGTCCCGTATCAACGTATCCCCCTTGCGGCTATAGCATGAAAGCAAGCGTTAGAACTTAGATTATCTTTGATAGCAGTGTGATATAGAGTGCTATGTCGCTTTAGCTCTCTTTCTATTATTGCGCGACCGAACGAGATAAAAGCGTGATATAGCCTTATCGCACGCATCATGCTACGGCTGCTGGTGCATAAGAGTGGAATTTTTTCTACTCTTGTTTACCATCAAGCCACTGTTAACCCGCTGATATTCAGAATTAATGCACTTACCTTTATCAATAATTTTTAGGAAAAAATCCACCGGTGAGCCGAACGAATCAGATGCACTTCTGCCTGGTAATGAGCTGGTGGCAGCAGGATACGCCCTGTACGGTTCAGCGACCATGATGGTGCTGTCCCTGGGCAAGGGGAAGGGTGTCAACGGCTTCATGTATGACCCCTCCATCGGAGAGTTCATATTGACAGACCCCAATATGAGGATACCGGAGAAAGGAAGCATTTATTCTATTAATGAGGGTGAGTTGTCGCTTTTTTATGAGGATATACAACGTGTTAATGAATAAGCGCAAAACCTCACACACCCCAACTGATTTATAACAAAATAATTGGATTGAAACAATAATTTCATAATTTTGATAGTTAATCGCATTTTAAGTTTTGAGGCAAAAATGATTTGTTATCATTTCAGCAATGAATGAAAGCGCTAACGTGCTCATGTATACATTTTAAGAATCTTGTTTTGGTAGTAAGTAGGGTGAGAATGCCCGAGCGGTGGGTTGAGATCAAGTTCAGTAAATTTTAAATTATACAAATATTTTGAAAAAAAATTACCTGTGTTGAAACCATGATAATTCGATTCTGCTCTCGATTCCAAACAAACTACGTTGTATATCGAGTAACTATACTGAGACAGAGACTAAGAGGAAGGATCTCCATAGAGTCCGCATAAATTTACGATTGTAGTTGGTCGCTTTTGTCTTATGACATACCTTTAATAGTAGAAGAAGATGGAACTATAGATATTTGTTTATGCGGCTGTCCACTTTTTTTGAGCTAGTGTGTGTGAAAAGTGACCGTAAACATAAGGCCATGTCACTTGATGCCTTTTGTCCGTACTACTTGTCACCACACACTCAAACCTAAACGTCAAAAAAAGTGGAAACTTTACAATTGGTATGGCTCACTCTAGTCTTAAAGAGAGATCCTTCCTCTTAGGACAGAGTCGACGCTAATATACCTAATCAATCATCAGACAGGTTAGCCACCCAGCATTGCACCATCACACTGTGATACGTCATTCCATTTAATCCCTTGGCGAAATGCTCTATTAATTAGCATGCTCATCATGCTCATATTCTGAAACCTCAGAACATCCACGTTTCACCAGTAGTACCGAAACTTTTTTCCACTTATAATGGACAGTGGGTACAATATATGCCTCGAAATTGTAGCATGCAGGTTTCCTCAAGATGTTTTCCTTCACCGAAAAGCCAGTGGTGTCCATTAGTGAAATTTGTGCAGTTTTATGGTCAGATCATCCCCTTAAAATCTGTTTTGTGTCCATCCATAATCCACGGTATTGTTTCTCCCAGAAACAAGATATGAGGCGGTCGCATGGTACTCACCAGCAGTCTTCTGCGCATAATCTGACGCTATGTGTGCTAATAATTGTTGCATAGGAGTGAGTCAGAAAGACGAGTATCCGGTTCGAGAGTGAAATGATCGGTTATCGGAGCAGGGTCATAGTGCAGGCTCGACGCTGGCCAGCCGGGCATGCCATTAATCCGTTATCTAGTCTATTAACACTTTCGCTGCTGCCGACCTACGGCGTAGGTCGGCGACAAATTTGCCGCAGTGCTAAAGAACCCACATAACGAGTCAGTTATATTGCGGTTTCGGCTATGCTTATGACTTACCGCGCGAGTCACCGACAAACTTACGCCTGCGCGGGTGACCCACGAGACGATCCAAGTTTATAATTTTACCGTTACGACTGTGCGCACGACCTACAAGGAGGGTCAGGGGCTATTGCATTTCGACTGTGCTCATGACCTACGGCGTGATTCAACCAAACCATACCCCGGTGCGGACGACCCACGAGGTGAGCCGCATTGGTCGTTATTACGTTACGACTGTGCGCACGACCTACGAGGGGCATCAGTTTTAGCACTGCGCTAAGATCATAATTTTGAGCTTAGCAGCGAAAGTGTTAAACATTATTGTAAACTCTAAAATTCCTCCTCAGGATACGCAGCGGAATGGGAGAAAGGACTGAAGAGCTACATAGAAGACAGAAAACAGCCGAAGACAGGCAAAGCTTACGGCGCTCGCTACGTCGGCTCCATGGTGGCCGATGTTCATAGAACCATCAAATACGGAGGCATATTCATATACCCGGCTACCAAGTCCGCTCCTAATGGAAAAGTAAGTTTTATACATCCTCGTAAATAAATCTTTATCACGTATAAACGGCTGAATGAATTTGGATGAAAGGTCGGTATAATGTACATAAATATATTATGTTCTGGATTAATACGTAGGGATACTTTAGTTAACACGATTCGGATTGTCCCGTAGCTCTATCCCTTTTATTTGCTCAGAAATATCAGTCGCTAGAGCGAGAAAAATTGTTTTACGCTTTTCGGCACCTGCACTCGGACTGCGGACAAAAATTAAATTAAATAACACATTCGTTCCCTCTGACGCAAATGCGCGTCTTGCTGACGTTATAGCGAGCGGTACCCAGACCACAACCTAAATGCGCCCATTGACTTTTGGACACATCGCAAACGTATAGAAAAACTCAATTCCACCCTCCAATTAGAGATTGAGCCCACGAATGTGCTGATCAGTTTGTTTTCTCCAAACAAAGTCTACTACCAAGGTTGCGGTCTGTGCTCCTGCACCGAAGAATCCGGGTGCTTGCAAGCAATGTTTTGTTCTATTGTTTCTGTGGCACAAAGGGATGAAGTTATAGAAAAATTCTGATCCCTACGGACAAATCAGGTCAAGTGGTTCAACCCTAAAATAATGTGCCTATTTTATTATATTTCAGCTACGCCTCCTATACGAATGCAACCCAATGGCTTTCATCGTGACCGAAGCCGGAGGGCTGGCGACCGACGGCAAGATACCCATCCTGGACATCAAACCCACATCCATTCACCAACGGGCACCATGCTACCTCGGATCCAAGAAGGACGTCGAAGAATTGCTTCAGTATATCAAGTGATTTATTAAGACTGATCGTTGTGTCAAAATATTCATATAATAAGTATATATTTGTAATTAATATTTTAAAACTGCCTGTTATTCAACAGGGTGAATAAAGTCTGGCTAGTCTATTTTTTATTATTAAAACACGAACGTACATACATAAACTCACGACCATAATCACGGAATATCTAAGAGTACAACAGAAGTTGATCGAAGAACACTCGCTCCAAGCGCGACCGACACTCACACTTCTAAAAATCTAAAAAGTATTTTCAAAATATATCAAGTTTGGGCTCCTCCAGTTAGGAAACGGCTGAGTACGTTTTTGTGAACCATACGCCAAATGTCTCGTAATATCCTCATATCTAACGTAAATAAATTAGACTATTGGCGTTGGTTATACGAGACATTTGGCGTATGATCTGATATAAGAGGTCAATGCGTATGATTTACAAAAATTTACTCAGCCGTTTCCTAACTGTAGGAGCCCAAATAGTCCGGGCGTAGAAGCCGTAAAATAACCACTTAGTTATAATAATACTAGAGTTGATGATGTGTCAACAATATATATCGGGTACATGTTAATATAGATATTTGTAAAATGTTATAGAACTTATGGTAAATACACTTTAGGTATTCTCATTATCTCATATTAATATTGATCTGAAATTGAATATTTCTGGTTTCAACTGTCATTATGTGTTGTTAGCTTCATATTATACAGTTGTTATAAATGTTAGATATCGGCGAACCAGGTTACGAACTATTATCTAAAGCAAGTTCTAGTTTATTTTTATTTTTTGGAGTAAACTCTACATCATATACCTAATAATATATTTAAAATTTGCAGACTTTAATAATATCAAAACCAATTATTCTTCAGCCGGTGGCGTAAAACTTGATATGTTTTGAAAATACTTTTTGGATTTTAAGAAAAAAAGTGTCTGAAAGGTAATGATAAGCATATGCGCACGACTATACAACGTGTTAATGAATAAGAGCAAAACCTCATACACCCCAACTGATTTATAACAAAACAATTAGGTTGAAACAATAATTTCAATATTTTGACAGTTAAAATTAAAATTTATTTACATTTTAAGTTTTCAGGCAAAAATGATTTGTTATCATTTCAGCAATGAACGAAAGCGCTAACGTGCTCGTGGATACATTTTAAGAATCTTGTTTTAGTAGTAAGTAGGGTGAGTGTGCCCGTGCGATGGGTTGACATCTAGTTCAGTAATTTTTAAATTTTACAAACCAATAATTTAATATTTTGAAAAAAATTACCTATGTTGAAAACATGGTAATTCGATTCTGCTCTCGATTCTAAACAAACTACTTTCTAGTTTTGCGTTAATTCATTAACACGTTGTATATTATATTATTACTTTAACCTAAAGTACCTGTGTACCAAGCGGTTATCCTGTACATCGATTGGCGGTTTTTTATCGATTTTGGCCTTGTAGGGCTCATACTATAATGGGTACTAGTTTAAGTGTGAATTGTTACACAAAACAAAACATTCACCTTGAGGATGGTACTATTAGTTAGTTTATTATAAGACGAAACCAAACAGCAATCAATAAAACGAAATCATTAAAAACCGAACTTCTCTTACGTTTATTATACATAAATAATAATTGTCATAATCCCAATATTATTTAATACACTTATTTTATGTGTCCAATTCTACATTTAAATTAAATAAGACAACTTTAATCACGTAATAATAATGCTGGCCGGCCACGAGACTCCTCAGTTTTGAATTAGATCAACTGACTTTTTGTACATAATCCATCCAAAACAAATCCATGACATTATGATGCTCTCAAAACCAACTTGATATTGGCAGGAATGCAGTCACACAAGCAGAAATTAATTTAATATAGGCCATCAACTTCGTATGCGGCGTGCCCTAGGGGTACAGACATAGGCGGGGGCAAGGAAGCACGCGACCTCCGTATGGATAATGTACTCTGTGCAACTGCCGAATCGGAAGAAAAAATCTGGCGTTGTATAGTGCCGTGTACATTACAGTGTACATTATGGAGACTTGGGGCTGCCACCTCAAAAAAAGATTGAGCGCTAAAACTTAAACAAGAGCTAGATTCAGTGCTAACTCTTAAGTTCTTCTCTTCTAAGTAGTCTTCCAAGGCACTCTAAATAGACTTATCAGTCAGTCCGAAACCCGTTGTGTTCGAATTTGAATCTCTCGAACACTGCACTCTGTATGGACACGTTTTTACCATAATACGCTATCAGTATTTGTTATATTTCAATCACAAAATACAAATTACAGGATATTGAAACACGAATACTGACGCCACATTAAATGTTAAGAAAGCGCTAGATTTTCCACTAGGCGCTAAATTCTCAGATACAGCCGCCCGCTCCCATCTGTCACCTTTATCCAGGACCCCCCGCGCGCCCCGCAGACTATGGGAGTGCCGCGTACGAACTTGATAGGCTTAGATAATCAATGTTTCAAAATGTGAAACTTGCAATATAAGAAACAAATCCCGCCCTTGACTGGGAGAAAGCCCAAACCCAAGCCTGGAGGCCCTAATTTATAGCTGTGTAGTTTATTTGCTCCCGTCTAATCCCATAGAAGTCGTTGGAAAAAAACTAATTTCACTGTAATTATTGTACCGGTTATTATTAAAAAGGTTACCTTTGGTTAATTTTTAGTAGCCATTTTATAGGATTTAAGAGCTGGCTCTTACATGCTTAACTCCATACTGCAATCTCACTGCTTTCTTGTCACAGTCATAAGTCTATGGTCTGATATTGCCATAGTTTTCAAGTCGTGTGTCCACCTGGTTCAGTACGACGATGTTCCTACGCGGTGAGCGCGACGAACTGGTGGAACACGTCCAGGATGTGGGGATCCAGGTCCTGGGTGAAGAGGAGCGTCTCTAACGTACTGCTGTATTTCTGCACTTGCTCGTGATGCTGGCAAAGAAAATTGTGGTTAGTACATATGTGGAGGAACTACTGTGGAAGGTTCCTCCGGTGAAAAGGGAAGATCTTCCGCCAGGCTAGGTGTGAAGCCTGGGGACCGGCCGTGGTCCAACAGATCTTAGTTGGACCTTGTATATATATCGAATCTCTGTGATTATTTCTCTTGCGCGATTCATGTCTTGTATACGATTGTGAACCTTATGTGTAGCGGCTAACGGGTTACCAATGTGAGTGCGACCGTAGCGCCATCTGTTAGCTTCATTGCTATAACTTGTGGGTGTTGACATCTGTGGCAAGTCCCCACACATACATACATGAATACATATTCTCACGCCTTTCTCCCACTGAGGTAGGCAGAGACAGCGGAACGCCACCTGCTACGATCCCGACGAACCTCTCTAGCTTATCCATATGCATTAGTTCTTTCATGCATGCTCGTCGGTTTCGGGTAGAGATCTGACCTATTTTTCTGTCATTTTTGTTAGTAGCGTATTTATTTGTATGCATAAGAGGAATATTTTGAATCGGAAGATATTTTTCGTGGTGTACTTTGCCTCGCGACTTTAATGACTCTGGTGACTGGTGATTTGTAAAACTACTGCAGCTTTTCGTTAAAGGAAAACATCGCGAGGAAATGTAGAAGCTTCAATTTCTGTATTATTAAGTGGATGAAAAAGTGGCAACAGGCTCAGTAGTCAGTGTTTAGGTACGGCTAGTGAAATGTGGATATACTGAACGTACTATATTTAGGATATCACTGTCGACCCGATCGAGGAATGTATGCTATATTTTAAACATGATAAGTATGTCTGCTACAGTAAACTAGGTCTTATACGGTAAACAATAAAACTCGCAACGAGGAAGACCTGCCGCAGCCTGCCGACGGTGCTCTTGTACCAGAATCTGTCGGGATCTCGTCCGTCAGTATCACACCGCACGAGGTGCTCCGATGGGATCATTATGAACATGTCTGCTACAGTAAACTAGCTCTTATACAGTAAACAATAGAAACAAGGAAGACCTGCCGCAGCCTGCAGACGGTGCTCTTTTAAAGAAAGTGTCGGGATCTAGTCCGTCAGTGACGCACCGCACGAGGTGCTCTGATAGAATCATTATGAACATGTCTGCTACAGTAAACTAGCTCTTATACAGTAACCAATAGAACTCACAACAAGGAAGACCTGCCGCAGCCTGCCGACGGTGCTCTTGTACCAGAATGTGTCGGGATCTCGTCCGTCAGTATCACACCGCACGAGGTGTTCGGAGAGGATCATTATGAACCGCTGGAACACAATCAGGAACAGACGCTTTTGATCCGTGTGCGCTGCTTCTAGACGCTCTTCCATGCGCTCTACTGCCTGCAATTGATAATAGGAAGTAATTTGTAGGTTTTATGACTTTCGGGTCTCCTGTGCTATCCGAAGAGAATGTATAACATAAGACCCCACTTGCCATATAAGGGCCAGTATTAGTACAATAAATGTGAATGATTATGTACCTCTTCGGTGGGCTTGTCCTGGTCCTTCTTCTTCTTGCTGTTGGTCTCGTCCTCAGAGTCCGAGCTGCTGGAGTCAGCCCTCGCGAGAGCCTCCCTAGCCTCTTGCAGTTCACCGCCTGAACACAAATTACAACGCTTACAAAATCCCTTAGTTTTACTACTACTATCAACTATCTTAAATTCAACACGAAATTAAGAGGATAGGCGGGCGGGCTGAAATGCTAATTTGGAGAATAGGTCACTTTTCCGACTGTATACATATTTTTCCGATCCGCCCCACCCATACACCCCACCGACTTGAGAGCGAAAGAGACAACTGCAGCTCGGACCAATTTGATCTACATAAAATCAACGAAAACAGCATTTCGTATTCCCCTGTTTCCTCCCCCAAAACTAAACCGATTTTAATAATTATTTCAAGAATAATATGAGAAAGACTTTGGCTATATCTGTATGTTTTACTTTTTTTGTTTTTATTCGTCAATTGTTGTTTGCTGATGTCTGAAAACAAGCGGTAAAATTTGGCATTTTCGAAGGTCCCTAGTTCATACAGTAATTAATTAATGCAAAAAAGCAAAACATAGGGCTGCTATGTCCCTATGTTTTGCTTTTTTGGTAACATAGATTGTGTGGTAAAAATGTTTTGCTCTAGTGTAATTTTCCAGAGAGGAAACAGGGGAATACGTTTGTATGGAAAAAACGGTACTCGCCTATCCTCTTAAATTAATCTTTTGTATGAATGCTATTCAATCTCTTTTTCTCTTTTCGATAAGAATGCAAAATATGAATAAAATTTAGATTTTGCTATTTATATTGCGTCAGCAAATAGGTAGTACAAAAATCTAGTCAATTTGAATTGTTGAAAGAGTTTTTATTTGATGTAAATAGACAGACAGGCAGCATAGAAGCAAAAAAAAAACAATGAAAAATTCATTAACTTGAAAAGAAGAAAAAAATCTACTTGAATCTTTAATATGCAGTAAATGGCTACAACTAGAATTTTTTCAAACATTTTGCGCCAGTGTTATTGTTTTTGGAATGATAACTTTTTGATGTAGTTACATAATATAATAAAATCTCTTTTGACTTATTAAAAAATATGTACAAATAAACTAACGTAAACTAAAGCAAACGGGAAACATTATGTATTTAAACAACAGTTAGTACCTAATGCAGTAGGTAATAAGCTAATAACGGATTCGAACAAAACAATTTAACCTACCTATACAACGTTTATGTAACATTTTTGGAGACAGAATTATTTTTATTTCGGGCAACTGTTATAATATAACTGTTTTGCATTACAACAAAACAGATATTATGAGTGAGAGAATACATGCAGCATTGATTGAAGAAGCATCCATAGATTCCACCTTAAATTTAGCTAAATAAACGGACTTACCATCAATTTTCTATACTTTCCTCTATATCTGTCTCTTTCACTCTGCTAGATTGGCGCCTCGAATCTATTCGACATGGCGCGCTCATTTGACGTTTACTTCATAGTCTTCATCAATCACCAGCAAGCACCTTGCTGCAATGCTGCATGTATTCTCTCACTCATAATATCTGTTTTGTTGTAATGCAAAACAGTTATATTATAAGTTATTCGAATACATGCAGCATTGATTGAAGACCTGTTTGCTATCTGCTGGTGAAAGAGTACAAACGCTATGTGAAAATAAATGAAAATAAATGAAAATGTGCATGCCATCATCATCAACAATGGGTACATTAACACATAAATCCTGTATTAAAAGGGAAAAATACACCATATAATAACTTTCATAATAATAATAGAACATAATAGTCTTGATAATGACTAAATGTCATCTCACTAAATGTTCAATAACTAGGTATTTAAAATCAACAGATTGCTGTTGAAAGAGAAAAAACATTTAAGATTAAATTTCTACCCTATTGAGGCATAATCTTAACCCTCATAGGGAAACAATCCTCAGAGATCATTATAATTAATTCAAACCACTGAACTTATTTGGTAGATGTATGAAAAATTATCTAATAGTAGGTCCTCATACTTAACAGCATTAGGTACTGTTTATTTGAGAACAATACAATTTCCGAAATAAAATTTTCCAGGAAGCTTTTTCTATGATTCTCTCCGTGGGCCGTTTTGAGTTCTGGTTGCTGGCCTAATAACATCCTTATTAGAAAAGAAAAAGATTAATTACATCATTCTCAAAACAACTCTTCTCGTAGACCCAAGCTTCATTACATGTTGCACTGAGCATAAAAACTCCACAGTATGTTGTCACATTAGCTAGTCAGCTGGATTGTTAACATTTTCTGTTTCTGGAGCCGAGGTCTAGGTTATAATGTTTATTTATAATTATCAGGTTTATCTCACTACTCCTACTTCTACTCTATTTGGTACTCTCGGATCTATCAATCCAAGAGTCAGGTTCTAAAATCTATAACCATAATTTTAAAAAATATATTATTATGATTATTAATATTTTTTTGAATAACTGCATTGGGTTAATTTTCTAGCCAATCATATACTTAACTAGTGACACATATTGACATCCTTCTCTCCTGGTATTTAGTTAACAGGATAGTTTATATAATGGTTCAGCTGCACGGCAGGTTGAACCTACTGACCTATGTCAGAGTATTGTCTGAGATGTCCATAAAATCCTGCCCACATTATGTAATTCCCATATGGAGCTTTAGAATCTACACCAAAGGAAGTTACTCAGACCATATTTTATAATGTACAGTGTCTGGTAGATGTGTTATTGCAGGTTAAGACAGATTCTCTTTAGCAGGAGTTTCTTTCGTTTAATGACCAGTCAGTGCACTGCCTGATTAGTCTCCCTCCCCCCCCCTTCCGGGCTAAGGGCTCTAGTTTCTCCACTCGTGGTAGGCTCAAGTGTTTACCCCAAGAACTGTCAGTTGGTAGCACTTGTGTGTCCAAGTTGTGGTACTATCAAAATGTATTACGCCATGTAAAGTGAAGGTGGTACAGTTATTGTGGATCTATATTGGGTGGTGGGAGCAAGCACCCATGCCAACCGGAAGAGCCAGTGTGAAATGAATGCCTTGCAACATTCGCAATAGATTGTTGGACCATCTCTGAAATACCAACCTACATCACTATGTATGATTGTCTTTTCCTAAGTGAACAAATCAACTAAATCAAAGCGGTCTACGCGACCGGGGGGTGATGAGTGCCAATCCAGAAATGGATTTTAGGGAATTGGTTGGTATTACTTTTGTATAATACTCAAGTACTATATAGGGCATCCGCGGCCCAAGGTGACGAGTGCCATTCCGGCACTGGTGTTCTATATGAAGCAACTCTGTTATATATGCCCATGATCTATGTTCGACCTCCGTGGCCAGGGGTGGCAACGATGCCGCCATTCAGGTACTGCGTCCTAGATACGAGGTCGGTAATGCCAACTGCGTATGCCCGATGTTCTGAATGCGACCTCCGAGGCCGGGGGCGACGAGTGCCATTCCGGCACTGGGTTCTATATGTTTATCTTCGACTATTTAGTTGGTAACGCTATTGTATATGCCGTATGATCTATATTCGACCTCCGCGGTCGTGGGCGGCGACGAGCGCCCTTCCGACACTGCGTCCTAGTTAAGCGGTCGGTAATGCCACTGCACATGCCCCCATTTTCTGTACGACCTCTGCGGCCGGGGGCGACGAGTGCCATTCCGGCACTGGATTTTAGATAAACAGTCGGCAACGCTATTGTATATGCCCTATGATCTATATACGACCTCCGCGGTCGTGGGCGTTGACGGGCGCCATTCCGCACTGCGTCCTCGAAAACCGGTCGCTAATGCTATTGTATAAGCCCCATGTTCTGTATACGACCTCCGAGGTCGGGGGCGGGGACGAGCGCCCTTCCAGCACTGCGTCCTAGATAACCGGTCGGTAATGCCATTGCATAAGCCCCATGTTCTGTATACGACCTCCGAGGTCGGGGGCGCGGACGAGCGCCCTTCTAGCAGTGCGTCCTAGATAACTGGTCGGCAATGCCATTGCATAAGCCCCATGTTCTGTATACGACCTCCGAGGTCGGGGGCGGGTACGAACGCCATTCCAGCACTGCGTCCTAGATAACAGGTCGATAAAGCCATTGCATAAGCCCCATGTTCTGTATACGACCTCCGAGATCGGGGGCGACAAGTGTCGTGTCATTCCGACACTAGAAACAAGATTTGATAGATATTTGTACCTGAAGTGAGCACCCCAGACCACATCCGCTGTGTCTGATTCAAATGTGCGTCAACTTATGTGCAGAACCACCGAACTGTGGTATAATGGCCTTCCGCCATCAGTAAAATTCCTGCTGCACAGGGACAGAGAAAAAGTCCCTCGTGCCTTCTTGAAAGAGGCACCCTAGAGAACTGACACGGTCGATATTGCAATAATCGCTATCTGGTTATATTGGCAAAGCCTAGGAGACCTAACTAGCACTAGGTTTTTTCATCCTGCCTATTATTCTTGTTACCTTCTCTGTAGATAACTAGTGCATGCTAATGTAGCTCATGGTATTGTTATACAATACAAAACGGTTCGAATACTACAGTTCCGGACAAAGTGCAAGCGCAGCCTACTGAGTATTGATATGCCAGTATTGTTAACTTAAACTCAGTATGGTTGTGTGACCAGGAAGAAATTGTCTACATAAACCAAGACACCAATCTCTGTGGGTCAAAGGAACTCTTTGGGTCTAATATGATAAAGCTGTATAACAGTACAACAGTCCAGGAGGCCTAAAAGGAAGGCTGGGTGCAGTTTCCGATCATTATTATATGACAGCAATTAAAAATGATTTTGTCCTTCCTTATCAAGAATATCTTGAAAAAGAGAAACATTTTCAATAGGCACATCTAGAGTTTCCTTCTCTAAGTTTTTAACCATCTTTGATACATAAAATTCTTGCAAAGGAAGGTTGCATAGGTATGTGATCATAGTTATACCAATCATAGTGATTTGTTATAAAACTCCTTTAATATTTCTTATTGGTCATCAAACAGCAAATGACTGCTACTGCTGCTGCTGTTACCTACTGCTTATTATTAGCTTCAAATGTATATTATCTACAGTATGCCTAGTAAATAATAAGTTTCTAACTGTAAGTATGTAATAAGACTAATACCGTATAATGTACTAGAGACACTTAATGATTTAAAATGTACCAAGTAGAATGCCACTTGGCTGAATAAGCCGATTTCAATGCTCGGTGGGGTTGTATAAGGGTTGTTTAACACATACCGCAACCACATCACGTGAGCGGATGCATATATTGTATTGAAAATTAATAGTAGAATTTAACAGGGTACCACATTCTGCTGTCATTATCGACCACATGGGTTAATAATAATAATAAATAATAATAATAAATATTTATTTTCTCACCACAAAAACACATGTTAAGGATACAACAGGTAGGTACAATGATAATAATAGGAACATGTAACTAGTCTTGTGGGGAGACTGGTGCCGAAAGTCGAAATTAATCGGAATTTCAGGCCACCAGGTCTCTTCTCCACGAACATTTGAGGTGGATTCTTGACAAAATTAGAGAAAAACAAATGAAAATAGGAATAACAAATAACAAAATTTAAGCAAGTAGTTAAGTGTGTGTGTGTGTGTGTGTGTGTGTGTGTGTGTGTGTGTGTGTGTGTGTTATGTGTATTGAAACTTTATTTAGCACCCATCAATCAATTTAGAAAAGCCTACTACTGAGGGACCGTTAGTAAAGCCTCGGTTTCGTCGTAATTTAGGTTTAGAAGCCAATTTTTTAGGGTTGTTTTACATTGGTATTTAGTCATCGGATATAGTTTCAGGATTTTATTGACCGTATTGTAAAGATACGGGCCAAGGAAGCAAGAGTGACGACTAAACAAGGTCGTCCTGTAAATAACAGGTTCACAAACAACGTCGTGTCTTCGCTTGTTAACCGCATGGTCAGGATAATAATAAAGTTTTGAATGGTGTTTTACAATAGTCTGGAGGATAAAAAGTTGTCGAATGGTTAAAACCTTGTACTCTTTATAAAGGTCACATGTAGGATACTGAAAATGCTTACAATTAATTACTTTTAATAGTGACCTTTGCGCTCTTTCCAGTGTGATAATTTTCGTCTTACAAGCACCACCCCAGGCCGAGATACAATAACCTAATATTGATTGAGCCAATGCAAAGTATATAGTTTTAAGTAGTTTTGGTTCAGCCACGTCTCGCAACTTCCTAAAAACCCAGATGAGTTTACGTGTACGTGATGAAATTTGTTCAATTTGTGGTGACCATGATAACACATCGTCCAGTTGAACACCCAAGTACTTTATTGTTGGTACTCTTTCAAGTGTCAAGCATGCACAATCGCTACCAGGGAAGCTATCGCAACTGTGGGCCTGAATTTTGAAGTTTGTGTCAGGTTGGGTATTTCTCAAGATTGAAAAGGTTATGCATTTGGATTTGTTTATGTTAAGAGTAAGTAAATTAGATCGCAACCAATGAACCACTCTCTGCAATCCAATTTCTGCCTTTCGGTGAGCTTCGGCCCAAGTCTTTCCCTGATATACAAGTGCAGTGTCATCCGCAAATGTGAAGACTCTTCCGTTTTGAGGTGAGTGCGAGCATAACTCGTTAATGTATATCAAGAAGAGACTCGGGCCCAGGACACTTCCTTGTGGGACTCCACAAGTAATGGCCAGGTCAGAACTTTCGCGGCCCGCAATCGTGACACGATGAACACGATTTGAAAGGTAATCTTGAAATAATTTAAGGGGTACACCACGAATTCCAATGCGCTCCAGTTTACAGAGAAGATTTGGGATGGAGACAGTATCGAATGCTTTGGACAAGTCCAGGAAGATACCTATGCATTTGCGACTTTTGTCAAGATTTTCAATGACGAAGTTTGTCAAATTGGCAACAGCATCCTCCGTGGACTTGCCCGCCCTAAAACCATACTGTGCATCTGAAATAATCTTTTCTTTTTCAATATATTTAACAAGCCTAGTATTAATAAGTTTCTCTAAAATTTTTGATAATGCGGACAAAACAGATATAGGACGATAATTGTCTACGCAGTCTCTATTACCACCCTTGTGAATGGGATGAATGAGTGACTTTTTAAACGATGTTGGAAAAATCCCGCTTTCGAAGCACAGATTAAAAATGTGCGTAAGAAGTGGGACTATTGTTGTCTTCGTCATTTTAAGTAAAGTTGTGGAAATCTCATCCCAGCCAGTCGCCGAATCACTTTTTAGATTCATTAGTACTCTTTCTACTTCATTATTGTCTGTATTAAATAGGACAAAAGACTTCGAATAATTCTGCGAATTAGGAATTTTTTGGGCGTCAATGATTCCATCATTGGGTTCATTGGACTGAACAATCTTTTCAGCCAGCGATTGAGCCACATTTGCAAAGAAAGCGTTTACTTTATTCACAGATGCTTGTGGACCGCTTTCGTCGATTTTCAGAAGTTCTGCTGCTGGATTTCTGTATTTCTTTGAATTAGTTATGTCCCTAATAACATTCCAGGTTGCTTTAGGATTAGTTGATTTGTCTAGCTCAGATTTGTGGTATGTTATTTTGAGTTTTGACAGAAGTTTGTTGCAGAAATTTCGGTATCGTCGATAAGAAATCAATAATATTTCGTTTTCAGGGAATATTTTTGTTTTTTTGTGAAGTCGGTCTCTGTGTTTGATGCACCTTAGTAACCCCGGTGTTATCCAAGGTTTCAGGATTCTTTTCCTGTTGGGTACAGTACGAGCGGATGTATTCATTGTTATAGCTTCACGAATCGTTTCTATTAGTTTATCAATCGCTAAATTAGGATCATGGATATTCTGAATGTATGACATGTCCTTTGTCTTCAAGTACTCAATTACTTTAGGATAGTCGACAAATTTGCTTGTTTTATTCGGTTTGTATTTAACAGATTCTAGCTCAAGACAAAGCAGAACAGGTAAGTGGTCCGTGATTATAGTTTGGAGAACAAATGTTTGAGCTGAAAGGGAGGTTTTGAGTATCACGTGGTCGAGGCAATTTGTTTCTCTAGTAGGAAGAATGTGGGCTGGCATTAGTCCTTGTTCTGCTATGAAATTAAGATATTCTTCACTTTTTGGGTCTGTATTGTTAGGTTTGATATCTACATTGATATCACCAACGATGACAATATTTTTGAATCTAGAAATCTTTTCAAGAATTTTATCTAAGGAGGTGAGAAAGCCCTCAATATTATTATACGACGGGGATCTATAAATGGCTAGAATCACAGTTTCAGACTCTAATATCAACCTTAAGCAGTTTGCGCCATCAAATTCAGGTTCGTCTATGATACAATCGAGATTATTTTTAATATAAACCACTACTCCGTCATTTTGGTTTCTCCAGTTTTCTGTATAGTACAACTTATGATTATCAAGTTCTGGAAGATGCTTGCTGACCGAGAGCCAACACTCAGTAAGGACAATTATGTCGCAATCAATACTTAGTCTTGTCAAAAGAACCTGAAAACAGTCGAAATTACGAAAGATACTTCTAATATTTTGTGTGATAATCTTAAGGTTTTTTTCAGGTTTTATATATTCATTTATGCTTTCAATCGAGTTTACTATCATGGAATCCGAGACCTTTGTATTGTCTAATTCAGAACAAATATAATTTGAATTATCCACTTGTAGATTTTAATACACTGGTGCTATGAGAAGGAATGGCTGTTGTAATGTGATGTGAATGAGAGGTTTTCTGGGTAGCGGGGTGCTTTTTGATGGAATGTTGTGTGCGAATGTAAATGTGTGCTTTCTGGGTGTGTTCTATACTTAGTTTAATTAAATGTAGCAAAAATCTTATTAATAAAAAAATATAAAAATACATCGCAAACTGTGATTGAGAAACAAGTTGTATTGTAAAAAGTCAATCTGCCCTGACTTTGTATAAATCACTTTCACAATTTATGCGAACAGCTGGACTTCCTTCGAGTTTGCGCAGGTATACAATGCCGTGCGAGATCCAACAGAAGGCTATATTTTGTGATTTGGCGAATTCCCTTGCAACGGCATATATCTTTTTTGCCTGGTATGTGAGTTTCTCCGCAACATATACAGGTTTTACTGGTCCATCTATCTTTAGGTTACTTGTATTAAATTTTGAGTCTCGGTTTTGATTGTTATAGCTTTTTATAGATTTAAGAATGTTGTCTCTTAACATTGTGTTACTCAGTTCAGCAATAATGGGTTTGTTCTGTTGTGATTTAGTGTTTATACGGAAGACGTCTCGAAGATCTGAGTGTTGTATCGGAATGTTAAGGGCTTCTCCCAAGTTTTGAACTATTGCAGTCAAGTCTTTTTTCGTCTCCGTTGGGTTTTTGGGGACATTCCTGAGCTCGATAGTCGACTTGTTTAGACTACGTTCCATAGCCTCAATTTTATTTTCCAAGAAATTGATGTGCTGTCTATCTGTATTACGATCAGCCTCAAGGACTTCAAGCTTTTTAATTGCCTCGTCGTACTTATGGGACATAAATTCTATTGACTTCAGAATATCTACGTTTTGCTCCTTTAATACGTTCATAGATGTAAGAAGCACAGAAAATTTTGTATTTTGGTCAGCTGACCATTTTGAGAACAACTCAGCAAATTCTTCTTTGACCGTGCTTAAGTCATCGTTATGTTTGCGTTTATTGCGAGTGGAGACAAATGACGGAGGTACATCACTTTGAATATGTGGCGCTAAGTCTCTAATATTTGGTTCGGAGACGTGATGTTGCGGTGGGACCGGCAGAGAGGCGGGTGGGGGGGTGCGCCGGAGTGGCATACCGCACAAGCCGAGTGTATGATCGCAGCTACCAGGAGACTACGAAATCGGAGAGGATCAATCTAGTCGAGGGGTCACTTAGAATGGTCACGGATCGATGGTTTGGTACAGTTTTGCGTTCCGTCCAGTTTACTGAGACCCCTAGATCTTAGCAACAATGAGAAAAGCGCTATCTCTTTTTATCTATCCTGCTCAAACTATTGGTGTGATGCGATAGACTGTTGATTGATCTTTACGTGTGTGTATTAGTTTTCTAATGTGTGTTTAGATGTTTTGACACTTACTGTACAGCACACCAACGATGTCAGTCATAAAGCACTCACACTTGGGCTTTTCGGCGCAGGCTTAGACGACCTCCTCGACTTATTGCACTCCTAGTATATTGCACTATTAGCTGTATGTAATTTCCGAAATAATTTAACTATTTATTTTTATTTAAAATTTGTGGATATGCACGTCCGATCTCCTCAGATGTCCGGGGGGAAGAGGGTTATATCGACCACATCACAACCACAACGCAACCACCAGCGACACCACGAAAAAGCGGCCGGCCACATCGCAGACACAGCGTTGCATCAACGTAATGACAATGCGCGCACACGTGCGCCAGAGTCGATCTATCTGTCTGCACACGATGTAACCACATCGCAACTACTAGTGACAACGTAACCACCTTCGCATAAAATCACTGCTTGACCGCTTTCTCTTCTTACTGGGGGTGGTTATAACGTTCTTTTGGCCAATATTAGAACGTAATTCACCTAGCTGAGCTTAAGATTCCCATTAACGTCACAGGGATTGACTAAATATTGGTTCAGACATCTAATCTGTTGTTTAAAGTTCCCTTGTCCTGTAGGGCCAAAAGCGTCAAAAGACCCTTCGTAGAGGCCGCTCTTTACCCAAAACAGCGGCATTCGAGAGCGGACGTTCATTAGTGCTTCTACTAATAATCTGCAAGCCGTAGTGCACATCTTTGACAAAACACACACAGAACACTCACAAAACAACCTTTCCGTGTAATTTACACGTCAAAAACATTACAATTTCACTGTTTTTAAACAAAGTTTTAAGGTTAAGAAAAATTTTACAAGCATTCGCGGTAAAATCTATAAACGCTATGAAGTAAACGTCAAATGAGCGCGCCATGTCGAATAGATTCGAGGCGCCAATCTAGCAGAGTGAAAGAGACAGATATAGAGGAAAGTATAGAAAATTGATGGTAAGTCCGTTTATTTAGCTAAATTTAAGGTGGAATCTATGGATGCTTCTTCAATCAATGCTGCATGTATTCGAATAACTTATAATATGCATGTGTGAATTTAAGCTGCGGTTTTTTTTGTGTATTTTTATTAATAGTACGCCCTATTTTTGACTTTGTTTCTATGGGAGTTTTGTTCCACTGGACAAGAGCTATCCAACGACACCTCACTCAATAAAAAAAAACGATTTTTTTTCCAACCCCTCTTTCGTTGTATGGGAGAAAAAAAATTGTTTCTTCATAACTATTACATTTCTGTTTTTGGGTTACTGTTATCCGTCTGTATGAAAAATTTCGATTCAATAGGTGCAAAATTGAGCGAGTTATTGAGGCTACGGAAAGCTGTTTGACTACGGAACCCTAAAAATTTCACAATTATACTTACTCAATTTAGAAACGTGTTTGTTCATCTTATCAATAGTGAGATGAAGTATCTCCCACAGATGTCCGGTAGTGAAGAACGGCGCCATCTCCTTGCTGAAGAGCCACGTGGCAACTGCGCCGCACTCCACTATCTGAGTCTTGAGCATCTTGTCGACGAGCACGCATACCATCTGCGGGTGACGCTGCCAAAGCTCCCAAACGTTGCGCAGGATACAGATCTGAGCTTCCTCTGATTCCGCCAGGATCTGGAGGTTGGTTGTGGTTTTAACTTGGTGTATAGACAGATGCAGCCCTAGTATGAATTTTCGACTCGCGCGTACTCGCCTTCGCTGCATAGAACGTTACCCCTTTCCGCGCTTTTCAGTCGCGACAGACTTTTTCAGACGAGTATTATGGAAAAAGGCCGAGACGCGCGTAAGTTGAGAAATCATGCTTGAGCTCTAAACGTTAATATCTTATTTAAAAGAAAAGTTCGTCCACTTTTTATGCTGACAGGACTAAACCAACAGCATGATATAGAAAAGATCACAAACATTTGATTAGGTTGGTTGTAGTTAATAACAGATTACTATAAGGTTTTTTGTGTATTTTGGTGTGCAAATAATGAATATTTATTTTATCTTATAAATACCTGGTCTAACGAGCTTCGCTCTGTTAAAGCAATTTTTTATCGAACAAATACTTTTCCCATAAATGCTAAATAGGTGCTTTTACGTCATATCTCACCCCCTCCCGCACCGCTCCGCTACCTAAGGAACCTTTTCAGTTAAGCGCTAAACCCGCAGTAGTTATAGAATGGACCGATTTATTTACTGATACGGTATTTTTTAGTACTGTAAATATAAAAATAGAAAAGCCAGGTATAAAGTCAGAGGAGACTATATACTGCGACGTATATACTGACAACAAGTTGACCACTATTATTATTATTCGCTGGGGTATTACAAGCAAAGTTCGTTTTGTAAAACTAGGTAAAACTGCGACCATTACTGCCAGTCTATTGTGTTCGCCCCAAGTTCATCCATATTTCACACACACATCCAAACTAAATTTTTTTCATTCTCGGGTATTCAGGTTTCCTCACGATCTTTTTCTTCACCACCGATTTAGTGATCATGATATAAATACAACTGTAAATAAATTAGAACTTAGTGGTATTGGCCAGGAATCGAACCGCCGTCTCGTAATTTATTTGCTAGTTCTCTTCCGTATGGACTATCATCGCTCTGTAAAGTTTACTTCTTGAAATAACATATCAAAAGGTAAAATACCACAAACCTTAAAAACGTAATGGAACTTCGATATAGCAGCGAAACTGTGTGAAATACTCTTGCTGCCCAAGTTAAGTAGCGTCTGCACAAAGACGTCGATCTTGAGGGGGTTGTAGGGCGCGGCCTGCGCAGCGGCCGGTTGGTCACCCTCGCGGAGGGGGTTGGGCAGATCGCGCAGAACGTTCAGGGCCTCCTCTGCCGTACATTTGTTGCGGACACAGATCACTAGCTGATGTGCCGCTTCAGTGCCGGGGAGGGATGCTGTGGACAAAAGGCGGAGTGATTTAACATTTGATGATAAAAGAGGGGAGTGGGCTAAGGTACTAACTGTTATTATCCGCAATTTAGGCAGCGTGGAAGTTTAATGGCTATGTCCGTCTTCAGAATGCAAGTTTCCTGACAAATTTGATCAAGAATGGTTCAGTGGTTTAGCCGTCAAGAGATAACAAAGAGACATACAGACACACTTTCGTATTCAAAATATTAGGTTGGACCCAACACATACTATTGTTGTCTCCATTAAAATACCAAAGTCGAAAATCAAGGTGCTTTAGAGCTTAAGGGTCAACAAATTAATAAAACTACTAACTTCCCCGATATTTAGTAAAAGCGAATAAATAAATGATTATGATCATTAGAATATCTACATTTCACAATGAGTGGCCAAACTCTGACAGGCTGTGAGCTAATCGCCATTTTTAATAGGCAGCCATGCTCTCTCGAGTTCGAACTCTTACCTGTTAGAATTGATATCTTCCAGAACGTAATAAATTATTTTTATGTCGATAAGGCATTTGATACAATTTAATACAGTTTAATAAAGAAAATTTGTTGACTACGATAATTAAGAATCCATATTTTCCAAGACACAATGATGAAATCATAATGTTTTATGAGTAAACTTAAACAACGAAGCGATAGAGCGTTGTCGGCAATTAATGTAGATGTTAATTTGGATAAGAGCACAATACCGGCGCGGGCGCAGCTCGCGTTGCGCAAAGTCGCCATTACTGCCACGAGCGCGGGAACCGAACTTGTTGAAAATATGCATTTGAATCCATTATTCTAAAACTAATATAACATAACGTGATATAATACGGTCATGATTTAACTAAATAAAGCTCATTTTGCCAAATGTTTCTCAGCGATAGCAGTTTTATTCAATGAATCTAATAATCCTTGATCACGGAGGCCTGGTGACCTGTAACACAGGTGCAGAGATACCCATCCATGTACCATAGTGCGAGCACCGGTCCCCACATACGTAGTTAACCTATTCTGTCTCATGTATAATGATTGTTAAGAATGCATGCATGCATATGCTCACGACTATATTCCCCGAGGGGGTAGTCAGAGATATTCTGAAACCACAGAACATCCACGTTTCACCAGTAGTACCGAAACTCTGTCCAGTGTGACGGGGAGTGAGCCACTTGTAATGGACAGTGGGTACAATACCGTTATTGTTAAGATTTGTAAAAAACTATATTTTATTATTATTATTATTTATTATCTAAAACGCAATGCGTGTCAAAGAAAAGCGGATAAATTTCCTACTTGTCCATGCATGACATCTCCGCACATAATTACATACACGACTACACAAACAAATATTTGCGAACAGTAAACAAGTACATATCCATCAAATAATCACTGTTCGTTATTCCAGTACCTGAATGGCATAAAGAATTGTCAATCTAATGAATATTAAATAAAGTTTAAAACCACACGGAACATACTGGATATAACTGGGTACAGACAGCATAACAAATAGCAACTATATTCTACGAATCAAAATTAATTATATAATAAAAAAAATGAGAGACGCCCCGATGAAAATAAAATTAATTAAAGCTTTTTAGGGTTCCGTAGTCAACAAGAAACCCTTATAGTTTCGCCATGTCCGTTCGTCTGTCCGTCTGTCCGCGGCTTAGCTCAGAGACGCTTAAAAAAATTGTGAGTGTGGGAAAACCATTTTTCGATTTAGGGATCCGTTAGCGAAATATCAAGCTTTAAAGTGCAAATTTGAAAAAAAGATTTTTTTTTAAAGAGAAATTAAAAAAAAATTGCCCTACCCTGATCGTGGCCCGACACGCACTTGGCCGGTTCTTTTTTTTTACATAACGCAAATCCAAAATATAATATAATGTATTCAGTAGGATTCCATTGCTTCAAGAAGGTAAAGAAAACCAATAAATGAAAAAAGAAACAAAAAGAAATAAACAACAATGATCAGGCGAAATACTTAATAAACAAACGAACGAACTAAAAACTCGTAGCGCTAGATTTCTTTCAAGTATACAGACATAATTCTACATAGATACTCGTATCATTAGTTGTCTGATTTTGTAGGTTTAAGGGTATATTTGTGTTGACGCGCTCCATACAAACCAAGTCTGGTCATATTTTCAATACTAACCAATTAAAGTCAGTGTTTTTTTTTTTAGAAGAAATCTAGGAAGTAATCTCTATGCTTGTATCTTGTCAGATTTTCGTTAAAATGTATAGTTTTAAAGTTACAGTGCCTCAAAGATTTCCATACAAATCTTAAATAATCCTAGCATTGAAACTGTATATTTTAACGAAAATCGGACAAGATACAAGCATATAGATTACTTTCTAGATTTTTTCTAAAAAAAAAATCACTGACTTTAATTGGTTAGTATTGAAAATATGACCAGACTTAGTTTGTATGGAGCGCGTCAACACAAATATACCCTTAAACCTACAAAATTAGACAACTAATGATATCTATGTAGAATTAGGTCTAGAATTTTGCATAGAGATTTGTTTCTAAATTGTTTCTGCAAAATTTCATTGGCTTTAATTGGTTAGTATTGAAAATACCACCAGACTTCGTTTTTATTCAGCGCGCATTTACGCATTCGGAATAAACTTCTCTTAATATAATGGTTTAATAATTTTCTGTCTGAAATGTTATCTTGTTGTTATACTGATAGTACATACAACATAAAGTATCGCGCACACACGGTACGCGTTCCGCGTGTGACAGCGCGCGAAAAAACGGCGAAAAGCGCGCGAGATGGAAAGTGCGCACGCAACAACGCGGGGATTTCACTCGCCCGTCCCGCCCGTGGCCGATCGTCTTTCAGCGGACTTGTATACAGAAATAAATTATAAAATAACATACCTATCTGGTTTTACAATGTTTAGAAATTTATAGGACATGGATAGTTGCGAGCGTAAGGTCCGCCATATACATATGGAATTGCGAAACAGGATTACGATTTGGTATGGATTTCCCCCTCCACAATCCCGTTCGGTATTAAATCCCATACAAAATCACAATCTTGATTCGGAATTCCGATGTGTGTGGCACGTTTAAGAGGAAACAGACTAGGAAAGCAGATGCCGCTACCCAGCGGTATAGTAGCTTCTTC
Organism: Agonopterix alstromeriana; assembly: GCA_963924505.1. Classification (NCBI taxonomy): domain Eukaryota; kingdom Metazoa; phylum Arthropoda; class Insecta; order Lepidoptera; family Depressariidae; genus Agonopterix; species Agonopterix alstromeriana. Next base: position 12,614,389 of record OZ004674.1, on the reverse strand, counting down.
TACTTATCGTATGGGCAGCAAGCCCTGGTGTCAGAGTTCGCCTCGCCAGACACCCGTCTGGGTTGGTGCTATTTTAAGCATAACATCACACGACTAGGTCTACACCAATACCAGCTATACAATAGGTTAGGTTAGATGCTATGACGACACTGTAAGATTTTGCACGCCGATAAATTTAACCATTTAAAAACTCGATGTGAAGAGGAAGCCGATTGCGAAAGTTCCCTTGCGGCAACATCCAACACACAGTATCTATTAATGATCTAAGCATTTTATACTGTGTATTTCAAAATAATACAAAACCTGAAAAGCATTTGTTCAGAATCTATAAAACTTTACATTTTCATACACAACATATAATATTTTCAAAATACAATATTAAAAAAATTAAAACAATATTCGACTTTTAGCACAAATGCTAAAAAAACTAGAACGAAATGTACCAAATGCAAATTGCATACAAATGATCTACACAATAATCATAAGCATATGCTCACGACTATATTCCCCGAGGTAGTCGGAGATATTCTGAAGCCTCCGAACGTCCACGTTTCACCAGTAGTACCGAAACCCTGTCCAGTGTGACGGGGGGTGAGCCTATCTCCACTTATAATGGACAGTGGGTACAATACATGCCTCGAAATTGAAACATGCAGGTTTCCTCACGATATTTTCCTTCACCGATAAGCCAGTGGTGTTACAAATCGTACATAAATTCCGAAAACTCATTGGTACGAGTCTGACTGGGCGGGGATCGAACCATCGCCTCCTGCACAGCGGCAGCTAAGGTTTCTCACCACTGAACCACCACCGCAATCTACACAATATTATGAACATATCAAATGTTCTGTTTGCAGTGCCGGAGAAACGCTTTTCAGCTTTTTATTCCCGGTCCAACGCAAACAAGACTAACTCCTTCGATTCAAGGATATCAGAAAGAGGCATATGAATTTTGCTTCTTTTTAAATGTGGAGATTTTATAATTGGCGTCTAGATTTATATAAGAACGTTTAACAAAATTGTAATGCTGTAAATCTTCCTAAAATAAAGTAAATAAAAAATTTATGAAAAAATAGTCAGCAATATACGAAGAATGTAGGCAATCCTCGATAGAATTAAAGGGGAGTAGATATCAAGATCTTGACAGAAAGTGCGTAATGCTCACAACTATATGCCGAAGGGGAAGTCAGTATTTTAAATATGAAAAGTTTGAATATCAACATGTCACTAGCAGTACCAAAACTCTAACCAGTTTAACGGTTAATGAACCATTAAAAATGGTGACAAAAGAAAGTATTCGATACTAAAGATAACACAGCGACAAGTGTAACTGGCTATTAGAAATCAAACGCGGAAAACACGAAAAAGGCTGAAAATTCATAAAATCAAATGACAAGTTAATACTTATTACAACTTGGCAATAGCCCCTTGTCCAGTATGTAATTATTACTGAATCGTTTTCCGCAATCCAAACTAATACCCAAACATTCCATTTCACACTTTACTACAATGCTATAAAGTCGTATTCAACGCAACCAATACAATTACAGTTACTCATTGAATTTAAACCTTATCATCATCTAATTAAATTTAAAAATTGATGGAAATACTTTTTCTGTCCACACAAAGTCTATAGCCACGTAATAGTGTCGCTTAAAACGAGCCATTTTCATATGTATGACGTAGTAAGAAAAGTTTTTACAGAGGGGCTTGTTTCGTAGAACGTAGTATAGTGGTAACACCCCACTCGAGCGGGGTTGTCGGAGTGCCATCGTAGGCGCAGGCAGTCCGCGCAGCTCGGTGCGTCCGCGCCGCACGCGTCAACATCACCCGCCTCCATGCTACAGTGGTTAAAAGATCGTGTAGTGTTGTGAATCAGTGATCAAAGATGCGGTCCGCATTATTTTGCTTTTTATTTACGCTAATTGTGAGTATTGTTTTTGTGTTTGTTCAGATGTTTTCTAAACACAACTAGCAGATTAAGTGCATTGGATAGAATAATTTGTTGCGATTGACACTCGGGCCCGTGATCGTTTTTATATTCTATGATTATCGAAGTAAGTAAAAGAGTAGCTGTTCTGGATAAAAACTACATCAATAATATTATTATTATGATTACAAGTGAAATTGTTTAATTTTGTTAACTCTTTGATGGTAATTAAAACAAACTATAAAGAATGATTCAAACTTAATCCACCTCGTGTTTTCGTTATTTTAAGGGGTTTCCATAATTAATTCGTTACAATTCATTTTAACTATTCTTTTTATATTATATGCAACTACTCATCCAAGTCAAATAAGATACGATATAAATCATAGCGAATGTCAACCAATTACTGCACGCGACCAACAAACTATCGTGGTTATTTATTATTATGAGAGAAACTCTGTATACAGATATCAGGAATTTCTGATCATTACGTGCGATTCGCAAAGTTCATTATTATCTCAGCATATTTTAAGTTTCTTCCCGTAGGTATATTACGACTATGGGACTAGGTTTCTTTTGCTGTGTTTTTTATGGATGAATGGCCGGCCACCTATCACGACACATTTCTCCATGAAATACTAAAGATGCTCATGAGAATATTATACCAGTAAGATTAGCTATGTACACTTTTTTAATTCTCTGGCCGTCCCGAAAGTGTATAATGGGAGGTAAGCAAATAATATCAACAACGAATGTCTGAATCAATGAAATTCTATACATAAGACTCACCACGTCATACAATAACAACCAAGAAATGGCACATGTCTCTAGTGTCACCTTTGTATGCATCAGTTATGCTCGACTGTCATACATTGCCGCTGACATGCCAGTTCTTTCAAATCTTTCAAATGTATTCGGTCACAAAACAGTAATGTAAAACAATTAGGCATAACTTAGTGGTACCGCTAATAGCGCACTGAAGCGAAGTCCTGTGTATAGAATGTCATTGGTTTCAATCGATTAAAAAAAACAAGGATTGTAAATATAGTTAGGACCAGTTATATAATTTTCGGTGTCGTCAGAAAACTATAGAATTCACCGAAAAACCATAAGATACGTTACTTTACAAAATACGCAAAAATATCACGAAAAATTACGAGGTAACCCTAATATACCATCCTTGAGGGTAGACCTTTACCCTCTGTACCCGAAGGGGTAGCCTGCAGTGGGAACGATAATTCAATCAAAATATTATGAAAAACCATTGACTTTACAGAGCCCACAAACCTATCTACAAATACATAAAAGTACCTTTTACGCCCCCCGAAACCCCTTATCATGACATCATTAAAATAAATCAAGTTTACGCGAAATAATTAGTTCATAATTACATTGAAAAACCTGACAAATAAGTTTTAATATTTAATACAGACATTGACCTCCATATAACGTATTGTTGTGAACGAGATTTTCCCATGTAAGTAGAGCGATCGGTGGAGATTACATCTTTAAGTCTATGCGCAAAAAGACGCAGTAACATTACTTGTACCATAGAACCGATAATAGTGAGGAAATCAAGCTGTTACTTTCACATACATCGTCGCAAGTGAAGAGTAAAACAAAATCGTGTGATCATCCAATTCTAAATCCTTAAGGGAATATAATTCGGAGCGCGCTTCATACAAACGAAGTCTGGTGGTATTTTCAATACTAACCAATTAAAGTCAATGCATTTTCTCAGAAACAACCTAGAAACTAATCTAAATGTATAGTTTTAAAGTTACAGTGCCTCAAAGATTTCCATACAAATCTTAAATTAATGCTAGCGTTAACACTGTATATTGTAACGAAAATCTGACTTCATACCAGCATAGAGATTCGTTTCTAGATTGTTTCTGAAAAATTTCATTGACTTTAATTGGTTAGTATAGAAAATATCACCAGACTTCGTTTGTGTGCAGCGCGCATTAGCGCTTTCGGAATAAACTTCTCTTAAATAAACCAAATAAATGATTTAGTAAAGTTTCTGTCCGCTCTTGAAACTTAAGCATATAATATACAATTATTATAATATAATTATATTTTTGCCCGTGTGACTACATCTGCAGCGGTTCCCATCATCGTAGCAAGATAAATTATATAAGGTCTATCAAAATCAGGTGAAACTATTTTAAGGGGATGATCAGACCATCAAACTGAACAACTTTCTCTATGGGACCAATATTGAAATTGCAAAAAAAAATATCTGCGTCCCATACATTTAGGTCGAGTAGGTTTGTATGGAGCAGCTGATTTTTTTTCGTTCTTTCGATATTGGTCCCATAGAGAAAGTTGTTCAGTTTGATGGTCTGATCATCCCCTTAAAATAGTTTCAGCTAATTTTTCTAGACCTTATATACCAGTTTAGTAAGTCCAACGTTAAGCTTGTAGATACAAAAAGTTTCATCAAAATCTGTCAAGTAGTTTTTACGTTATGCTAGAACAAACAAACAAACAAACAGACGGACAAATATCGGTTTTTGTAGTGAGGTACACTTAAACAACATATCGTTATCTTTTTATTGTAAATATCTTCAATGTACAGACACTTTTGTTACATTTTTGTAATAGTGTCGATTAGATCCATATTTAAGTATCGAAGAACATAATATGTTTTGACGAATTCCAAAAATACGATCAACAGTTCAAAGATTTCTGTCGCCTTTTTTAACAAACCGCATCCTACACCAAGTCTCCGAAAAAACCGAAATAGCGTTGATCATTTAAAACAGGCGTGAAGCGGAGCTATCGCCAAAATCTAGCAAAATCTCTTCAAACTCGAACAATCGAATCATAATAATAAACATAAAGAATGAATAACATTGCGCACATAGCGCCACGGCACGTGAGCAAGTGGGTCTAGATCGTAACTGGAGAGATTAATATGACTATATGCCATAACTGATATAATCGTCAAGCAACAATGGTCTTTAAAATCGAAGATATCTGAAACTTTCCATCAACAACCTTACTAATATGCATCCCTGCCTATCAAGAGATCAACAATATCTCTTTGTTAATTAAGACCTCTAATCTACTTATTTCAATTACGTAAAGATAAATCGTAGTGCAGTGAATTTCGATTCTACCTCATAGGTTCGAAAGTCATATTATCGATAAGCGTCCGCTCGAAAAGTCGTAGGTGCGATACACGTGGAATCGAAGTAACGGAAAATCTAAATCTACAGGATCGACTCAACTTACTTTTTATTCCGAAAAGAAAACTTATTAACGAGTAGTGTATGTGAATGCCACGTGAATGCTACACAGGTAAAAATATGTGTAAATTACTTGTACTTAACGAGATCTACAACAAGGAACATTATTCAATCAGTACCTTCCTACCTGCAAGGAAACCTGCATGCTTCAATCTCGAGGCATGTATTCACCCCCAGTCACACTGGACAGAGTTTCGGTACTACTGGTGAAACGTGGATGTTCTGAGGTTTCAGAATATCTCTGACTACCCCCTTTGGGGAATATAGTCGTGAGCATATGCTATGCTATGCTAGTACCTTCCTATTGCTGGATGGCTTTCTTTAATATCTAGTTATTAAAGAAACTTTCGGCATTAAAAAACAGCATTAGGTTAAAAAAAATCTGTAATAAAAATAAGTACTGTTATAAGTTGTGCTATAGCACGGCTATAGCATAAGTTTAGTTTCTCTTTTGTTTTTTCTTTAGGTTAAGGGTTGTGTTGTATATTAGTATGTCTCTTTTTGTTGCAAATAAAACTCACATTGTAATCAAATACCTATTATTTTCTCTTCTTATATTATGTGAGAAATTGTGTTAGGATCTATGAAAAGTTTGAATCACTTTAGTAAAGAGCAATTTTATTGAAAAAGGCTATTGAGGAATCGGAAGTTGCGTCAGTGAATTTAGAACACATAAGTAATACATTAGAATCAGCACACCATTCAAACTTAAAGAGAGCCCATTGTAAAGATAACATCTTTACGCTTGAAAGCACTTTATTGAGCAACAGAGGTGATAAATTGTTTCCAAAGTGTTAAGTTTTTAATCTATCCAAATAAAAATAATAATATTAACCTTCGTGTAAGATAGTTAGGAAAGAATTCACTGCAGCCCGTGGGAGTTTCACAAGATATCTATGCTATTTGGCACCTAATTATTGTTTATGGAGTGCATTATTGTGCGAAGGTTTTATTTGATATTTTGAAACCATTAAGGAATAAAATCATTTTAAATAGGGCATTAAAAAGCTGTTAACAAAATTATGTAAAAAGTCTAATAAACCAATATGAATTTCTTTCACTATTGTGCTAGTAAAAGATCGGATGTAAGAATTTAAATCGAAGAGTTTCCAGACAAATGCAGAAATGTATTGGATTGGAAACTCTAGTGGGGCGGGGGCTGGATCGCAAGGCACGCAACCGTTTTGCCGCACGCTACCGTTGCAGCCACTTTCCCGCCGGTCGCCATTTTACTTTCAAACGCACACTGAAATATTTTTTCTAATAACGCAATTCTGATAGTTTGTAGCTTAATTAGCATTCATTTGCGTTGATATGTCGTGTTTATTGCATTTTGTCGTTTTATTTACAGGTACAAAGAGAAGGAAGTTGGGCGGTCAATGACTTCAGGCCGACGCCGATACCGCTCAACGAATGGCGCCCGCACTACGACCGGAGAGAGGGCCGAGCCGGGACTCTACACGAGACCATCCAGACGGAGGCTCCGCTATCAGTGGCCGCCGTCCCCGCACACTACTGGGAGGACGCTCTAAGGCACAGTGTGTACCTGACCTTGGTCAGGGACAAAATAGATCAGCTGATTGCAAAAGGTGACGTCATCACCCCAGACAGCAAAGAGCATCATGCTTCGAAGGAGGTCGACGATCACGACCTTTGGGAGAAAATTAAAACAGCTCCCTTCGATAGAAAACCAGATGAAGAGCCAGTTTTAACGGGTGACGTGACGATCATGGCTAGAGGACGACTGATGGAGGAACACGGCGGGTTCCGCTTCGCTGAAGACGAAACGTCTAAAGAGAAATGTGGTGACGAAAAATGTACGGAAGGTGTGAAGGCGTTCTGGTCCGTCAAACGAGTTAGACAAAGAGAAACTGAGACGTCACCGGGGAACTATCACTACGAGCTAACTTTCTCCGTGGTCTCACAAACACCGAAGAAGCCCAAGAAACCTTATGACAATCCTGTAAGAACATTTACAGTGCGAGAATCCGTACCAGAGAAAGTGGTGGAGATGCCCCAGGAGCATGGCGTTAACGAGAGAACACCTCCTCAAACCGCACGGCCAGAGAGAGCTATATGGTTGCACAAAAACATAATTCCATACTATAACCATCATCACTACCATCATCGCCAACAAGCTCGCCAATACCAACACGGTTTAGACAGACTGTTCTCTTCATTATTCTCTGATGAGGATGAGGCTTACGAACCTCCGAGATACAGACCACATCCACACGTCCAGACACACCCGCAATATTCTCAGTTTGCCAAAGTAGGTTACGTTGGATCTCCTAGTGATCAGCAGAAGAGGTTGACGCCATATCCTTACAAGCCGCACTCGTATAAATATAGCCGTCCCCTCCCGCCTCCGCCGCAGTACATGCAACACCATTACGTAGATGGTGACAATATCGGAGTAGTTAACAATCCGTATCAACAAGAACACAGATATGTACCGACGATAAAGCTTGGCAAGCCAACGAGACCCTCTGTTCTACCGACCGCACCGGTCACGGTCCAAACACCTAAGAACTGGACTGCCGATGGAGAGAAAAATAAACCAAATGGAACAGACAGCACTACAAAAGTGCCCGAACCAGTCGTACACAAGAATTACAGTAAACCGAGACCAGCGCCAATGAAGATTAATTACTTGCCGGATCACGTGAGACCTCCTATCTACAACGCACCGCCTGGGGTGTTCGTCACTATGGACAAGAAGCCGTTCAAGCCGATGCCCCCGTTGAAGTTGCTTTCGAAGCCTCTAAAGTCCCACAAGCCGGTGGACTTTAGGCCGAGCCCACAAGTACTTGATATGCAACAATTTTCAGAGCCGGATCCTTTATTTGACTCTGCATTTAAACCAATCACTTGGAATTATTCCGACACTAATACTACTGAAAAGATCGAAGTCGCTGAGAGCAGTACACAAGTGAGTAACAACACTCACAACAACAATAATACTCGAAAGCCGAACCCGAAAGGTAAGAAACCTCCGAAGAAACACGAAAACATTAAAGCACAACGAATAACGACGTCCGCACCCGAGATAATAACTGCAAGCAGCGACTCTGCCGAGGAAGAAATCGACGCTCTGCAGTGGGCAAACGTTGTAGGCGCTTTTACTAAAACCACGCCGATGGAACCCCAGAAAGACAAGTCCGATGATATTGAAAGCACTACCCCATTACCCACAACCACTACAGTTTCGTCAACAACACCAAGAAGAAGGGTCATAACTACCACGACAGAGGCTTTTGAAGAGACAACAACGACGACGCACAAACCTCCGAAACGAACACGACCTCCTCCAAAATTCACAAAACCGGAAAAAATTAAGAAACACAAAAGAATAACAACTACCACAACAAAGGCACCGGCGAGAAAGACAACAGCAGATTTGACGCCGCAAGCAAGCTCCGCCGCAGCAACGAAACCTTTCTCGAGCGTTCTGAACAAAACACAGTCGACTACCACCTCGTCTACTACAACCACCACTTCGACGACCACCAGACCAACAACCACAACGACTAAAGCGACTACAACTCAGTCTGTGACTACTGCTTCCGAACCGCATTCTTCAACGACACAGCCGAAAATTAAAAACCGCTTCAGACAATCTACGCTAATGCAAAAGGGGACATCCGTCAATCACGACAAATGGAGCGTGAGCAATACAGACAAAACTCGTACGGTCCTACCGTTGGCTGGCAAATTCCCACCTAGGAGGAAAGGCTCAAATTTCCAAGGATACATTTCATCTACACCTAGAATGTCCGATATAGACGACAATGATCATGAGGACCATGCCATTTTTAGCACAACAAGAAGTACTACCACGACGGAACTGACCACTGTAAGAACAACTAAACCAACTACACCTACGTACGAAGACACCGCCGACCAGTATGAGGGCAACAGCGAATCATCCGACTATTCTAACAACCACGAGGAAGACATTGATGTAGATATTGAACATGAGGACGATGAAGGTGAAGAGGACACACAAGATCACAAAGAGTTCATATTCCACGTCACATCTACAATGCCTAGCGAGAAGACGAATGAAATCATCGAGCAGGATCATATAACAACGGAGCAGATAATTACGTCTCCACATGCCGTACCAAAGAACAAAACTAAATGCAAGAAGAAAACACAGAACGGTACCAGCAGCGACCCATTAAATGACTTTAAAATGTTACCCACCACAACGTCGACTGAATCACCAGCACCTAGCATTTTAGAAGAATTATTCGGCGGTTTCACACTAGACGCGGCTACAGAAAAAGAATCCAATACGACGCCCAAACCAGAACTAGAAGAACAGGAAAGTGAGAACCATCAGCAATTCGTCAAAATCGACGATGATTTACAAGATTTCCTTGATTCATTGAAGGAAGGTGACAAAAACGTAGACGGTGAAGATCAATACGATGAAGAAGATGACGAGAGCGAGTCTAGCATCGACGAGGAGGAAGCGCTCGAGGATGACGAAGATACCGCGTCCGCTAGAGATTCCGATTACCGAGACCGCCCTTTCAGTTTACTGGAACTAATGGCCATGGAATAGACTGAAACTAACCTTAGTCCTATAATACTCAGTTATTCAGCTTTAATCTATTATTCCTGGCGTTGATCTCAAGTCCCGTACCGCAGCAGTCGAACTCCGTGAAGTTGTTACAAACGATTTAGAAGCATTTATTTAATAACAATCTGAAGCTCCTACGCACAATTTTATATTTTAAGCCGTGTTGCCGAAATGTAAATAATTTCAACATTCTAGATAAGTTTAGAATAAGGTGAAATAAAATATTTGTATTAGTAATAAACATAAAACAAATTGTGGTAGTTTTCTTACCTGCGCCTTCCATGGAGTACTTGTAAATAGGTTCTGGCTTGGGAGGTACAAACGCAGCGAAACTCTCTGGTGCCATCTCTTTGATCCTGGTGTGATATGATAACCTGAAATATAATATTGATATAGTCAAATCTCTAAATTAAAGTTCTGATAATCCCTAGCATACCATGAGTTTACACGTATGTGTATACTACAGAAGTTTTACTCCCATTTGTGTATTGAATTTCGTACAGCGCTCTTAGTGGTTACGTTGAGAACTAATTCTGCTTACGAAATTGGCGCCGTAACTACAGTATAAAGTAGTGTCAATTCATGGTACTGACAGTTAATAAGGCCAGATCGAAATTGAAGTAGGTTTCCTCAAAATGTTTTCCTTCACCAAAAAGCCAGTAGTGTTACAAATCATACAAAACGAATTCCGAACAACTTGGTACGCTAGTGCCTTTTTATACGTCCCGGTTGCCGGGTAGCCGGCGGCGAAGTGTATGGCCATGTACGTTAGCTTTCACACGTCCCGGCGCAATTTACCCGGTAGGCCCATAGACCCATAGGCTACCCGGCAACCGGAATGTGTGAAAACGAACTCAGCCTGGATAGGGATCGAACCAACGCCTCCTGAGCGGCATGCTTGGTTACTCCCCATTAGAACTCCACGACTCAAAGCAAGCATAACTAATAACACAGAGTACTATAGTTAAGCATAAGCATATGCTCACGACTATATTCCCCGAGGAGGAGAGTACTATAATTAATTACTACCAAATAATAAGCAAGTACCAGAAAAAATATATTTGAAACATAATTCTTCTCTAACTATTCATAGGGTTATAGTAGCAGTGACTAATAGTCTCAAATAATTGTTCATCCATCTTCTCGATACACAAATTTTAACCTATTTATTTCAAGTAACATTGAACACATGTTGAAACAGTTTACAATATTCTAAATGTGAATGAGTATTATGTTTTTAACAAAGATATAATTTCCTTTCTACAATCTCTCTCTCTGTATTCTGTTTAGGTGTAAAATAAATTATAGGTGTAATTGACTGATAGATTTTTGGCAATACACATACGAGTATATTAAAATCTCGCATATTTCACACGTAAACGTAGATCGATAGATTACCTAAGGCACCTGCCCAGCACTTCCCTGATGAACCTGGGCTTGGGATGGTCGGGGTCCAGCTGGGTGCACGCCTCCCAGTCCTCCCACGACCACCGGTACTGGAAGTTACTCAAGTGGTATCCGAACCAGTTCACAAATCTGCAAACAAATGGAATTTTATCATACACTAGCTTTTGCCCGCGACTTCGTCCGCACCTGCTCCCGAGATAGTAACTCATTAACCTTAAGTTTACACCCTGTAAACTTAAATGCGTAACATACTTTTGGAGGTGCTTTAGGAGTTCAGACCAACAACCTGAACAACTTTTACTATGGGACCATTAAAATCTCGAAAAAGACAGCTACTAACATTTTCTTTGGAACATCCGTTTTTTTTCGTGATTTGAATAGTGCTCCCATTGTAAAAGTTGTTAAGTTTGATGGTCTGTTATCTTTCTACCTTTTTCAGTCACTGTATGTCTTTTATTGTTCTGATGAAATAAACAAGTCATACGGACTCCGAGTCTCGTACAAAATCTTAGCAAATTTTTGTCACATACCCACACAAATCAAGTATGCATGCTGTTGGGTGGCACTTATGTTGTTTTTGATTCATAAACTTAGTCGTATTTGGCATGTTTACAGTCAGCTAGTACAAAAAAGAGCTTTTATGAGCTCTTTTGGTGTTGCCATTTTCCGAACGTTGATTGTTAATCTAGTTCAGTTATATTATAAGATATTAATGCTATCTATCTTCTAAGGGAGGTACCGGAGTGATTTATTTTATTTAATCTAAGCAAGGAACCAGCTGGCACTTTAATTTATAAATAAACTTTCTAACTTCAGTTTTACTCAATTTTCTATTCAATTTGAACAGTTAGTTTCTGATGAAATGGAACAAACAATGGTCATGTCTTTATGTAACTATCAGTTAGTTAATAGTTCAGCTATCCTATTTCATTTAAAGATGGGAAGGCCAATAATATTCATAAATAAGACAGCAGAGGTATCTTAGTTGATAGTTTCACTTAGCAATAACATAAAAATTCATACAAACCTATCAAAACATGCCACATTCATAGTATCAATCCTCAAGAACAATATCTCAGTAGCCTGCGCCAGCACTTGAGGCATCGTCGAAGGCTGCAGCTTACACAGCTCAATCAAAATGGACCCGTAGCAGATCTCCAAGTATCTCGGTCTAGGCAGGTGAAACAATTCAGCAAAAATAACTTCTACGATACAGTACTCTAATGGTATCTTTGCTTTGTATGGGAAGCATAGAAGCTGTGCTGCGCATTCCTTGCGTTCGAGGTGGTGAGCTTCAAGGATGTTGTGGAGGTGTTCTTCTATGAGGAATCGTTCGATGGAGTGGGCTCCGGGCAGGACGGGGCCGTCAGGGCAGTCGGTGTAGTCGAACATGCGGAAGATTGCGCGCGGCATCGGGTACGAGTCGCCATCGTTGTGAGGTGGTGGCTGCAAATATTATAGGTATAATATAATTAATCAATCAATATACTTGCGAAAAACGAACTTAAGACAAACCTTTAAACCACATACTCTACCCATCAACCTGAACAACTTTTACTAGGGAGCAATCCTGTCAGTGCAAAAAAAATCTGCTGTTCCATACTAAACTGCAATGCCCACACATATGAAACAGCTGATATTTTTTTTATTCTGACAGGTTTACTCCCATAGAAAAAGTTGTTCAGGTTGATGGGTAGAGTTTACATACTGTATACACAGAGAAAAACAAGGAAGTACAAATAAGATGGCACGTAATTAATGTGAAAGCAATTTTGGTTTGTGTGAATGAGGCTAAAGAGGTATGTCAGAGTCTGAGCGTGTGGCATTCCCTGGTCTCTGCCTACCCCAATGGGACAATCGCATGAGCTTATGTATGTATGTACTTTCTCCCTCCCATATTATTTTTTAAAAGTATGTTCATAACCAATGGGTGTTTGGAACAAATAACTGTTAGCAATAATAGCCTTAAAATTTCGTTGCTATTTGAAATGGAGTATGGATAGACCTTAACCCGAGCCATACCACAAACACTAATCAATGAGATCCTCAGATCTAAATATCAAGTCACATTAGGGTTGGGCCATCGACGCGGAGAAGACAGCGGACAGCTTCAAATGACCATGCTAAAAATCATTTTTGTATGGGCCCACCTTTGGTAGCCGTCAGTAAATGTGTCTCAACACTTAAATATGCTCTTTAATTAAATACCTATGTTATTATCAATTTCATGAAACTAACATATTTTTTGAACTTGTATCAAAGGTGAATCAGCTGTGCTACTATTGCTATTAAGTAAAATTTATACCATTAACAGTCAGTTGCACGTATGTTCATTAAAGTTAATCCTCCATTAAATCTCTTGCGTTGTAGGTCTGCCCCCTCCCGGGCCTACAACGATGCTCCAGTGGTGGCTCAAGATAGTGTTCTTTTCGAAAAACAATCCTTGAAGTTACCGACATACATCAACTATCATACAATGTTAAGCACTTTTGCTACATAACAAGATGACACCCATTTTAAAAAAAATAGAATAGAATAAGAATTCAATCTCTTACTAGCTTTTACTACGTCAACAAGACAAAAAGTGACAGCAAGAGATTTAATGGAGGATTAAATTTTATGAACGTACATGCAACGGCAGTAAGTTAAATTGTAAATAGGCATTACCTGAATAGTCGGTAATGTATGCTGCAAAGCCTCACAAAGAATAGAGTCGAAAGCAAGATACGGCCTTGGGATATGCTTCTCTGACCAGTTATCCTGCCTCAGTTTCTTTATTTGAGCCCAGAGACAATCCAAGTACTCCTCCTGGAGATGTGGAGCATCCGCAGACCAGACCTTCAACGCCGGCCAATGTTTCTTACTACGCTTGTTAAGAAAAACCTCTATGGTTACAAGTAAATGGTCTAATTGAGATTCTTTCTTCTCGTACAGCTCTCGGCCGACCCACGGCAATGCTGACAACACGGCAAAGACAAACCAATCTCTTCTCACTTGTGGTACACCATCTTCATTAGCGCAGTCCACCAATGTCTCCAGTAAGGTTAGCAGAGATGATGCAGCTAGTACATGGCAGTTAACAAGATCAGAAATGAACCTTAAACAGTACCTCGCAGCGTTCCATTTACCAGTCTTCAAATTCTCTTTGAACGTCTTGACTATGTAATCAACGAATTCGCCGCCAAAGTTGTAATTCTTTGCATTGAGCAGACCGACTAATGTCGCGTAGATAGTACATTTTTCCGGCATTCGTATAGCGCATTCTGTTAGTATTCGAAGGATTTTAACACGGAATGTGCTCAGATCGGCTTCTAGGACGCTGGCCAGGCCTTCTAGATTGCTCTCCAAACTAGAACTGCTCTTCTCTCCAACTCTCAGAATTAGAGACTCTAATCTATCCTCTATCTCTTGGTTCTCGGACACACGACGTCTCTTGCGATGTAGACGCTCTAAAACCAGGTAAATGTTAAGTAAAGATGAATTGGATTATAACCTAAAAGTTTTGTACTTGTACTAACCATATCCATCATCTTCTTCGTGCCCTCTTCTGCGATTCATTATGAACAAGGGAAAAGCACTGATCTATTAACTATCAACGTGTAAGAATCGTAATAGAATAGGAAAATTTACAGAAAAACGCCAACACACGAAAATACAAAAACGAAATGACAGGGGCGCGTTCAGAGCCTACGCCCAGAGTGCACTCTGGGTGCAACTTTTCGCACTAACGCCGTTCAGAGCCTCGGTGAAAAAACACCCTTTGCAACTCGGTTGTCACAACTCAACCGTTCCGTACCTCTGACGGGTTGCAACTTTTAACCATCAAATTAGATGGTTAAAAAACACTCTGACGTTTTGATTATCTGTAGTTACTTGACTTTTTGCTCATTTTGAATAAAAGTTTGTTTTGTTCAAATTATTTTTACGCACTTTTTGATTCTCTAGCATGGAAGATGAGTTTTTATTGTATTTGGAAATGATGGAAGCCCTGGAAGATCTGGAAGCCCATATTAACTGTCAATGTCAAAATTTTAGGTTATAAAACAACCGGGATCGTTCCGTACCTTTTGGCGAGTTAAAAAACAACTGTTCGTTCCGCACCTTAGATTGAAAAACAACCAAACAACCGCACCCAAAGGCTCTGAACGCAGCCTAGCTCAACTCAAAGCGTCAGTCAGGTAACAAATTAATCCTCAAATCTGACGGTCGTAGCAATAAAAGGCTGAGACAACGCTATACAAAATTGACTGCTACGTCTCTTTCTATCTAAAGAAACATCGCATTTTCTACAAAACGAAAAAAAAAAACGTTTTCGAGGCAGGCTTTTGGCATCAATAAGATTACGTAAAAAGTGTAGCACTATAAAAAACTTCTAGTTGTTGTTTCATTCTTGTTCCTCATTGCTTTAAAACTGTATGCCATTGAAGTGAATTTGTATTTATTGAATAAAATTCGAGCAATTTCGTTAATTGATTTCTTCTGGATTTTAAATAACTTAAAGAATGAAAATAATCGTTTAACTTCTATAAAATGTCTTGTAATTACGCTGAAGGCTTGTCGCCTTACGAACATAAAGGTATATTGGGAATTCCTGAGGTAAGTAAAACATTACGGAAGTAAAAACAAACAACCAATAATTTGGCATGTTCAGTGTTTATTGCTTTTGTTACAGAAATTCGAGCCAATTGAGAAGTTTAACAAAAAGTGTGATCTGCTGGCTCAATTTATAAGTCAGAGCAAGCACATTGTAGTTCACACAGGAGCAGGCATCAGTACTTCAGCTGGAATACCAGACTTCAGGTAACCTACCTACTTAGTTGTATATAGGGTCCTTCTTAATACGCTGATGGTTTTTAAGGGGATAATCAGACCATCATACTAAACAACTTTCTCAATGGAACCAAGGTCTAAATCGCGAAAGAAATCTTCTGTTCCATACAAAACTGATCCAAATGATACCAGATATTTTTCTCGATCTCAATGCTGGTCCCATAGAGAAAGTTGTTCAATTTGATGTTCTGAGTTCTGACCATCCACTTAAAAAACCGTCAGCATATTAAGTTGGACCCTGTATATTCAAAAGAAAAAGCACAAAAAAAAGTCCATCATAAGGACGGATTTGCCTGAATCACCACATTGATGTAAGCCTGGATCCATAATTTTATTCCCATAAAGTTTAATTAAATCCTTTAAAAATATTTTGATTTGTTGAAGAAAATAGAAATTTAGCCTGCAATATGAGAATGGACATAGGCTACTTTTAGAAGTAAAGATTTCAGTTATTGTTGGTACAGTTCCTGACAAACATCTTGAACAATTTGAAGGGGTGACAGGGAACTGCACAGCAGCGCTTTTGCCTACAAATTTTGTTTCTATTTGCAGTTGCAAGCAAATGCGCTATTCAAGAAGTTTGCCTTTACCTTTTTTATAAAAAGCTTTTGTTAGCTTAGAGTGAATAGACTTGATGTGGGCATATTTCATGAGATCGTAGCATCAGAAAGTATTAACATTTGCAAACTCATCAGTGTTTCATTAATCTTTAAGTAAATTAGAATAACTAAGTTAGAGTAGAAAAAATCTAAACATAAGGTATGATGGGTGGGACTGACATGTACATGTTATAAAGGGTCCTTAATATCCCCTTAAAAAGTGTCATTTTTTAAGGGGATGATCAGACCGTCAAACTGAACAACTTTCTCTATAGCAACAACATCGAAATCACAAAAAATCAGCTCTTCCATACAAATTTGCAATCCTACTCGAGCCAAATGTATGGGAAAGCTGATTTTTTTTTCGCGATTTCGATGTTGATCCCTTAGAGAAAGTTGTTCAGTTTGATAGTCTGATCATCCCCTTAAAAAGTGTCAGCATATTAAGAAGGACCCTATATATAACCCAAACTGCACCTTACCGCTGCCCTCTATTTAGGCTATTATTGTATTCTAACTGTACTAACATAGTTTTAAGTGTATACTAACAATCTGGACTGTATCTGAAATAAAATGATTAACACAAAAAAAAATCTTTTCTCTTTTTAGAGGCCCCAATGGAGTATGGACCTTAGAGAAAGAAGGCAAAAAGCCCACAACTGATGTATCATTTGCAGATGCTAAACCGACAAAAACTCACATGATTCTGAAGAAATTAGTAGAACTTAAGAAAGTGCAGTACATCGTGACTCAAAACATTGATGGTCTACATTTGAAGTCCGGACTACAGAGGCAGTATCTCGCTGAACTGCACGGAAATATGTTTGTTGATGAGTGCAATCTCTGTAAAAGGTATACCTAATAGTAATATCAGACCTGTCTGTTATATGTGTGTGGGTTCATGTTTAAGGCGCAATATTACGACGAAATACCTTGGAGGCATCTTTTATTTTTCATTTTTCAACTAGATTTATACAATTTACAGAAACAATTGAAACAGAAAAATTGGAATTACTTCACTTGATAGAAAATCGTCAAAAAGATGTCGTATTTTCATGTATTTTAAACATTTTTCTCGTTTTAGAAGAACTTAAAATAGTTTCAGGTTTTTTGTATTTATACTCACATATTAGTTTCTCATGTTTTCGCTGGGCAATCGCGTTTCTCATAGAAAATATTCGCCTGAACTTATGGCCCCTTAAGGGCGTTTGAACGCCCAATTTATTTTCATCTTGTTTATAAGAAAAGGCATATAATTTTGAAGTGCTGTTATAAACGTCCAGGGGCTTTATAACAGTGCTTTAAAATTGTATGCACAAGATGAAAATCATTTTTTTTGCTATTGGCTCCCCAAGTGATTTTCACGCGTTATGAACAAAACGCAAGCACGCATGGACCCTTGATAAGCATGTGGTTGCAAGGTTTACCCTTTCGGTATTGTTACAGCAAATATTGATAAATGTTATTCATCAACAGACAATTTGTGCGCAACGGTCCGGTAGAGACAGTTGGCAAAAAATGCAGCGGAGTGCCGTGCGCTTCGGAGCACGTCGGCGGTCGTCCGTGCCGGGGCCGCTTGTACGACGGCGTGCTGGACTGGGAGCACAGCCTGCCGGAGAACGACCTGCTGATGGCTGAGTGGCATTCCAGGTTACTTGTCTTTTGTTTACTGCAGCACTAATCCATGCTTCAGACGGATGTCAAGGAGTTGGTACCAGACACTGCCGCTATGTGGCGGTATTCATTCAGTCAACTCAGAGGCCTGATGAGATGGTTTAAATTATTTTTTGCAATAAAGTTAAAATAATTATTTGTTCCCGGGGTTGGCCAGGTCCTGATTCGACATCAGCCTATAAACATCCCACTGCAGGGCACAGGCTTACCCTCAGGAAGGGTGTATGCGCGTTAGTCCACAATTCTAATTAAGTTGTTGCAATGCAATCTAAAAGACGTACATATATGGACCAAATTGGCGACGTGCTTAAAAATTGCCAGGTCAGAATCTACCCGAAACCGACAAGCATGCATGAAAGGACTAATGAATGTGGAGGAAGCTAGAGAGGTTTGTCAAGAGCGTAGCAGGTGGTGTTCCATTGTCTTTGCCTACCCCAGTGGGAGACAGGAGTGAGAATATGTATGTATGTACCTGGAACAAGCAAAGCGAGCTAGAGTGTCATATGATCTAAAATTAATTAATTCATAACACATTTTGACATTCCCTGAATACATTGACTTTTCAGGAAAATGGGCAACCTGTAAAAGCTTTAGTGGACGAAAAAAAAAAATTATGTCCCCCTTCTTTCTCTACAATATGCTAAAGTTTGTATCATGAAAACATGTTTTGCGCTTTATTTATTATTTCATCTTTGTAAACAATTATTTTGATTCTTTCCAGCATTGCAGATTTGAGTATCTGCCTAGGAACAACATTACAAATCATACCTAGTGGCAATCTACCGTTAGAAACAGCTAAATATGGAGGAAAACTAGTTATTTGCAATCTACAACCAACCAAACATGTAAGTCATAGCCTCGAGTATTATGCATTATTTTGTATATGTGTACAATGCTAATGTGAATGGAATCGTCGAAAGAGGCCGCCCCAGATGTACAGTACAACTTGAAAAATGGGCAGGGGTGATTGGTACGCGCAGTAGCGCTTTCGCCTACAAATTTTATTCAGCGCAGTCAAGGTATTGCTCAAGATATTTGCCGGCCGTTATGCATGTGCTGACCAAATTGGGAGTGTACTTAAAAAGGGATACAATATTCCCTAATATACATATATAATGTTAAACCAACAGAAAATCATCATGCGTGCTCATTTTAACATGAGTAAAATAACATAACAAAGACAGGCACATCTCGTTTTCCCGAGGTTGGCATACTAGGCTGGCTTAAGAAATAGTTGGACCTTATACCCTACATACCCTCATCTGAAAAGGCATTAGTGTATTAATCTGTATGTGTTGTAAGCAGGGTTCGAATTATCAAGATAATTATTTTCTTTGATTATTATTATAATAATTATCGAATAGCTTTGACTATTTATGTGTGGACTGGTTACGCGTGTAATTCTACTAACAAACATTTCTGCCACTTTTTGCGGGGGGCGAGGTAACATGAAATCCGCAACTTTGGATTTTATTCCCCATAACTTTAGATTCTAATTTTGAATTTTAAAAATCATGAAAAGTAGTCTCGTGTGAACCCCAAACGTTCTAAGTTCAAAGTTATTATTTCGCAATTATAGGCTGTCTCGTTTAGTGATAAGGTGTAAATGTAAATGCACAAGTGTGTGAACGTAAATGCACAAGATCAATTGTGCTTATACCGTGGCAGAGGGGAAATGCTACCGCAAGGCTAGTCCTTATAATAATTAGTCAAAGTCGAATAGTTATCAGATTATTGTCGGATAATTATCCAAGCTGATTCTTAGTATAAAAAAAAGACTAAAAGTTCTAAAATTGATGTTTTTGCTTTAAGATACCTGTACCCAGACCAAACAAAACCTAGTTTTCGGAAATTATAGTTTCGTATCACAATGGATAACAAATAATTGAGAAAAACAACAGAAAACAGTGAAAAAAAATATTTCGTGTTTGTGAGCTTCTTTTTTCGCGAATCCTGATATATTACGACATACATGGCGTGACTTTACTAACGCAAGCCTTTTGTTTTTCCAATTAAAATGATAATTATCGTGATAATTATTAATGATACGAACCCTGGTTGTAAGCATAAAATTAAGTTAAAATCATGTTTTTTTTCCAGGATAATAAAGCAGATCTAGTAATCAATTACTATGTAGACGACATCTTAGAAAGAGTAATGAACATATTAGGTATAGACATTCCACCCTACAATGAAGATGAAAATCTCACGAAACTGGCAGAAACAGCCATAGTCGACTGGACTATACAAAGAAAATATGTGCTTGCATTAGAGAAAATATACAAAGCTAAATGCAAGGGAGTCAAGAAGAAAAGGAGTTTGATTAAAAATAAGAGAAATACTTTAGACGATTCAGCAAATAATGAAGATGATAAATCGAAAGTGATTAAACTAGAGATCAAAGAAGAAAGTACTAAAGAAAGTAATGGACGAACTGAATCTGATGAAGACGTCATTCAAGGAACAAGTGTTTTGGACAACAATGTTTCTAATGGACATGCAACAATTTCAGGAAATGGACATTCAATTTGTGATGGCGTTCCAGAGAATGTCGAAAATAATGAAACAAGTGTTACAGAACTTATAAAAAATGGTGAAATAAAAACTGAAGCTTAATTATAGTACAGTGAACAAAATAATAAACAAAAGCACATTGTGTAACTTGCATTTTTTACAAGCGTAATTTTTTGTTTACTTAAGGATCTCAATGAAATAACAAATTTTACATTAAAATGTTTATTAACAAAAATAAATAATATTTTCTTATTTTACAATGATCACAATATCTTTGGCATGACAATGGAATGTTTTACAATATTAAAATACAAAGTATAAAAAGGAACAAAGAACAATATATTTAATAAAGAGATACAAAAAATTTAACCCAAAATCGACATCGAAATACACAAATCACAAGAGACAGGTAAAGGGCGAAATCATACAAAAGAGTGAAACAGGCGCACGCACGTAGACACCCACGTTTGACGATCTCTGATTTCAACTGTACAAATTGAAATGTGAGCGCCTGTTTCGCTCATTGCGTGAAGCCGCCCTTTACCTATCTCTAGTGCACAAATTCACGCTCCAATAATGGCGTATTTAGAGTTGAGATACATTGTCCGACGGCGAACGAAGGGTGGGTCCATACAAAAAGCACGTTTAGTATGGGACACCGTCCGTAGCCTCCGCCGTCGACGCGGCCAACGGCGCCGTACGCGTTCCCATACTAACCGTGGTTTTTTTGTATGGGCCCGCAGTCGATCGATGTGTCTCAATTCTTAAAGGGCTCCAAATGAACATCTTAGCTGGGGGCATGTTAATTCGGACAATTCGCTAAGATTTTACATGCTACTACATCTAGTTTTAATATAAGATTGATTGCCCTAAACAAACCATTATCAAGAAATAAAGAAAGTTAATTGAAATGCTATGATGGTGACGAGAGGCAGAATCAAGTTGTCCACTTGTTCGATGCTCGCCTCGACCAGCCCTGACACTGTAGCCGCGATAGAGGCGCGAAAGAGCGCACTCGGTTCTAGCAGTTCTGCAAAAAAAAAATTTATTTACACTTTTACAAAACTTTACTTAACAAATGTGTGTCGGTCTGTACATGTTCTGTACACAAAACAAGCTGCGCGACGTAATACGTTGTACGCGCGACCAGCTTTTTGTATAGCTTGATGTGTCACGGTGTGTACATTTAAGATATTTCCAAAAAAAGTTATGATATTATGATGTTTGGGTGTCCCAGACTACAAACCACAGATTTGTGTCTTTTTCGTCTGTCTGGTTGTTTGTTAAACTAATGGACCGATTAAGATGAAACTTTGTGTTTAAAAGCTTATGATCAGTCTTAAAAACCTATTTTAATTAGCTCCGATGGCGAGAGCCGGTAAATCTATACAGGTACAGCCGATTTTTTTCACGTTTCATGACGTAGACTCCATAGCGAAGTTGTTCAGTTTGATGGTCTGAGTTCACCGTGTCAGTATTTGCTAGGCTATCACTTACACCCTGTATAGTTACAAATTAATTCGCCGCGTTCTGGCTTAGAATAGAACGGACCACCTTCCATCATCGATTTAATGGGGTTTGCAATTTATCGAGGTCCCACTGTGTTTTTATCAAAACTATAGTGTAGAATATCTTACCAAACAGTTGTAGAGAGTAGATTGTTATAATTTGTGATAAGATATTGAAGGCAGTTCCCTCTAGCGTTCTGTTACCATCTGCAAAGAAATAGAAATTAAAATTACAACATTGCTATCCAAGTAGGAGCCCGTAAGGAGGTCTGAAAAAACTGACACCAGGGCTTGCTGCCCACACGATAAGAAGAAGAAGGAAGCAGGAGCTTCAACAAAAATTTTGCAGTACCTTTCCTAACTACACACATAGCCTCACGACAAACTCGACAACATCTAATAACTATAATTTATAAAGCATTCAGTTGTATCAAGGCGTGAGAATTTAGCATATTGAAGTTTTATAGATTAGATAGAATACATACATCAAGCGTTACACTAAAGGGTGTAAAACACCCTAGTAATACTTAAGGGGGCGCTTCAGACCAACAAACTTTCACTTTGGAGCCAATATCGAGAATAAATCAGCTGTCCCATATATTTTAGTCGAGACTTTACTGCAGTTTTGTATGAAAGAGCGATTTTTTTTCGTGATTTCGATTTTGTCTCCTTAATGAAAGTTGTTCAGTTTGATTATCTGAAACCCCTTAAGTATTCCTAGGGCGTTTTCTTACAACCTGTATACAGGGTGTCAAAATATTATCCCATTAATATCTAAAGGGGTGGTTTACTATATCTAAGTATAGTCTATAAGTATAAGCTATGTCTTTCACTCAATTTCTCAGTAGGTATAGGTAGGTATATGCTCACGACTATATTCCCCAAGGGGGTAGTCAGAGATATTCTGAAACCTCAGAACATCCACGTTTCACCAGTAGTACCGAAACTCTGTCCAGTATGACGGGAGGTGAGCCCGTCGCCACTTTTAATGGACAGTGGGTACAATACATGCCTCGAAATAGAAGCATGCAGGTTTCCTCACGATGTTTTCCTTCACCGAAAAGCCAGTGGTGTTACAAATCGTACATAAATTCCGAAAAACTCATTGGTACGAGTCGACCTGGACGAGGATCGAACCATCGCCTCCTGCACGGCAGGCAAGGTTACTCGCCACTGGACCACCACGGCTTCTCAGTACATCTTTGAAAAGCTCGCTGTTAAATATCTGCGCTAATAAGAAATGTCTACTATCATATCAGTTTACTTACCAGGCCACTTGTTGCACCCATATCTCTCCCCGAACCAGCTCGCGGCGGTGTCTCCGACTCCCGTGGCTAACACTCCACTCAGTAACTCCACTGTGTCTCCTGGGTGATGTGGAACTAGTACCAGAGGACACGCTAGACCTACGTATAGGTAAATAGGTGTCATGGCGAAACAGCCACTATCCTGTGGGAAAATTATCATCATCATCATCACAGCCTACATACGTCCCACTGCAGGGCACAGATCTACCTAGAAGCAAGGTGTATGGTCGTTAGTCCACCACGCGTGCCCAATGCGGATTGGTAGACTTCATATTTTTATTATTTCTTGTTATACTGTAGAGTTTGCTCTATAATCACACCAAGTTTGACGCTTGTATGTTTTACCGTTTTTACGATAGAGCGAGGAGAAAAAACGTTGATAAAAACTAGTTTCTTGTATGAGGAACCCCTTAATTATTAACTTTCTGACATTATTATTATTTGTTAATTGTAAAATCCGCCACAATAACGCGAATTCTGTGAACATTTCAACCGTCTAGCTATTACGGTTCAAAAGTTACAGCCCGAAATAGATAGGACAGACGGACGGATGGACGGACACGGCTTAGTAAATAGGGTCCCGTTTTCACCCTTTGGGTACGGAGGAAAAAGTAATTATTTGTCTAAAACAAAATATAGACAAGTACCTACCTTCTCGTCGCTGTAAATATCGAACGCAGTTTGAAGAGTAGGAGAAATATATTCTATTCTTGACTTTCTTAACGCCTGCAAACAAAACATCGCACAAGGTTAAACTTTCTATTTAGTTGACTAGATAACAAAGAGTGTCCTAACAAATGAGTGTGAGTAAGTTTGTATGGAGAAAAATTTAACTCAACGCTACTCGACGAATTAGGCGCCTACTTTGCGTAAGGTGGGAATGACTACTCCTGCCATCCCAGCTCCCCCAGGGAGCCCACCAGCTTGTTAATGCTGTCGAATACTTTTGGTAGAGACCCCGGTGATTCGAGGTGTTGTGCCCGATAGTGTGCCAGCCCATTGCATTCTAGCAGTAACTGAGCGGAGCGGCCAGTAATAAAACGAAGCTTTATCTATTCTTATCACAACATCTTCTTTCAATTTACATTACTCTCTAATCACACAATTTCTCACTCTATCTCTCAGCGTGACACCACTCTTGCTTCCTCTAGGTCCATACATCTTGTCATAAATTAATTATTACCAACCTCAATAAGGACAATAAGCCCAAACGCGAGCCCAGCAGCTAAACTCATGAACTGAATGTCACATATGATCCCGGACATGAACACCAGGGCAGCCAGCACGTGGAAGGACTTGCGCGTCACCGTTGTGGCCTTCGCCGCCATCTTTGTGCGCACAATTAGTACTGCCACGGTTAACGTTAGCAGACTTAGCCAGAACAAGAACATTTTAATCTGAAATAATAACAACATTATTATACAGTATGCTGGAATTCCAGACACAATAGAAAATGTATTGTTCTTTGTTCAGATCTGTACCAAAGCATACGAGGGGTTAAGGGGATGATCAGACCATCAAACTGAACAATTTTCTCTATGGGACCAACATTGAAATCGCCAAAAAAAAACAGCTGTCCCATACATTTGCCTAGAGTATGTTTGCAGTTTTGTGTGGAACAGCAGATTTTTTTTCGCGTTTTCGATGTTGGTGCCATAGAGATAGCTGTTTAGATTTACGGTCTGATCATCCCCTTAAAAACTGTCAGCATATTAAGAAGGACCCTGTATAAATTCTGATCATTATACAGGCTCTTTCTTAATATTTTTAAGAAGATCATCAGACTATCAAACTGAACAACTGTCTCTATAGGACTAACATCGAAATCTGGAAGTAAAATCAGCTTTAGGCCTCAACAATATGCAAAATATGTCAAACGAGCTGTCAGATACGCTAACAAGAACTTATCCATTATTAAATCCTTTTTTAAAGATAAATTGACAAGTACCTTGAGTAATGTATGAAGAATGGATCATGAGAATAAACATGTACCCTCCACAGACAGACATATTGTCTGTGAGAAATTGTATTTATGTACGCACGGCGACAGATCAACCTACCCATAGTTGGACCTTATGTCCATGAACATAGAGTTCAACTATGGGTAGGTTGATCTATCGCCGTGTGTACAATGTCAATATATTTACAAGATTAAGGCCTGTTTCACCACTTTTGGATAAGTTCTTGTTAGCTTATCCGACAGCTAATTTGACATATTTTGTATGAAGAATATGTCAAATGAGCTGTCGGATAAGCTAATAAGAACTTATTCGGAAGTGGTGAAACAGGCCCTTAAGAAATTTTTATCAAACGTTGAAGGTACTGGACTAGAAAGAATACTGTATGATTTACGTCACAAATCAATTGTAATAATTTATACGTGTTAATGAATAAGCGCAAAACCGAATACACCCCAACTGATTTATCACAAAATAATTAGATTGAAACAATAATTTCATTATTTTGATAGTTAAAATTTAAAGTTATTCGCATTTTAAGTTTTGAGGCAAACATTATTTGTTATCATTTCAGCAATGAATGAAAGCGCCAACGTGCTCATGGGTACATTTTAAGAATCTTGTTTTGGTAGTAAGTAGGGTGAGAGTACCCGAGCGGTGGGTTGAGATCGAGTTCAGTAAATTTTAAATTTTACAAACAAATTATTTAAGATTTTGAAAAAAATTACCTATGTTGAAACCATGATAATCAGATTCTGCTCTCGATTCTAAACAAACTACTTTCTAGTTTTGCGTTAATTCATTAACACGTTGTATAAGAATTTATTAATATTAAACTTATTTACTCACTCTATCTTGATCCCTAAAAATGCATTTCCATATACTATAAATACATGTTGGTCCAAGTAAAATATGCAACACAACCAAAGTATAAATGGCAGCAATGGATATAAGGTAACCAAGTGATACCAGGGTTCTGTGAGAGTTTCTCAAGAAATATAATGCTGTAACAATCAACCCCACTGTTGAAAACACTGTCTGAAAATGAACATTGAAATATTGTTATCATTTATTTATTTTATTTTATTAAGGACTGCGAACAAAGTACACTATTATACAGGGGTCCAACTTAATATGCAAACTGAACAATTTTCTCTATGGGACCAACATAAAATCGCAAAAATAAAAATCTGCTGTCCCATACATTTGGCTCGAGTAGGTTCGCAGTTTTGTATGGAACAGCTGTTTTTTTTTCGCAATTAAGGTGTTGGTGCCATAGAGAAAGTTGTTCAGTTTGATCGTCTGTTCATCCCCTTAAAAAAGTGTCAGTATATTAAGAAGGACCCTGTATTTAAGATACATTATAAAATTCACCGTTTGAGAGGGTGAATAAAAACTATCAAACGGTGAAGGAATATATCGTGAGGAAACCTGCATACGCTGGAGAAGAAGGTCTAATGCGTAGGTATAGTCTACCAATCCGCATTGGGCACTGTATTTGTACTTCAAATCTCAGCAATAAACATAGATGCCACAGGGCCAATGAGATCTATTAACCTGTATCATTTATTTTCATCATCGACCTATTAAATACATCTACAAACAAACACACACTCACGACCATAATCTCTATTTCGGGGTGGTCAAAAATATTGCTACAATTACCAGCTGTCTCGCATGCAGTTGTAACAATGCTCACTTTTGAAGATTTCGGTGACTAGTCTTACGCCCACAAATAAACTGAGTAAGAAACCCTTATCCCTTAGTTGCCTCGTACGGCACCTACGGGAAAGGTGGTGGGGGACACACGGCAATGGTTAATAAATGCCTCTTCTGGATATAGGCCTCTTCTTTCTTACGTCATTTACAATATATGGTCTAACAATATTAGGTGAAACTACTTTAAGAGGATGATCAGACCATCAAACTAATCTACTCAACTTTCTCTATAGGACCAATATCGAAATCGCAAAAAAAATCTGTGGTCCTATACATTTAGGCGAATATTGGTCCCATAGAGAAAGTTGTTCAGTTTGATGGTCTGATCATCCCCTTAAAATAGTTTCAGCTAATTATGTTAGACCTTATATTGCTAGTCTAAAATCCAAATGAATGAAGGGATCTGCAGACTATCCACCAAGGTTTAATATAACATCCTAGTAACATATACTTATTATATGTCATGTCATTAGAGGACGTGAATAATGTACCATACTTGATCAACCATTTTAATAGCTTAAATTAAAAACGTAAAAGAAATCAATACTTACATAAACAACAACTCGGATCAAATGAGATTCCTCATCTACCTCATCATTTAACAAGAACTGAGCTATGGCCATCTGGACAGACAGTGTGGCACCTTGAGCCACAACCATCGCCTCTCCGACGGTAAATGTTTTGGGGCAGGCGAACAGGAAATATCTCAACAGTATGCAGTATAAGTACACTGAGGTCGCTGATGATACTAAAGAGTATAAAAGACCTGTAATCACAAATATTCACTGATAATAATAATAATAAATCAAAAACAACCAACTCTGATAAACTCTGAATCCAACAAGACAAAAAAAAACGCTCATTGGCACAATGGAACTTCAGTATTTGAAACGATCACAGAAGTAAAGCAATATCAGGACCGGTCAGTCTTTGGATGGATGAAAGACGCAATAGGAAAATTTCGTTCTCTGGTTAGTGGGCTCGGTGGCGAAATTGGACAACGCAATTGAACCCGCACTCTTCCAAACTGGAAGAGTGCGGGTTCAAGTCC
Organism: Agonopterix alstromeriana; assembly: GCA_963924505.1. Taxonomy (NCBI): domain Eukaryota; kingdom Metazoa; phylum Arthropoda; class Insecta; order Lepidoptera; family Depressariidae; genus Agonopterix; species Agonopterix alstromeriana. Next base: position 12,586,044 of record OZ004674.1, on the reverse strand, counting down.
CGCCCGAGACTTGATTTTTCAATCATTAATTTGATTTAAAAATAATCAACATTTAAACACTTACTCTGTTGCAAAAATATATAAATGAGCAGAGTAGACAGCATAAGTGAAGGCATGCATCCTCCAAACTGAATATCTTTCAGCACCAGACTTGATACGGACAAAAACATGACGAACAATATGCTGTAGGATACTGTGCCGATTGATGTGAACGCTGTGACTTTGTATGGCAATGGTACTTTATGTTCGAGCGAGTAGAGGAGCATAATGGTAGGTATGAGTAGACAGCACCATAGTCCGTTGCTTTTCACTGGCCTGTAATAAGAATTACACACAAGAATAAATTGTTGAAGTTTGGTACAGGACCGTACATAGTAAGCCATATTGGTTGCCCTGGTTTAATTCGGCCGATTTTGCTATGAAAACACTAGTCTCAGCATTTAGGCTGCAATCCAGGCATATTCCAGTTAATAAGTTTATCATCTAATGCTGGTATGTCAAACTTGCGGCCCTCCAGGCTTTTCACTGCGGCCCAATCCAATTTTAGGAACATCTTACTGATGCGGTTCTGTACCAACAAATACGGCAATTTAGCTGTTCAACCCATAGTTGTATTGAACAAGCAAATAGCCGTATTTTGCCTTTCATATGGGAACAAAATCGTGATCGACTGACGCACATTTGGATGCAGTGTCGATGTTTTCCGCAGATTTAAAATAGCTCCAATATAGAGAACATATTTTCAATTTCTGGCAGTTTTACCTACTTTCTTTGTGGCCCACTGAATCTGTGATCTTTTATGAATCTGGTCCACCAGTTTGACATGCCTGATCTAATTTAATGAACTAAAAAATTAAACCCTCCCCACTATGCACAGTGTGCAATAAGGTGGAGGACCTTTTGCTGGAATGTGTCTGGAATGCGGATCTGAGAGTTAGGTTCATCGCAACAAACAAATGATACAATAGGCAGCTCAATTGCTGTTTGGCTGACCCTCTATCAACCAGAGCAGTACCCTTATACCAGTTTGTTGGGCTGTCCCTTGCCCTAGATTGGTAAAAAAAATGTATAACCTATGAGGCTGACATTGTCACTACGGGTAACAAAAGCCTTGCAAAAAATTATGCTGATTCACTCTGAGATATTACCTAAATTTAAGAAACAATGCTATGAGATCTGGACGGAATCTTTTAACGAAATATGCAAAGATAAAGGATTATGGTTCCAGTCTATCCAGAATCTGCCACCTCTCATACCATGGTTTACTAATGTTAAAATGGGAAGGCAGTTGATAGTGAGAGCTCACAGAGTTCGATCTGGACACATGCCATTGAAAAGTCCACATTTCTTAAAAAAAAAGGCTGACTCCCCAAATTGTGAGGTGTGTAATGTGGTAGAGGATGTGTATAATTTTTTATTGGAATGTGTCAAGTTCAATCAAGCTCGAGATTCACTGGTGAGGGATCCGAGTTTGAAAAAATTAGATGTAGGTGCTTTTCACAAAGTTTTAGCGAGGCCATGTTCAGATAAAGCTAAAAAGTTATTTTATCTTTGTGACTTCATCAGTGAATCAATGATGTGATTATCTTCCCATTGGTTGATATAAAAAAGTTAAGGGTACGATGGGACTGATATTTACATGTGTATAAAAACCCTATAAAAAAAATAAAAAAAAGTTTTGTTTTCTCCAGGGCCTTTAGCGCGACCCCGACTCACACTTGGCCGGATTTTATTATTTGTTGTTATACTGTAGAGTTTGCGTTATAATCACACCATGTTTGACGCTCGTATTTACGATAGAGTGAGAAGAAAAAACATTGATAGAAACTAGATTCTTCTGTGAAAATTTCATCTGTCTAGCTATTACTGTCAAAAGTTACAGCCCTAAATATCTAGGACAGACAGACCGACAGACAGACAGACGGACGGACAGACATCGTAGTTCTAGTAATAGGGTCCCGTTTTCACCCTTTGGGTACGGAACCCTAAAAAGTTGGACAGAGTGATGAAATAATTGTATGGGTATTCTTAAGGTACTTCAAAACCTTTAGACTAAAAATTCATGGTAGAAATGTAATTTTAACTTGAAATTCGTAAACAAAAAGACTTCTAATTGTAACGTTTTACAGCATTTCTTTATCGAGCCGGATATGTATGATAGATAACGAAAAGCAAAGGTTACCTGGTCTCCAGCCCTGATTCTTTCACATTTTTAGATATAGTTCTATCCAACACTCTGATAAACCTAAAGTATTTTGTGTCTATTAAATTGTAGTAGTAGTGGAATAATTTGTCGTATCCTGTTCTTACTGTTTTTCTTTTATTTACTTCCATTTTTGGTTTGTTTTGATTTGATTTTGCCTAAAAACAGTCTGGCATGGCTAGCAAACCAACCAGTCACCACAGATTACACAAATTACTGATATGTCACAGTGACAGCTCATCCAGGCCTGTGCTGTGACAAACTAGCTTGACGACAGCAGCGCCAAAAAGGAAATGTTGGAACTATGTGCTCACTGTCGCATCTGTAGCTTGCTACTTATCATGTGCTAGCCATCACTGATTACTGAAGCGGTAGCATGTTACATGTGATACGGCTGTATCACGTCTTTTATCTCGTTGTGTCGAGCGAAGGTGTGATAGCGCTATATCACGCTGCCATGCTACCCATGCATACAGATACGACAGTGAAATTTGCACTTAATTCCAACCCTTCCTTTTTGGCGCTGCTGTCGTCAAGGTTTTATATAGAACTTGTCGTTATAGGTATGTATACAGTTATTTCGGAATGCAAAAATAGGGATTTTTGACCAAGGAACTACATAATCAACTATATTATTATGTCATACAACGGAGAAGAATTAGGGCTTCTCAAGGATTCTCAACTCAAGCGAAAATACCTGGAAAAAGACAAAATATAAGCTTCTGACGCAACAACATGGTATAACGCTGCTGTTGCTGTAAGTTCAATATGGCGTCCTATCATCGTCCAATGAATACGTTTCAAGAGGAAAATGTCACTTCAGCTTCACGTCTTGTGGCCAGCAAATTTATCTTTTCGGAAAGGCAATGGGAACTAGACCTTAAAGCCGTTGTCTTTAGTTATATTTTTCTTTGAACCTAACCTATACCTATCTCTTGAAACGCGAGGATGGTTTCCACATTCCAATGTTCAAGTGAAGGGAGTTTTACGTGGTGATCAATCAGAATCAAACGGGAGCGCCTATCTTTATTTCTCACTTTTACTATACGGTTCTCCTTTAATGGCACATTATTAAACGAATTCCACCACATTAACACAATAATAGCCACGTAAAACTAATTAAGAAAATTAAGAAACAAAGTCCGTCCTTTTTTATAGTTTCCCGCGCAAAGTGACGATTTAGTGATGTTCTGCAGTTTCTGTTGTTCTCTAACCAATACACAGATTAGATGAATAGTAGGGACACTGGATCACTAGCATTCAAAACAACAATATATGTGTATGAGTAGATATAAGTAGGTATGTATGATATAATAACTGTAATGAAACATAGATGGAGCTAGCTAGCTTTCAATTTGACATTAGGTGGATGCATAATGTTGCTAGGAGTGGGTTCTCTTTTCTAATATACTTATATTACTCTTTGTTCATAACTTAATTTGAACTCAGTCGATTTTTCAACCGACAGATATTTTACCAACTATACATTCTATACAAATTAGCTAAACGACAGCAGTGCCACAACGGAGGCTTTGGAACTAAGTGAAAATTTCACTGTCGCATCTGTAGTTTCTAGCTTGCTACATATCAGTAATCTGTGGTCAACTCTGTCTCTGTCACTGTCAAAAGTTACAAATTGTAAAAGCCGGTTTTGCGATTAACAATTCTTGACTAGATAACGATATTAAATCCCACGAACTCGCGACAAGCAATCGCAGTGACGCAGCAGTAAGTAGTTGCCGCCCTGCCAGTGAAACTAACCGACGTGCCATCAGCTCTTATAGGTTATAAACCAACATGTTTCGAAACCTCAGCAAAGTTATTAAAACCCAAAAAGCAACGTTGGCTACGGCTGTGCCGGCACCCCAGACAGCACCAGAGATCCTCTACACCGGGGTAAATATCTTCTACATACTTGTTTACATATTACAAGATTATGGACAGCAGATTTGAATTAAATTGTGTTTATGAATTTGGTCGAATAATACCGGTGTTCAAGGTCATCGACAAGCAAAAACTGATAGAGAGGCACATTTGGGCCATAAAATAACTTCTACACTATAGTGCGTCCAAGATAGCTCAGTTATTTTAACAGGCGGTTTTAGAAATTTTATTTTACTTTGTAAAGCTGTTTTGGGCCGTCCAAACTTTACAAATAAACAACTACAACTTACAACTAAAAACATACAAGACTAATTAACATTTAACATAAAATTAAAGGTTGTATGGCTCAAACATTTTCAGAAAGTTAAATAATCACTTTAAAACCATCTGTCAAAATCATGGATAAACGATGGATAATCTCCACTATTATTAAACTGTAACAGAAGTATGTCTGCAGTGAAAATATAAAAAAAGAAAGTTAAAATATAGTTTTAAATTTTTAGGTATGAGGGACATTCCAGATCACCAATTTTTTGATTTTTTGTCCGTCTGTTTGTTTGCTTATTGTTCGCACATGACATGAAAACTACTAGACCAATTATGATAAAACTTTTTGTGTTTGAAAGCTGATATATCATTTATCTCGCTATGATGACTCTGGTAATATTATAAAGAGGTAAAGTTTAGGTGTATGAGATGATCTCTAAAACAGCTCATCTAATTTTAAAGTTTCTTTCACTAATATTTAAATTGGACCATCAGGGTGGACATGGGCTATACAACGTGTTAATGAATAAACGCTAAACTGGAAAGTAGTTTGTTTAGAATCAAGAGCAGAATCAAATTATCAAGGTTTCAACATAGGTTCCATTTTGTCAAAATATTAAATTATTTATAAGTAACATTTAAAATTTTCTGAACTCTAAGCCAACCCACCTCTCAGGCACACTCACCCTACTTACTACCAAAACAAGATTCTTAAAATGTATCCATGAGCTAGCGCTTTCATTCATTGCTGAAATAATAACAAATCGTTTTTGCATGAAAGCTTAAAATGTGAATAACTTTCAATTTTAAATAATAAAAGATAAGATAAATATTCTTTATTTGCACACCAAGAATAGACAAATAACAATTTATAACTAGAATGAGAAGGGTACAAAAGGGTGGTCTAAAATAATGAATAATGAAAAATAATAATGAATATTTTAACAAAATAATGAATTTATTGGTTCAATGCAATTATTTCATAAAAAATCTGGTGGGGTGTATGAGGTTTTGCGCTTATTTATTAACACATATATTATCAACGCAGGTGAAGCCGCGGCCACAGCTAGTCATAGCGTCAGTTGCCCTGGCCTACAACTAAGCCCTATGTGGTGGCTCAAGACTGGTTTTTTTTTCTAAATACATCCCTTGCAGTCACTATATACTTTTAACCGTACAACGTTACGCATTGAAGCATTTTTGTAGCATGCATATTTAACAAGATCTTAGATATGCCCTTTATAAACTCTGTGGGAATTTTATATCAAAGCTCCTGAAATCCAACACTAAACAGAATGTTCTCCGTTTTGTTCACAGTTGTTCATAAACAATGAGTGGGTGAAGTCATCAGACGGCAAGACGTTTGTCACTGAGAACCCGGCCACAGGCGAGGTCATAGCAGAGATCCAGCAAGCTGGTAAAGCTGATGTCAACAAGGCTGTGAAAGCTGCGAAAGATGCTTTCAAGTTAGTTTCTTTTATGTTTCTGAGACTGAATAATTTAATTCTACTATTAGTTAGAGAAATCATAAATATAGTACAGTACGACCAGGAAAATAATTAACTTCGTCAATCAACCGACGCAAAAAGAGGGGTGTTATAAGTTTGACGCCAATGTCTGTCTGTCTGTCTGTCTGTGGCATCGTAGCTCTCGAACGGATGGACCGATTTTTCGTAGCTATACAAGGTGTTACAAAAATATAAATAAACATTTAAGGGGGTGGTTTAGACCATCAAACTGAACAACTTTCACTATGGAACCAATATGGAAATCGCGAAAAAAAAATCTGATGTTCCATACTAAACAACTAATCTACTCAAGCTAAATGTATGGGATATCTGTTTTTTTTTTCGCGGTTTCGATGTTGGTCCCATAGTGAAAGTTGTTCAGTTTGATGGTCTAAACAACCCCCATAAAAGTTTCAAATATTTATTGTTACTTTTGTAAAACTTTGTATTTGGTAAAAATCGATTCATTAGCTTTCATGTAATTTTAAAAATTATGTATTAGGATGTAAGCGAATGTATGTTTTACTTCTTAACTCTCTTTAAGATATGGTCTGGTCTGGTATAGGTCAATTAATGTGTCTGGGACCGCTAGTGATTGTAAAAAATTCTATTGCTATTTCATAGCTGTAATAACATTGTAATACTGTAATAATGGCGTATTCTTAATGTATTATTAACAGGCTTGGTTCACCATGGAGGAAGATGGACCCGTCCCAGCGAGGCTACCTCATCAACAAACTGGCTGATCTCATGGAGAGGGATTGGGCTTACTTGGCGGTAAGTGCTTCATTTAGTGAAGTATGCTTACTTGCTCTCATATTCTTAGACTCTTTGTCATACGGCAAGTTATGATATTGAAGAATGACGAAATAGAACTAAATTCTCCTGATGTTTGAAAAGTTATTAAAATATTTGTACGAAGCACGCATCAATTATCGGGGTCAATCGGTAGATGTTATTTCGCAGCACAGCATTTTAACATTGAACGCAAACATTGTGCGACCTCGATAAAAGTGCATCGTACATAGGGCGCTAACATTACCTTTTTAAGAGCATTTATAATATCAAAGCAGTGTTCGAATAAACGTGGATACGACCATTATTCTCAGCAGTTTCATTCCTTCGGCCGTATCCGACTTCAGCACTCCATAGCACAGCAAATCATAAGGATATAATTATCCACAGCATATCATATTAGCTACCACAATATTGATGTAATTAGACTCAATATAAAATTGAATGAGTTATTAACTTGTAGACTGTTTCATTCGTAACTTCTAAGATATTGGTAATAATTTTTTTTTTGTCTCCTGTAAAATTTGCTTTGTGTTAGATAGGAGAATTTAGTTCTTCGTCGTCGATATACAAAAGCAAGCTATAAGGCCGAGATTCAGAGACGATTTTTAAGTCATAGTCCGAACTCCCGTATGTCTAATCCATACATTTTCGCCCTACTTAGCTCGAACTAAGACTAAAAAAATCGTCTCTGAGTGAAAACTGCAATCATAAAAGATTTAAAATGATGTACAATGTACGTATGCAAGAGATGGAAGTCAGTTAAAATGACAATGGTTATTCAATCTATACTAATATTATAAAGAGGAAAGATTTGTACCTATTTTTGTATGTTTGTAATGAATAGGCTCAAAAAGTACTAGGCCGATTTAAAAAATTCTTTCACCAATAGAATGCTACATTCTTCCAATTTGACATAGGCTACCTTTCATTTTGAAAAAAATTAGGGATCCTTGGTAAAATTTGAACAATGTAACCGAAGGTGTAGAAAAATGAGTCTTAAAATTTATTTGTGTACCCCGTGCGAAGCCGGGACGGGCTGCTAGTAGACAATAAAAACAAATTGATTCATTGTTCTCATGCGTTTGGTATGACAAAAAACTTAGCAAAACAAGTTTTTTGAATTATAGAGTGTAAACGCATTTACGCGTTACATACTTTATGGGGTGCTTCAGCACGTCTAGCATGATTTCTCTACTTGCACGCGACTCGGCTTTTTCCCATACTACAAGTCGCGGCAAGCGCGGCTTTCGCTCTCCGAAAAGCGCGGGTACAGGTTATTTTCTATGCAGCGAAGGCGCGTCGCGCGCGTGTTGAGAAATCATACTAGACATGCAGATCATCAAACTGAACAACTTCTACTATGGGACCAACGTTGAAATCGCGAAAAAAGTTAGCTGTTTCATACATTTTGGTCGAGTAGCCGTTGACATTTTCTATGGAACAGCTGATTATTTTTTTAGCGATTTCGATGTTGAACTGAACAACTTTCGCAAAGGGAACAATATCGAAATACCGAATTACAGCCGCTGTTCCATACATTTGAGTCGAGTTGTGTTTGCATTTTTGTATGGGATAGCTATTTTTTTCGCGATTTCGATATTGGTCTCATAGAGAACGTTTTTCAGTTTGATAGTCTGATCATCCCCTTAAAAAGTGTAAGTTTGACGATCTGACCGTCGCCTTCAAAAAGTATCAGCATATTAAGTTGGACTCTGTATATTGAATCTTAAAATAAAGTCATGGTACGACTGCATTGATAGTTGTAGCATAGTGTTAGACCACCCGGAAAGGGTTTTTGGTCGTCAATTTATGTATGTATGTTTAAGCTTGTTATCAAATAAGGCCACGACCTTCATAACAAGTGTTTTTGCTTTGTTGTTCCAATTATTATGTACATGTTAAATAATGCGTTACATAAGACTTGGGTACATAACAAGACAGTTATTATCAGTGTTTATTTTAAACACTATGTTGTGGCCGATAAGGCTGATAGTAATAAATATTTCGATCAGTTCACTTAGATTACAAAAGTGATTTATTTATTTTTATTGTTTTTGGAAGACCAACAGCACAATGCAATACATTAAACAGTATTATACAACGTGTTAATGAATTAACGCAAAACTAGAAAGTAGTTTGTTTATAATCGAGAGCAGAATCAAATTATCATGTTTTCAACATAGGTACTTTTTTTCAAAATATTAAATAATTTGTTTTTAAATTTTCTGAACTCGCTCTCAACCCACCGCACGGGCACACTCATCCTACTTACTACCAAAACAAGATTCTTAAAATGTATACTTGAGCACGCTAGCGCCTTCATTCATTGCTGAAATGATAACAAATCATTTTTGCCTCAAAACTTAAAATGTGAATAACTTTAAATTTTAACCATCAAAATAATGAAATTATTGTTTTAAGATAATTAATTAGTTATAAATCAGTTGGGGTGTTGCGCTTATTCATTAACACGTTGTATAAGTAACAGAAGGCCAATTAAAGGTCCTCGCTAATATACATCAAACTAAAAAGACAAAAAGATCAAGTACAGCACCAAACATGCGTATCGGTTATTATAACATAGATAGTTAATTGATTGAAATAATACATACTACAAGAACTTTCCAGTATCTACATATAATAACTGATTTTACAATTCGTTTGAACAGAGATTAAAATCGCACAAACTTGTTGAATTATACAGGGTGTAAGGCGCGGTTTATACAGAAGAGACGTGCGGCGGTGGCGGATAGTCAAAGTAACACAATTATAAACCTTATAGTATAGTAGTGTAGTAGCATAGCGTCCTTTGGAGAATTACGCCCGTGCCTCCAGGCGACGCCACCTGGAGGCGCGGGCGCGATTCTCCTTTACGACAAAAACGACGCTATGCTACGTACTATAAGGTTTATATATTGTGTTACTTACATTATCCGCCACCGCCACACATCTCTTCTGTTTAAACCGTGGCTAAGGCTGCCTGGCCACTGAAGCGGAGCGAGGCTGCGGAACGGAGAAACGAAGTAATATCAACCAATAAAAATCTCGGAGCGGAGATTTTATGCAATCCCATTGGCTAACATTCCCTCGTTTCTCCGCTCCGCAATCTCGCTCCGCTTCAGTAGACAGGCAGCCGTGTGGACAGATTCATTACTTCGAAGTGTAGTATTATAATATATCTGTGGAAGGGTGATTGTACGTATAATACTAAACCACTTTCATCGGAACTTAGGGGAAATAAGTAAAAAAAATGTTGTCATTAGATAAGATAGATAAACACATTATTTGCAAATATAACACACACATTACAGTTCACAACAACGCAACGAAAGTTACTCGCGTAACTTGTCCATATATACATAAATAGTAACACACCCTGTAAATTTATCAGTTCCTTTTCCTATTCTCACCAATTTTGTGATCGTAACTTCGGTCTTGATGGTCCAAAATCACCCTTAAACTCTTTTCTACAGAGTCTAGAAACGCTGGACAATGGCAAGCCGTACCTTGCGGCATACCACGGTGATATCCAAGGATCTATTAAGAACCTGCGGTACTACGCGGGATGGGCCGACAAGAACCATGGGAAGGTTCTGCCTATCGACGGAAAATACATGGCTTACACACGCCATGAACCTGTTGGTGAGTTTTGAACCTTATTGCGTTAGAGAGAATAGAGTAAATGTATCTTATAAGATAGTAGGTACAAGCTTCGAATCTGTAACACGCTTCGTCACAATGGCAACATGACCGTATATCATGCTTTGTCAAAAGTTAAACAAAACAATAAATAAATAGGATACCAATCAGAAACATGCTTCGTCAAAATCTTAAACCTATACAATCTAAATCTACTACACGCTTCGTCAAAACAAAGACTAACGCACACTGAAATTGGTATTTTACAAATAATAATGGTAACAAACTATCAACTTTTCAGGAGTTCCATTGTCTATCTCCGAAGCCCTTCATCAGATCTTTATTAAATTAAAATGTGACCAAACGCGGGTGTAACTCCTTCAGAACAAAAAAATCTAAGTTGGTTAAAAATACCATAAATATCGTAAGTTATTATCTCATCAGTTGACGACAGAAATTAAATTTTTAGCTTATCTTAAATCTTAAGATTTATGTGTGATCGGTTTACTGTGTAATTATAGTACGCTGTGCTATGTAGTTATTGTAAATCTTTTGCAAGTCATGCACTCAATGTGTCAATTGAATAAATAATTATGTCCTTGGTACTTTTTTGTGACTGTTTTGTGTTTTTCTTATGTATATTTTTAAATATGAAATCAAGATAACTGTATATTTTCTACACTATTCTAAAACTCTAACGGTCAGTTGAATGTACGTTCATTAAAGGTAATCCTCCATTAAATCTCTTGCTAGCTTTTACTAAGTCAACAAGACAAAAAGTGACAGCAAGAGATTTAATGGTGGATTAACTTTAATGAACGTACGTGCAACTGGCAGTAAGGGTAGAGTGTATAAATTGAAGAAAACAAGTTACGATATGGATATAATAGGGACATCCCGGTGTCCCTGACTCAAATCACGGATTTTTCGGTTTAATGTCTGTCTGTTTGTTTATAAGCAGTATTTTATATTAGTCTGTATTTACCAAATTCCTAGCCATTCAATAGGAAATAATTATGAAACTCATCGGAAACTAGTTTTTAAACTAGGTCCGTACAAGTCATCGAGGTATGCTATGCTGGTTTCGGAATGTAACTTTTTATAAACAACTTTATTTTTATTTTTGACTAAATAACCACCAGGCTACTGCAGACTGGTTATACTGGGCCCTACGTTGCAATTATACTAAATTAGTACCTATTAGTATTGTAGGTAGGTACTGCATTGCATATCTCTACCGAATTTCCTTCTAGTCTAGAGACTATTTAACGATACAATGTTTTTCTTCTCTAAATACGTTTTGTAGGTGACTAAACAAAGTATTGGCCAATTTCAACATCTTTATTTTAAGCAACAGTGTTCAGGGTGGTCCTGGTAAATTTCAACTAAGTTTTAATAAAATCAGGCTAGGTCCTTAGTGTCAAAATGTCGAGACAAGACACGCGAATATAGCATTTACGAATGGTTAACATAACATCGATGTTCTTATTGTGAGTCGGCCTTATCATTAAAAGTGATTTCTTCCAGGCAACCACCAATGGAAGAACTATTTAATGTGATAAATGATAAGGGTAATACAATGCTATTACTAGAATAAATAATATGATTGAAATATGACGTTTTTAGGTTCTATGATCAATGTGCCCCGCCCATTTCCACTTTAGTTTAGCCACAGGCTATATAGGGTCCTGCTTAATATGCTGACACTTTTTAAGGGGATGATCAGACCATCAAACTGAACAACTTTCTCTATGGGAACAATGTCGAATTCGCGATTGTTTTTTTTTCGTGAGATCGACATTGGTCCCATAGAGAAAGTTGTTCAGTTTGATGGTCTGATCATCCTCTTAAAAAACTGTCAGCAAATTAAGCTGGACCCTGTATACTACTAGTTTAGCTATTCCGAACCGATGGCCGATGGGGCCGAAGAGTTCTCGAGTGGCGACCGCGTACCGAAAAGCGCAACATGGGTAGGCCCCCACAAGGTGGAAAGACGACCTGGTGAAGGCGGCGGGAACCCGTTGGATGAGGGCAGCGCAGGACCGGTCGTTGTGGCGATCTGCCGGGGTCTATGTCTAGCAGTGGACGTCCATCGATTGAGATGATAATGGTGTTTCTCTTATTATTTCACCCGAGTCTAAAGGCAACTAATCCACCAATAACTAACAATTTTCAGGAGTGTGCGGTCAAATAATTCCGTGGAACTTCCCGCTGCTGATGGCGGCGTGGAAGCTCGGGCCGGCGCTCGCGACCGGCAACACTCTCATCCTCAAACCAGCTGAACAAACTCCTCTGACTGCGCTATACATTGCGCAGCTTTGCAAGGTACTGTATCATCAATAGTTAATAATTAGGTATTCTCTGGTACAGGGTCTAGCTCTTGGTCTAGCTAGACAATTTAATTTCAATTTATTTTGAAAGTTTGAAGGAAAATGTTTCAACATTCTGAAGGTTGTAATCTTTTGTTTGCAAATAAGTTATTATAGTATAGTATATAGCCTGTAGGATCTCACTGCTGTGCAAAGGCTAAACTATCTTTTTCATTCACGAGGGTGGGCCATAGTCTACTAAGCAAGCAAATCTAAATTCTAGACTAATTCTAAGCACTATTTGTCCAAAGTATGAAATAGACAATACTAAAATAGCCTTCGGCTACTGTCACCGTTGTATCTGCTCCTGCAACTGCATCCGTGGTCTAATGGTTAAGAGCATTGAGCTCTTGACACGGAGGTCGTGGGTTCGATTCCCACAGGGGACACCTAGTGATATGTCACTTTGTGCCTTTTTCCCCAGTTGGCTAGGACATTGCGGGCTGAAGCACCTGATTGTCTGAAAAGAAAGATGATTCCGTGCTTTGGACGGCACGTTAAGCTTGAAAGTTGTTCAGTTTGATAGTCTCAAGCCCCTGAAGTAAGTTTACACCCTGATAGTAATAATACCGTTGCCGTTGCAGGAGGCCGGGTTCCCTGAAGGTGTAGTAAACGTGCTGCCAGGGTTCGGAGACGCGGGCGCAGCGCTCGTCGACCATCCAGACGTAGACAAGATCGCTTTCACCGGTATGTGATTTCGTTAAAATCTATGAATATTTGTTAAACCGTGACCGTGACATTTCCATACGTTATAGACCTGGAGTGTGATTTTTGAAAGTCACACGTTGATATCATCAGTTGTATAAAATAGTAAGAAGTTTGTGTACTCATTCTGTCTTGATTTTTAATCTCACGATTCAAAAATGGCACATCTTACTCCTTTATTTAGTATTTATTATGTACACAGAAATAATATAATACAATATACTCCTTAGATTTTATTACCTTTTTAATCACAGTATAAGAATGAGTTATAAGTATGGAATGGACACATACATCCCTAATTCCCTACACCCTACCATATTTGACCTCACCACCTCTCGGGTCTTGTCCGTGAGGTTACCGTCGCAGTAAGCAAAGCAGTAGTCTAGTTGTCTCTCACTCACTCAAAAGCTACTGCAACTGCAAATGTATTACCCAAATTTTACATATAATAAATTTCATTTTAGGTTCAACGGAAGTGGGCAAGTTGATCCAGCGCGGCGCGGCGGGGACGGTGAAGAGAATCACCCTGGAGCTCGGGGGCAAGTCGCCCAACATAGTGTTCGGGGACGTGGACCTGCAGTACGCAGTGGAACAGTCCCATATGGCGCTCTTCTACAACATGGGCCAGTGCTGCTGCGCAGGTGAGCTTATATTTAAATATTATAAATAAATAACCGCGACGGAGACCGTGGTGGTCCAGTGGCGGATCGTGGTGGTCCAGTGGTGGACCGTGGTGGTCCAGTGGCGAGTAACCTTGCCTGCCGTGCAGGAGGCGATGGTTAGATCCTCGTCCAGACCGACTCGTACCAATGAGTTTTTCGGAATTTTGAAACTGGCTTTTCGGTGAAGGAAAACATCGTGAGGAAACCTGCATGCTGCAATTTCGAGGCATGTATTGTAGACACTGTCCATATGTGTCACCACCCCCCGTCACACTGGACAGAGTTTCGGTACTACTGGTGAAACGTGGATGTTCTGAGGTTTCAGAATATCTCTGACTACCCCCCTCGGGGAATATAGTCGTGAGCATATGCTTATGCTTATGCTAAATAAATAACATTAACATGGAGCTGGGGCAAGTCGCCCAACATAATGATTACGTATCAAATAATTGAAATATTTTTCCGTTATCCGTATTCAGAGAAACAGTTTTCAGATTTGCGTTTCCATCTTTCTTTATGAACAAGTACAGGAAAAGCGGCATGCTTGAATGAAATTCTGGAGATTTTTAGCTGGCGTTTAAGTTTATATGACAATCGGTCAGTTGCACATATGTTCATTAAATCTATTGCTAGCTTTTACTGCGTCAATCAGACAAAAAGTGACAGCAAGATTTAATGGAGGATTAACTTAAATGAACGTGCGTGCAACTGGCAGAATATGACGTAAAATTTTTAAGCCGTAAATCTTATAAATTAAATAAATCAATTATGTCACTCGACTACCATGTGTTTTTACAATGAAGGGTTGCTGAATTTTGACAACCTGTACTTGTATAGTTTTTCTTTGCCCAGTATGTGTATTTAGGGTCCTCTTTTTAATATGCTGACACTTTTTAGGGGGATGATTAGACCATCAAACTGAACAACTTTCACTATAGGACCAACATCGAAATTGTGAAAAAAAAATCAGCTGTCCCATGCATTTGGCTAAAGTAGGTTTGCAGTTTTGTATGGAGCAGTTGATTTTTTTTAGCGATTTCCATGTTGGTGCCATAGAGAAAGTTGGTCAGTTTCACGGTCTGATCATCCCCTTAAAAAAGTGTCAGCATATTAAGAAGGACCCTGTATAGTTTGTTACAAAACATCTTAGTAATATTTAAAGGTGAGGTTTAGATGATTTAGTCCTTTTTCGCCTAAACCAGTAAAATGAGCCACTTTCATTATGGACCCAAACTGTATTATCTACTCGAACCAAATGTACGGGACAGGTGATTTCTTTTATGTTTTTCGATGTTGTCTCCATTTTGTTCCAAGTTTGTTAAGTTTGCTAATCAGGGTGATGGATGTCTTCGTGTTTTAAACGCAATGGTATGGTGTTTGTTAAGGATCGCGCACGTTCGTGGAGGACAAGATCTACGACAAGTTCGTGGAGATGTCAGCCGAGCGCGCCAAGAGACGCGTCGTCGGTGACCCCTTCAACCCCAACACTGAGCAGGGCCCTCAGGTGAGACAATTCATTATTTTACTAGCTTTAGCCCAAGTAGAAAGGACTAATGAATGTGGAGGAAGCTAGAGATGATTTTCAGGATCGTAGCAGGTGGCGTTCAGCAGCCTACCCCAATGGAAGATTATGATTATGACATACAGGCGTGATATATATGTATGCATGTGTAGAAAAGGATAGGTGACTGATACTGGAAATTATTTTTATCAAACTAGCAAAAAAAATCTATCCGTTTGTAGAGAAGTGTCCAATTAATAAGGAATAAGAATTTAGTATTAGACTCTACATTACACTAGGTATAAACAACCGAAAAGGAGGCTGCCAGATGTATCCACCTAGGATGGGCTGCTGTCAAGAAACCTCGACATATTATCCTCGGTTTTACAATGCCTGTAAACGAAGATGTCCAATCAATGCGTCCTTCCAGTAATGACCTATGGTGTGGAAACGTGGACCCTGACGATACGACTAGTTCATCAATTCAAAGTTGCTCAGCGAGCTATGGAGAGAGCTATGCTTTGTGTTTCTCAGAGAAATCACATCAGGAATGAGGTGATACGTCAGAGAACTAAAGTGTTTGACATATCTCAGAAAATTAGCAAGCTGAAGTGGCAATGGGCTGGTCATATCTACTGAAGAACTGACAACCGATTAGGTGTCAAGAGTTCTAGAGTGGATACCACGAACTTTCAGGCGTAGTACGCGACGCCCTCCGGCCCGCTGGACCGACGACCTTAAGAAAGGTATATGTCGACCAGAATCTGATGGCAAATAAATAAATAAGGAAATAAAATTTTAGAGTAAGCAACACTGGGGTAATTGGATTAGGGCCCTTTACACTCTGCGACTTTTTGCTGCGCTTTTGCCTCAATTCTTTTGCGCAAATTCAGTTGCGATGCAAACGCGATACAGCAATCTGCGTACAAACGTGCGTGTGCATTGCTACAATCACGCGTTAGAATCGATACAAACGAGTAGTGTAGACATGCATTCACGCGATTTACAAACGCTCGTTTTTTAGCTGCTAGAAGTCTCTAGTTTGACACTACCATGTGAAAATTTAATTTTTTTTTATTTTTTATGCCATGAGACTCTGATAAACCTAAAGCGACGAACGACTGAATGAGATAGGCCGAGGATAGAGTTTGTGGCGCACCTTGGGTTAGGCCTATTTTCAGCAGTGGACGATGTTAGTCTGATGATTATGATGATTCGAAAAGAGTTTACACACTGGATTATGATGACACAATATGCCATTCACTGTCCATTCATATAAAATCTTAAAATAAAATTGCAGATCGACAGTGAACAGCACACTAAGATCCTGAGCCTGATCGAGAGCGGCAAGAAGCAGGGAGCAACGCTCGTGACGGGCGGACAGCGCGCGGGTGACCGCGGCTACTTCGTGCAGCCCACCGTGTTCAGCAACGTCGAGGATGACATGGATATCGCCAAGACCGAGGTATGGACTATAACTTGATATGATTTTACTATTAATTATAAATGAATTTGCTACACAGTATAATTATAATATAAATAGAGTTCTTCCTTCCATGACTCATACTTGTAATTAATATTTGCCTTCATGGTAGAATATGCTGGAAAAATTAAAAAATGAATAGAACAGAACGACATGCCATATACCGAACGACACTCACAGGACTAAAATACGAGTACAATACAACAAAACCTAATAAAGTTATATCACAATACTTTTATTTTTTTCTCTTTAACGAAAATGACATCTTGCATCCTGATTTTAATATAAATTAGTCTGAAGGGTTAAGAGAGGCGACTAATTGAGATGAATGAAATTTAAAACAACAAGATTTTGATAATGAGGTGGTCTTATCTAAGACTAGAATAAATGCAAGATCGTAGCACAGTTTATATACAATCGCGACAGGTCAATTGTGAGAATTCGTGTGTGTGATTACCGGCATAGTGTCATGTTACCTCATTACCATACTAAAATGAGGTAAAACATGGAATACCCATACAGTGTCAATCCTTTATTCGCCTTATTGTCGCCTCGTTAACATCGCGCACATCTTTTCGGGAGCTTTCCCACAATATGTTTTATGTACCTAATTTTATGTTTCTGTTGTGACAGAATGTCTGAAGATGTTTTAAACACAAGTTGGATACTTGCAGATCTTCGGTCCGGTGCAGCAGATAATAAAGTTCTCGAAGATGGATGAGCTGGTGGAGCGCGCCAACAACACGGAGTACGGGCTCGCAGCCGCCGTCTTCACCAAGGACATCGACAGGGCCAACTACCTCATACAGGTATCTATTATGAGATGATATTACAGTTAAACACTAGCTATGCCGGGCATGCGTTGCAATGCCTTTTTTTCCGACACACGCAAAGAGCGATGGTAGTCCATACGGAAGAGAGCTAGCGACTTAATCATGAGGCAGCGGTTCGTTTCCTGGCCTGTATCACTAAGTTCTACGGAATTTATGTACGGTTGTATTTGTCATTATCACTAGCTCGGCGGTGAAAGAAAACATCGTGAGGAAACCTGCATACCCGAAAAGGAAAAAAAATAGTTCGGATATATGTTGTACAATATGGGTGAGCTTGGGGCGAACACAATAGACCAGCGATGGTCGCAGTGTTACACAACGACCCTTGTTTACAATAGCCCAGCCAACAATAATAATGATAATAGCACATTTACATACTAGATGTGCCCGGCATAGGTTGCAATGCCTTTTTTTTTTCGACACACTTTTGGCCGTTTTTTTTTCTTTTCCTAAAATCTTTAGTTACCAACTATTACGCTAAAAATTGCTCAGCTAAAAAACTCAAGACCGGTCGTTGTGGCGATCCTTGAGGGAGACCTATGTCCAGCAGTGGACGTCCATCGGTTGAGATGATAATATTCTGACGATTATGAAGACTTGACTATATTGTATCTTTTCTCTCGCTCGCAGGCTCTCCGCGCGGGTACGATCTGGGTGAACGATTACAACGTATTCGGGAACCAGGTTCCGTTCGGCGGCTTCAAGCAGTCCGGCCTCGGGCGGGAGAACGGGCCCTACGGCATCAAGAACTATACGGAGGTCAAGGCTGTCGTCATGAAGGTCACCGAGAAGAACTCTTAAGAGTTTAAGTGCTGGGGGAGTTTTACTGTTCTAAACTTAAGATTAGACCATCAAACTGAACAACTTTCACTATGGAGACGTCGAAAGAAAAAAAAATCTGTTGTCCTATACATTTCAGTCGAGACACTGCAGTTTTGTATCAAAAAACTGATATTTTTTCGTAGTTGGCTCCATGCCAGTCGGTCAGTTTGATGGTCTAAACCACCCCTTTTATTACTAGGGTGTTTTGTAACACCTTGGTGGGTAGCTGACATGCTATCGAATGTGCTACTATTTATAGTTTGGCTTTAATCTCAAGAAACTGTTATTACTTATAAAAATGAGTGTAGCAAGCTTATTTAGCTATAGCTTTAGCTTAACCACTACATTTCCCGAGGGGGTAGGCAGAGACATTCTTTCACTAGAAAGATCGAAAAATTTATAGCAATGAATTAAAACAGTAACATTATAAATATTGCAACTCTTGCTAGAAATGACACTGGGATCTTTGAAAACATTTCCATTGAAAGATCGTAAATGTCGTGATATAAGTTTCTTGAGGCTTTAGTCATACTCATTATGGCGCGGTTTATACAGAAGAGACGTGTGGCGGTGGCGGATAGTCAAAGTAACATAATTATTAACCTTATACTGCCTACGTAGCATAGCGTCGTTTGGAGAATTACGCCCGCGCCTCCAGGCGACAGACGCGATTGTCCTTTACGACAAATACGACGCTATGCTACGTACTATAAGGTTTATATTGTGTTACTTAGATTATCCGCCACCGCCACACGTCTCTTCTGTTTAAACCGTGGCTTATGTTTGTACCTAAACAAAATTGTTAAATATTTATTCGGAACAAGTGAAACTTGTATATCCTATAGTTGTATATTTAGTGATTGTGCTAGAATCAACTCAGTCTTCCAGTCGAAAAATTATCGATAGGATCAATTCCCACTGAATGAGCAACGGCGCGTGGTATTTTACCTAGCATAATAAACTTAATCTGCAGAGAAATAAAATTCCAATTGACTGAATATAACGACAACTCAACCGCCGCGGCGTAACTACCCGTTCTGCCACCTCAACTGACATCCCATCTATCTCACTGTAGTTACCTTCTTATCGTGTGGGCAGCAAGCCCTGACGTCAGTTTTTTCAGACCGCCTTACGGCCTCTGACGTGGTTTTTATGTAACGACTACTACCACGAGAGATAGTAGCCGGGACCAACGGCTTAACGTGCCATCTGAAGCACTGAATGATCATTCTTTTCGGACAATCAGGTGATTTAGCCTGCAATGTCCTAACCAACTGGGGAAAACTCAAAAAGTGACATATCACTAGGTGTCTCCCGTGGGAATCGAACCCACGACCTCCTTGTCAAGAGCCCAATACTCCTAACCATTAGACCACTGTGGTAGTTAACGATAAAGACTGTAGGTAAAGTTCAAAATGCTAGGTAAAATGCCTCGCGTTGCCGGCCGCTGCTCTTTCAGTGGAAATTTAACCATAATGTGTCGTAGTGAGAGGCGTTCCAGAAAATCCACGAAACAGTAAAAGAAGAGTAAGCCATAGCGTGTTTGATAATAGAATGAATAGGGATCGGATTAAAATTAAAACATCAAACAAGATAATTAATCAATAAAGGTAAATTAACTTAACGATTTTGGTCGGATTCCTAATCCAAGACGTGTCGTTTTTTTTTAAATACAAGGTATTACAAAAATACAAATAAACATTTAAGGGGGTTGCTTAGACCATCAAAATGAACAACTTTCACTATGGGACCAATATCGAAATCGCGGAAAAATACTGATGTTCAGCAGAGCAGAGCACATTGTTTTTTCGCGATTTTGATATTGGTCCCATAGTGAAAGTTGTTCATTTTGATGGTCTAAGCAACCCCCTGAAAAGTTTTAAATGTTTATTTTCACTTTTGTAACAAACCTTGAATAGACATTTTATTTCACCATGCGACTTGGGAATGCCTTCTCATTAGACAAAACCCTGTACATATAATATTAAGAATGCATTTTAAAGCTTTATGTTGCCATTTTCTTGTGCCAATTTTACCAGTTTCTTAACTCTTCTTTTACCTTGTGCCAGTTTCTTAACAAGACTATTAAATAGTCTAAGCACTTGTGTTATTTTTAAATAAAACAGTTTATTAATAAGTACAAAGTTTTATTTTTAACAATTAACTCTAAAATCAAACACACGTTTATTAACAATTGCTCTAAAATCTAATAAATTTTATAAATCAACTGGATAGAAGTGAATTTTAGTATAGATTATAAAACAGATATCAAGATAAGGATATAAAAGACATGATAAAACTTTAAATCAACGCTAATCAACATTAAAAGTATAAATAAAATATTACAAGTGGTGAAGTAGCCTTCACAAGGCGTTATATTAAATCACAACAGTGGAATGTATCGTGCGACTTATTCTAAAAATCACATAGCCTTGCACTATTATGCTAAAAATCTTACAAATTATAATGACTAATCTAAAACCTACATGATGAAAAGAAAACCTATTATAAAATCTTTGGGTTTTCAAAATGCGAGCCTTGATTGTACAGTCACCATCAGATATATCATAGAAAATTAGGTTGTCAAATATTTCTAAGCAGTTCTAATTTTCAATAATTTCTTTACAAATAACCAATCAAAAATACCTGAACGCCTAGAACATAAAATTTAACTACGCAGCACGGTGATCATAATCATCTGAACAGTTTAGGAAAAAAGACCTTACTCCGTTGTCCGTAAAGAAATAATTGAAAATAAGTTTTTCCGATATTTATGACAAAATACAAGTTTAGATATAATTGGTAACATTTACTGTAAAGAATTTATTGAAAATTAGCACTTGTTAGAAATATTTGAACATTTTGTATGCTAAGATATATCTGATGGCCACTGTACAGTGGGTTGACCGAAATATCATCAGTATCTAAAAAAAAATATGATGATGTATTGCTTTAATTAAAATAACACAATTGGATTGCGAATTAAACTGTGTTGAATTTTAACATTGAAAACTAACAGTTCTGTCATGAGATATCGGCCTACCTTTATTTATACAGGGTGTAAGGAAAAGTATCATTAACCTTTAAAACACATACTCTACCCATCAAACAGAACAACTTTTACTATGGGAGTAAACCTGTCATAGCAAACAAAATATCAGCTTTCTTATACATTTTAGTCGAGTAGCTATTGTATACACTTTAGTATGGAACAGCAGATTATTTTTTTGCTCTGACAGGTTTGCTCCCATAGTAAAAGTTGTTCAGTTAGATGGGTAGTGTTTGTGGTTAAAAGGTTAATGATACTTTTCCTTACACCTTGTATAATTATAAATTAACTATAATAATAAATAGTAACTGCTTCAGTGTGAATGTAACTATTTGATAGTAAATATAGAAGTAGATCCAAGTAATATGATGGTAACGTGAAATTAACTCCACTACCAACGTTCAGTAAAAAATATCTAGAATGATACCCATTTCACACTTAGCAGTATCGAAAATCAACATAAAAATTAAATAACTTTGTACTTGTCAATGGTACAATACGTCATTCAATGACTTGTCTCTATAAAGCGTTAGCATTTGGTTAGCATCAAATGCTAATCTGTTTTACTAATTTGTTTTTACAAACTAAAAAGGCAAGAGAAGATTGTAAATGAATATTATTATAAGAGTGCGATCGATTTGCACTCTTTCATTTAATTCTTTATAGTGACATCAGCTTCTGGTCTCGTCACTTCTTATTACCTAATTTGCGTAGATTGAGTATTATATAGATTTCCTGACCGCGTATACTGGAAAAGGACGGAGATATGAAAAAAATGTATGAGAAATCATGCCTTTGTTTGACTTAGTTGTAAGATTTTATATGCAATTTCAAGTCAAACAAAAATATGGCATACGCAGAAAGGGACAAACAATAAAGATTTTCTCTCGCTCACTCTGTGTTATTAGCGAATAAGCCCATCTCGTTTTCGCGACTATTATTATTTTAATGCCCGTTCTATAGCTATTCTCTTTCAACGCTAATTTGTGATGTTTAAAGGAAAGTGATTTTGAATTTTATTCAACTTTAAATAAGGTCTACGAACAAAAAATACGTAAATGATTCCAATGGATGTTTGACATCTTAGCCGCTTTGATAGCAATTCAAAAATTATGGAGAAACCAATTCAATTGAAAGTAAAATTAAATGATTTTATCCACAAATATTTTAACCCAATGACCTAGAAGGTCATTGATGGAACCTTATAGATTTGACAAAGGGAAGCACAACCTTATATGATTGTGGTTTTGAAAGGGTGACGATTAATAATAAATCTTCCGAATCAACAGAATAGATCAATCAATTTTCTCCGCGACGTCGTCAGTGAGAACCGACAGGTTTTCCTCTGATATCTTCTCCAGGCAGCCCGACGTCAATGAAGACATATTACTATTAGCTAAATCCTCCTCAATTTTCTTCTCGAGGAGTTCAAAATCGTCATTTTCCGCTTGACATTTCAAGCATTCCTCCGAAGACGAATCTTGGTAGCACATAACGTTTTCTATGTTAACTTCAACTTCATCGTTTTTATCTTTCATTATTAGTGAGGGACTACTGTTGCTCAAAACTCGGGATTCTTTACAAATTTCTTTGATAAAAACTTCGGACTTAGGTCGGGTTCTGATCTCATTCGGTTTGGCTCTGCGACACACTATTGGTGTCGGAGTTCGTTTGTCTTTAGGGAAAACGCGTTGAATACGTTCTTCTACTAAAGAGATGCTGCGTTTGAACACTACTGTGTCTTGATGTAGGTTATCGTGCGAACAACCATCAATTGCGTCTCTGGATTCAGTGTCAGAGTTGTCACACCTGAAATAAATAGTGTCACAGCCGTTCTCCTGCTTTACCTTGATGAGGCAGCATTCGTCTTCCTTCTCGCAAAGTATTTCGTGCAAGGAACCGTGCAGTGGGATGAGTTTAACTTTTCCACCGAAATTCTCTTGCATTTGCGTCGATAGGTCGTCGTCTATGTAAAGGTCTTCTGTGCTTCGAGCTTCCTGTGAAAACATTGTATACTTTAGATATTTATACATTAAACAACTAATTTTATTGTTTATTTTCTTCAAAGACAACGCGCACTCTGCACTATGCATCCATTTGTAGAAAAACAGAACAGGCGACACAGAATTATAAGCTTTCTATTGAGTTTTAAGGTAATGTTGTTTTTTATTTGTGTCTACAAGTGAGAGCATCACTTCGAGTATTATTTCTCTACAAGCGCGCGACACGCCTTCGCTGCATAGAAAATAACCTTCCTGTGCATTTCGGAGAGCGAAAGCCGCGCTTGCCACGACATGTAATATGGAAAAAAGCCGAGTTGCGCGCGTGTAGAGAAATCATACTTTATAATCATACAATCATACATATCAGACATCAGACGTGCTGCTAAAACGATTAAATCTTGGTGTGGTTTTCTCTTTAACCTGGATGATATTTTATGATAAGGACTGAAAAAGGTATGTTCAGGTGGTTTGGTCATGTGGAAAGAATGAACGAAAGTAGGTTGACGCAATACATTTATAAGGCAAGTGTAAATAGAATAGCCAAAAGGGATCGCCCTAACCAGATGCGTACTAAGGGCCAAGTAAAATGTACCAGCAACCGACGAGCGTGTATGAAGAGACTTATGGATGTTGCGGAAGCGAGAGATGTGTGTCAGAATCGTAGCATGTGCTGATCTATTGTCTCTGCCTACCCCAGTGGGCCAAAGGCACAGCATAACTATACAGGGTGTTAGGGTAAACAGTTGCATTACTTTAAGGGGTGATTGTACCCATGATACTGAACAACTTTCAATAAAGTATAATTGATTGATTGAACTTTCTTTAATAAACCTATAGGAAATTCGCAAAAAATGATGGACTTTCCATACTAAATGCAATCAGCTCATCCAACGATTGTATGAAAAATTAACATTTTTTTTGCGAATTTTCTATAGGTTTCTTAGGGAAAGTTGTTCAGTATCATGGGTACAATCACCCCTTAAAGTAAAGTAACTGTTTACCCTACCACCCTATATAGTCCTAAATTACAGTACTGCAACAGATGTACTTGCGCAGAGCAAAGGAAGGGGCCTTGCAGTGAAGCGGGCGGCGCAGATCATCCCGAGCTTTGTATGAAGAAGTCGGGATTGACTGCGCACGACGTACACCGACGGTAGCGTCGCCCGCCATCAAGAGCGTTGCTATACTATAAGCCTAATAGTAATACTGTGACTGTATGCATATTTAAAGACTGTGATTGTTACCTGAATAGCGCTAAAAGCCTGGCATCTCTTCAAAGCGTGCACATGACCGTCATCAGCCGTCAGCGTGTCCTCCATGGACTGATTCAGTTTCTCCCTACCACTCGTGTTACCGTCGCATATCGTCACGTTCACACAGTTATCCAACACTTGCAGACTATTCTCTCCTGATCTACTAAAAGTTATTTGTAGTAAAGGTTTGTTATTGCCGTTTATTTTCAATCTCGAAAACGATGTCACTGGTTCTTTTTCCGTTTGTTTCTGCTTCTGTTCTTCTCCATTTTTTAAGTTCTCCATTATATTTGCGACTCCTTTGTCGAGTCTTTCTTCACTTCTTCGTGAAGTCGAATTTGAAACATCGTCTGATATTTCGTGCAAGATATATTGAAATTCTTTTCGGATCAAATCTCGAATAAATTCTTCAATGCCTTTAGTATCTGTCGCTTGGTCTATTTTTGTTTCGATGTGCATTACTTCCTCCGTTGTTGTTCTATAGAGAAGCAAAAAAATGTTGGTAAGTTATAAAAAGCAAAAAGCCAACGACACGCGGTGTTCCCAGGCGGTCACCCATCCAAGTACTGACCGCGCCCGACGTTGCTTAACTTCGGTGATCGGACGAGAACCGGTGTTTTCAACGTGGTATGGACGTTGGCGACAGACCATACAGATTGTGTGTACTCTACCTACTGCACACTAACCGATCTGTGCTATGCTATGACGTCACACAAACAAAACAAAAAGCCAACGGCACGCGGTGTTCCCAGGCGGTCACCCATCCAAGTACTGACCGCGCCCGACGTTGCTTAACTTCGGTGATCGGACGAGAACCGGTGTTTTCAACG
Source organism: Agonopterix alstromeriana (assembly GCA_963924505.1). Classification (NCBI taxonomy): domain Eukaryota; kingdom Metazoa; phylum Arthropoda; class Insecta; order Lepidoptera; family Depressariidae; genus Agonopterix; species Agonopterix alstromeriana. The sequence continues at coordinate 12,560,235 of OZ004674.1, read as the reverse complement.
TGGTATGGACGTTGGCGACTAAACATGTTAATTTTGTCACCAGTATTAAAAAATATAATATAATTGATAAATTAACGTCAAATATAAATTACATATTTAAATTACGTCACGTAACGTGCAGTTATTCAGAGTTCCGTTGCGACGCAAATAAACGGAAATTAGCAAAAATCAAGCTAAAATGAAAGGCACGTCTCAAAACTGGTAGCAAAGTTGCTGGTAGTAAAGGAAATATGGTCTTTAGTATGTATAAACTTAAAACAATTACCCTGTATCAACGTCTTTCTTCCAAGTGTGAAATCGATCAGGATCTCTCGCAGCGAAATTGATGCTCTTGGCTATGGTTTCCCTCGCTTGACAGAATTGCTCCCAATGGACGCCTGGTGGAAGGAATCGATAAAAATATAATATACAGGGTGTTAGCGTAAACGATTGCATTACTTTGAGGGGTGATTGTACCCATGATACTGAACAACTTTCCCTAAGAAATTTAATTTAGTATGGAAAGTCCAACATTTTTTTTTTTAATTTCCTATAGGTTTCTTAGGGAAAGTTGTTGAGTATCATGGGTACAATCACCCTTTAAAGTAATGCAACTGTTTACCCTAACACCCTGTATCCTTCTTAATATGCTGACGGGTTTTTAAAGGGATGATCAGACGATCAAACTGAACAACTTTCTTTATGGGACCAAAGTCGAAATCGCGAAAAATAGATCTGTTGTCCCATACATACATACATAAATTACATATTTTTCTATTGATGTTCCGTTGTATTCTGGTTTTGCAAACATTTTGTGTACTGTAATGTTATGTGTGTGTTACTTATGCAAATAAATTGTTTATCTATCTACAATTGGCTCGAGTAGGATTGCGGTTTTGTTTTATATGGAACGGATGATTTCTTTATTGCGATTTCGTCATTGGTCCCATAGAGAAAGTTGTTCAGTGTGAATTGAATAAAAAAATTACTTTATGGCTTTTGCAGTAAGTAGCATATTTTTAATTTACATTTTCTTGAGAAAAACAGTGATAGAGTATGGGTCGTCAGATAGACTATTGTTGAAAGAAAATTTTATATGTTGACGATTTGTAAATATTTCTTAATATGCTGACACTTTTTTAAGAGCATGATCAGACAGTCAAACAGAACAACTTTCTCTATGGCACCAACATCTAAATCGCGAAAATAAAATCAGCTCTTCCGTACAAAACTGCAAACCTACTCGAGCCAAATGTATGGGACAGCTGATTTTTATTTTGTGATAGTTGTTCAGTTTGATAGTCTGATCATCCTCCTAAAAAACTGTCAGCATATTAAGTTTGACCCTGTACATTTGTACATTACTTAAATAAATGAGTGTAAAAGAAACAATTACAATATATAATACAACAAAAATGAAAATAAAAAAATAAGAAAGAAAGAATAGATATAGGAACCTATGCCTATCTAAGAACCCACCACGGTTAGTTGGCCTAAACGAGCCCACACACATTTGTTAATTATACAGGGTGTAAGTGACAGCGTAGCAAATATTAAAACGGTGAACTCAGACCATCAAACTGAACAACCGTCACTATGGAGCCTACCTCAGGAAACGCGAAAAAAAATCTGCTGTCCCATACAAAACTGTTGTACCTACCTGACTCAAAAGTATAGGAGAGCAGATTTTTGCGTTTCTTGAGGTAGGCTCCATAGTGAACGTTGTTCAGTTTGATGGTCTGAGTTCACCGTTTCAGTATTTGCTAGGCTGTTACTTACACCCTGTATTTTCCAAGTTTTGTTATTATCAGATCTACCCTCTGCTCTCTTCCTTTTAATGTGAATTGACAAGGATTAGTTATAATCCAATGTTTAGCTGATAAGAATTCAAATTGTTGAACATCGGAATATTTTTTAATGATATAAAATTTATGAATATTGTAACGCATTTATAAAATTTCGCTATGTAACGTCAGCACTTGACGCGTTATAAGAACCGGCCAAGTGCGAGTCGGACTCGCGTACGAAGAGCACCGTACCACCACACAATATTACCAAACAAATAATGTTTTCTCCGGGAATCTTTACGCGAACATGACACACACTTGGCCGCTATTTATTATTTGTTGTTTCACTTCAGAGTATGCACTATAATCACACCAAGTTCCACGCTTTCATATATTGTCGTTTTTACAATCAAATAAAAACCTTGAAAAAAAATTTTCTTGTATCTCGGATCCCCCAGAATTTTTTCCTTTTTGTATGTTTATTATTTGTTAGCAAATCAAAAATAATAACACACCCTGTCTCACCAAATATTTTCCGGCATTTCTAAAAAAGGGCAATTTGCGAAAGGGCCATTCTGCGACGAAGCTGGAATTCCGTAGGTGTGTGTGAGGCAGTTAACTTAGTTGGTCACCGACCGATTACGCATAGGATCTCATTCTTACATAATGGTTTCAATATGAATTTAAAATAGGGGTTAAAAAACTAGCCACTCAGATAGCGACAGTATCCCACTCTCCCCCACTTGCGCAGGGAAGCGAACGATCATCGAGGGCTGACAACACCAGTCATCGCCCGCCTCACGCTCAGGACACCGCGCCACATCTCATCAACGTGGCTAGTGGAACCTCACATAGTGTGAAAGTCGCTTGAAGAGCTTACTATAGAAATGATCCTATGAAGTAAGGTCTTGCCGAATCATTGACAAGCTGATCGAGTCATTGATCGCGGGCGAATCTTAACACCGCGATTCAGGATTCCGCGTGAAGTGGAGCAGTGGCATCTAGCGGAATCTTTTATTAGCGTGTCAGCCACGTGCGCGTACGTTGTGGTTTATAAATAAACTGCGCTATATAACATCAACTTCTCGTCTCGATATCTTTTAGTATTAGTAGCAACCGCATATAGCATAAACCGAAAGGTGTGACCGTGCCAATGCAGATATAATTATTTTCCTACACTAATGTGCTGAGGACAAAAATAAAGCCACATGCGATTAAGAAATTTAATCTTTAACATTCACATAACAGTTAGCCATTTGAATTAACCGACAGAAGCTACATAATTATGATTATAACTAAAAAGCATTATGAATCCATGCATTCACATTTTAGCTTATAATCTTAAGATAAACTACAAAAACCTTCAAGCTATTGTTATCCAATACTTTTATAGGTTCTAAACATTCAAATTTTAAGAATTTCGAAAGATAAATAAAAGCATCCGCCCTTTTTTTCTTTTTACCCGACTGCGCCAGAAGGAGGGTTATGTTTTTCGAGCGTATGTATGTATGTTTGTATGTCTATTTCTTTGGCACGGCCTACAGACTAAACGGCTTGATGGATTTTAACGTATGAGGTGTCATTGGATTTGTAAAAATCGTGAGAGTGACATAGGGTATATTATTTCAAGATGGCGTCTACGAATTAAAAAAGAGAGGGGGAAAAAACATTTTTTTTTGTTAAAAATTACAATATGGGTATCAAATGAAAGCTAGTAATCAGACGATTCCAAATATATAAATATTACAGTACTTTTATGTTACCGTCTCGACACAAGACTAAAAAGTATGAAATAAACTAAATTATTAAGATAAACAAAAAACCCGACTGCATAAAAAACTATTAACTGAAAAGAGAAAAACAAGCTCTATAATTACAATTTGTATATATCTATAAAAAAACCTACACAAGTATTATATAGGGTCCAACTTAATATGCTGACACTTTTTTAAGGGGATGATTAGACCGTCAAACTGATCAACTTTCTCTATAGCACCGACATCGAAATCGCAAAGAGTGCCATAGAGAAAGTTGTTCAGTTTGACGATCATCCCCTTAAAAAGTGTCAGCATATTAAGAAGGACCCTGTATAAAATAGCTTGAAGGTTTTATAGTTTATATTAAGAAGTGGCACTTTTTTAATATAGCCTTTCTTTATTGAGAAATCTTTATTATTGTGATGAGGGCGCCACTGAGCTTCTAATATGGCTCTTAAATCATACAATAAGGAGTTTACCAAGAGCAGTAAGTTAAAATCAGCAGATGGCGTTAGTAAATAAGACAAAAAACCTGTAAATTTGAAAGGTTGGTTGTCTATGTTTTTTTTTTATTGACTGTTGTTTACATTTTGTGGCTTTGTCAGTAGATAAACTACTCATTACCCATAAATAGGCAATAACATGGAAAATGTTAGTCTTGTGCGTGTAAACGATCATTGACTACACAAAAAGTAGAATAATTCAAAGTATCAGAACGATTTTCTTTAATATTGCAATCATGATAGGTAATCCCATTTATGAATTAACAAATTGCTCCTAAAATTTGATAATCTTATCAATAATGATCTTCAAATTAAAAGAAAAGCCACTGAACAAAAAGCTTGGATCAAAAAACAATTGAAAGCATAAAAATTAATATGACAAATTAAAACAGTAACATAATGCAGGACCTTACCATGATTGTCAATCATTAATTGACAACATTTCATTTTAAGAAAGGTACCAAAATAAGAAAACCATTTGGAGATTATGTGATTCAAAGCTTATATAAAAATTATCAGATTTTTCTATCCATTATTTCTCGAGTTATTTGAAAAATACTGAAAAATATAATAGAGGTTGAATGAGATTTTATTCCTTTGCCTACTTGGCTTTTAAAAAAAAATATGCTTTTTAAATTTTTTTATTTTTAATGTTATTGCGGCCAAGGTATCTTAGCCATAAATCCTTTGTTTTTCAGAAAATTCAAAAGTAAATTAAAAATAGAAATATCGGTCAAAAATAAAATCTGAAAAATACGTATCTCTTATTTTTTAACCTATTTTTTATTAAACACAGGTGGTTAAAAAAATGTAATGTTGTCAATTGTACTTTATAACTGAAATCAAATTAAATAACATGCATGTTCAAAGAAAAATAAAGGTACGTTAGTACAAAGTTATTTAAAAGTGGTTAAGAATAAGCCAATGTAAATTTTCAAGGAGACTGACCACTCTTCCCGTTGCTCGGTGATACAGAATGTGTTCTGAAAGGCTTGGGCACAGGACGTTTCAGATTCAGTTGCGGCAAAGAGCTCTGCATGGTGTCAACGCAATGCGAAGCAGGCTTCACCGCTGTCATTTGGAACCTGCAATGAAATAAAATGAAACATTAAAGAAGCAAAAAGCCAACGACACGCGGTGTTCCCAGGCGGTCACCCATCCAAGTACTGACCGCGCCCGACGATGCTTAACTTCGGTGATCGGACGAGAACCGGTGTTTTCATCGTGGTATGGACGTTGGCGACGGAACAACTGAATATTTTGACTGGTTCAATCCACTGACCAATGAATGTCATTGGCTTCGCCTCGGAAGCGAATAATTTAGTAACAATTGAAATTCAACTTTAATTGTTCCAACATACGACTGAAATTGGTATGGCCAGCCAGGGTTAGGCACAATAAAATCACACGGGCTGTTTTTTTTGTACTGCCCATAGGAATAGTAACCGCCACTCCATGCGTCCGTCTGAGCATAGCTAATCCAAATTTTGTTTCGTTTGAATTTAATATGAAAACACTTCGCCCTCAGTCGTATTTTTTTATTTTTAAACAACATTTCCAAAAAAACAAGAATGTCACATTATAGTCATTTTCAATTTATCGGGTCACTGCGGATTTGTTTTTATAATGGTTGTAGTTATCTTTAAAACCGCCAAAACTGGTAACTTTTGGCGGTTTTAACAATAATAGAAAAAATAATAATCCGTAATGTTTCGATAAATTGAAAGCCAATTACGACTACAGTGTGACATTATTGTTTTTTGGAAAATAAGTTGTTAAATAAGCAAAAAGCCAACGACACGCGGTGTTCCCAGGCGGTCACCCATCCAAGTACTGACCGCGCCCGACGATGCTTAACTTCGGTGATCGGACGAGAACCGGTGTTTTCATCGTGGTATGGACGTTGGCGACAGAACGACTGAATATTTCTACCCGTTCAATCCACTGACTTACTTCATCAATGAATAATTTAGTAACAGTTGAAATTCAACTTTAATTGTTCCAGCATACGACTGAAATTGGTATAGCCAGCCAGGGTAAGGCACAATAAAATCACACTGGGCTCTTTTTTTGGTACTGTCCATAGGTATAGTAGCTGAGCTAACCCACATTTTGTTTCGTTTGAATTTAATATCAAAATACTTAATTAAGGGGGCACCGAGGCTATTGTGCTGCCCTCAGTCGTATTTTTTTATTTCTAAACAATTAAACAACATTTCCAAAAAACAAGAATGTCACATTATAGTCAATTTCAATTTATCGGATCACTGCGGATTTGTTTTTATAATGGTCGTAGTTATTATCTTTAAAACCGACAAAAGTGGTTACTTTTGGCGGTTTTAACTATAATAGCTACAAACATAAAACATAATAATCCGTAATGTTTCGATAAATTGAAAGCCAATTACGACTACAATGTGGCATTCTTGTTCTTTGGAAATTTTGATAAACAAGCAAAAAGCCAACGACACGCGGTGTTCCCAGGCGGTCACCCATCCAAGTACTGACCGCGCCCGACGATGCTTAACTTCGGTGATCGGACGAGAACCGGTGTTTTCATCGTGGTATGGACGTTGGCGATAGAACAACTGAATATTTTGACCGGTTCAATCCACTGACTTACTTCACAACAATCTGCCTCTACCAATGAATGTCATTGGCCTCGACGGAGTGGCGTGGAAGCAACGTGGAAGCGAATAATTTAGTAACAATTGAAATTCAACTTGAATTGTTCAAACATAAGACTGAAATTGGTATGGCCAGCCAGGGGGTGGTACAATAAAATCACACTAGGCCGCCACTCCTTGCATCCGTCTCTGTGCTGAGCTAACCCAAATGTTGTCAATCAAAATACTTAATTAAGGGGGCACCGAGCCTATTGTGCTGCCTTCAGTCGTATTTTGTTTTATTTCTAAACAATTAAACAACATTTTCAAAAAACAAGAATGTCACATTGTATTCATTGCTGATTTTCAATCTATCGGGTCACTGCGAATTTGTTTTTATAATTGTTGTTACAAGCATAAAACATAATAATCCGTAATACTACAATGGGACATTATTGTTTTTTGGAAATATTGTTTAATTGTTTAGAAATTAAAAAAATACGATTTAGGGCAGCACAATAGGCTTGGTGCCCTCTTAAGCATTCACGAAATTTTTATTTATGCACATTGGTTTATTTATCTTCATATTAGTTAGTAAAAGTCTCACTACTTCTGGATACGTTCTTAATATATTATCTGACAGATCGTTTGAATTATTTAGAATGAAAGATTTGTATGTTTATTAGGAACTAGTTTATGCTCGTGACTTCGTCTTGCGGTGACTTGAAAAAAGGTTGCTACCTATGTATTAAACCCAGAATTAATGATATGTGTGTACCAAACTTCATCAAAATCCGTTTAGCTGTTTATGCATGATTGAATATTTGAGTCATCGTCCAAAATGACAAGTTTATATTAGTAGGATACGCAAAACAACGTTGTTTTAAATTTTCAAAATATTTGTAGTATTATTTATTGTCATACAATTTATGTAATTAAAAACAAAAAAACAAAAAGCCAACGGCACGCGGTGTTCCCAGGCGGTCACCCATCCAAGTACTGACCGCGCCCGACGTTGCTTAACTTCGGTGATCGGACGAGAACCGGTGTTTTCAACGTGGTATGGACGTTGGCGACAGACCATACAGATTGTGTGTACTCTACCTACTGCACACTAACCGATCTGTGCTATGCTATGACGTCACACAAACAAAACAAAAAGCCAACGGCACGCGGTGTTCCCAGGCGGTCACCCATCCAAGTACTGACCGCGCCCGACGTTGCTTAACTTCGGTGATCGGACGAGAACCGGTGTTTTCAACGTGGTATGGACGTTGGCGACAAGTTTACTCAAAATAACAACCAATAGATAAAAAATGACGTCACTTACCTATTATCTTCAGGCAGCGACATTGAGCGCCCAGTCTTCCTATTGGCTTCGTAGATCCATCTCTCATGTATAGCAACTAAAGGTTTCACGTTGACATTCGCTAGTATGTCCTCCTCCACTTTGTATTTGCTGGGAACGTCGCTTGAAGACTTGTAAGACCATGAGCCGGTCCGTTCTGGGATTTCGTAAGTTTCCGGGGAGTAATCTTGGGGGCGATCGATTCTGAAATGTCACAATTCGGTATGTCAAGTTTTTTTGGTCTTCATTTTATATTTTTTACGGATAGAAGACATAATTTTAAGACACCAATTTTATTTTTATTGCGATTCATCGATTTTATCAATAAATTATTTTGATCTGTAATCTCTAAATGGAAAAATGGTGGTGAGAAAATAATTCTAACTTCATGGAGAAAAACTTCAGCTTTACTAAAAAAATAAAAATCACCTGCCTCCTCTTTTTAACTCTTTGCTGGCAACAGAAACGGCAACATCAAATGTCAAATTCTGACATTGTGAATGTTTTTTTCTTAATGGCCCGTTATTTTAAGTTTACCAAGGATTTCACAGGTTTTCCGGTGACGTCACTGGACGGACCGATAAACAAATTTATTTCATTAAAACTATCTGTAATCCTTTCATTTTAAAATCTCTGATATAGAAAATATTGTTATTGAGATTATTATCTCAAAATGGTTTTCGATTCAGCCCTCCAAAAAAAAAAAATTTACATACCGAATTATGTAGTTACGAGCGTTTAGCCGCGACTTCCTCCGCACAAATTATAAATCAGATCATAAATTATCAAACAAAAAAAATTTCATCAAAATCGGTTCAGTAGTTTTTGCTCATGCTGTTACAAAACATACAAACAAACAGACAGACAGACAAAAATTTTAAAAATTTGAGTCAGGGATACCTAAAATAAAAACCATATTGTAATCTTATTCTTGTTAATATCTTCAATGTACAGACAGACTTCTATTACAGTTTTATAATAGTTTAGATTGGCACGTTAGCACACTAAACACAAAAATACAGTTTTAAAAGAGACAAATTTGTTAACTGTACAAACTTATCGTTTAAAAGATTTATTCAAAAGCGCTTATACTCCATTCAAAATAGCAACGAAAATTTAAGGCTATTTTTAATTACAGAAACCGAGATTTGAAACACTTCCTGTCACTTATTCTTAGAACAGCTTTAGTAACGTCCAAGATATGTCGGATAGTATATGTATCCAATAAATTAATTACATTTGGTAATCAGAATTGGCCAGAAAGCTAAGTAGGAATCGGAAAATCTCGTCGTCCTTATTTGGAATGAAGTATAAGTCAAGAGAAATAACAGCAACAAAAAGAAGGTGATGCATGACAAAAGTGAGCTTTCTATCCTTAGAAAAAGTATATGTCTAGAATGAGCCTAACGCTTCTACCGTACCGTACCGTTTCGTTACTACTGGTGAAACGTGGATGTTCTGAGGTTTCAGAATATCTCTGACTACCCCCTCGGGGAAAATAGTCGTGAGCATATGCTTATATGCTATATGCTTCTACCGTATAAAACAAAACGGGCCAACTTTCTTAGGTTGGTGTGCGTGAGGCGTCATACAAATTATGTCTGTGTGCATGTATATGGATAGGGTTTAGAGGCCAGTACTGGTTGCAATTTTTTTCAACGCTTTCTTAGCTTCGACTGTCAATCTTGACATATAACTTATCCAAGTTCCTATCATAATTATTTTTACTTGAAATATTCCTAGTACCTACTATCATCGATAAAATATTACAAAGTACCTAATACTTAGTAATATTTGTTATCGATATTTCTATTAAATATTGATCAAATTAATTCATTATATTAGCGAAAATTCATATCAGCAATTTAATATTTTCGCGCCATTTCTTGGTGGATCATGCATAAGCACGCTAGCACTTTCATTCATTGTTGAAATGATAACAAATCATTTTTGCCTGAAAACTTAAAATGCGAATAACTTTAAATTTTAATTATAAAAATAATGAAATTGTTGTTTCAATCTAATTATTTTGTCATAAATCAGTTGGGGTGTATGAGGTTTTGCGCTTATTTGTTAACACGTTGTATAGGTAAGTTCGAAAACGTGTAAAAATCACTCTGGGAGTTTCATCTATCTCACTCTAACTTAATATATGAATCTATCTCACTCTAACTTAATTTATCTTCGAATGCTTTTTCTCTTTCGTATTGCACCTCGAGTCATTTTTACGTTAGAGACGGACTCTCATTTTGTTTATTTTTCTCGTAGAAAGAGAATAGCTAGAACGTGCATTAAAATAATAAAAGTCACGAAAACGAGACAGGCTTATCCGCTAATTACACCGAATGAGCGAGATTCCGAGTTTTTTTTTTAAATGACTAATACAGCGTTGCTCAGGGAGTAGTTACTGCTTTTTACTGCGGAATATTGGAGGGACCACGAAGGGTCTACCGAGCCAAATGAATGAACTTAAGCAACCGACCTAGGGGTACCCAGAGGGGTACGGACCTCGGCATAGGACGTTGCTGGGGCTACGCGGCGGATTGGGTAGCTGGGATCGGTGAGAGAATGAGCGAGAGAAAAATCTATTTTGTTTGTCCCTTTCTGCGTATGCGATATTTTTGTTTGACTTAGTTGAAATTGCATACAAAATCTTGCAACTAAGTCAAACAAAGGCACGATTTCTCATACATTTTTGTCATATCTCCATCGCTTTCCAGTATACGCGCTCAGCGAATCTATAAATACACAATCAACGATTTTTCTCATTATTAGACGAAATGTTAAATGCTCAAGGAATTCCTCATATACATCAACGCCATCTAGTGGCAGACGTTGATAAATCTCGTATTGGTGCCTCGATTCGTTTTTACGTTTGAGACTGACTCTCATTCCGTTTATTTTTCTCATTATTAGACGAAATGTTAAATGCTCTGAACATCAACGCCATCTAGTAGCAGACGCTGATAAATCTCGTCAGTAATGTTATGTGGTGGTTTAAATATATTACATAGATGGCGATCGTCATAATTTATCAAGAAACAATTTAATCACTAATTTATAATCTATAGGTTTTAGTTTTGCCTTGAGAGGCAAGAGAACAATATTATTTACAATTATTTACCTTCTCAAGCCAGTAAAGCTATCCCGACCCATATCAACACTCTCCGGTGATCTTTCTTCAGGGTGGCATTGTTTGTACAAATTATTTTCTACTATTACATCCTTTTCTTTGAGCGAATTTATTAACGGAGCGGGAGTTTCAGGTGCAGATAGCGCTTTGTTACATTCTGAAAAAAATTAAACAGAAGTTAAAAAGTAGCAAAAAGCCAACGGCACGCGGTGTTCCCAGGCGGTCACCCATCCAAGTACTGACCGCGCCCGACGTTGCTTAACTTCGGTGATCGGACGAGAACCGGTGTTTTCAACGTGGTATGGACGTTGGCGACAGACCATACAGATTGTGTGTACTCTACCTACTGCACACTAACCGATCTGTGCTATGCTATGACGTCACACAAACAAAACAAAAAGCCAACGGCACGCGGTGTTCCCAGGCGGTCACCCATCCAAGTACTGACCGCGCCCGACGTTGCTTAACTTCGGTGATCGGACGAGAACCGGTGTTTTCAACGTGGTATGGACGTTGGCGACAGACCATACAGATTGTGTGTACTCTACCTACTGCACACTAACCGATCTGTGCTATGCTATGACGTCACACAAACAAAACAAAAAGCCAACGGCACGCGGTGTTCCCAGGCGGTCACCCATCCAAGTACTGACCGCGCCCGACGTTGCTTAACTTCGGTGATCGGACGAGAACCGGTGTTTTCAACGTGGTATGGACGTTGGCAATAAGCAAGCTTAATTTGTTCATCCGTATCTCCTCTACGTTATGACGTCACATAAACCAAACTCGCGCCTTAGAATGATGCCACTTTAGACATTTAATAAAACCGGTCATGTGCGAGTCGGACTACTCGCGCACCGATGGTTCCGTACCACATCACCATACAATATTATCTAATAACTAAAAAAATGTTTTTGTCCTGCACCTTTAACACGTGACCGACTCACACTTGGGCGGTTTTTAATATTTGTTGTTGTATAACAGTACTGTAGAGTGTAGAGTTTGCTCTATAATCACAACCAGTTTGAAGCTAGTATGTATTACCGTTTTTACGATAGAGCGAGAAGAAAAAACGTCAATAAAAACTAGTTTCTTGTATGAGGCCCTTAAATTTTAACTTTGGATATGCTTAATAGGCTCGTATGTATAGTAATATGGTCCCGTTTTTACCCTTTGGGTACGGAACCATAAAAACAGACAGGCTAAATAATGATTTATTGTTATACGTACCTTCTTTCGGAGTCTTTAAAATATCTTTTAATTTGTCCGAGCTTCGCTCCGAGAAACTCAAATCACCTGATAACCAAGCATTTTTCCTCAGTTTATTACTCCTAGCAATCGGCGTTGTCGGCAAACTGTAGTTCTTTATATCAAAATTATACGACGACTTTTCACTGCCACTTTGATCCTTAAGTATAGACTTAACAGAGTCCAAATTAAATTCCGGCACTTTGATATGCAAAGGCTTGTAAGATTTCGGTGTGAAGCTTCTACTTAATTTAGTCATAGGTCGTTCCGCACTTTGATCTTTATTGCTATCGTCATTAAATCCAATTTGCCTGCAATCTGGACTTAAAATGCTGCAATATTCGGTTGAATCGCTCCTGTGTAAAGTGCCTGGAGTGCCTAAATCTTTAATTCGAGCTCTAATCTTTGCTATGGGGGTAGAACAGGCACTAGAAAAGTCATTTTCAGGCATGTGCTCGTAGTTTATAATAGGTCTTATTTCGATGTGGTCGTCATCGGAAACGTAGCATGTTTCTGGTATAGCAAACGTGGCACTAGATTTCTCTTGTCTTATGGTCTCGTATAGAGGACTTGGAAAGCTTTTGGTATCTTTTTCACTGTCTGTAGAACTGTCTTGGGTATCTTTCGTGTGAACAACGGCTTTGTGTTCTATGTTTTTGGCGATAGGACTTTGGCTTTCGGATTCGTCGGTGGGTGAATTGGTATCCCATGCTACGGAGCTAAAAGTTGACTTTTTCTTGGTGAGCCGTGCCGGTATGATTATGTATTCGAGATCGTCCAGTTTGGTCTGAAAAGAAAATTTAATGTTAACGCCATCTGTTGGTACGTATAGGTATTATTGTATAAAGGAGCCAAAACCCTGTCTGAAGAACTTCGCTAAGGAAGAGAGGGCGTTGTTGTCATCAAAACAATGTTGATTTCACGTACGGACTTGAAAGCTAAAGAACAGATGAGGCTTTTAAGTATTAACGCCGGCCGCTCAGCCAGTGGCGCCCTCGCCACAAAATTTGGTAGTGAGAGCGACAACGTTATACAGGGTGTTACCTTGCATAGTTGTCATACCTTGAGGGCTGATTGTACCCATGATACTGGACAAATTTCCCTAAGAAAACTATAGGAAATACGCAAAAAATTGTTTGGACTTTCCATACTAAATGCAATCAACTGATCGAATGTTTGTATGAAAAGTCGAAAAAAAAATTGAGAATTCCCTATGGGTTTCTTCGGGAAAGTTGTTCAGTCTTATGGGTACAATCAGCCCTCAAGGTATGGCAACTATATAAGGTAACACCCTGTTTATTTCGAAAAAAAAACACAATTTATGTGATGTTAGTATGACATACGGAAAAAAGCAAAAAGCCAACGGCACGCGGTGTTCCCAGGCGGTCACCCATCCAAGTACTGACCGCGCCCGACGTTGCTTAACTTCGGTGATCGGACGAGAACCGGTGTTTTCAACGTGGTATGGACGTTGGCGACAGACCATACAGATTGTGTGTACTCTACCTACTGCACACTAACCGATCTGTGCTATGCTATGACGTCACACAAACAAAACAAAAAGCCAACGGCACGCGGTGTTCCCAGGCGGTCACCCATCCAAGTACTGACCGCGCCCGACGTTGCTTAACTTCGGTGATCGGACGAGAACCGGTGTTTTCAACGTGGTATGGACGTTGGCAACATAATCCCTAAATATCAGAATCGCTACCAAGTACCAACAAAAATAACGCTGCCCATAAATCACCTGTTTGTGAATACAATAAGGTTTATATTTGCATATATTTTACCTTCACAGTAAGTAGTGTGTTTTGTAATGTAGTAAGGTCAATGCGGTCGCTCCGCTGTAGTTCAAGGCCTGTCTGTAGGAGAGCCAGCAGACACCCAGGGTATGTGCCATCAGTAGGGAGACGTACACCAGTCTTCCACAGTGTATATTGTTCCTTCAGTTTCTCGTATGTTAAGGTCTTCCAGGGGACTGTGGCTGTAATTGAAAATAGAGTTTATTTCGAATGATTAAAGTTTAGATTTGTTTATACAGGGTGGAAAGTCAGAACGCCACCTGAAGGCAAAGTAAGAAATAGTATCGCTCGTCTTTTCCTTTTCCAGACTTTTAGGCTTTTGCCGAGCCTTTAGGCCTACCATGAGTTTTCATTGGACTTTACTACTGTAGTTGGTGGACACCCTTATGGTAGGCCTGTGCCCTGCAGTGGGACTTATGATATGAAATTGATATCATTATCATCCTTTTAAACTAAGAGTAGGATGAGTCGCGCTGCAAGTCTGGCGGAGTACGGACGCGTGCGTATCGGCGCGTTGGGCTTGCACGTGGCTCCACCATTTTGTAAACTCTTTTGTGTTTTAACCTTAAAACAATCACTTGAGATTATAAACTACTTACATTGGCAAAACTGCCACAATAGACTTAATTAATACTACTGATCATTTTCCTTCGTATACTCTCCACATAACGAGACATTGGCTGAATTGTGATAACACATCGGATGCCACTAAATAAAAATTGAATTGAACTAAGAGTATAATCAAAGTATCGAGTATACCCGAGCGGAAAAAAAATCAGTTGTTCCATACTAAACTGCAATGCCTACTAGACTCAAATGTATGCAACATCAGATTTTTTTTGTTCAGTTCGGTTTGCTCCCATAGTATTCAGTTTGTATGAAGTCTCTTAGTATAAAAGGATGCTAATGATATCAATTTCACCCTGTATAGGCCGTGATGATTGATGATGATTAGCGCAAGTATACACTAAGCCGTTTTCCGGCTCAAACAGTTCTGGGGCTTGCGAGCGGTAGTGCTCAGATTTGTGGTAGGTTTCGTAGTCCTTTATAATCTAATCAACTTACCATTACACGACTCCCACAAAATCAAGCACAGAGAATAAACGTCGCTCTTAGCACAAGGGTAGACTAAACCATCTTCTGGCTCAAACAGTTCAGGGGCTTGCCAGCGGTAGTGCTCTGAATTTTGATAGGTTTTGTAGTCCTTGGCGACGGCGTGTGAGGCGAGGTAGGCTTCGGACGGGTGCGCGGATATGAGCGGCTCGCTTTCCGGTGTGTTTGTTTGGTGAGCACCTGTTGGAGAGAGTAATAAAGAAAATTTGTTCTTTTTAAAAATAACTTCATTTTTCTACAAATTTTCAGGAATAAACTTTTTATATTGATATTATTTTCTGCACTATAATAAAACTGTAACAGAAGTGTGTATGTCTGTACATTGAAGATATTTACAATAAAAGGTTATGATATGGTTTTTTTTATGTGTCTCTGACTCCAAATCACAGTTTTTTTTAAAATTGTGTTGTCTGTTTCTTTGTCCAAGCATTACGCGAAAGCTACTGAACCTATTTTTACGAAACTTTATTGTTTATAAGCATATGATTAGACTTAAATACTGGTATACAGCGTCCTTCTTAATATGCTGACACTTTTTTAAGGGGATGATCAGACCATCAAACTCTATTTGTAATGCAGCTTTAAGTTTCCAGTTTTGTTTATAACATTTTATTTGTTTGCGATTTCGATGTTGGTCCCGTAGTGAAAGTTGTTCAGTTTGATGGTCGGATCATCCCCTTAAAAAGTGTCAGCATATTAAGTTGGACCCTGTATATTTTGTCTCAATAACTGGGAGCCGGTGCAGGCGAAGTCTCGGGCTGAAGTGATATTTTTGAATCATGAGATTGAAAATCATGACCGAATGAATACACAAACTTCATATAGTTTAGATAATTTTCTACTGCTGATTTTAACGTGTGAATTTCAAAAACCGCACTCAAACTGCCAGTTGGTACGTTCATTAATGTTAATCCTCCATTAAATCTCTTGCTGTCACTTTTTATCTTGTTGACGTAGTAAAAGCTAGCAAGAGATTTAAAGAAGGATTAACTTTAATAAACGTACGTGCAAATGACCGTTATTATGATCAATCAGTCTGTAGTGAACCTGCCTGCTGTGCCGAGGGTCGCGGGTTCGAATCCCGTAAGGGACAAATATTTGTATGATGAATATTTGTACCCGAGTCATGGATGTTTGTATCTATATATGTATTCTATATCGTTGTCTAGTCATCATAACACAAGTCCAGTCTAGGTTCTGGTACTTTAAATGTGACTAGATAATTTGTGTGACAACGTCTAAGATATTTATTTATTATTTATTTAATTACCTTCAATATTAACATACTGCGGCTCCGGCGAATACATTTCATACTGCTTCCCTTGCTCCCTCTGCTTACGGAGCTTCACACAGGATCCGAGGTCAGCCAGTTTGGCCGCGTCATGGCTCGTCACCATCACGCAGGAGCTGGTGAGGGCGGTGTGGACGAAGCCTTGCATTTGGAGGAAGACCAGGGCGTTCGCGATGTCGAGGGCATAGTGGACTGATGTCTGCGCGCTTAGGATTCGACCCTGGAGAGTGAAGAGGATATAATTGCGAGCACGCTCCATACAAAAGTACTATGGTGATATTTTCAATACTATCCAATTAAACTCAATGAAATTTTTCAAAATCAATCTAAAAACAAATTTCTATGCTTGTATAGAGTCAGATTTTCGTTAAAATGTATAGTTTTAAAGTTACAGTGCCTCAAAGATTTCCATACAAATATTAAATTAATCCTAGCATTGAAACTGTATACTTTAACGAAAATCTGACTCCATACAAGCATAGATATTTTTTTCAAGACTGTTTCAGCAAAATTTCATTGAGTTTAATTGGTTAGTATTGAAAATATCACCATAGTACGTTTGTATGGAGCGCGCTCCGAATTATATCCCCTTAAGGCAGTTCCAATCTCATATTAATTTAATCCCATACGATCTTCTTCTTATCGTGTGGGCAGCAAGCCTTACGGCCTCTGACGTGGTTTTTATGTAACGACTACTACCACCTGAGATAGTAGCCGGGACCAACGGCTTAACGTGCCATCCGAAGCACGGAATCATCTTTCTTTTCAGACAATCAGGTGATTCAGCCTGCAATGTCCTAACCAACAGGTCCTTGGCTCGAGTCCCGGTCCGGTCATGGATTTTATTTGTTTGTATTGATTTCCATTATTAAGTCTCAGTTTGAGATCAGAAGAGTATGTCAGTGTGTGCTTATGAGTGTAATTTGTTTTTTTACCCGACTGCGCGACGTAAAGGAAGGGTAATGTGTTTTGTGTTTGTAGCAACTGACATGTATTATTTAACTACGAAATAGATTCATTCAATGATGAGATTGTATCCGATTCATATTAATGCGTGTTTCGCCAGTCAATACGAAATTATAACGTGAACTTTTAGTATGTGTATTTTGTGTGTGTATTATAAATGTATTAAAAACAGTTTTTCTTTAATATAATTATTACATAACATTATTATACAAGGTGTTACAAAAATACAAATAAACATTTAAGGGGGTGGTTTAGACCATCAAACTGAACAACTTTCACTATGGGACCAACATCGAAATCGCGAAAAAAAAATCTGATGTTCCATACTAAACTACAAATCTACTCGAGCTAAATGTATGGGACAGGTGATTTATTTTTTTGCGATTTGTATGTTGGTCCCATAGTGAAAGTTGTTCAGTTTGATGGTCTAAACAATCCCCTAAAAAATTTAAAATTTTTATTTTTACTTTTGTAACACCCTGTATAGGGTCCTTCTTAATATGCTGACACTTTTTAAGGGGATGATCAGACCATCAAACTGAACAACTTTCTCTATGGGACCAACATCAGAATCGCGAAAAAAAAATCTGTCATTCCATATAAAACTGCAAACTTACTCGAGCCAAATGTATGGGACAATATTTTTTTTGCGATTTCAACCTTGGTCCCATAGATAAAGTTGTTCAGTTTGATGGTCTGATCATCCCCTTAAAAAAGTGTCAGCATATTTAGAAGGACCCTGTATAGGTAGATATAAAAATAGCCTTCATTACTCTAGCCTCTACCATTCTTTTAATAAAAATGCACGTATAGATAGATATAGATTATTACAAAGATAATAAGTATCTTGGCGTTAACAAAAAACTAAAACTATGCGGGCTCACCTTGACGTCTGGCTGGCTGAGGTTCAACCAACTTTTATTAGTTATTTCGCTATGATTTTACTGCTAGATTTGACATACATAATAAAATTAACTTAGGACTAGAAAAAACTATGGATATAGTCTGCGCTACATTTTATTGACAAAATAGACTTTATTCAGAAAGCAATAAAGTGTTAATTTGAGATAGGTGGAAGACCTTTCGCTTAAAAAACACTGCAAAAGCAACTTTGTACCAGTAGCTTCTTATGAAATCCATGGGAAAAAACCCCCAACGCCAAAAACAAACATTTAAAAAGTAACAAAAAAATTCGGTCACTTATTATTTTTGATGTAAGCAAATGTATGTTTTACTTCCTAACTCTCTTTAAGATATTTTAGGTCAATTAATGCGTCCCCTACGCACCGCTATGAAATGATCATTGATTTTTTTACAATCACTTGCGGTCCCCGACACATCTTTAAATGTTGGTTTTTTGGCGTTGGGGGTTTTTTAAATTTGTAATTTAATGTTATTTCTGAATTTTTAAAGTTACATGAAAACTACTGAACTGATTTTATGAAACAAAGCTAAGAACACTCTCGCAAAAATTAGATTTCTATTTTAAAAAAATCGCATTGAAATCGGTCCACCCGTTTGGGAGCTACGATGCCACAGATAGACAGACCGACATAGGCGTCAAACTTATAACACCCCTCTTTTTACGTCGGGGGTTAAAAATAGGATTTATTTTAATTCAGGGAAGGGAATTGTTTTCAAAACTGAGCTTTGTTTCTAGGTCCATAAGATTTAACTTACCTGAATATGAAGTATACCGAACAAGGAGTCTACACATCTCTCGCATATGATATGGACATTATTTTGGACGTCTGGATACAGCCCCATTAGAAGTATTATGTTTGGGTGGCGACATTTTCTGGAAAAAAATTGCAATTTTAAATACTAACGCAAGTTCTGTTGTTCTAGAGCAAGGTTGCTCAACCCCAGCCCGCGGGCCACAATATGGCCCGCCAACACAATTGAATTTGCCCACCAACAGCAGCTCACTGACGTTTTTGACTTTTTGATGTTGATTAAATGATATAGGCAAGTACTAGGTGGTCCGCCGGGTAACATAGAATCGAAATTGTGGCCCTCCTCCAAAATTGGTTTGAAATTGTAGCCCGCACACAAAAATGGTTAAGCAGCCTTGTTCTAGAGAGTTAGACGAGATTATTCACTCAATATAAACAGGACCAGAGGACCGCCTCCATGCAGCATGCGATACAGGCGCACGCACACATAGACGCGTCCTTTAAGAGAAGATCATGATGATGATGACAATCAAAAATCGAGACGTGCCTCCGTCTTAGTTACATTATAACATGTTCTCGTTTTTATGCTTTGTCAGGTGTGGCATGGTAGCTATATTCGCAATGTCTTCGGCTAACCTAGCTGCTGTCCCTCTAGTATGATTTCTCAACACGCGCGCTACGCCTCTTCTCGCGCTTTACAGAGAGCGAACGTCGCACTTGCCGCGACAATTCGGTATGTCAAGTTTTTTTTGGTCTACATTTTATATTTTTTACGAATAGAAGTCATAATTTTAAGAAACAAATTTAATTTTTATTGCGATTCATCGAGTTCATCAATATACATTTAATTTTAAAATTTCTTTGATCCGTAATCTCTAAATGCAAAAGTGGTGGAGAGAAAATAAATCGAACTCCATGACGAAAAACTACGGCTTTATTAAGAAACAAAAAATTGCCCGCCTTCTCTTTCTAACTCTATGCTGGAAACAGAAACGGCGACATCAAATGTCAAATTCTGAAATTATATATTTTTTTCTTATTGACCAGTTATTTTAAGTTTACCAGGGAGTTTATAGGTTTTCCAGTGACGTCACTGGACGGATCGAGAAACGATGTAATTTTATTTAAAATATCTGTAATTGTACGTCGACTTTCATTCATCCTTTCGATATGTCCAAACCTATTATTAGGTTCTTTAACAATTTCAAAAGTGTAATCTTACCTCAATATGTTTATCTCCGTATTAAGTTTTTTCTTAACATGTCCGATGGAGACTCCTGGTAGTTTCTTCGTCTGCACCGGCACGACACCCCACTTGCCATGGTTCCACAGTTTGTTACTATCAACATTTACGTCCAGGCTGCATGCGCTTGCGATCGGCAGTCCATAGGCACTTGTGTCACTCTACGATAATAGATTTTAATGCGTTAGAGATAAGAATTAAAATATAGTGAGTGAGATATCCGCACGCAAGACGTGCCATGTAAAGTCCGAAAAGATGACACTTGACTAACAAAAATGTTCACTTCAAAGCTTAATATTAAATAAATCTTAATATTTCGCTAACGGATCCCTAAATCGTAAAATGGTTTTCCCACACCCACAATATTTTTAAAACACCTTTCCAACGATACCCCACACCATGGGATAGACGAGAAAAAAAAGGCATCCCCACTTTTCGTGTAGGGGAGGTACCCTAAAAAATATATTTTTCAAGATTTTATTTTACCACTTTCTCGGCATGGTAAATATGTATACCCATGTCAAATTACAGCTTTCTAGTACTAGGCGTCTCTGAGCTGAGCCGCGGAGAGACGGACGAACGGAGGGACATGGCGAAACTATAAGGGTTCCTTGTTGACTACGGAACCCTAACAATTGTTTACCTAATCTCAACTATAAGAACATCGATTAGATAACATTTTCGTGCATTTAAAATTGTGTGGTCACTTATTGTCATTTTTTCCATTGAATTGCCTTATTGAACCAAAGACGTGATTTTTTTCGACACTAAACGAATAAAATTAAGCAGTAACTGCTGTTTTTATGCTACTTACTTTACTATCATCAGACTTGCTAGCATTCTGTCCCAGCTGCTCATCTGCCCATCTGTCAAAACTCTTCAGCTCGCTCATCACCTCCCACAGCTTGTCGTCACCACTGTCGTCCCTCGTAACTCCATCAGATGATGTTTGATCCCCCGATGCTCTTACTCCATCCACTTCCTCCTCGCCTTTAGAATCATCCAGAAAGTTCTTCACGTCGTACGGCAGTGAATTGTTCTTGTAAAACAATGGAGGAGACTTCAATTCGTCTTCATTGAAGTCTATGTGTTTCTGTGCATTAAAATCTGGAGACCTGTGCACTTTTTGTCGGGAGACACGGCTTCTTCTTTGAGGTTCTGAAAAAGATGACGTCGGAAACATATTTCCGGGCATGAAGACTTGGTTTTGGAAAAGGAACTGTATGTTTGGTAGATCACGTTTTCCATCTGGCGTGGCGCTTCTCGTACGTTTGTGCGATTTCTTTTTATATTTTGCAGCGGATTTCTTTTCGTAGTTGAAGGTTTGATCATGGGCCGTAGAGCAGTCGGTACATGAAACAGGTAGCGAATGCCTTCCGCATTTTTTCTTGACCGGAGTTTCTGGGAGTTCCCTGTGGCCTGATGAGCGACGCGCTTGGAATTCGGCAAGGTCTCGTTTGTACTCTTCGGTGCGAATAGTGCCGACTGGGGTGGTGTTGAGGTCATCGGACGAAGTAGCACAGTTGACGTGTTGAGTTGTTACTGTGACTCGCTCCCTGTGAAACAAAGGGTGCTTAGAATGTCTTGTTTTGGATCCAACTTCGAGGGATCAGATGATCCACTTACAGATATACTAAATTCAGGAGATATGCAATTTTAATGTAAGGTATTCTACCTATATTATCCGCTAAGGCCTGTGTTTTTTATATAATATCTATAATCCTTGCAGCATTATAAAAGGAAAACATTGTATCTTTTCTTATTTGTCGATTTAACCACCCGACTCGTCGGAGAATATACCTAGATGAGGATTTGATTATAAAATTTTAATACAAATAACATGCACCATGAAGCAGAATAAAGACTAACATTATAAATAACTGAAGATTTAGTGTTATAGGAGTCGAATCTGTGTATATAAATCAAATAGAGTAAAACAAACGACAAATAAAACTTATAATTTTGAAGATTTGATACGCTGAAAGCAATGGCCTACTTCCACGTAACTTTGTTGAGGTAATTCCGTGTAATGTTAATAACCGTTTTTACGGGTGAGAAAAAGTAGTAAAAGCTATGACTAAGCTCCTAATATGGACTGGACTCTGTTCAGCTAAAACGTGGGAAAGTCGCGGGTCGATGGGCACAGAACTACATCGGTTAAAGTTATATAGTCTGTACTTATAAATACTGGTTTTTGTAATGAAGATGAATGTGCTGTTTTTCACACAATATTTTTCAAATGATAGGTACATAAAAAATCTTTTTGTCTAGTAGTACTAGTTTAAAACTGTTTGACAAATGCAACGATTTCGAACTAGCGCACTTTGTGTATTCGGCGCAAACCTCTACATATTCTGTTATTAAACACATAAGTTCTTAAACAATTTATATGGAACTGCCTAATAATGACATTTTGCGTTTGGACAACGACGATAATTTAGTATAAGCACGATAAAAATCACTATTGCACTAACTTGAACAAAAAAATTCAAATTTGAAATTGCTTTTGTCTATAAAAATAAACCAATACCTATTTTACGCGGTCGAAAGTCTGCAAATTTTAATTCACTTTTTGGCATGTCCAAGACCATAGCAGCCAATACAATTCAGTGCACATTAGAAATTCGTGGTAACACTTCGACTTTCCATCTATTCAAGGATCGACGTAATTAACAGACCGCGGTTTACCAGACTGAGAAAAATAGACCAAAAAGGTACACGAGTAAAGCACGGTCGTAATAATGACAAATAGTCTAGGAAAAATAAGGTTTGAGATTGCATTAAAGACACTTTAGTAAATTGTGTTTGAAATAATATTACTGTTAGTTACAGCACTTTTGTTGAGATTTCGTGGTTATATTGGCTCAGGAACCTGAGAAATACTTTAAAATCGATATAAATGTAAAAAGGGCAAGCTTTTTTCGAAAGGTATTTCTTCCAGCATACTAGCAAAAGAGGCAGTTAATTATCACAAGGCAAATTTAATGTGTACAAACAAGCAGTAAATAATTTAGTTTTGAGGTTATAATTTTTGAAGACTTACAAAATATTAAATATCTACTCAAATTTACGATATTAACCGGGGATTATTATTGTTATAAATTAAACGTATTGAATGAAGCCATCCTGTAAAAAATCACCAGTTTTCCATTTTTTGTTCATACCTAAATTTAATGTTTTGTAATTGTCTTAATTATTCAATAATACACAATAAAAAATCGGGGATTATTGAGAATTTATGTTTTTCAGGTATTTATCTACTATATTCCAAATTATCACCAAAAGTGCAATTAATGCAACCTTCTCCATACAAAAATCCGTAGATTTCCCCGACTAAAACCACGGGTTCAACGGTCGATACACTTTTACCAATAAACGATTTGTTCAAGACAAATCATTGGAAAAGTTTTTAAGTTTGCCCGCGATTAACAAGTCAACCTCGCAATTGATTGGACGTTTTCTCATTTTTGGAATCTTTTAGGACTGGCTGTCGCTGTTAGGCGGCTGTGTAAAGATAGAGGAAGAAGGTAATTAATCCTGCTAATATTATAAACGCGAAAGTTTATAAGTAACGAATGGATTTTAATGAAATTTGGCACACCGATAGAATATGATCTGGATTAACACATAGGAATCTTTTTTAAGGTCTACGCAGACGGAGTCGCGGGCAACAGCTAGTAACAAATAACGCTCACAGGCACATACATTGTTATGATCCCAAGTAAAATACTAGGCTTTTTATTATGGAAGCCATATAACAACGGTTCAAACATATAACATCCATGACCGAACCAGGATTCGAACCTAGGATCCTGGTTGAGCAGTCCGGCATGGTAACCATTACACATGATCTGACTTAGATGGGGAAGACCGGAGATGTTTAGTTTGACCCGTAAATTAAAAGATCACAGAAAATCACATATGTTGCGTTGGTTTCCAAAATCAAATGTTTATTTTATAAGTACACTCTAGACTAACTTAATGGAAAACATTAGAAATGTTCCAAACTGTTTTGAACTTTTTGCGAAATTAAGAAAAAAGCATTTTGAAAATACTGTACCAAGACCACAAAATTGAAGCGCAAGCATAAACCTAACCTACTGATACTCCATTCCAAATAGCGACGAAATTTTAAGGCTATTTTGAATTACAGATATAGAGACTTTAATCATTTCCTCTCACTTATTCGTAGAAGATCTTTAGTATCGTCCAAGATATGTCGGATAATATATCTTTCTGATAAATAAAATGTTAATGCTAATCAGAATTGGCCAGAAACCTATATAGGAATCGGAAAAACTTTTCGTCCTTATTTGGAATGAAGTATAGGTAACGTAAATCGGAAACTAAATCGATGTTTTGATGATATCTGAAATACCTTACGCAATTTTTGAATTAAAATAGAAAGCACTACGGCTGCCTAAATCTTTAGAGAGACAATATAATGCTTACATAAATAAGAAGCTGTCTAACCATCAATTTTTGTATTTGTAGCCTTTAAAGATAATAGTGCGGAGCGAACAAATGAGCAGAGTGAAAGTGAAATTTCAATAGATTACTGTTTTAGAAGGTATTGGATGAAGCAATTAATGGTAGCATCAATCTGACCGCATTATGTTGATGCTATTGTTGTTTTAAATTGTTTAGTCGTGCGCGAATTATTGAAGGAGATGACAGGCGGATCCGTGTTTGTGGGGTTTTTATCTTTTGGGACTTTTATGACCCAGTTGGTGAGTTGGTTACCACACCGCAGCTAGTTTGGTTAACCAAAGACCCTTGGTTAGATCGGCTCAATTATGGGTGTAACGTGGTGCATTTGTTCTCTGGTTCTCGTTATAAAGGTCTTTGGTTAGGGATAAAAGCAGCATCAAAGTAGCATGCGGATATAAGCACGATTACGTATAATAGAGATTATTATTTAGACTGTAAGCGTAATTTTTTGTTGTTGGTCTTTTTTGGCCGAATCAGTTACGTCCTACCGGCGGGCATGTATAAAAAAAAGTATGGATGTGAATGAGAAGAAAGATGTATGTAAGGATCGTAAGTGGCACGCCCTAGTCTCTGCGTACCAAAAAGAATGAGTAGGTAATTTAATCTCGAATGGGCGACAGATCTATCGAAAACAATGCTAACTTCCCACTTCCATCGATAGTTGGTGCCTATGTCTAAAAAATACGTTTTAGCAACAACGCAGAAGCATATTTTTTATCAACATCTATCTACGATTGAACGATTCATAAACAGTGGAAAATCGCATCATAATTGCGAAAACGATTGTGTGGATTGTGGGTAAAGTAAGCAAGAAACTAAATAGAATTTGATACAAATGCGCTGCCTGAGAAAATATGTTACTTTGTCAACCGGTAACTGGAGCAAGGCAAGTTACTTTACACGTTCATTTAGTAGACGGACGGAGAAGCGCGTATTACATTATCCTGAATGAAGGTTTCCTAACTGGCTAATTCGGAAAAGCATTGCTGTGCAGTAGTCTAGCAAGAAAACCTGCCGGCGAAAATTCTTGGTGACTCCTCGTTTTGCCACATAATTATTATTAAAATAGTAGCCTAATTTTAAAAATAATAACTTCTACTTTACTTAGGTTCAATTCAATTCAATTTCTGATAATTTGTGTGGCAACGAAAAATTAATTTATCCTTACCTGATCTAATCTTTTACCCGTCGCCTGGAAAAAAGGCGTAGACGTAAAAAAGTGGCGCAGGAGGGTAATGTTCAATCAAAGAAAGCCATTGATGTTGAATTAGCTAGTCGGGAAGCCCTTACTGAGGATACTGTAATGAGCCCATAATTGTGTAGTCCGTTTGAATAGATAGCTAGATATGCCTACGCGATGGGCGTGGTCCAAAAATAGCCGAGGAAATATAGGCCAACATTCATCGTGTTCAAGATCGAGCGGCTTGAAGGGCCGTGGTGACACGAGTGATCCGTAATGGTGACTTCCCGCCAAAGCTGTATTATATCTTTGACGATGCCAGTCTATTAAGAGCTGAGCGTGGAAGAGGTGAGACAGGAAAAATCCACCAATATGATGGTTTCATATTCCTTTTTCCCCCGCTCACCTCGCGTCTTGCGTCGCGTCGTATTGCGGCAATAAACCGTGGTGGTCTAATGGCTAGTAGCATTGCCCTCTTTAACAAGGGACGACCGTTCGATTCGATCCCAGCCGATCAGATTAGTAAAAATAGTTTCGATAAAACATCGTGGGGAGACCTACATCTTTTAGTTGCTGGACAAGAGTTAGGGCACAGATTATTTAATAGTTACTATGCTAGGGCACTGATATTCCAATAATATGTTTTATTGAGAAAATCTCTGACAAGTGATTTCCCCCTAGGGAAATAGTCGTGAGCGTTCCCTGAGGGTAGGCCTATGCCCTGCAGTGGGACCTATAGGCTGATGATGATAATCATGATAAAATATGAAAACCGGTCAAGTGCGAGTCGGGCTACTCGCGCACCGAGGGTTCCGTAGCACACCACCGCAGAACATATTAACAAATTTTTTTTTTGGTTTTCTCCGGGACCTTTGGCGCGAGACCGTCTCGCACTTGGCCTTTTTTATTATTTGTTTTTATACTGTAGAGTTTGCTCTACAATCACAGCAAGTTTGACGCTTGTATGTATTACCGTTTGTACGATAGAGCGAGAACAAAAAACGTTGGGTACTAAGGGCTAAGGGAAAATCGTTTCTTAAGCAGTTTATTTTGGAGCCAAAGGCTAGCCACTAATCAACACTTTACACGACACCTCTTCAAGTAAGCCCTGTTACAACTCTGGTATTGCCCTACTCTTGCATGACAGCTCTGGTAGTTATAGCAATATTTCTGACTACCCTGATGGGTATTATGATCTTAAGTGATATACAGGGTCCAACTTAATATGCTGACAGTTTTTAAGAGGTTGATCAGACCATCAAACTGAACAACTTTCTCTATGGGACCAATGTCGAAATCGCCAAAAAAAATCAACTGTCCCATACAATTGGGTCGAGTAAGATTTCAGTTTAGTATGGAACAGCTGATTTTGTTTCGCGATTTCTACATTGGTCCCATAGAGAGAGTTGTTCAGTTTGATGGGCTGATCATCCCCTTAAAAAAGTGTCAGCATATTAAAAAGGACCCTGTATTTACACACCCACGGCATTAACTGCGTGCCTGCCAAAGCAAGGAAGCGCTCAAGATATAACACAACACATGACAAAATGGTCTTCAGTCCGAAGACCCACCATGTCGACGTTTATTGACTTCTGTAATTGCTTTGAGCAATGAAACTCAATAAGGTACGAGGTAAGGTTTTTTCTGAGTAAAAGTTACATACATTATACCTATATTAGTCGGGGAAATCTACGGATTTTTGTATGGAGAAGGTTGCATTAATTGCACTTTTGGTGATAATTTAGAAAATAGTAGATAAATACCTGAAAAACATAAATTTTCAATAATCCCCGATTTTTTATTGTGTATTATTGAATAATTAAGACATTTACAAAACATTAAATTTAGGTATGAACAAAAAATGGCAAACTGGTGATTTTGTACAGGATAGTTTCATTCAATACGCTTTACTTATAACAATAATAATCCCCGGTTAATATCGTAAATTTGAGTAGATATTTAATATTTTATAAGTCTTCAAAAATAATAACCTCAAAACTAAATTATTTACTGTTTGTTTGAACACATTAAATTTGCCTTGTGCTAATTAACTGACTCGTATTTCCAGCATATTGCTAGTATGCTGGAAGAAATATCTTTCGAAATAAGCTTGCCCTTTGTACATTTATATCGATTTTAAGGTATTTCTCAGGTTCCTGAGCCAATATAACCACCAAATCTCGACAAAAATGTTATAAACTAACAGTAATATTATTTCAAACACAATTTACTAAAGTGTCTTTAATGCAATCTCAAACCTTATTTTTCCTAGACTAAATGTAGAATCATATATTTTTAGCAAAAATACAAACAAACAGATACATAGTATATTACAAAACTGGTGCTATGGTCCTTTTCAATTCAAGACAGGAATGTGGACCCTTTATTGCGACAATAATTAAACTACATCAAATACAAACAACAATAGATATTGACTATTGGCAATTCACAATGATGTAATGACAAATAAAGTAATCAACCAAGCTTTGTACGCCATTACATGCGGATTCAATATTTTAATGGGCTAATCCTGTGTGCTGTACTGTATCCCTATTGAAAGCCAAATTAAAAGGACTGGACAATATATGTGATTCAACATTTTTAGGTGGAGACTGACATTGCATCATGCATGGGACAATAAATTGTCAGATCATGTAGGTGGGTACATACATAAATTAACAATTTTTCGATGGGATTAGAATCAACAATGCGACAGAATTTCAAAAGTAATTGAATAATAAAGACAATGGGCCTGTTTCGCCACTTCCGGATAAGTTCTTAATAGTTTATCTGACATATCCATCACACGAAACATGTCAAACGATTTGTCAGAAGAAGCTATTAAGAGCTTATCTAGGTAAATCTAATTGCATGTCTAGTATGATTTCTCTCCACGCGCGCGACCCGCCTTTGCTCCTTACAAAATAACCTGTTCCCGCGCTTTTCGGAGAACAAAAGCCGCGCTTGCCGCGACTAGTAGTATTGAATAAAGACGAGTAGCGCGCAAGAAGAGAAATCATGCTAGACGTGCTGGAAGTGGAGAAACCGGCCATCAAAATTTAACATTTTTTAATCTGAGAGGTTTAAACTTTCAGAATGGGCCACCCCATTTCTTAAAGGGGATGGTCAGACAGTCAAACTGAACAATTTTCTCTATGGCACCAACATCGAAATCGCGAAAAAAATCAGCTGTTCCACACAAAACTGCAAACCTAATCGAGCCAAATGTATGGGACAGCAGATTTTTTTGTTCTGATTTCGATGTTGGTCCCATAGAGATATGTTCAGTTTGATGGTCTGATCAAGGGATAAAAAAGGGCTTCACGGGCTTCTTAAATGCAGTGTTTCTGTGGGTGAAAGGCTAGTTACTTATCACCACAGACTTGACACATCATTCCATCCTGAAATCTCCATGCTAAAAGTGAGCCTGGCTACAAAAAAATAGTTTGTAGTAGCAGTGAAAAGCTTCTGACCACCCCGAAAGACGGATTATGATCGTGAGTTTATGTATTTATGTAAATTTTATAAACTAATTTGTTTGTTGTGTATCAATTATTTAATAAATTATTTGAACTTTTGAAGATCACCTCAAGCAACATTAAAAAAACATGATCATAGTTTTTGGTTTTATGTGTTACCTATACAGGGTATGATCAGACCATCAAACTGAACAACTTTCGCTATGGCACCAACATCGATATCGCGAAAAAAAAATCGGCTCTTCCATACAAAACTGCAAACCTACTTGAGCCAGATGTATGGGACAGCTGTTTTTTTTTTCGTGATTTTGATGTTGGTCCCATAGAGAAAGTTGTTCAGTTTGACGGTCTGATCATACCCTTAAAAAAGTGTCAGCTAATTAAGTTGGACCCTGTATGTGGTTCAGGTAGAAAAGATGTTGGTATAGTATATTCAGTCTGATTATGTTATCTGTTTCCTTTAATGCTATGAGAAAGGTACTTAATGAAGTTGTGTTCTTTATGGAGGGTGTGAGGGTAAGCAGTTGCATTACTTTAAGGGGTGATTGTACCCATGATACTGAACAACTTTCCCAAAGAAACCTATAGGAAATTCCCAAAAAAAATAGTGGACTTTCCATACTAAATGCAATGAGCTGATCAAACATTTGTATGAAAAGTCGATTTTTTTTTGCGAATTTCCTTTTTTTTTCTTGGGGAAAGTTGTTTAGTATAATGGATACAATCACCCCTTAAAGTAATGCAACTGTTTACGTTAACATCCTTTATACTAAAAGTTATAACTAAGTTAATTTATTAGTTTCTTAAATATTTGATATTTGTATGTATTCAGTGATGAGAACAGTAAGGTCCCTCTTAATATGATTAATATGCCAAGGTTGAAATAGCTAAAAAGAAACCTGCTATTCCATACAAAACCGCAATCCTACTCTACCAAAACGTATGGGACAACTGTCTTTCCCATAGAGAAAGTTGTTCAGTTTGATGGTCTGATCATCCACTTAAAAGACTGTCAGCATATAAAGGTGGACCCTGTATAATAATTAAATATGCAATTGAAGCAGAGTTTGATCTTTATAATTCCAAAATTAGATAAGTACCTAGCCAGGACTTGACTTGACAGAATTTGTCTCATATTTTGGACACAATTTTTTCCAAAACCATAAATGCCTTTGATGCACTGTTTCAGAATTCATCAGCACTAAAATTACCAATTTCGTTATTAAAATAGTCAATCAGTCTTTGTTTCATATCCTCTCTTGAACACACCAAAAATCTTATCAGAATAAAATGCAGCTGAGTAGTTTAAATTTCGAACAATAGGTGTCGCTAAACACCTGTTCTCTGTATCACGAATTCCATGAGCATTTTACTGATTAATTCCATCAGAGAATTCTGCAGTGTAGGTAGGTACTTACCGACGCAACCACTTGAAAACTCCCATGTCCTGCTCCGAATCCACTTTGCACCTAAAATGATTACACTACATACAAATCTAATTACAAACTAACTACTGTAACACGATATAAACTATTTCAAACGGAAAGACCGTCGGCACGGGAGGCACGCGGAACATTACCGGCAAAAGTTCTATCGGCATAAAAAACTAGCAACAATGACTGATATATTGTGCGGTCAGACAAAACACGAGCACTGCGCCGTTCGCAATGAGCTGAATTTGGATTTTTTGTATACTTTTCGTCGCGCTTCGGTGATCCACTTGGTTCGCGCGGTAGGGCCTCGCTAACCGACAGTCTGCCGCGGTTCGGCGGCTCCTCAACCGCGGAATGAACCTTACCCCCAATTTACGATTAACAAAATACAATTTACGGTAGTTCGATGAAATGTTTACAAACTTACTTTGAATCTACGGGCTTCGATGCTTCAGTCTCAGATTTACTGCGTAAAGCTTTGTATTTGTATTCATTGATAAACTTCTTCATAGTGAATTGTTTTATTAAGAATATTAGTATTCGCTAATGAAATTAAATAATCGTTTTCCTCCAGTTTTCCTCACAAAAAACCAAAACATTTCAGATTTTTGACAATCATTCGGGTCGTTGACATTTTTCTGATGATCGGCAAACCAACTCGAAATTACATAAAACTTACATTATTTTATTTTCTAAACTCTTTAATTCTAAATTTTTTAATTTAATTAAGCTGTGTTTACCATTCCATTAGTAAAAAAATTATAAAAAGTTAATAAGTATACAAAATGTTTCAAAACTTTCCCTTAAAAATTTCATTCTATGTTCCGTCTTGATTGAAAGTTTCCGCCAATTTCGTTCAGTTCGGTCACTAGAGCTTGACATGTTTCCCTTTCATCAAAAATCCCGTGGACAAAGGAAAAGAATACCTCATTGGCTTAAAGTGTTTAAACGGAACATAGAAAGGAGGGAATAATAATGAATAAATAAAAATACGTACTGTGAAACTAAAAATGGTTCCTTTGTATTTCTTGAAGATTTCTTGTAAATGATTAAAGCATCACGGGATTTAATTTATCGACAAAATATCCGAAAAAAAGACTACCAGCACAAGTATAAATTTTAAATGGCAACACTGTAATAGAATTGTCAATCTTTGAGAGTTTTGTTTGGCGCCATTGCTCTTGTTGTGTTTCGTGTTATTTGAAATTCGTAAAAAGTTGGTTTTAGTGATATTTGTGACATAATTTCGTGCGTATTGTGTACCAAACAGTTGCGTAAAGCGACCGACGTAACAGGAATCTCAAATAAATACGATAACAGAACATAAGTTTTGGTTCAAGTTAACTCGTACATGGTCATTTTGGCGGCAACGCGCGAGCTTACAAATCGACCATAGATTCATCGTCATCTATCATCCCATCATCAAAATAAAGAATATAAAGAAAAAAATAACGAATGGCTCAAAAGGACTAGTATCCAGAGCCGTTAAAGAAATTTAAAAAAAAAATCTTTGATTTTGGAAGGGGAATGTTTACGTTGTGTTTGATTTGAATTTTTACAATTTTTTTGTTAATTTTCAAAGGATATATCCATGGACGAATTACGAGGACCAAATATTCAAATAGTCCTGCATGTAAAAGAAGGTAATCCCTTAATTTACAATAAGATTCTCACTTAATTTCGTGAATATTAAAGTTTGTTATCAACATAGTTATTTGTTTTGTTTTAGGGCTAGGATTTGGTTTCCTGAAGAGTCCGTTTATAGTCAGTGGGTCGTTGAATGGGTACATGCTGGAGACAGACCCCGTGGTGCCCGGGCACGCAGCTGTGTTCGATGCCGAGCTTGTTTGGGAGGCCGACAAAAGAAGGTTTCGAAGGTAAGTATTTAGTGACTGCTTTACCCTCATCCAGGTCTTCGATACTGTCTGCTCAAAGGAAACTATTTTTCCAGACCATACTTACGTTCTACGTAAGACTTGTTTGGTCAGTGTTTTCTTAGGGATGGTTTACATCCCAACAATTTTTAAATAACTGAACTAAATAAAGTTGTTGCTAAAATAAAGTAACAAAAATATGTATGGCGGCCACATTACAAGACTTCTCTGTCAGAAAAATCCTAAACACCAATCAGCAGTACTTTGCGGAAATCCATGACTAATAGTTAGAGAACGAGATTGTATAGAGACCTCCGCATCTGAATACGTAGTAGACAATGTTGTATTACGTTATACAATACAAACTGCATGTGTTTCTGGAGCATCCAACGGAGCTGTTACTCTGCTGAGTGTATGACACCGAGCAACAACCAACAACCGGAGCTGATTTGTACAAGAGTCATGGATGATGTTATCTATAAATGTATTCTATATCATTGCGTAGTGTCGCGTGGTCGCTGGCGGGTCCTTGCTTGCTTGGTGTGTGGGGTGCAGGGCACCAGCAGTTAGGGTACGCACGACACCGGCCCCTGCTCACCGCGCACAATAGATCTCTCCCGACCGCCGAGCTTGACCACTAGTTTAATTACAGTATGACCATTGTCTAGTCCTCATCATACAAATTAGAGCTAGATTCTGGTAGTTTAAATGGGACTAGATAATATGCGACAATGTCTAAGGTATTTATGATGCTATACCATTCGTGACAAATGTTTATCTCAAATTACAGTTTGCGGGTCCAGAATGTGCCGATCAAGGTGGAGGTGCAC
Organism: Agonopterix alstromeriana; assembly: GCA_963924505.1. Classification (NCBI taxonomy): domain Eukaryota; kingdom Metazoa; phylum Arthropoda; class Insecta; order Lepidoptera; family Depressariidae; genus Agonopterix; species Agonopterix alstromeriana. Next base: position 12,526,496 of record OZ004674.1, on the reverse strand, counting down.
TCAATGGGAACCCAGGGCCGGAAGGACAAGATAGGGTACTTGTTGCTGAGCCTGCTCGGAGCACAACCCTGTCCGTCCAACAAGATTATTGATGTACAATTATTTTCATTTTAAAAGTAATTTAGTTTTTCTCATGGGTTTGTTGTCCAAATGGATGTTTCAGAATGTGTGTTGTGTGGAAAAAGTAATACCTGTTATCAAACCATTTTGTATTTGAAGTACTTGATATTTTCGTTAGGTTATTTATTTAGGAGAGACCTGACTGATAGGAGGTCCCATGCCTAGCCTGGGAAGATATTCCTTTTTCAATTTAAAGTATCTCCACAGATCTTAGACCAGGAGCAGTATAAAACATAAGCATTTAAGCATATATGTTCACGACTATATTCCCCGAGGGAGTAGTCAGAGATATTCTGAAACCTCAGAACATCCATGTTTCACTAGTACCAAAACAATGTCCAGTGTGACAAGGAGTGAGCCTGTCGCCACTTGTAATGGACAGTGGGTACAATACATGGCTCGAAATTGAAGCACGCAGGTTTCCTCACGAAGTATTCCTTCACTGAAAAGCCAGTGGTGTTACAAATCGTATATAAATTCCGAAATACTCATTAGTACGAGCCGGCCTGGACGGGGATCATTGCAGGCATGTAATTCATGCCCTTAATCTTTTTTTTTCTAATGACAATGATAAAAATAGATCATATATCTGAGCATTGCTGATGCGTTTTGAGGGGTCCTCTCAATCATGAGGGTTCAATGTCATTGGGGTTCACATTCGTATCAGCAAACATACGCCATGTACAAATGAGTTTTCAAAACTTGTGTAAAAACAATTATCCTACCAATAATGTGAATTATATGCGTGTGCAATACCATAGAATTCCACCAAAATGTGTATTCTCTTAACTGTACCATGATGAAACGATTACAGGTGAAGCACACATGGCAAAGGCTTCTCGGTGTGAAGTCAGAAGGCAAGTGCTGCCACCCTCAGCTCCTGATGAGTCTCACAATAGAAGATAGAGTAAACACACCAACTCCCGTAAGTATTGCAATAGAGTAAAATATTTTTTTGTTCCAGTGAAAACTTCAATGGCTACTTAACAAACAACAGATTTTTTTTGTGATTTCGCAGTTGACTCCGTTTTAAAAGTTGTTCAGTTTGATGGTCTAAAACATCCCCTTTTAGATGGGAAAGGGTTTATATTGCATGCTTTATAATTATTGTTTTGTTTGGTTCTCATTTGTAATGGCCTTGTAGACTGTATTGGGAGTTTTTTTAGGTAAAAGATTTGGCACAATAAAATTGTAAGTGTTCATCATTGTCCAATACTGAATTTGCTTCTGCAAAGACGCACCACAATCCCGGTCCTCTGCCTTCCTCAGCTAGCTACCGTTCCACACTACTTGAAAGTTTGTGGTTTTCTCTGGTGAAAAACACATTTTTAGCCTTGCATTTTATGTTTCCTAATGGTTTGATTACAGAGAAACGAGCTGAGAATGTTTCACAGCAACGAAGTAGCCTACCCAGGCACTTACACATCAAATAATTCACCTACTGTAAGATCTATGCTGCTGACACTCAGTAAGTTTACTTTTATCTTATTTTGTTTTTAACAGAACGGTAAATCATTTGACATAATGGTAATGCAATCCAAAAAAACGTGTGTGTACTACCTTATCATGTTTGTGAGTTTGTATTTATTGGTTATGTGCGAAGTGGGTGACGGCATCAAGTGCGCTTTGCACTCCCCAAAAGCTGTATCTTAACTTGCATGTATGCAAATCCACATTCTCCCACAACTACAAAGATTATCAACTTAAAATTTGGCATTGATGTTTCTAATGGTATCTAGATGCTCAGCTCATTTAAAAATAGTTTTTCGCAATTCAAACCAAAAGGTGTGTAAACAGGGTGAAAATTTGTTTAGAAATTTTCTAGTTAAAAACGGGGATTCGCGGGATTCCAGCTAGTTAGGTATTATAATATTGATAACGTAACTCATTTCTTTAGTTTTTACTTTATTTTAATCATAACATATTTTATGCACAATTAATTTACGGTTCCGTAATGCGTTAGATGCTGCTAATGTGCACACAGCGAATAGCTAATAGCTAAACTCTATAAAACTTTACAATTGCAGATGAATACATAGCGGAGAGCAAGAAGACGGCGTCGTCTCCAGAGCTCCGTCCGAAGCTGCTGTGCGACGAGGGGTTCATTCAGATCGGCGACGGTAAACAGACGTTCGTGCTCAGCTTCGTTATAGGCGCCGTCGAGAACTTGGACCAGGTGAGGATAATACCTACAAATAATTATACCTAACTGGACTAGCTTAACAAATAAAGTAAGTTACTGTCTGCAGGATCCCAGAGTCCCAGGAGTGGGTAATCCACCACGTGGGACAACTTGCCCTCAGAGAATTTACAAGCCGCCTGAATAGGCCACTGACCTGGCTTAACGAACACTGTCATCTGACAGAAAAACCAAACTAAAAAGTTTTATAAGCATTAGCATAGCATATGCTCACGACTATATACCCCGAGAGGGTAGTCAGAGATATTCCGAAACCTCAGAAAATCCACGTTTTACCAGTAGTACTGAAACTCTGTTCAGTGTGACGGGGGTTGAGCCCGTCGTCGTAAAAAGTTTTATTCCTTCATTATATAAACTTTTTATTAAAAAAATTATATCACATTATGATAGGTTTTAGACATAATTTGTAGAGTTCAGTACCTAAAGGGGCCGGGTGCCAACGGGACTCTATTCATAAGTTTTTGTAACTAACGAAACTACAGAAAATATAATATAGGGTCCAACTTAATATGCTGACACTTTTTTAAGAGGATGATCAGACCATCAAACTGAACAACTTTCTCTGTTGGACCAAATTCGAAATCGCGAAAAAAACAGTTGTCTCATGCATTTGGCTCGAGTAAATTTGCAGTTTTGTATGGAACACATGTTTTTTTTTCGCGATTTCGATGTTGGTGCCATAGAGAAGGTGGTTCAGTTTGACAGTCTGCTCATCCCCTTAAAAAAATGTCAGCATATTAAGAAGGACCCTATATATTCGAGATTTCGGCGCAAAAAAATAGTTACTAAATAATTGCGACTGGCTACTGTTCACTGAGCAGAATAAAGTCTGGCAGTGAAGTGAAATGTGGACATTCTAAATGCAATATTTAGAATAGGATAGAGAATATAGTCATATACCTATTAAATAACTTAATCTTTTTCAGTTGCTGCCAGACTACGCAAACTCTAACAAGGACTCGGTTGATTGCTACGTCACTTATTCCGTTTTCACGCACAATATCATGACTGACAGGTTAGATTTTTATTACATATTCCATTTTAGCTCTTTATTGTACGTTTACTGATATGTATCCAATACACAGTTCATAATTGAACCTTATTTTACGATAAAAGTGTTAAAACTCAGTACACTACAAACAACTTGGCTAATGGGCAGGGAGTGTGCACAGTAGCGTTTTCACTACAAATCGTGTTATTCGCAGTCAATTTTTTTGCTAAGTTAGTTATCGGCTATTATAATAACATATACTTATCCATTTGTTTCGAATATACTACATTTCATAGAAGGACGAAAAGATATTCCGATTCCTATTTAGCTTTCTGGCCAATACTGAATTTTGTAGTTTTCTCGGGGCATCCTGCAATATTTTGAGGGATCATTATATTAATTGCAATACTTGCCCTTTTAAAATACAGTCGGTAGTGTAGCAAAGATTCTCACTGCTCCAAAAGGGATTGTAGTCTTGAGTTTATATGAGTGTGCAATTTTTCAGAGTGGCAGCAAGTAGGACGGGAAACGGTACGACAGCCCAGTTTAACCAGCGCACATCGCTGCGGCTGAGAGGGTCACTGGCGTCCCTCGGGCAATACTTCACCGAGTGCCCACACCTTGTTACCAGGGTCTGTGCACAGGATAAGGACATTGGTTAGTATTGTATGTCAGGGGTTTGAACTGGTCAAAATATTCAGTTGTTCCGTCGCCAACGTCCATACCACGTTGAAAACACCGGTTCTCGTCCGATCACCGAAGTTAAGCAACGTCGGGCGCGGTCAGTACTTGGATGGGTGACCGCCTGGGAACACCGCGTGCCGTTGGCTTTTTGTTTTGTTTGTGTGACGTCATAGCATAGCACAGATCGGTTAGTGTGCAGTAGGTAGAGTACACACAATCTGTATGGTCTGTCGCCAACGTCCATACCACGTTGAAAACACCGGTTCTCGTCCGATCACCGAAGTTAAGCAACGTCGGGCGCGGTCAGTACTTGGATGGATGACCGCCTGGGAACACCGCGTGCCGTTGGCTTTTTGTTTTGTTTGTGTGACGTCATAGCATAGCACAGATCGGTTAGTGTGCAGTAGGTAGAGTACACACAATCTGTATGGTCTGTCGCCAACGTCCATACCACGTTGAAAACACCGGTTCTCGTCCGATCACCGAAGTTAAGCAACGTCGGGCGCGGTCAGTACTTGGATGGGTGACCGCCTGGGAACACCGCGTGCCGTTGGCTTTTTGTTTTGTTTGTGTGACGTCATAGCATAGCACAGATCGGTTAGTGTGCAGTAGGTAGAGTACACACAATCTGTATGGTCTGTCGCCAACGTCCATACCACGTTGAAAACACCGGTTCTCGTCCGATCACCGAAGTTAAGCAACGTCGGGCGCGGTCAGTACTTGGATGGGTGACCGCCTGGGAACACCGCGTGTCGTTGGCTTTTTGCTTTTTTTGTTTGTGTGACTCCTTAGCAATATTGAAGCGGAAGAATCTTATAACTATTAGAAGACTGTAACAGAAGTGTGAACATTGAAGAAAAAAGATGAAGTTATGGTTTTTAGGTGTCTCTGACCTTTCTTTGACTCCAAATCAACCTTTTTTTAGAATTCTTGTCTGTCTGTTTGTGTGTATATTTGTGCGAGCATCGCGTAAAAACTACTGAACCGATTTTGATGAAACTATTTTTGTTTGATAGTTTATGATCTAACTTAAAATCTGGTAGTAGGTGGTAGGGTGTAAGTGACAGCCTAGCAAATAATGAAACGGTGAACTCAGACCATCAAATTAAACAACTTTCACTATGGAGCCTACCTCATGAAACACAAAAAAAAAATCTGCTGTCCCATACATTTGAGTCGGGTAGGTACAGCAGTTTTGTAAGGGACAGCAGATTTTTTTCACGTTTATGAGGGAGGCTCCATAGTGAAAGTTGTTCAGTTAGATGGTCTGAGTTCACCGTTTCAGTATTTGCTAGGCTTTCACTTACACCCTATATAAATTTGTGCGGACGAAGTTGCGGGTTAACTCTAGTTTTTATAAAGTTAGAAAGACGACATTCAGAAGTTAACCAACGCCATCTCTTGTTGCATGTTGGTACTGCTTTGAGGAGTAGCATACGGAATTAAAATCTGCAGTTTGATTATGTTTAGTAGAACAACATTATGTAGTTTCGGTGAAGAGAGCGTACATAACAAATTATTAATATGAGCACAGAACAGACTACTATAAATTTACTACCTATAAGATCGAATTTTTTTACCCTTTAAAGTGGCTAGTTGTTCAAAAACGGTTGGGATCCTCGGCTGTAGATAGATCCAATCAATCTTAACTACCTATATTATAAAACTGGAATAGAAGTGTGTCTGTCTGTACATTGAAGATATTTAGGACAAGAAAAAGATTACAAAATGGTTTTTAGGTACCCTGACTCCAGATTAACGTTTTTTAGAATATTTGTCCGTCTTCC